>CM033473.1:90330534-91530534 GCA_019447015.1 Hymenochirus boettgeri
CCGCACATCACGTTACATATGGTGGTAATAACGATTTTACCGCATCGATGTGCAGCGGTAATATTTCGGCAGTAATAACGACCATTTATAAATATGCCCCTTGGTGAATTCAAACTTTATTGTGACATAGGTATGTACTATGTAAACATACAGTGCACTGGTTTAAATTGTGAAGTCCCACCTCTCAAGGGGTGGGACACAAAGAAAGTGTGCCATGATTGCTAATTGTTAACTAGAGATGGATAAGTTCAAGCCGAACTTATCGAGTTCGAACAGACTCGGACTTCTCGAATTATCCCGGACCTGGATTTCTCATTCACTCGATTATTATCGAATTCTAAAATCGATAGATCTTCGAATGGTTTATGGGATAATTATCGAATGTTCTAATGGTTTATGGGATAATTAAACGTGAGAATAAAATCTAATTTTTTGGTTCTGGATATTCAAACATGTTCCCCAGACCATTTCCCAGGTCCCTGAGCCATTTACATTAAGTTACCATTAATATTTTAATTGTATTTCATTAGAATTTTTCAAACTATTTGACTCCCATTGACTTTAATGGGTCCGTTTTCGAACTTTCGAACTCTCCATTTAGTTCAAAAGTTCGAAAATGGACCGAACATTTCAAAGTTTGGCCATCTCTAGTGTTAACATGAATACAAGTTGCAAAGTGCTTATTTATACATATTTATATATAAAACCATATATATATATATATATATATATATATAACATACATTACACAAAAGTCTCCAGCACTCAACTACACATGCATTATAATTGAATAGAGTAAAAGAGTTAGACATGGATGCAAGCAATGGAGGCAAATCACCTGCACTTAAGTTCAAATGGATACCTTTAGTTACATTGTTTGTACAAACATGCTTAGCTGACACGCCACTTCACGGCAGTATCCCAGTGTCAGTCCTAACCTAATAAAACAAATATTGTTCCCTGGGGCTACCAGGCCATACCTGCTTCTCTCTTTATCTACATGACCCTTTCCCTGCATGTGAATCTGTGCAAGTGCTGGAGACTTTTGTGTAATGTATAAATTGCCGTTCCTCCATTGCACCGCACCAGAAAGTGTATTTGAATTAAGGTTTGAGCAGCATAAATTTGTATTTGTATATATATATATATACACAAAGTGTTAAATTACTTAAATACAAAGTGCATACATTGTTGATTTTTTCTAAGCGTTAAAGGGCATGTCCACCCCTTTTTTTTAACTTTTGGCGTATAGTAGGGCTTTCTCCCCCAGCCCCAACTGCTATATTATTATGTGCAGAAATTCCCCCGATCATTACTTACCTTATAATATAGCGGTTGGGGCTGGGGGAGGAAGCCCTACAGTACCCCAAAGGGGTTTTACACTAGGGGGAGGGAGATGAAAATGGGAGGGAGAGGGAGGGAAGGGGGAGAGGGAGGGCTGCTCTGAGCAAACCAAAAACCTCTGAGAGCACGCCTCAGAGGTGGAAGCAATTTCCCTCCCTGCAGTGCTCCTGGTGGCCAGTTTTTGGAACTTTGGAGGGACATTACAGGAGAACCATGTCCAGTTTTGGGGGTGGACATTCCCTTTACTTACAAGTTATTTAGATAAAGTGATAAGGTGTTACATTTTAAAAGGTTTAAATATGAGTATTCTCTTTATTACACATAAAGTGCATTTTTGTTATTCCGATGGTCAGTTTAATGATGTGTCATTTCTTTCTCCCAACTTTGTTTCTTTTATAGTGATTCTTTCCAATACCATCTGTGGATCAGGGGCAAGGGAAGACTTCAGAACCTGAGGTAAATTTTTAACATTCGATAGATTTCTAAATAAGTTTTTTAATAGGTTTTTAAATAGAAGCATAATTTAAAACGGTTGGTAAGATAATGGGTATATCAATTTAAAGTGACAACTGTAAAGATTATAGGTTTAACGTAAATTATTCAGAAATTATTCATAAATCAGGTAGGTGGATAACTTAACAAACAATTAAATCTTCAGATTATAAAAAGCACTTGAAGTTTATATCTTCATTTAAACCCAGGGGATGTAGGGTGTTGAGGCGGTGTATCCAAAAGACTTCTCTTTGTAGGAGTTTTTTCTCATAATTGCCTCCTCGTGGTGATATTTTAACCACCTGCAACACCAGCCATCTCACCTGGGCTGCATTATGGCCATTGTTTGTGGGTGTGACCAACTGTACCAAGTTTCCTGCAGTATCTTAGCACTAACCATGTGTAAAGAATATAATGGTCAGCGACCACACTGTGCGATACTGGAACACTGGGAAATAAGACACAAACCTCATGTTAGAAAGTTAAATTTCTCAACAACCATATTAAAATGAGAGCCAAGACACAGATGACTGCTTTTATCACATGGAGATCTGCCTTCTAATTCAATGTTGTTCTGAGGCTTCAGTTGCCCTTTAACCAAATGCTAAAACATAATTTTAACCATTTTAACTGATTCCAAGCTAATGAAAATTACACAAATATTTATTGAATCTTGTATTGAACATGTACTGTAGGTTTCTCTATTGTCATGTATGGCCAATAAGCAGCTAAAAAGAAGTAGTTTGATTCAGAGCCTTGAGTCAAAGATGTCCAAACAATCCAGCACCTTCTTGTGGCTATTGCTTTTTTATGGATTTACATTGACTTTAATTAGTGTTACATAATGCATTCATGAACTTCTAGCGCTGGAGTCTCTTAAAAGAGAACTATCCTATGTATAATGTGTATAAAAACTGTTAAAATGAAAAGTACTTGGGTTAGGCATATAACACTGGTAATTCCTACCTCCCAATATTGTTTCTGTGAGGAGCACCAGCCCAAAGAAAACTGATTCTTTCTCCTGGCTTCAGCTCTAACTTTAATACAGGAATAGTCCAGGACTAATCTGGAAAATGAAAACTGTATGTGCTGTAGCTCCTCAATGAAACTATATTGTGAGGTAGGAATAATTAATTCAACCTCCCTGCACCAGGTACTTTACATTTTTAAAAAGTAAATTTACAGTAAAGTTATCCTTTAAAATAAAGCTAAACTATTTAAAAAAGCAGAGGCTGCCTATGACAAACATCTAACATCTAGAAGTTTTTAATGGATGCCAGCAGCGGTAAAAAATGAATTGGATTCATATGTCACCATTCAGTGCAGCCAAGACCTACTCACTGTGCAAACATGACAAGCCTGGTGCTAAAAGATCCTGTTAAGCCTTGTAGCTGGAACAATTGTGTTCATATGATCTCTCAGGTGCTGAACATACATAATATCCACCTGGGAGCAGAGTAAATTCTTATAAACCTTATTTTGTCCCAATTGCCGAGCTCTTTTTTAGACTTTTGGTTTTTGTAGCCAAATACCTTTCTCTGATTCACAAGTTAGTAAAATTTGTGCTTCTTTATCGAAACAAAAAAATCTTCATTATGAATAGAATGTCCAAATCAATAGATCTTAAATACATGCTAGGATTTGTGAATTTGGTTCAGAATCATTTCTAGAACCTTTTCAACTATTTGTCCTGTTGACTAAGTTAGAAATGATGTTTGAGATTATAGTGCATTGATCTTAAATTACAGCCACAATTTACTGGCAAACATCTAACAAAATGTCATAGTCATGAACTGACACCATTTAATACAGCAAACACTTCTTATAACGCCATGAGCCCAATGTTAAGGGATCCCGGATCCTGTCAGATATATAATGGTTGTGTTTAGTTGAGGTCTCAAGTGCTGGGCATACATGATCATTATCTGATCTGATGATGTGAATCTCTGCTGCACTATAAGATATCTTATAAACACTTATCGGTATTTTTATCCAAACTGCAGGAGTCTGCTTTCTTGGATTGTGTTATATATTATGGGAGAGTGCACTGCTCAATGGGTAGCCACGTAGATCACTTGAATCAAGTGGTGCACTACAGGGATATATCAATTACTACAAACAAATATATTGGGACATAAGAATTCCCACTATGAAAAGATCCCTGGAATAAGGCACAAAACTACATATGGCTAAAAAAAAATTTAACAACGTTTATTGGTGATCATATACAAAAAAATCCTCAATATTATAAATAATCTTCTACCTATCCAACCCCTATCCAATATAGAGTCAAAAAATATACACCGACATAAAACGCTAAACAAATACCCAGCCAGGCGTCCCTGGCTATAGCTGTATAGGCTGAATCCACTTTCCTACTGATAGGTCCAGAAATATAAAGTTATAAATGCAAACTGAGTTCCAGCATATAGATGTAACACACAGTACTTACGGACCACGGGACTTGGCGTGAGAAGCCAGGAATGAGGTCGGACGCTACTGTCCTATACCTCAGACGCACCACACTCTTCACCCGCGTCTTCCAATTACCGTCGTCTAACTTCCTCCATGCTGGATATGTTGCTTCAAGTGCATACTGGATCATGAACCGGTCTTGGTGTAGTTAATGGACTCCTTCCTCCTTCTGCATACCACCGACACGTGTTTCGCCCATCGCTCGTCACTTCCGGGCTTCATCAGGGTCATGTGTTGTTCCTTACTCCTCCTCTTTTTATTGCGTTCCTTGTTAACCCTATAGTGATTTCTTTAAACAGCACCTTTTTTACAATATAACGTGCATCCGCCTATGTAATAGTATCCCTATTTGGATTATCACTCTAGGTTGTACCTTCTATATACATTCCCGGGGTATCTAGGACGTTGAGACTTAAATTAGTCAAAAACATATTTACATAGCTCTTTTTAAAAAAGGACACATCATGTCAGCCTCCCCAAATCATTGCTCATCGTTAACCCCACCTTGGGGAATCAGATACATTATAGGATCTCTTCTCATTTATCTAACATTCAAGAGAACCCTATTTCAAATGGTTCAAACGTTCCTACAGCATATGCACAGACTAATCTATCTCCGATTACTCAGATGCATATAAGCGGCTTAAAGCCCATTTCCATTGTTTTATTTTGATCTCGAGTACTTCATATTTTAAAGATAACTAGCAAATTGCATCTCTTCGTTAAGGCCCCTCGGTATCAACGTTTTCAATTTATAAATCCATTGGACTTCTTTCTGTAGTATTAATTTAGGCAGATTCCCACCTCTTATACCAGTAGACACTATTTCTAATCCCTGAAATGACCAATTCTGGTTACAGCCTTGGTGCCTTTCTAACATATGTTTTGCCAGGGCAGACCTTTCAGGCTCTCTATTTATCACAGCCCTCCTATGTTCTTTTATCCGTGTGGATAGCGATCTCAGTGTTTTTCCCACATATTTAAGACCACATGAACAAGTGATCAAATATATAACACTCTTACTTTGACATATTATACATTGCTTTATCTGATAGATATCACCATCAGCTGTTACAATTTCATCTGTTTCACTCATAAAAGGATATATTATGCATTTCCCGCATCTTTTATTACCCTTCCACCTTTTTCCCTTAAGCCACTCAGTACCTCTCTTGGAGGGTTCAACGTAGTGGCTCGGGGACAATTTGTCCTTTAGATTAGGGGCTCTTCTAGAGGTAAGTGAAGGGAAACTCCCCACCACTTCTTTTAAATCATTATCAAGAGAGAGAAGTGGCCAGTGTTTTTGTAAGATTTTTCTTGGATTGTGTTTTTTGGCACAATCAGAAATCTTTTTTATACTCCATGTTTATTTTCTTGAAATTGTCATCTTTTAGCCAATGGGAATTATCCATGTTCCTATGGACCACAACTGATTTTAAAAAAAACAATTTTGCATACACATATGGGCATAATTATAAAGGATCGCTAACATCACCATTTTACTATCAACACACATCACAGAGAAACAATCGTTATTTCCTCTGTATTTATAAAACCAATAGTTTTCAGTGCGATATTTTGTTTAACCCAGTGATGTTGAGGTGGGGTACGAAGATAAGAACGATTATCATCTTGGCAATGTGTATGAGAGATTGAGTGATAAAACTCCAACCCCATTTAAGAGATATAGAACCCCCCATAGACAATGATAGCAATTTCAACGTAAATATATCTTGAAAAATAAAGTTGCAGCATCTTAATTAAAGCATATTAGATTCTCAGGTAGCAAAGGGATAATTTAGCAGGCAGATCCTCCTCTTTGTCCTCCTCTGTTTCCCACAGCTCGTTGAGGACACGATAGATTGAGATAATCTGTTTACTCTGGTAGCCCTTCTAGACCAGAAAAAGGATCTTTGCCATTCTGGAAGAAATTAGAGTTGAATTGAACTCCTTTGTTAAATCAGTGTAGACCAAATGCAGTTGATGAGTTTCATAATCTGGTAGAGGCAGTTCTTGTTAAGTTATCAGATAAGGTGGAAAAACATTGGGGTTGTAGAAATAATTTATCTCTGCGTGAAAGAAGTGCTCTACGATCCCTTCAAGGACAACGCCACCCTCATAAGAACATATTTTAGAAAGAATGGCTTTTTAAAAATATGTTGATATATCATAGTTTGTCCTATGAATTCATTACTGTATGCCTGCTATGCTTCTAGATGCCTCATGGAAACTGAGCAATTGAGAAACCTGTACTGAGTCTGTACTGAGCCTGGGCATGCTCAGAAGAGGCAGATAGGGGATTAACATTCAGTCAATGGCTGTGATGTCAACTGTCAAATCCATAACTGACAGTTGCTAACTGGAAGAACCAGGAAGCAGAAACAGGAGAAACAGGAGAAGCAGGACATTTTGCAGGATTTCAGGTTAGACTTATATATTTCAGATTTCAAACTATTACCATTTAGGGTTTTGGGGGATGATTTACCTGTATGTAAGTTTTCATTTTGGGGCTGGACTTGCCCTTTAAACATAATAATAACATCATAATACGGAATGCCGATAAAGGTGGTTCCGTTGTGGTCCTCAATAAATCTGATTATATAAAAGAGGCAGTTATATGATGGCGATACTTATAGGGTTGCTTCATGGTAACCTTACAGGCACCTATAGTGCCGAACTCACGCATATAGTTCAGTGCAGATACATATGCTTTTAAGAAAAAAGAGCAGCATTTTTTCATTCCAGTGACCTTATCCTGCCCATTCAGCATTTTGTCTGTGTATAAATAAAACAACCGAAATACTGACTTCCTGTTTGCAGGACCACTAATAGAGACTGTTATGGTTTTGCCCATAACCCAGCGCCTGGGTTGATTCAGTTGCTCAGTAGTGATCTGAGCATATTTGACCCATCCAACAGCCAATCAGTATGAAATTACTGTTAGGAACATTCCAAGGAAGTTGGGAATAAGAGGGACTGTTAGAACATGAAATGGCAGCTCACTAATATCCCTCTGAGGAAGTGACGAGTGAGTCACGAAATGTGTCAGGGTTTAGATGTGCTCCCCCTATACATGGATCGTGCTGTGTTTGATATGCGGTTTATCTTTGTTGAATAAAAGTGGTTGATATGCTGTTTATCTTTGTTGAATTAAAGCGGATGTTATACAGTTGACCTGCTAGAAGTTTTCTGTTGTTTTATATATACTTATCTGATTGCTTTTGGAGTTCCGGAACTCTATGTGGACGGATCCTCGTGGGATGTGGATGGTTGAGCGGCCCAGATAGCAGTTACCTACATTTCTTCTATTGCTACATTCATATCAACAGCAGGGAACAGCAAAGTGTATAAAATCAACTGATTTTTCACAACAGGAGAGAATATGTAGAATTACTAGGTATGCATAATACAAACCAAGAATGTTTAAAAGATTGATATTTTTCACTGAATTTTCTCCTTAATAAAGGAGTGGAGGTGGGCCTTATTCATCAATCTATGAAAAGTTACCTTTTGCCTGCTCACCCTATTATTCCAATTTTTCAGATTTTCTTCATGCCCCTGGTTGGCATTGGGTCCCAGGGAGGGCCTCTCGGACCTTATCGATACTTTGCTACAGCCACAAGTGCTTCACCTTGACACTTATTTGAGAGACACAAAACATTTATTACAGGTCTTGTATTCTTTAATTCTTGAAGAAAGTAAGCTGGCCTTGATAGATGTCAGCCCCCTATATTTTTCTATCCCTCACCAGAAGGGTAAAGTGGCCGTCCAGTATCATTTGGATAAATACAGTTCTTATACTAGACACCAGAAATTGTTTATTCTAGAGGCTGTGTGGTTTTTACTCAATTATAATTTTTCATGGTGAACTCTGTGTTCTTTCTTCAAACCAATGGGGGCGAAATTTGACCCGGTTTATGCTAATCTCTACATGGGGTGGTGGGATGAGACTATGATACTGCTGAAAATAGCCATCACTTCCCCATTTAAAAGATTAAAATTAAAAAAGTGATATATTGATGACCTGCTAGTGGCTTTATAAATATGGACCATAGTGTCGCAGGAGTCTCTGAATCTCCACACTTTACATCTGATGATAGAGGTGACTCTGATAGTCCATCTCATCTTAGCTCCAGGAATAGGGGAGTTAATAGGAAGTACCTTAATAAACAGACCTTGGATAAACAGGTGGTTTTTACTACTCATTTTAGTAGTCAATATCCTGAGGTTGAAAAAATTATACAAAGGTCCCGTTCCATGACGGGACAGACCCGTTCCATGACGGGATTTACCAATTATCGTTCAAGTGTATGGGCTTTTTCCCGACTGACAGTAGTGCCGACAAACGTCCGTAGTCGCCACTATGGTCGTCGTGAAAGGTGGAAAATTTATGTTGGTCGTTATTGGCTCCCTTTACTTTAGGAAAGGGAGCCGATAAGATTATTTTCGTGTATGGTCATACGACCAACCGATCCCCATACCACGTATGGGAATCGGTCGTTTACATGTGTGGCGGTTCCCAAAGCAAAGTGCCGACAGATACCAATGTGATCTGTCGGCATATTGCGATGTAAATCGCATGTGTATAGCCACCTTTAGTGAATAATGCACCAGATATTTATTGTATGGCATTTCTCCAGTGTAAAAAGCCCTAAACTGTCTGCATAGTCCTTATTAATTTAGTTGCCCTTCTCTAAACTCTTTTCTCTTCTAAACTGTCCCCATTTCCCAAGTCTGACAATCTATCCAGGTCCAATCTATCCAGCAAATTGCACATCAATCGAAGTTTCCAGCAACAAGTTGTCTACAGCAACTTAGAGACCTTGCTCTTAATGCCCCCTTCTAAGTCATTAATAAACAGACTTGCACTTACAATTTTAGTCCAAATTGATGAAGCTCTATTGAACATGACGCTCTGTACATGAACTAACAACCAATTCTCTATCCATGTACAAATGTGTTTTTCAAGGCTGTAATAACCCCATACTGACTGTTCTGCCTTAGCAATTTTATTACAGTTATGGGAACGTGTAAGGTAAGCTGCGAAAACCTGTTTTGCAAAATCTTTACATTATTGGGTGTGCTGTGAAATGTTCAAATAAATTTAAACCTTATGCAGGCCCCTGACAATGAGAGTAAAATCCACTCTAATTAGTGTGGGAACTTACAAGCAATCTGAAAATCCGAAACCCAACTGAAGCAGAATTCTCAATGTCATTTACAATTTCGATTAACTATTTTTTCTATTAGAATAATTCTAATTTTCAATTCGATTTCTAAATTCTTGATATTTTGATTGTCAAATTTTCACTAAGTTCCAACTTTTGGAATTTCCGAAAATTCAGGCAAACCAGCAAATTTTGCAAAAACCAATCGTCCTAACCTTCTCTATTTGAATCCTCAAATAACACTTTATTACAGAAAAAGTGAATGAGTGCTTAATAGGATTCATTGGCCAGGTGTCTACACCCCAGAAGCCATTGTCTACTTCCTACCAAAACTCGCTGTGTTTCATATATGATATCTACTGTATATCCTCCCAACCCTACCTCCCCACTTCTGTTGGCAATTCTTCTAATTCCTTGTACTTTCACGTGTGTTTCATTGCCCCCATTATGAAACTGTTGCTCCATGGGGCTCCCTATTTTACTTTGGGTAGCCATAAATTACTTATGGGGCAGGAAAGTAGATGTCACACAGACACATCTACCAGTGCATCTCTTCCATGGCTCTCGTCTCATAAGGGGCACTTTCTAGCTTGAAATTTTAATATACCAACATTGTATCTTCTAGCTGTCCTTGTTAATCAGCACTGAAGTAGAAAATACAATGTTGCTATAGCCGGCAGCTTTGGGAGACGGAGTTTGAGTGCTTAAAGCTTCTTTGCTTCAGCAGAATTTCAGGCTGAATTTCAATAGATCAGGACATAAGGATTAGGATTTATGTAGAAAAAAAAAAGTGGGCCATGGGGGGGTTCAGCACAGCTAGTCAGGTTGGTGACAGACACAATAGTATAGGGGGCCAGAAACTGCTGACTAATTTATAGGGGACAGTAATCACTATATAAATTATAGGGGGCAGTAATCACTGTACAAAGGAGGCCTGTAACTGCTGTATAAAGTATAGGGCTGCTGCATAAAGTATAGGGTTCCAGTAATCGCTGTATAAAGTATTGGGGGCCAGTAACCCCTGTATATAGTATAGGGGGACAGTTATCGCTGTATAAATTATAGGGACATAACAAGTTTAGCATTGGTACTAGACCTGACACTTTTTTATTCTCATCTGCTCCTGCCAGACTGCCTCCACAGCCCACCAAGCTGAATTAAAGAAATATATAAAAGATAAAGCAGAGAAACAAGTAGATTATACTGCAAAAAATGTATTCCTTAAGCACCATATTTTGGTCCCAATAGGACTTTTCTCAAACAATGAGGGCAAGTAATCACAGTATAAACCATAGAGGGGTAGTAATTCTGTATAAAGCATAGGGGGCCGCAGCGGATTTCCAAGATCTGCGAATCGTGAGGAAAGTTATTTTTTTTAAAGTTCTGGATATATGTACGTGTTCCCCAGACCATTTCCCAGGTCCCAGAGCCATGTACAGTAAGTTACCATTGCTATTTTACCCTATAATTAGGCAGATCTGTGCAGATTTTTTTCTCCCATTGACTTTAATGGGTAATTCCGAGAATTTTCCGAAAATCTGTGAATCCGCAGGAGGAACGGCAATTTCACCCATCTCTAATCACTGTATAAAGTATAGGGGGGCAGTAATCACTCTATAAAGTATAGGGGGCAGTAATCCCTGTATAAAGTAAAGGGGGGCAGTGATCTCTGTATAAATTATAGGGGGGCAGTAATTGCTGTATAAAGTATAGAAAGCCAGTAATCGCTGTATAAAGGAGGGCCAGTAACTGCTGTAAAATGAGAAGGGTGTCAGTAACTGCTGTATAAAGTATAGAAGGCCAATAATTGCTGTATAAAGTATAGAAGGCCAATAATTGCTGTATAAAGGAGGGCCAGTAACTGCAGTATAATGTGTAGGGGACCATTTACTACTGTATTGAGTGCTTCTTAAAATACTTTGATTCTTATAGTATTAGGGGTTTGCGGGAAGATGGATTTTTCCATATCGTACTTAAAGGGCAAGTCCACCCCCAAAACTAACTTTTTATATTTATTTGGCCCAAATAAGTGCTCCAAAACAAACTTTACAGCATGTAAATCGGTCCAGTGGTTCAAAAGTTACAGACCTTTGTAGCTGGCTTAATCCTGCAGCATGGACCAATACAGCGATGAACAGAGACAGGTTACATTACCTTGCCTCTGTTCTTTTCATGTTCTTGAGCATGTCTGTTAGCATCCAGCAGTGAGAACAGAGGAAGTTGCATCAGTAATGGTCTGACCCCTGGATCCCTGGATTTTCCCTCTCAACCAATCACAGCTGTAAAGTTATGTGTACTGAAGAAATCCAGGATCAACAGCTGCAGCCTGCCAGCCCAGAGAGAGAGACAGAGAGAGAGACACACACAAACACAGGCAAGATTTTTTATTTTTTTTTCTAAGCTGCAGTTTGGGGTCATCTAAAGTGGAAGTGGAGAGGAAGTGCAGCCTGATATATATCTCATTAAATATCAGGCAAAGCAAATGATTTTGAGAAAAATGAACATGGCGTTTGAGGTTGGTGCTATTATATAAAGAACATATAAAAAGTTTATTTTTGGGTGGACATACCCTTTAAATAGTGTGGAGAAAGTTGCAGTTTCAGGAATGGGGGTGGGTTTGAGTGTCTAATATACTGTGAGAGTGGTTTCTGTGTAATGAGGGTTTGAGGGGAGAGTTGCTTTTTTTAATGTATAGGGTGATATAAGCAAATGTTTTATTTAAATATTTTTTTATAATGGTTTTGGACATAGGTCTGCTGAAAGCTGGATAGTCTGAGGTCAGGTATGTGTCATTGTACTGGCTTTAATGTGGATCTTTGGTAACCTTATGTATGCACCACAGATTATTGTACAGACAAACAAATTAAAAGTGATGCCATCCAGCTACTGGCTAGCATGGATATGTGATAGAGCCAGATCTACCAGCTGGGGTTAAGATAAATAGTGATGAACAAATTGGTGAGTTAACAGAGTTAACAAATTGGTGAGTTAACAGTGGTTCAAATTCAATTCAAAATCCGATTTGAACCCAATTGGATCAGAATTGAATTTTTAGAATTTTCAATTTTCTAATATTCAATTTTTGATAACCACCAGTTCTGAACTGAAACCAGGCTCATTTTGAATCTGGGAACAGAGGGCCGTATTTATAAAGGCGCTGTATCGTTTTTAGTGATATCGTTCCATTAACGATGGCTTAAAATAACGATTATTGTTCATAAAATAACAATGTAGATAGGAAAATAATGATATGGTTTTTTATCGATACAGCGCCTTTATAAATACGTCCCAGAGCCCTCAATATGCACCCTAAAAAGGTACTGTGTGTAGTTAAGAACATTTTAGGAGCTGCCCTTTAAAAGTGGTCAATTTGGACCAGGATCTGCAATGGAACTCCCTGCTCCAAGTTCCGTTGGAACCGATAGGAACTTTCACTTTTCACATTTTCGATAATTCGCAAAAGTACAAAACTATTTTCGAGGGTTACAGAAACTACTTTTGTAAGTACCATCGGAAACCATTTTCGAGTTTCCAATTGTGCTTTTGAGGTTTACTGAATATACAAGGCTACTTTCGAGGGTTACCGAAAATAGTTTCATATGTTCATTAACCCTCAAAAGTATGACTGTAAACTTGAAAATAGCTTGCGTGTATCAGAACTTATTTTTTTCCCAATGTTTGGATGATTTCCCCTGACCATTTACCAAGTGCCTGAGACATCTACTGCACTAAGAATGAAATTTTGTTAAACAAAATAGACTAGTTTCCCAGAATAAACTGGAAAAAGCAGTTATATTCCATGGTTTTCTGTTGAATTGTTACTGGTAATGATACATAAAGTTGAGTTGATCCGGGTAAATTTTTGATTGCCACTTGGAGTCAGGAAGGATATTTTTTCCCCTTCATAAATTTGGTGGATTTTTATTGCCTTCCTCTGGATCAACAGTTAGGCAGGAAATGAGGATATTGCTAGATGGGTTGGACTTGATGGACGTGTGTCTTTATTCAACATCAAATACTGTACAATACTAATTGGAATAAAGCAAATTTCAACAGATTTTTGTACAAAAATACATTTAAAATACATTTCATAGATGCTGAACACTACATCAAAAAACAGTTTGCAATTTTATCATGAAAATTGTGATTTTATAAATTTGACCCTTATTGTGTCCAGTGTCTGTTCCAGGGATAACTATGTAATCCAAAGTCTGTTTCAGGGGATCAAAGGGGCACTGCAATGTCTCCTTTAATTATTATTGGCTGTGTAAACAATTATATATTATGTGTGCACATACAAAATCAAATTTTGTGCGCTACACACGGCATATACACCATTTTACCCTGTGTGCACAGGCCTGCTAGTTGTGAGAGCCTGCATGAATGCACAGCTAATAGGGTACACAGGAACTCTATTGAGTTAAGACTTCATCCTGATTAAGTACATTTTCTAAGTAAAGTCATGAGACATTCTTGAGTTTACCATCTCCTTGTTTATTAAAGAGTTTAAGACAAAGAAAGGGGAAAGTGTGTTATTGATAAAACAGAATTAGTGGCTGCTGCTTCCTCTTCATTTAGACAGGAATGGTGATTGTAGCCTTTGTTATTGATATCAAACACTGTGGTAAAGCATTATTATAATGTTAATTGAAAAAACTCTGGCACCAGACTGTTCTGCGTGCTATCTTCCCTTGAGGCACCGTGGAGGCCTGTTTTGGGAGTAAATCAAGGTTCCAGAGCAAGACTAACCCATTCACTCCTGCACAGAAAAAAATGCTCAGTTTGGATTGTACATCACTGCTCTCAAGAATTACAAACCTAATAAGATCACCAGTAGTAGAACATCTAGTCATTAATCATTTAATTGCATTATTATTTCTATTCATTTATTTAAAGAATGCTAATTATCAGTTCCATGTATAGACTTAGGTCCTCTCATCCCATTTCTTTATGGAAGCAAAGAGTTATTTAATGCTAAACATTTGGTTTACAAACATATCCAATAATTCACAAATACACTAACAGACAACAGCTGTTGAACTTTGATACAACTGGATATAATCTGCATGATTATTATGGTTAAAAGAAAATGCCAGCTGATATTTGGAATGCTTTAGATATATATAATGGAAAATCATATAAACTTTTATAAAAGACAGTGGCAACTCAATTTAAGTTACATTAATTTCAAGCACATGGCATTTTCATTTTATGTCCTCCTCGCATCAGACAGCCTATTGTAATTTGAAATGGAGTGTGGCCAGCAGAGAGAGAATAATTGCACAAGGCATGTTGGGATCCAGGAAAGTGGTCTCGGTTGTTGGTATATTGCTGGTGAATGCATTAAGAGGCATCCCAAATTATTTTCACACATGTTTCAACACTATTGTAGTTTGTAAATGGACAAAAGGCAATCTGATTTAAATATGTGATTAGCGAAACAACCAAATTTATTTTACGATACAAAGTAGATTTTGTATCTAATTTACCTACATCATAACTGCTAATAATCTACAATCAAATAAATAGTGTTCATTTTCTTTTACAGTAGTCACTTAGCAAATCTATTAATTCATTTTCAACATTTGCAAGAACCTGTTTCCATTTGCTGTAATATACAGGCAGAGAAGGGACAAAAATAGATGTGTTTTAACCCCAGAACTACTCTAATCACATACAGAAAATTTAAAACACATCCAATCTCTTTTCTAAGTAGGTAAAGTATTTAGTTACATCTAGAGATAAGTTCCACTTATAAAATTAGTTAATCCTGTAAAGAATTAAAAATTAAGAATTGAAAATTTGACTATTACATTCAAAAATTAAAGAATTTAAATTGAAGAATGCAAATTCTAAATTCTGCTGTTAGTAATTGGGGTCCAACAGGATTTTCAGTAAGGTCTGTGCAGGGGCACAACCCTGATACACATCCCTCCGGGGCGGAAGATCTACGATCAGCTTTTTTTAAACAGCTGATCAGGCGTATGAATTAAAGATATGTGCAATCAACTGTTAAAAATATCAGAACCAAAACAAAAAAACCCCATCTGATTGTAGAGGGGGTCGCTCCTCTAACCTACCCCCCCCTGCGCACAGTCGTGGGCCCAGTAGTTACGCCACTGGTTCTGTGTAACTGTTGATGGAACAAACTAACCAGTTTCATTCATCTCTAGTTAAATCAAATAGACTAGTTTCCTAAGGAAGTTCCACTAGTCATATGACTGTCATTTTCAATTTAATTCAGAACTGAAAAAGCCATTTGGATGAGTAGTGAAACATATTATATAAACTAAACACCAAGTCTAGTTGATTTAACTGAATTCTATACAAATGACCTGGGGGAATAAGAACATTTACAAACATAAACTTTTCTTAGTGTTTCAATTTTTTTCTTTTCTGCCTTCCTTTTATTTGCCTTAAATTCTTCCTTCTATTTATCATTCTGTTCACTAAAAACTAAAAATGTATTGTGAGATGTATAGGGTGGCATTATTTTGGGGTCTTTTTAGTATTCCTTCACAGACTTGGTATGGATTTGGGGCAAATGGTCCCAGATTAAAGTTTGAAATTTCTGTTTGTTTTTTTTAAAAGGGCAACTGTGGTTTCAAAACAACTTAGGGTTAAATGAAAGCCTGCAGTATTTTCTTTATAATGAGCCGGCAATCACATCTCTGGCTTCACCCTGTGAGAAATGATATTGTGGTGAATGTTCAAACTTCCTGGTACAAGCACAATTAGCTCAGGTATTGCACATTGCAGATTAGTAGAAATGTAAGTGCTCCCTTAACAGTACACGATTCCTGTGAGGGCAGGAGGAGTTTGGGTGCAGTTTGGGTGCTGGCGTTAAATATTTATGTTAAATACTTAACAAATACCGTGCGGGGAGATTCACCCAGAGTCGCACAGCCTCTGGTAAACCCTCAACGGGAGATTTAGCCAGAGAGCTTGAGCCTCTGGGTGAATCTCCCTGAATGTATATCATATATTTATCTCCTAAATATAGGCAGCCAGCCAAGAAAAAGCAGAGGGATAAAATGTAACAACTGGTAAAGGCTGAACCTGGAAATGGATCAAATAGAAACAAAAGTAACTAATCTTTCAGCTGGTTACACTGTCACCTCCTAATGTAGAGAGAAGTAAAGCAGTGAATGGACCTGCCTTGTACCTCACTGTTATAGCACTTTATGGTGGGGACTTAATCATTGCATTGGTTTAATTGCATGGTTAATTGATGCAATGCAATCCTATATAGTAGATTATTATATTTGGCATGAACTATAAAAATTAATTTTGTATAAATATTAATCCTCATCATTGTTCTAGGGATGCAATTCTCACCATTCAATACAATCGATTTGTATTCCAGAGTAGGCAGGGAGTATGATCTTGAGTCCCCCTCCCTCACAAAGTGGTCATGTATGTGGGGGGGGATTGATACTGGACAACAACAACAGAGTAACCAAAGCTGGTGCTGGACATCATTTTGCACCGTGTACCATTTCATACACATTATGACAAGCCTGGCCTTCAGACATGAGGTCCCAATTCTTTATAAACTGCATGTGCTACTTACTCAGGTGGCGCTATATAAATAAAATGCAACATGCATACATACAAAAGCCTAATGTACTTACAGGGAACTGCACTACTGGCTTCTATGCTAAATACAACTAATGATAAAAGGTTGGCATGACTTTAGGATGGGGTTTGTGGTGGCTGCACAAGTACCTCAAAAGACACAATAACAAAAGCTCTTTAATGCCAACCAATAGATAGGTTCATGGCCACGCAAAAGTTTTACAGAGACCCACAATGCAGAAGGAAATGCTATTGGCCTATTACATTGGAGGTGTGATTACCCTCATAATTATGTAATTGGTGCAGCTGGACTGATTTTAATTTTTTGGTATGTCAGCCTTGATGTTTATTTTTGGCTATTTCATATGAATGTTAATGTAGTGTTTTCTGAGCGGAACCAGATGTTGAGTGATAAAAAACTATGTGTAAAATATTTTTTAAAATGCATTTCATAATTTATAATGGGGAGGTGCATTGGTATAAATCCTTATAAAAATCACTCAGCTATGTCACTGATGACTCATTTCTTATATCCCACTGCTCCTCCCATTCCAGTGTTCATTCCTGAACAATGACTCTGTGTCAATAGTGTTTAGAGTTTAAGGGCTAGGCCACACTGCTGCGTTTTTTTTTTTGCGTTTGCGCTTGCGATTACGCTTGCGTTTTTAAAAAATAATTGAAAACGCGGCAACGCAAAAAAAACGCGCGTTTTTCGGTGCGATTGCGTTTTGCGTTCTGCATTTTTAATCGCAATCGCATGCGATTTCCTATACTTATTGAAGAAATCGCAAGCGCAAACGCAACAAAATCACACATGAAATCGCATGCGATTGTGATTGCATTTGCGTTTGCGTTTCAGTGTGGCCTAGCCCTAACTTCACTAATGGGACCTGATGGAGCTGCTTCCTGTCACTTCATGTCTCTCTCTTCTCCTCCACAAATATTTGTTAATGAAGTAATAATACTTTGGCGAAAGCATGGTGCTCATGGAAAACTAAATATGGGTCAAGATGGCCTAGAGGACAAAATAAGTATAAATCTGGCCCTGCATCTTATCCCTTAAATATCTGTAAGGCATAAAATCCACACGTATGTTGTTTGGCTGATAATTTAGATGCATGCTTCATATTGTTTTCTGTTGTGTGTATGTATGCATGCGTACACATAAGTGAAGGATGTTGCCAAAATCATGATGGTTGGGATTCCAGTTCTATTCGGTGTGACAGAATTAAAATGTATTGTTTTGTGACATGTTCTCTGGTAAATAAGCAGGGAGATTTAATAAAAGTTCTTATCGTTAAAAATGGTGCTAAGTTTGCCCCAATCAGTAATATCTTATTTAACATTTGAAAGCTAAAATCATATTGGTTGGGTCAAAATGAACACCATATTTAACGGTAAGAACTTTTATTGAATCTCCCTGAATGAGTTTCTGCAAATTAAACTACATTTAATTAACATTATAAGATATTTGCTGAACACTGCGCTAGAATGGTCCTTTATCTGCATTTTAGTAAAACCTATGTACTACAATAAAAACATACTTTTAAAACAAAATTTAAGGATGAATAGTCCAAAATAGAGAGGCTTAGAGGCTTTTTGTGTTCATTTATAATAACTTATATTGAGAAATCAGTGTCATCTACTAAACAGAGACCATGCTTTTACCTCTGTAAATGAAACAATAAGCATAAAACTAAATGCATTGTGTGCGTTTGTAAATGTACCACTATTCTCCCACAACTCAAATAATAAGGAAATGTTGGAAAAGTTAATTTATAACAGAAATACAGATGCATATTTTTTCTGATATAAGCCAGACTGTCTCCCCTTAAATAGCTGGATAGTATAAATGGCACTGCTGTGTTTAATAACTCTGCGGTTGTACCATTCTCCATCTATTATCATAATGAGTGATGAAAGCATCTATACATGGAACCTGGAACCAAGTTTTTTTTACTATATATATATATATATATATATATATATATATAGTTGTCCTATACTGCCTTGCTCTGGCATGGCTGCATACTGTAACACGAGCGAGAGTTTAAATATAGTTGGGTTGGAAATAGTACAGGGGCATGCCTACCATAAAGTAATCTGAAAAGTTTGCTCACAGTGTGCTCCTGTGGCCAACATAAAAGTTGGCATTAATTTCAAGTTTACAAAAAAAAAAAAATGAAGGCCCATACGCAGATGGTCTTCAGTAGCTATGTGTGTCTATCATCCTGTTTCTGCCTCTGCGTGTCTGCCACCACAACTCCTGGTACAGTAACTTTAAACTTATTGACTTTTAGTACTGATCACTGAGGGCAAGCTTATATTACCAGTCACTGTGGACAAACTATATGTAGCAGTCACTTTGACCGAACTTGTATGTGCAGTCACTGTGGCAAACTTGAAAGTACCAGTCACTGTGGGTAAATGTGTACATGTACCAGTCACTTTGGGCAAAATGGTATTGTACAGTCACTATGGGCAACTTGTATGTACCAGTCACTGTGGTTAAACTTATATGAACTAGTCACTGTGGGCAAAATTGTATGTACCAGTCACTGTGGCAAACTTGAAAGTACCAGTCACTGTGGGTAAATGTGTACATAAACAATGGGTAATGCCAGTCACTTTGGGCAAACTTGTATTACCAGTCACTATGGGCAACTTGTAGTACCAGTCACTGTGGTTAAACTTATATGAACTAGTCACTGTGGGCAAAATGTATGTACCAGTCACTGTGGCAAAATTGAAAGTACCAGTCACGTGGGTAAATGTGTACTAAACTGCAACTGTGGGCTACTTGTACAGTATGTCCAGTCATTGTGGGCAAACTTGAAAGTACCAGTCACTGTGGTAAATGTGTACATAAACTGCAACTGTGGGCTATGTACAGTATGTACCAGTAACTGTGGGCAAACTTATATGCACCAGTCACTGTGGGCTTGTGGGAAATAGTACAGGGGCATGCCTACCATAAAGTAATCTGAAAAGTTTGCACACAGGTGCTCCTGTGGCCAACATAAAAGTTGGCATTAATTTCAAGTTTACAAAAAAAAATGAAGGCCCATACGCAGATGGTCTTCAGTAGCTATGTGTGTCTATCATCCTGTTTCTGCCTCTGCGTGTCTGCCACCACAACTCCTGGCACAGTAACTTAAACTTATTGACTTTTATGTACTGATCACTGAGGGCAAACTTATATGTACCAGTCACTGTGGACAAACTTATATGTAGCAGTCACTGTGACCGAACTTGTATGTGCTAGTCACTGTGGCAAACTTGAAAGTACCAGTCACTGTGGGTAAATGTGTACATGTACCAGTCACTTTGGGCAAACTTAAATTTACCAGTCACTATGGGCAACTTGTATGTACCAGTCACTGTGGTTAAACTTATATGTACTAGTCACTGTGGTACTTTCAAGTTTGCCACAGTGACTGGTACTTTCAAGTTTGCCACAGTGACTGGTACATACAATTTTGCCCAGTCACTGTGGGTAAATGTGTACATAAACTGCAACTGTGGGCTACTTGTACAGTATGTACCAGTCACTGTGGGCAAACTTGAAAGTACCAGTCACTGTGGGTAAATGTGTACATAAACTGCAACTGTGGGCTACTTGTACAGTATGTACCAGTCACTGTGGGCAAACTTATATGCACCAGTCACTGTGGGCTTGTATGTACCAGTCACTGGGGACAGACTTGTATGTACCAATCACTGGGCAAACATGTATGTACCAGCCACTGTGGGCTAACTTTTAGGTACCAGTCACTGTCAGAAACATGTATTTACCAGCAACTGTGTGCAACTTGTATGTACCAGTCACTGTGAGTTTAGCTTGTATGTACCAGTCACTGTGGGCAAACTTGTATGTCCTTAAACAAACAGAGATCCAATACCGGCACTTGTCAGTCTGGCCACACAATTACAGCCATGCACGTTCGAGGTCCTCACTTACCTCTTCAATATCAGTATATAAATATACATATGAAGGACTTGCTTCTTAATAGAAAAAAACTTACTTATTTTTCAACCCGAAACAGCATATACTGCCTGTCGTAACTATGGCCTATGAGATCCTTTGAAGTCATTTTTATTAACAAGCAAGTGCTGTTGTATGAAATATAGGCAAATTTGTAAGTAGCAGTAACAGTGGCCAACTTGTATGTACCAGTCACTTTGGGCAAACTTGTATTTACCAGTCACTATGGGCAACTTATATAAACAGTCTCTGTTTGGAGGCACTTACATTACCAATCTCTGTTTAGCACTATATTAACACCTCAATGTGGCATATATATGTTAGTCCTCAGTTCACCATACACTGCTAGGTCAGCCCGAGTTTACCAGCCACTGCTAGGTCAGCCCTCATGTTTACTAGCCCCTATTAAGTCAACACTGGCTGCTGGACTGGAGGGCTGCCCTTACAGTGGCTGCTTAACTGGAGGGCTGGTCTAACAGTGGCTGCTGAACTGGAGGGCTGAACTAAAAGTGGCTGGTGAGCTGTTAGACTGAACTTGTAAGCCAGTGTTTAGTCAGTCCTCCAATTCAGCAGTCAGTGTTAAATCAGCCCTCCAGTTCAGACACTGTGAGGTTAGCCCTTCAGTTCAGCTGCCACTGTAAGGCCAGTCCTCTAGTTCACTAGCCAGTGTAAGTCCCTGTCAGCCCTTCAGTTTAGCAGTCAGTGTAAGTCAGCCCTCCAGTTCAGATGCCAGCATTGTTAGCACTCCAGTTCTCCAGCCAGTGTTAGTCTGCCCAGTTCCACAAGCCATGCCCACATGTGCCACAAGACATATAAAGGGCAGCTTGAAAACTGCTTCATGGACTCAGGGTTGTGGTGAGGCCCTAACACTGGATTGCAGAGCCTATTGAATCTACCATACTTGGATAATACAGATAGCAAACTTGCTTTCCATGGCCATATAAATGTACTATTGAACATTCATGATGAATTAATATATTTATGTTTACAGAAGTGGGCTCATTATTGCTTATATTAGGGGTGGGATGATTCAATGTACATATACACAGTTATACACAGTTTCAGTGAGGTATGTGATACATTATATAAGGATAATAATTATATATACAGAAGACTCTGGCATGGGGGGGTGCAGTGGTGATAACTATATAATCAGTCACTCAGTGATGTCACTGAGTGACTTTCTGTCTGCCACTGCCCTCCCCGTCTCTCTCCCTCCTGTATTAGAAATGTAGATAACAAGCTGTTTTTGTTAATACAAATAGTTAACTGACGTTTGTACTTCAAACTAAAAGAAGAGACTAAAGGTGGCTATACATATGTGTGATATTACTTACCCGACTGAGTTTCACGTGACGTTCATGATCCTGATGGAACCGCCTCTCGCGATCTTATATTCGACTGACATGAGATTGCAAAATCCCATTAATTTTTTGATGGCATGTCTGTCAAAAAAACAAGATCGGGAGAGGAGGTTTTGGCAGGATCACAAACGTCGCGTGAGTGCTCGGTGGGTAAGTAATATTGCACATATGTATGGCCATCATAAACATCGGCTTTCACCCTGTCCAGTTCCAGTTTTGTTCAATGAATGAATTACTGTGCAGATAAGGAAGAGCAGTCAAGTCATTTATGACTCACAGGAATGCGCTGCGTTGGAACCGGAACTGGACCGGGTTTGTGTAGTTCATCTTTTAGTTTCAGTACAAATGGCAGTAACTATTTATTATCTATATTACTAATAAAAGGAGGGGGAGACAGGGAGGGGGGAATACAGAGTGCCTGTGCTCGAATTTTCTTTTTATTGGAAAAATAGCTACCTACAGATAATATACGGATATTACTTCACCTTGAGTTCCCTGACCTGTATAAAAGTACAGGGAGTCAGGGAACCTGTGGGCGTAATATCTTATATTACACTGTATTGTAGGTATTATCCTTATATACTACATGATTCTTTGAGTTTCCACTACATTCCTTGTTCGTGAGTTCAGACATTCTTAATTTGGTTCAACATGGATTTTCAATGGGGATTCCTGAAAGGTTATCACAGACTTTGGGGGGAGATGATAATTGCAATATATTTCGCTATTGCAACCTACGTGCACTCGTTTCCGCAATGTATTAACCACTTTGAGACCGTTAATACATGCGAAAACGCTAGCATTAAGTTGCGACCCTTGTGCATATTTTAAAGACACCATTGAAGAGGCGTAACTGTCATGCAAAAAAACGGCACAAAATTTATTGCATTGCTTTGCGCTGCCTTACGAAAAAAAATTGCGACATGGCGCAGGCAGTGCAAAACCTTCACTAACACGCTAGTACATAGGTTAGCGTGATTTTAGCGCATATTACTCGTTACCACGGGAATATGCATCTCCCTGCATGTGTAGTAGGTTATAGATGATGTGGCACATCTAGCAATCATTAGCTAGTGGCTGGTCAAATGCGGCTTGCACAACATGGGACAATTTGCCTGTATGCAGTGGTGATCATTGGCTGGGACCATTTAGCTTATGGTTTAGCCCTACATGCACTGATTGGATCTCACAGAGGACAGAGATTCTGTAAATCAGCACTGCAAAATGAGAGCAGTACTGAAAAATGTGAGTAGCTAAAATGACAGCCAGATCTGATCCAGTTTCCACAAGCTGTACAACACAATACAGCCTGCAGAAAGCTTGGGGTACAGTTTACTACATATAGGGGCACTGTATATATGTGGAAGTGTCTAATTAGATAGAATCACACTTTGCCTGGAGAAACACACTGTGCAAGACTGTCCTAGGGGGGTAAGGAAGTAAAGGAGCAGGGTAAATAAGTAAAGGTTTTGCTTATTTTACATTGGTGTATCTTTGGTTAGAAATAGTGTATACAGACAGGTTATTACATTGTTTATAATGTATTTTAGAACAGTTCTCCTTTAAATAGTTTCCTTTTATTATAGAAGTAAAGCCTAATACCTACTTTGAAGGGTACCAGTGGTATAAACAACTCTTACTGTAAGGCCCATTCATATAATAAATACATGCAAAACCACACATATACATAGAGGATTATCTGTTTTTTAGCACATTATCATAGTCACTATAGAAATGAACTGAGATTGCTCGTTATGTTGAGCTGTCATATATGTCTAAAGAAATGGTAAACTGTCCATTTGCAGTCTAAGCAGTATAAATAGGGTATGAATTTTGTATAGCATAGATGTGGGCCTGGCACTCCTTCAGGCAATGTGCCAGTGTATTCTTGGTGCTGCTTCCCTCTGTCCTCTACCTCAGGACTCACGCTAAGCACAAGCAGAAAAGGGTTGAAGGAGCGCACTGTTTGTCAGAAAACTTCTGTTATTGCATCACACAAACAAACAACGTTCGGAGAACGCTAGTCTCCTTCATACCTTCATTTCTGACAATCAGGTGGTGCTTCCTCAACCTTTTCTGCTTGTGCTATATTGAATTTTCCTAAAGTTATTGCAGATATTATTTTATTATTGTGGATTTATATAGCACCATATCATCTGTAGTGCTTTACAATTAAATGTATATATCACACCAGGCCCTGACCCAAAGAGCTTACAATCTAAGCACATTTATTTGACACATACAACCTATCAGTATTTCTTATTAGAAAAACAAAGTTCACTAGTTTAAAGGGCATGTCCACCCTTATAATATTTTTGTCATAGATAATAACCTTCCCCTAGCCCCAACCTCCATAAAATAATTTCAAGAAGTCCCCCGATCTTTACTACCTTCCTCACTCTTCCGCTGCACTGCCCGGCCTTTGCTTGCAGACACTGCAAGCAGGGGCGGGACCGGCAGCGCGTCCGTGATTGCTGAGGGGCAGCCAAACACGGACGCGGCTGCCGGCTGCTCAGAACACCGGGGGAGAGAGGGAAGTTAAATAGGTTCATGGGACTTTCTTAAAAATCTTTGTGGTTGGGGCTGGGAGAAGGTATACTAATATATGGCCAAGGGTTTTTATGGTAGGGGGAGGGATCACAAAACGGGAGGGAGGGGAGAGAGAGGGAGGGAGGGAAAGGCGCAGTGCGCATGCCAAACTTCTCCCGGAGGGGAGACAGGGTCCTGTATGGACTCTGCAGTACTCTGGTGGCCAGTTTTGGGACTTTGGGGGGACATTACAGGAGAACCATTGGAGCAGGGATGTAAGGTTTTATTCACTATACAAGTGGGGCCAGTAGTGGGAGAAATTATAGTTTGGGGGTAGACATGCCCTTAATACAAACAAATCAACTCTAATTTGCAAGTGTCAGGGAACAAAGATATCACATACATTTGATCTAAAACAGGAGTGCTTTTATAATGGTAATGGTAACTTGGCTCTTCTGTGCTGGGCCATACGTTGATGGCCCAGCACAGAAGAGCCAATCCTCGGGTCAGGACTCAGCTGTGTACCTGCATCTTAAGGATAAAGGACCTACTTGAAGTTGTAATGTTAACTATTGGCAAGGAAGGTGACTGGTTCAAGAGAGGTGTGAAGGAGGCCATGTATGTGAAAATAAAGAAACCAAGCCTAAATAGAGGTGGGGGGATTCGACACCAACTGTCTGCCATGTACAATGCTGTTTTGACACCTTACTCTGGGCGTCCTATAACACCTTAGCCACTATCCAATCACCCCTTATCACTTGGCTGTGATATGCTAATTGGGATTTTCCAGGGTACATAATGCCAAAGATTCTTGTACAAGTCATTCTGAATTGAGAAAGCCAGTCGGATGACTAGCGAAACGTCTTCAAGAACTAAACTTCAAGTCCAGTTGATCTAATTGAATACAAACAGATATACCATGACCTGGATGAATGAGACCTTCACAAGCACAATATAATAACATTTGTAAAGCGCCTTTCTCCTAAAGGACTCGCATAGATATGTCTCAGATTAATACAGAGCAAATACAGTGAAAATAGTCAGGTGTTCATAAATGCCAGACAAACAGGTGGCTTTTTAGTTTGGATTAAATGTTTCCAGGGATGGGATGTCCTGAGTTGGGTTGTGGCAGGGTGTTCCAAAGTGTAGAGGACAAATTTACAGTGTTCATCCATAGGCTTTTATTGTTTGTGTTGCTTATAACAAGCCATGTGCCATACACAACCTTAGGCTATAAGGGCAAATGGACCCTTTAAACTACAAACGGCACTAGCTATTTATTTGCCCTTACCTTAGTGCTATTTTAAGTATTTGATTACATGCATTTCTAACCAGAATGTAAGTATTGCCCACATTTACTCCCCATGGCAGAGGTTGCTGCCTCCTTCCCATGCTCAATGAGCTTTTAGAAAATTGAGGATGTGCAAAAGAAGCAGCAGGAGAAAATGCAGTCAAGCAACAGCTGGTTGACTGCATGGGAGAGGAGCTGGCTTCCTCTTCCAGAATAGGGGCCATAATTATCCTTAAATATCTGGGTAGAAAATAATTAATAATGTTCTGAATATATTGGTTGGAATTGGGGTCAGGTAACTGACAACCCGTAAACTAACTACAGACACACACTTGATGGTTACAGCAGACCTGGATTTGTTTAAGCAAACAAAAGGAAATCCAAGGGTGAGGACATTGTTGTTAAGGTGACGGTCCCCACCCTGGGTACTATTAGTGGAAGAGGAGTAAAGAAGACAGAAGTATAGTTTGATAGGGCATTAATGCTTAGTCTGTACACTTAAAATAAAGTCAACTCGAACACCCAACATTCACTAACATTTGAAAAGCGTATTCTTTCTAGAGAAGAAGGTCAGCATCCCTGGTATGAGAAATTAATTACATGCAATATTAGGCAAACATTATGCTCACACCAAGAGGCGCCAAAAGTGTGCTGTGCTATCAATCGTAGCAACCATTCAGATGTTTTCAAATGTTTTTCTACTGTAGTAGACGATGTAGACAAGAAAAAAATTGGTTGCTGCAAATTATTAACATCATCAAGTTAAAAAACAAGGATTATTTACCTCTGTAAATGATGACAAATATCCAAAATTCAATCAAAGAAGTATTAGAAATGCTGTATATGATGTTGTTCTATATACTAAAGTGTTGTTGGGTGGAGAATTACTATACTCTCCCCAAGGGTTACCAAACAGCCATATACTTAATAAGTTTTTTTTTCTCTAAAGAAATATTTGTGAAACCCCCAAAATTGATTTGTTTATATATTAATAAAAAAAATAAAGAAACCAATGCTGAATTATTAAAAAAAGCAGAATAATTCCTCAATGTTACCTTACAATGAATATGTTATACCTAGTTTTGATAACCTTTTTCAGCTTAGTGCAAAAAGAATGTACCTTTAAAGGTTATATATGTAAGAACAAAGGGCAGTAGTGCAGTGCTGCAAAGCTAGATTAAAAAGCTTCCATATTGTGTTTCACCTTGTGACGTTTCAGGACACTCTCCAATTCCTTATACATAAAGGGGTTAAGATAAGTAATGCAGTGCAAATCGTCTCTTTCTGCTCAGAAAAGACACTTATACCGCTCACACACTGACAAACATATAGAAGTATACACAGTATAGCCTTTCTATTTTTATTATTGGTGACCATATATTGATGAATAGGATCATCACCATGGTCAGTATAAAAGCAAACTGTTTGTTTGAGTGTACAGTATGTAAAAAAGTTAAAAGTAACAACATTCTGTACTAATGTAATGCAAAGGAAGTAGGAAAAACGGTTATATAAATCATGTATAGAAGCAAAACCTTTAAATACAATAATCACCTAATGGAAGTCTAATTGACGAGTAACACTAGGGCTATATTTATTAAGGTGATTTTTTAGAGATGCCGTTGTCTTTAACAATCAGTTTAATGAACCTTAAAATGATTGTTAATTTCCGATTGGTTTAACGATACAATAACGCAATCCTAGATTTACGATCCTTATAGAAAACTTGGCTGTTTCTACGACTGAACGTTTGTACGACCACGGCCACACATTTAAGGCTGCTGTTGTGGATACTGATAATGCATGGTATTGCTAAATTGCGATACCAAGCTCTATAAAAATGGCCCTAAGGAAAGGTCCATAGTCCAGAAACATTATTATATAACAAATCTTGATTGAAATTCTTTTTTATAATTTCCCATTAAACCATATGGATTTCCTTACTGTAGACCCAATATTTATGTTTTTTTTTATGTGGTTTCTCAGTTAGGAATCTTCCAATTCATTTATACATATATAGGTACAGTATAATGGATTGTAATGATGCAAACTGAAATGGACATCGAAGTAAAAATGGCCCCCATATTAGCAAAGTAATATCAAAGAATCAAGTAGTTTTTCACATTCCATTGCTGTAATGTATTCTTCTTCTCCTGCTTTATCTGTTTTGCTTTTATGTGTGTTTAGTGTGTGCTGGACTGAGTTACACTTCTCATGCTGGGAAGATTCTTGTCATCCTCACAAACTTTACCCACAGAAAAGGCTGCCCTGATCTGTGCCTGGTGATTGAGTCTATGCCCCTGGTGTGCCACACTATCAGTGGTTCCCAAGGCTGCCTGACTGGGAAAAGCTGCATGGACACGTTCCAAAATCAGCATTACGCATTATTGTTCTTATGCTCCCTGATTAGAGCACACACAATGAAAACAACAGCAGCAGCCTCATTTTCTAGCCCTCCTCCCAATACAAGGCTGTTCTAGCCTGTTTTTTCCTTTCAAGAAAAAAATTAACTGCTTCGATTCTCTTGGATATATGGGTAATTGGGCATAAAAAGTTTATACATAGAAACTGTATATGACTGAATGAATGAGAACCTTCACAATCATTAAACTTAATGATAATATTTACATTTACTAAGATATACAAAAAGGATTCATGATCAGTATTGTATAGTCCTAGGAGAATGGACACTTACTATACACTAGAAAGCAAAACTGAGTAGATAAATACTTCTACTACTTATCACAGTGCTTCTGAAACCAAGTACCAGCAGGATTTAGTTTTGTGATTACAATCTTGGTACATTGCTTTACAAGGGTCTATGCCCTAATTACCCATCATTAACTTATATCTTAGGAAATGTCACTGAAAAAAATGACTTTGCCTCATTTCAATCTATAAATGAATAGATGTAAGCAGCATTTACTCTGATGTGTTTGTGTTGCTGCATGTGCAGATATTTGTTTTGCTTTAGCTCATTCCCTCAGTCTCCCAGCCCCCGCCAGAACCTAACCATTTTTTGAGGGCAAGCATGCTCAGTAATCACTATGAGGCAGCATGAGAGGGAATTTCCACCATGCAGTTCCTGAACCAACTGTCACCATTCTAGCCAAGCAAAAGATATATAACTGAAGAGTTTTGATACATAATGGTGGCTATACACACTAATTTCCCGGATGTATGATATGGGAGAATCCAATATCATAGGATCCATCAGTAATGTACAGAGATTGGCCAACGATCATCCAATAATTTGGACGATCGGACCAGTTGAAATTTTTTTTGCCGATCAGCAATCCGATCGTACGACCCAACGGATCATACAATTGGATGTAGCATCTATGGCCACCATAAGGCACTTGATTGAAAGCTGAAATGTAAGAGTTTCAGACTGGATATCTAAAGAAAGGGACAGATCACAAAAATGGTACTGTTATATATTTATAAAGAATTATAGTTTCCAGTATTGGGCAATAAAAAACCAAATCTCCCAGTGTACTATATGTACTATATATTAGTTTATATCACATTTTTTATATCACATATTTTTTTTTGTTTCTTTTTTTATACTGCCAAAGCACAACAAACAAAAGGGTGCTTTTAAAAAGCCTCTTCTCTGTTCAACACAATCACTAATGCACAACTAGTACATTAGTAATGTAAATGTTAAGCTTTTGATGATTTGAGCCAATGGACATATATAGCAGTTTATAAGATTGGTGTCTTGCCACTAGAATACCTTAGTAGGAAGAACATCAGACCAGAGCATTAATTACAGTGTGAAGGGTAGGGTTTTGTTTAACATGCAACCTACTCATACTGGGGATTGGAGAGAATGGGTGTCCTTCTAATTTTACAAAGCTCATAAGAGTGCTTATCTCAAGATTAAACTGATCTACTCCGGGAAACCTTATGAATCTAGATCTGGAATCTTCTAAATCTGAAACCCTTCTCACATTTGTAAAATAGCTGTGGAAAGGGTTATACATTTTAAGGATACATTCACAAATCCCTGTCCTCCACGCAAAATAAACATACCATAATACACATTTCCCAGCAATACTTGCCATCGGTGGTTCAGATATTTAAAGTAATGACATAATAATTGTTTAAACGTCGGGTCTATTAAATTCAACATACTTTAAAGTCTTCTTAATGAGCTAAAGTAATGTTTTTAAGCTATTTATTAAGACTTTCCGGAAATAAAGTCATTCCAAAGGGTCCAGTGTTAATACTGATTTTCAGCTGGGTTTGCATTATAAAACACTGCTGAAGAAGAAAAAAAAAACAATATTTAAAAGTCAGGCTTTCACAGGTTTTTTTCCCCTTACTTTTACTTTTACAACAAATTGTTTAAATCTTACATGTATCATTATCATTGCCATATTGTACCATAAGTATAGTAATTCACTTTCACTAGGTCTATAATAATATGCACCACTACCTGTTGTGATGCACAGTTTATGTAGATAAATTAGGGGCTAGAAAAGATCAATGTTTGCACAAAAAACAAATCCAGGGTGATGCACCATGAGGCACAGTGCCAGAAAATTGAGTTAAAGGGTAACTACCAGCATAAATGTATTTTACCTGCCTTTGTTCCTCGGACACGGCCTCTTCTGCTACTTCTGTGACGGAAGAGGAGAAGGGGTTGGACCAGCTGCCACGTCTGTGATTGGCTGAGATTCAACCAATCAGGAGCAGGAAGTGGCAGGTACAGATTACACATAGACAGATAGACAGGCTCCTGCAGGAAACCATAAGAAGCGAAAGACCAACAGTAGGGCAATTTTAAAGTGGGGTGGACATACCCATTAAAAGACATGCTTTAATGCAACTTTAACTCACATTGTGGCGGCTGTGTGGTTTCTATAAGCATCACTAGTTGTTGTTTTTAATAAAAAGTACCAGCATGAAATTCAGATGGGATTGAATTGAACATGCAAATCACACGTTAAATTAATGGTAGTTAGGCAAGGAATTAATAAAGGAAAAAACTTGAATAGGGATGATTTTACCAGCCAGAGAGGTCCTTGAGTAATAGGAAGGGAGGCAGCATAAATAACACATACAAAAAATAGAAATTCTAGTGCACAAAACATTCTAATTGCATATTGGCTACCTCCATAAGGTTTGCTGTACAAACAGCCTGCTAAACCCTGGATAAATACAAGCAATTAGTTCAATAAGTTGGCCAAATTATTTTAAGCCCAGTCACCATGTCAAGGTTGCTTTATTTAACTGGGTCCTAACCTACTGGTACTTGCTTTTTTGGCTACATGAGCTGACAGCTTCTCCTGTGTGGCCTGGATGCTTGAAAGCTGACTCTCTAGTTTAAAGTACTTTGCTTAAATGAGCACATGACCTAACTCTGGGTGGAGTACAATTTCCCAGAAGGCTTGGTCAAACCTTCAATGTAACACACAATATATAGAAATTGGGCTGTTGTACATCCATATTAAAGTGCAACTAGAGACCAAAAATATAATACATACAAAAAGAGAATTCTAGTGCACAAACAATTCTAATTGCATATTGGCTCATCCATAAGGCTGCGACTACAACAGTCGCTAAACCTGGATAAATACAAGCAATTAGTTTAATAAGTTGGCCATATTATTTTAAGCCCAGTCACCCTGTCAAGGTGCTTTCTTTAACTGGTCCTAACCTACTGTACTTGCCTTTTTGGCTACAGTAGGCAAGTACCAGTAGGTTAGGACCCGTTAAAGTTTATTTGTCTATCTATCTATCTATCTATCTATAGTTTATTTAACGTGCAAAAAACACTGATTGCACGTTAAATAAAGTATTTTGTTTGCACAAAGTGCTGAGAGTGCCCAGGTATTATACTTCGTTGGATATTTAACTGAATCACATAGAGGCACCGGCAAACTGAACTATTGAAGTTAGAGTGCACACGCTTTTGTTTGTATATAGATCGAGATAGATAGATAAATAGATAGGTATATTGATAGATAGATGAGAGAGAGAGAGTGTCCATCGACACAGATAAGACATATAAGATACCCTTATGCCCAGCACACAAAGACAGATACAATAAGATGCCCTCTGCCCATCTCACACAGAGATACATATAAAATACCCCCGTGCCCAGAGCACACACATTGGTACATAAAAGTTCTTATGCCCAGCTAATACAGATAGTTACATAAAAGATGCCCTCATGCTAGCTACACAGACTAAGTTTTAAAATAAATGCGACCAGCACTGTCCACACAGAGTCACTTACCCCATGATGAGCAGAGCAGGGCCCAAGTGGCTGCATGAAATACTACAAATTGCCCTTTGGAGTGGAGGAAGTTTTGTATTCCACTTTTTAGCTTTTTATTATTTATATATAATAAATATATATATATATATAATATAATATATATATATATAATATATATATATTACAAACATAGAAAGATAATCAATGCACATTCCGGGCCCCATACAATATCATATTATCTGCACATGGCAACTTTATAAACAAAAGGGGTTTTAGTATACATTACTGTGATCACATGAATGAAAAGCCTTCCAACCCCAACGCAGTAACCCCAGTCTGGAAGGTCCTAACGCTATCAACCTTTTTCAATTTCTTTTACTTCAATACGATTAGCAAACTTTTGCATTTCTCATTCTACACACTGGATTCCATATAACAGGCTCTCTCCCTTCCCCTCAGCCTTTGGCTTTTTAAATGAGGGAAGAGGCCATCCAGTGCTTTATATTAAAGGCAGAGGACCTCCCATAAGGGGGGTGTTTGGGGGTGCTATTACCACATGGAGGCTGACCAAGCCTCCCAAAATTAACATTACAATACAAGAATTGTGGAAGCACTCCAATTAGGCTATTACAACTACATTTAGCGGAAGTGCTACTGATCTGGTCAAAACATTTATACAAACATAGAAAGATAATCATGCACATTCCTGGGCCCCATACAATATAATATTACTCTGCACACTGGCATACTTATAAACAAAGGGGTTTAGTATACATTACTGTGATCACATGAATGAAAAGCCTTCCAACCACGTCAGGTAACCCCGTCTGGAAGGTCCTCCAACGTCTAACCCTTTTCAATTTCTTTTACTTCATTACGATTAGCAAAACTTTTGCATTTCTCATTCTTACACACTGGATCCATTAAAAAGGCTCTCTCCCTTCCCCCTCAGCCCTTTGGCTTTTAAAATGAGGGAAGAGGCCATCCAGTGCTATGATTTAAAGGCAGGAGGACCTCCCATTAAGGGGGCGTGTTTGGGGGTGCTATTACACATGGAGGCTTGACAAGCCTCCCAATAAATACATACAATACAAGAATTGTGGAAGCACTCCAATTAGGCTAATTTACAACTACATTTAGCGGAATTGCACTGATCTGGTCAAAAATTTATACAAACATAGAAAAGATAATCAATGCACATTCCGGGCCCCATACAATATATATTATCTGCAACTGGCAACTTTATAAAACAAAGGGGTTTTAGTAACATTACTGTGATCACATGAATGAAAAGCCTCCAACCACGCAAGGTAACCCCAGTCTGGAAGGTCCTAACGTCTAACCTTTTCAATTTCTTTTACTTTCAATTAACGATAGCAAACTTTTGCAGTTCTCAATTCTTACACACTGGATCCATATAACAGGCTCTCTCCCTTCCCCCTCAGCCCTTTGGCTTTTAAAATGAGGGAAGAGGCCAGCCAGGGCTTATTATTAAAGGCAGAGACCTTCCTCAAAGGGGGCGTGTTGGGGGTGCTATTACCACATGGAGGCTTGACCAAGCCTCCCAATAAATACATACAATACAAGATTGTGGAAGCACTCCAATTAGGCTAATTTACAACTACATTTAGCGGAAGTGCTACTGATCTGGTCAAAACATTTATACAAACATAGAAAAGATAATCAATGCACATTCCTGGGGCCCCATACAATATCATATTATCGCACACTGGCATACTTTATAAAAAGGGGTTTTAGTATACATTACTGTGATCACATGAATGAAAAGCCTTCCAACCACGTCAAGGTAACCCCAGCTGGAAGGTGCCTAACGTCTACCTTTTCAATTTCTTTTAATTCAATTACGATTGCAAACTTTGCATTTCTCATTCTAACACACACTGGATCCATAAACAGGCTCTCTCCTCCCCCCTCAGCCTTTGGCTTTTTAAAATGAGGGAAGAGGCCAATCCAGCTTTATATTAAAGGCAGGGACCTCCCATTAAGGGGGCGTGTTGGGGGTGCTATTACCAATGGAGGCTTGACCAAGCTCCCAATAAATACTACATACAGAATTGTGGAAGCATCCAATAGGCTAATTTACAACTAACATTTAGCAAGTAGTGCTACTGATCTGGTCAAAAACTTATTACAAACATAGAAAAGATAAAAATGCAATTCCTGGGCCCCATACAATATCATATTATCTGAACACACTGGCATACTTTATAAACAAAGGGGTTTAGTATACATTACTGTGGATCACATGAATGAAAAGCCTTCCAACATGTCAAGGGTAACCCCAGTCTGGAGGTCCTAACGTCTAACCTTTTCAATTCTTTTACTTTCAAATACGATAGCAAAACTTTTGCATTTCTCATCGTACACACTGGATCATATAACAGGCTCTTCCCTTCCCCCTCAGCCTTTGGCTTTTTTTAAATGAGGGAAGAGGCATCTCCAGTGCTTTATATTAAGGCAGAGGACCTCCCATTAGGGGGTTGGCGTGTTGGGGGTGCTATTACCACATGGAGGCTTGACCAAGCCTCCCAATAAATACATACAATACAAGAATTGTGGAAGCACTCCAATTAGGCTAATTTACAACTAACCATTTAGCGGATATATATATATATATATTGCCTTACTCTGGATCAACTGTTTGGTAAGTTAATTGTGTTATAACTTGTAGTTGGGACTTGATGGACGTATGGCTTTACTAAACCTCCATTATATTTACTATGGTTTAATTGGTACATAGAGGACCTTGCCATTTTTAAAATCTACTGTAGTGGCTCAGCCCACATTATGAATGTTTTAAACTGAACTAAATTTCAGACTTTTGTTTTTCTTTTGGCCTTCCTTCTGGATCAACTGTTGGTAAGGTTAATGAGCAGGTTCTAAAGGTTGGACTTGATGGACATATGGCTTTACTTAACCTCCATTACTAGTTACTATGTTAAAGGGTATCTTTACTAAACAATTTCAAAAAAACTTGCCTGGCTGCCAGCACACTTTCTGCAACATTTAAGAGAATCAGCAAGAGAAAAGACAGCAGGGGGAGGGAGGGAGAGAGTGTAGCCAGAGCAGTGTCCAGGTGAGGCTGTGCAGAACTTATAAGTGTGGCAGACACTAAAAGAAGGAGTGAGTAATACGGAGGGTGGGGGAATTAGGAGTAATAATTTAATGCCAAAGCAAGCACAGATAAATATGTGAGTACCATCATTTTAACTTGTATCAAATTGTAGTTTCAGAAAATGTAAAGTGTTTCAGTGAGTATAGTGACCTTTAATTGTACATATTAGACTTGCCATTTTAAAATCTATGTAGTGGCTCGTGCCCACATTACGAATGTTTTAACTGAACTCAATGGTTTTGACATCAGGTAATTTTGTTTAAAAATATTTCAAGAATGCAACCTGGGCCAAAATTTTTGGCCCCATTCTATGTCCATTTCTGGCCATCTGATGTCTGCGACTTGGGCAAGAGGAAAACTAGATTGGTACCAGTATAGTCGCACATTTAATGGTTGGAGCAGCAAAGTTATCCTTTAAAACAATTTGGCAGAAAATTGCATACACAGTAGGGGTAGGAATTACCAAATGCCAGCTATATTCTGTGTAAACCTAATTCCTGTTGTAAATATTGTAGAGAAAAGGTAAAACCCTCGTTATTAAAATTTACAGTTGTGCTGTGTTTTTATTAATGTAAAACCCCTTTAAATGTATTTCTCATGTTATATCAATAGTTTGATATGTGTGCATTAAAATGAGTAAAACGTAACGAATTGGAGGGGCAATAGTCCCAGTCATCAGTGATCAGAGAAAGAAAAATATTGCTCCAACATTCCTTTGACTGGGACCACCTTGCCGGTGATTTATTATGATGTGCCTCGGTACAATTCTATTCCGTATGCTTTTAATTGTTTGTGTTCTGGGCTAAAAGGCAATCTTTTTCACGGATTACCATATTGCACAATTGAAATTATTAGTTCAAAGTATAACCTTCAGTTCCAACATATAACACAGTGAATTAGCTATTATATGTTCATTCAAATGGCAAATGTTTAAGCAATGGAAAAAGAAACAATAATATTAAGATATGGATACAGGCACGAGGCTTCCAAATGCAACCACAAGCCTCGAGGACAATATTCATATATGATTGGTTTTCCATATGCGTCTAGGTCATTTATTAGTTCTCCTGTATTACTGTCTAAGGTTTGGAGACATACAAGTGCAATCCTTATCAGGAAGTGTACTTGTCTCTGGAGTGAAATATTTGGCTTTAGTTGAAGCTGTGTGCTGTGACTCGGAAATCCAGGGAAGGGGTTAAATAGAGACAGGCTCCAGGCGCCACGCTGCCTTACAGCAGTTAGAATGAATTCAAATGAAAAAGGCTTTCTGCTATTCTCAGTATATGCTGTATATATCAGGGTTGCCAAATGGATTCTGGGCTATGTTTCAACATTAGCTAAGTTCTGTGACTGCGCTAGACCTTTGTGTGATCATTCCTGGCCATTTGGAATACATAAGCAAGTTACACTATGAATCTCATTCTGCTAAGGGCATGCCTTGTTTTCAATTAAGGCTAAAACTTCGAAGCCGTTTTAAATCTTAACAATGGTTAACATAAAGGTGTTGATATTTCTTATACTAGAATATAAGCAGTTTCAGAGAAGGTTTATAAATAGCCCCATCATAATTTCTGTGAAACCTTATACTACATGTATTTCGGTGGCAATTTTAAGCACGTTTACCAGGATGTAGGAAAGTCTACACCTACTCCTACCTCCTTTACTTTCATATTTTAAATCTTATTTTTGGCCCATGGTTGCCCTTAAAGCTAGGGATTATTGAATAGGTAATAAGTTGCCTGTGCTGTTAATCATTTGATACCAATAAGATAATTAATTTAAAGGTATCTTCCACCACACAATTTTTTTTTTCTAAGTGTAGGGCACCCTAACTCACCCCCAACCGCCATTTTGTTTAGTTAAAAAAGCAGCAGAGCTCTTAACAGTACTTCGATCCTCCGGCTGCTTTGATCGGGCCCCTCTGCAAGCAGGGGGCCAACTGGCAGCCGCATCTGTGATTGGTTGAGAGGCAGCCAATCACAAGATGCGGGCTGCGCATTGCAGAGCGCCGGGGGAATGAAGAGATGTAAGTAGAGTTCTGCTAGGTTGCCCTACACTACAGAAAAGCTTTAATAGGTAGGGCACCAGGCACAAAAGATAATCAGAGTTATGGAGGGAGGGGGGAAAGAGCTCCCTGCGCATGCCGAACTACCGAACTCAATAAGGAAAGGAAATAGAGGCACCCGGATGACTCACAGACGCTCCTACTCTTCAATTTTTCTAACTTTGAACAGACACTGCAGAGAGAACCATGTTGGAGCAGACATGTATGGTAAGAATTTTTTAACACTACACAGTGGGGCCTGTATTGAATTAATTATAGTTTTGGGGGTGGACATGCCCTTTTAACTGCAGTAGAGCAGTTAACCCATCATCTGATTTGTGCTACATCTCAGGCAAATGAGCACCTTTTATTAAAAAAATCTCTCATATTGGTCTAATGTTTTTAATGTTCCTTTTAATTAATACTAAGTAGCAAATATGAAATAAAGGATTGAATATCATTCAGTTATGTGTATAATTTATTTTATTTTTATTTATTAATGGTCTCTGTCCTTGTTATGTCCAAATGAGTAGAGCATGATTTCCTGTATGACTGCTTTTGTTTGGTTTCTTGCCTTATGTGCAGTAATACTGACTGGACGCTAGAGAACTGCTGGCGCACACCCGCACACACGTACCCAACGTCTCCATGCACATGACTTAGTTTGTGCTTAGTTAATGTCAACACAAAATAGAAAGGAGAACATGGACCAACTGATGTCTAAGAAATTCTGCTCAGGAGATAAGCCCAAGGTTTGCTGGAATTCACTCAGTGATTCAAAATTTATCATTCATTGTGCCATGTAAATCAACAAATAGCTTCCTTTTGAAACCTAACTCCTTAGTACACCGTGTTTCATGAGATCAACATCCTGTGGAATTTCATACAAAAGAGGGAAGTTAGCCTTTTTGTATAGTAAGGAAATTGTAAGCATTGAGTTTGGTACAAAATAAATTGGGCGCCACAAATGGGAAAGTGATGAAATTGAAATGGAGCGACACTTAATGCCACAATAAAATAGGAAGTCACTGAAAAGTGTCATCTATGATAAAAAGTAATGTATGTATGTATGTTTCAGAAAAACTTTCTAACAACTGGAAAGTTTTGATGAGACTCGGTATAAATATGTATAAAGACCCGGAAAAAAAACATAGGCTATTTTCAACTTTTAAAAACCACCGTTATACTCCTTTTTATGACCGCTTGTAAGTTAATTGGGGATGAGATCTAACCTGTGTGCTGCCATTCTGGTAGTGAATCGAGTGATTGAATTGGGGTTGATTGTGGGGATTGAGAGTGACCTACAGCCCTTGCATGATTGGGTACATATGTTATGGTCTAGAAACCAAGTGGTTTGAATGGGTTTCGGTTCAGGTTCAGTTAGAAAGCGTGGGGTGGAGGTCGGAACAGTAAACGGGTGCAGGTTGTGGGTTGTTAATTTTGGGCAGATCTGGTAGAGGGTCCACTTGCAGGTTTGTGAATTCGGCGTGGGTTGGGCGGGTTTTTTACTCTTCCGATTTTGTGTGGGTTTTTATTATACCCCCCTCCCGTTCTGTATATACTTTGGCAAAGCATGGTGCTCATGAAAACTAAATATGGGTCAAGATGGCCTAGAGGACAAAATAAGTATAAATTGGCCCTGCACCTTATCCCTTAAATATCTGTAAGGCATAAAATCCACACGTATGTTGTTGGCTGATAATTTAGATGCATGCTTCATATGTTTTTCTGTTGTGTGTATGTATGCTGCATGCATACACATAGTGAAGGATGTTGCCAAAATATGATGGTTGGGATTCCAGTTCTATTCGGTGTGACAGAATTAAAATGTATTGTTTTGTGACATGTTCTCTGGTAAATAAGCAGGGAGATTAATAAAAGTTCTTATCGTTAAAAATGGTGCTAAGTTTGCCCCAATCAGTAATATCTTATTAACATTGAAAGCTAAATCATATTGGTTGGGTCAAAATGAACACCATATTTAACGGTAAGAACTTTTATTGAATCTCCCTGAATGAGTTTCTCAAATTAAACTACATTAATTAACATTATAAGGTATTGCTGAACACTGCGCTAGAATGGTCTTATCTGCATTTAGTAAAACCTATGTACTACAATAAAAACATACTTTTAAAACAAAATTTAAGGATGAATAGTCCAAATAGAGAGGCTTAGAGGCTTTTTGTGTTCATTTATATAACTTATATTGAGAAATCAGTGTCATCTACTAAACAGAGACCATGCTTTTACCTCTGTAAATGAAACAATAAGCATAAAACTAAATGATTGTGTGCGTTTGTAAATGTACCACTATTCTCCACAACTCAAATAATAAGGAAATGTTGGAAAAGTTAATTTATAACAGAAATACAGATGCATATTTTTTTGATATAAGCCAGACTGTCTCCCCTTAAATAGCTGGATAGTATAAATGGCACTGCTGTGTGTTTAATAACTCTGCGGTTGTACCATTCTCCATCTATTCATAAAGAGTGATGAAAGCATCTATACATGGAACCTGGAACCAAGTTTTTTTTACTATATATTTATATAATTAATATATATATATATAGTTGTCCTATAACTGCCTTGCTCTGGCATGGCTGCATACTGTAACACCAGCGAGAGTTTAAATATAGTTGGGTTGGGAATAGTACAGGGGCATGCCTACCATAAAGTAATCTGAAAAGTTTGCTCACAGTGTGCTCCTGTGGCCAACATAAAAGTTGGCATTAATTTCAAGTTTACAAAAAAAAAAATGAAGGCCCATACGCAGATGGTCTTCAGTAGCTATGTGTGTCTATCATCCTGTTTCTGCCTCTGGTGTCTGCCACCACAACTCCTGGTCAGTAACTTTAAACTTATTGACTTTTAGTACTGATCACTGAGGGCAAGCTTATATTACCAGTCACTGTGGACAAACCTATATGTAGCAGTCACTTTGACCGAACTTGTATGTGCAGTCACTGTGGCAAACTTGAAAGTACCAGTCACTGTGGGTAAATGTGTACATGTACCAGTCACTTGGGCAAATTGTATTACCAGTCACTATGGGCAACTTGTATGTACCAGTCACTGTGGTTAAACTTAATAGAACTAGTCACTGTGGGCAAAATTGTATGTACCAGTCACTGTGGCAACTTGAAAGTACCAGTCACTGTGGTAAATGTGTACATAAACGCAACTGTGGGCTACTTGTACAGTATGTACCAGTCATTGTGGGCAAACTGAAAGTACCAGTCACTGTGGGTAAATGTGTACATAAACTGCAACTGTGGGCTACTTGTACAGTATGTACCAGTAACTGTGGGCAAACTTATATGCCCAGTCACTGGGGGCTTGTGGGAAATAGTACAGGGGCATGCCTACCATAAAGTAATCTGAAAAGTTTGCACACAGGTGCTCCTGTGGCCAACATAAAAGTTGGCATTAATTTCAAGTTTACAAAAAAAAAAAGAAGGCCCATAAGCAGATGGTCTTCAGTAGCTATGTGTGTCTATCATCCTGTTCTGCCTCTGCGTGTCTGCCACCACAACTCCTGGCACAGTAAAATTTAAAATTATTGACTTTTATGTACTGATCACTGAGGGCAAACTTATATGTACCAGTCACTGTGGACAAATTATATGTAGCAGTCACTGTGACCGAAATTGTATGTGCTAGTCACTGTGGCAAACTTGAAAGTACCAGTCACTGTGGGTAAATGTGTACATGTACCAGTCACTTTGGGCAAACTTTATTTACCAGTCACTATGGGCAACTTGTATGTACCAGCACTGTGGTTAAACTTATATGTACTAGTCACTGTGGTACTTTCAAGTTTGCCACAGTGACTGGTACTTTCAAGTTTGCCACCGTGACTGGTACATACAATTTTGCCCAGTCAGTGGGGTAAATGTGTACATAACTGCAACTGTGGGCTACTTGTACAGTATGTACCAGTCACTGTGGGCAAACTTGAAAGTACCAGTCACTGTGGGTAAATGTGTACATAAACTGCAACTGTGGGCTACTTGTACAGTATGTACCAGTCACTGTGGGCAAACTATATGCACCAGTCACTGTGGGCTTGTATGTACCAGTCACTGGGGACAAACTTGTATGTACCAATCACTGGGCAAACATGTATGTACCAGCCACTGTGGCTAACTTTTAGGTACCAGTCACTGTCAAAACATGTATTTACAGCAACTGTGTGCCACTTGTATGTACCAGTCACTGTGAGTTTAGCTTGTATGTACCAGTCACTGTGGGCAAACTTGTATGTCCTTAAACAAACAGAGATCCAATACCGGCACTGTCAGTCTGGCCACACAATTAAAGCCATGCCAGTTCGAGGTCCTCACTCTACCTCTTAATATCCGTATATAATATACATTGAAGGTACTTGCTTCTTAATAGAAAAAAACTTACTTATTTTTCAACCCGAAACAGCATATACTGCCTGTCGTAACTATGGCCTATGAGATCCTTTGAAGTCATTTTTATTAACAAGCAAGTGCTGTTGTATGAATATATAGGCAAATTTGTAAGTAGCAGTAACAGTGGCCAACTGTATGTACCAGTCACTTTGGGCAAACTTGTATTTACCAGTCACTATGGGCAACTTATATTAAACAGTCTCTGTTTGGAGGCACTTACATTACCAATCCTGTTTAGCAAATATATTAACACACTCAATGTGGCATATATATGTTAGTCCTCTAGTTCACCATACACTGCTAGGTCAGCCCTCGAGTTTACCAGCCACTGCTAGGTCAGCCCTCAGTGTTACTAGCCCCTATTAAGTCAACACTGGCTGTGGACTGGAGGGCTGCCCTTACAGTGGCTGCTTAACTGGAGGGCTGGTCTAACAGTGGCTGCTGAACTGGAGGGCTGAACTAAAAGTGGCTGGTGAGCTGTTAGACTGAACTTGTAAGCCAGTGTTTGTCAGTCTCCAATTCAGCAGTCAGTGTTAATCAGCCTCCATCAGCACGTGAGTTAGCCTTCAGTTCAGCTGCACTGAAGCCGTCCTCTAGTTCACTAGCCAGTGTAAGTCCTGTCAGCCCTTCAGTTTAGAGTCAGTGTAAGTCAGCCCTCCAGTCAGAGCCAGCATTGTTAGCACTCCAGTTCTCCAGCCAGTGTTAGTTGCCCAGTTCCACAAGCCATGCCCACATGTGCCACAAGACATATAAAGGGCAGCTTGAAACTGCTTCATGGACCGTGTGGTTGGGTGAGGCCCTAACACTGGATTGCAGAGCCTATTGAATCTACCATACTTGGATAATACAGATAGCAAACTTGCTTTCCATGGCCATATAAATGTACTATTGAACATTCATGATGAATTTAATATATTTATGTTTTACAGAAGTGGGCTCATTATTGCTTATATTAGGGGGTGGAGATTCATGTACATATACACAGTATACACAGTTTCAGTGAGGTATGTGATACTAATTATATAAGGATATAATATTATATAAACAGAAGACTCTGGCATGGGGAGGTGCAGTGGTGATAATCTATATAATCAGTCACTCAGTGATGTCACTGAGTGACTTTCTGTCGCCACTGCCCCTCCGTCTCTCTCCCTGCCTGTATTAGAAATGTAGATAACAAGCCTGTTTTTGTTAATACAAATAGTTAACTGACGTTTGTACTTCAAACTAAAAGAAGAGACTAAAGGGTATACATATGTGTGATATTACTTACCGACTGAGTTCTCACGTGACGTTCATTGATCCTGATGGAACCGCCTCTCGCGATCTTATATTCGACTGACATGAGATTGCAAAATCCCATTAATTTTTTGATGGCATGTCTGTCAAAAAAACAAGATCGGGAGAGGAGGTTCTGGCAGGATCGCACAAACGTCGCGTGAGTGCTCGGTTGGGTAAGTAATATTGCACATATGTATGGCCATCATAAACATCGGCTTTCACCCTGTCCAGTTCCAGTTTGTTTCAATGAATGAATTACTGTGCAGATAAGGAAGAGCAGTCAAGTCATTTATGACTCACAGGAATGCGCTTGCTTGGAACCGGAACTGGACCGGGTTTGTGTAGTCTCATCTTTTAGTTTCAAGTACAAATGGCAGTTAACTATTTATATATCTATATTACTAATAAAAGGAGGGGGAGACAGGGAGGGGGGAATACAGAGTGCCTGTGCTCGATTTTTCTTCTTTATATGGAAAAATACGCTACCTACAGAATAATATACGGATATTACTTCACCTTGGAGTTCCCTGACCTGTATAAAAGTACAGGGAGTCAGGGAACTCCTTGTGGCGTAATATCCTTATATTACACTGTATGTAGCGTATTATCCCTTATATACTACATGATTCTTTGTAGTTTCCACTACATTCCTTGTTCAGTGAGTTCAGACATTCTTAATTTGGTTCACACATGGATTTTCAATGGGGATTCCTGAAAGGTTTATCACAGACTTTGGGGGAGATGATAATTGCAATATATTTCGCTATTGCAACCTACGTGCACTCGTTTCCGCAATGTATTAACCACTTTGAGACCGTTAATACATTGCGAAAACGCTAGCATTAAGTTGCGACCTTTTGTGCATATTTTAAAGACACCATTGAAGAGGCGTTAACTGTCATGCAAAAAACGGCACAAAATTTATTGCATTGCTTTGCGCTGCCTTACGAAAAAAAATTGCGACATGGCGCAGGCAGTGCAAAACCTTCACTAACACGTTAGTACATAGGTTAGCGTGATTTTAGCGCATATTTACTCGTTACCACGGGATATTGCATCTCCCTGCATGTGTAGTAGGTTATAGCATGATGTGGCACATCTAGCAATCATTAGCTAGTGGCTGGTCAAATGCAGGCTTGCACAACATGGGACAATTTGCCTGTATGCAGTGGTGATCATTGGCTGGGACCATTTAGCTTATGGTCTTTAGCCCTACATGCACTGATTGGATCTCACAGAGGACAGAGATTCTGTAAATCAGCACTGCAAAATGAGAGCAGTACCTGAAAAATGTGAGTAGCTAAAATGACAGCCAGATCTGATCCTAGTTTTCCCAAGCTGTACAACACAATACAGCCTGCAGAAAGCTTGGGGTACATGTTACTTTTACATATAGGGGCACTGTATATATGTGGAAGTGTCTAATTAGATAGAATCACCCTTTTGCCTGAGAGAAACACACTGTGCAAGACTGTCCTAGGGGGGTAAGGAAGTAAAGGAGCAGGGTAAATAAGTAAAGGTTTTGCTTATTTTACATTGGTCTATCTTTGGTTAGAAATAGTGTATACAGACAGGTTATACATTGTTTATAATGTATTTTAGAACAGTTCTCCTTTAAATAGTTTCCTCTTTATTATAGAAGTAAAGCCTAATACCTACTTTGAAAGGAGTACCAGTGGTATAAACAACTCTTACTGTAAGTGCCCATTCATATAATAAATACATGCAAAACCACACATATACATAGAGGATTATCTGTTTTTAGCACATTATCATAGTCACTATAGAACTGAACTGAGATTGCTCCTGTTTGTATATGTTGAGCTGTTCATATATGTCTAAAGTAAATGTCTAAACTGTCCAATTTGCAAGTCTAATGCAGTAATAAATAGGGATATTGAATTTTCGTATAGCATAGATGTGGGCCTAGGCACTCCTTCAGGCAATGTGCCAGTGTATTCTTGGTGCTGCTTCCCTCTGTCCTCTACCTCCAGGCTCCCGCTATGCACAAGCAGAAAAGGGTTGAAGGAAGCGCACACTGTTTGTCAGAAAACTTCTGTTTATTGCATCACACAAACAAACAACGTTTCGGAGAACGCTATGTCTCCTTCATCCCCTTCATTTTCTGACAATCAGTGTGTGCTTCCTTCAACCCTTTTCTGCTTGTGCTATATTGAATTTTCCTATAAGTTTATTGCAGATATTATTATTATTATTGTGGATTTATATAGCACCAATATCATCTGTAGTGCTTTACAATTAAATGTATATATTCACACCAGGCCCTGACCCAAAGAGCTTACAATCTAAGCACATTTATTTGACACATACAACCTATCAGTATTTCTTTATTAGAAAAACAAAGTTCACTAGTTTAAAGGGCATGTCCACCCTTATAATACATTTTTGTCATATGATAATATACCTTCCCCTAGCCCCAACCTCCATAAAATAATTTCAAGAAAGTCCCCCGATCTTTACTTACCTTCCCTCACTCTTCCGCTGCACTGCCCGGCCTTCTGCTTGCAAGACACTGCAAGCAGGGGGCGGGACCGGCAGCCGCGTCCGTGATTGGCTGAGGGGCAGCCAAACACGGACGCGGCTGCCGGCTGCTCAGAACACCGGGGGAGAGAGGGAAGTTAAATAGAGTTCATGGGACTTTCTTAAAAATCTTTGTGGTTGGGGCTGGGAGAAGGTATACTAATATATGGCCAAGGGTTTTTATGGTAGGGGGAGGGATCACAAAACGGGAGGGAGAGGGAGAGAGAGGGAGGGAGGGAAAGGCCTGCAGTGCGCATGCCAAACTTCTCCCGGAGGGGAGACAGGGTCCTGTATGGACTCTGCAGTACTCCTGGTGGCCAGTTTTTGGGACTTTGGGGGGACATTACAGGAGAACCATTTGGAGCAGGGATGTAAGGTTTTATTACACTATACAGTGGGGCCAGTAGTGGGAGAAATTATAGTTTTGGGGGTAGACATGCCCTTTAATACAAACAAATCAACTCTAATTTGCAATGTGTCAGGGAACAAAGAAATATCACATACATTATGATCTAAAACAAGGAGTGCTTTTATAATGGTAATGGTAACTTGGCTCTTCTGTGCTGGGCCATACGTTGATGGCCCAGCACAGAAGAGCCAATTCCTCGGGTCAGGACTCAGCTGTGTACCTGCATCTTAAGGATAAAGGACATACCTTTGAAGATTGTAATGTTAACATATTGGCAAAGGAAGGTGACTGGTTCAAGAGAGGTGTGAAGGAGGCCATGTATGTGAAAATAAAGAAACCAAGCCTAAATAGAGGTGGGGGGATTCGACACCAACTGTCTGCCATGTACAATGCTGTTTTGACACCTTACTCTGGGCGTTCCTATAACACCTCTTAGCCACTATCCAATCACGCCCTTAACACTTGGCTGTGATATGCTAATTGGGATTTTCCAGGGTACATAATTGCCAAAGATTCTTGTACAAGTCATTCTGAATTGAGAAAGCCAGTCGGATGACTAGCGAAACGTCTTCAAGAACTAAACTTCAAGTCCAGTTGATCTAATTGAATACAAACAGATATACCATGACCTGGATGAATGAGAACCTTCACAAGCACAATATAGTAACATTTGTAAAGCGCCTTTCTCCTAAAGGACTCGCATAGATATGTCTCAGATTAATACAGAGCAAAATACAGTGGAAAATAGTCAGGTGTTCATAAATGCCAGACTAAACAGGTGGCTTTTTAGTTTGGATTTAAATGTTTCCAGGGATGGGGATGTCCTGATTGGGTGTGGCAGGGTGTTCCAAAGTGTAGAGGACAAATTTACAGTGTTCATCCATAGGCTTTTATTGTTTGTGTTGCTTATAACAAGCCATGTGCCATACACAACCTTAGGCTATTAAAGGGCAAATGGACCCTTTAAACTACAAACTGGTCACTAGTCATTTATTTGCCCCTTACCTTAGCTGCTATTTTAAGTATTTGATTACATGCATTTCTAACCAGATATGTAAGTATTGCCCACATTTACTCCCCATGGCAGAGGTTGCTGCCTCCTTCCCATGCTCAATGAGCTTTTAGAAAATTGAGCATGTGCAGAAGAAGCAGCAGGAGAAAATGCAGTCAAGCAACAGCTTTGGTTGACTGCATGGAGAGAGGAGCTGGCTTCCTCTTCCAGAATAGGGGCAATAATTATCCTTAAATATCTGGGTAGAAATACATCTAATAATGTTCTGAATATATTGGTTGGAATTGGGGTCAGGTAACTGACAACTCCGTAAACTAACTACAGACACACTTTGATGGTTACAGCAGACCTGGATTTGTTTAAGCAAACAAAAGGAAATCCAAGGGTGAGGACATTGTGGTTAAGGTGACGGTCCCCACCCTGGGTACTATTAGTGGAAGGGAGTAAAGAAGACAGAAGTATAGTTTGATAGGGCATTAATGCTTAGTCTGTACACTTAAAATAAATGTCAACTCGAACACCCAACATTCACTAACATATGAAAAGCAGTTTCTCTAGAGAAGAAGGCTCAGCATCCCTGGTATGAGAAATTAATTACATGCAATATTAGGCAAACATTATGCTCACACCAAGAGGCGCAAAAGTGTGCCTGTGCTATCAATCATCAGCAACCATTCAGATGTTTTCAAATGTTTTTCTACTGTAGTAGACGACTGTAGACAAGAAAAAAATCTAATTGGTTGCTGCAAATTATTAACATCATCAAGTTAAAAAACAAGGATTATTTACCTCTGTAAATGATGACAAATATCCAAAATTCAATCCAAAGAAGTATTAGAAATGCTGTATATGATGTTGTTCTATATACTAAAGTGTTGTTGGGTGGAGAATTACTATACTTTCCCCAAGGGTCTACCAAACAGCCATCATACATAATAAGTTTTTTTTTCTCTAAAGAAATATTTTGTGAAACCCCCAAAATTGATTTGTTTATATATTTAAATAAAAAATAAAGAAACCAATGCTGAATTATTAAAAAAAGCAGAAATAATTCCTCAATGTTACCTTACAATGAATATGTTATACCTAGTTTTGATAACCTTTTTCAGCTTAGTGCAAAAAGAATTGTACCTTTAAAGGTTATATATTGTAAGAACAAAGGGCAGTAGTGCAGTGCTGCAAAGCCTAGATTAAAAAGCTTCCATATTGTGTTTCACCTTGTGACGTTTCAGGACACTCTCCAATTCCTTATACATAAAGGGGTTAAGATAATGTAATGCAGTTCAAATCTGTCTCTTTCTGCTCAGAGAAAGACACTTATACCGCTCACACACTGACAAACATATAGAAGTATACACAGTATATGCCTTTCTATTTTTATTATTGCTTGACCATATATATGATGAATAGGATCATCATCCATGGTCAGTATAAAAGCAAACTGTTTGTTTGAGTGTACAGTATGTACAAAAGTTAAAAGTAACAACATTCTTGTACTAATGTAATGCAAAGGGAAGTAGGAAAAACGGTTATATAAATCATGTATAGAAGCAAAACCTTTAAATACAATATATCCACCTAATGGAAAGTCTAATTGACCGAGTAACACTAAGGGCTATATTTATTAAGGTGATTTTTTAGAGATGCCGTGTCTTTAACAATCAGTTTAATGAACCTTAAAATGATTGTTAATTTCCGATTGGTTTAACGATACAATAACGCAATCCTAGATTTACGATCCTTATAGAAAACTTGGCTGTATTCTACGACTGAACGTTTGTACGACCACGGCCACACATTTAAGGCTGCTGTTGTGCATTACTGATAATGCATGGTATTGCTAAATTGCGATACCAAGGAAAGGTCCATAGTCCAGAAACATTATTATATAACAAATCTTGATTGAAATTCTTTTTTATAATTTCCCTTTAAACCATATGGATTTCCTTTACTGTAGACCCAATATTTATGTTTTTTTTTATGTGGTTTCTCAGTCTAGGAATCTTCCACTTCATTTATACATATATAGGTACAGTATAATGGATTGTAATTGATGCAAAACTGAAATGGACTTATCGAAGTAAAAATGGCCCCATATTAGCAAAGTAATATCAAAGAATCAAGTAGTTTTTCACATTCCATTGACTGTAATGTATCTTCTTCTCCTGCTTTATCTGTTTTGCTTTTATGTGTTGTTTAGTGTGTGCTGGACTGAGTTACACTTCTCATGCTGGGAAGATTCTTGTCATCCCTCACAAACTTTACCCACAGAAAAGGCTGCCCTGATCTGTGCCTGGTGATTGAGTCTATGCCCCTGGTGTGCCACACTATCAGTGGTTCCCAAGGCTGCCTAGCCTGGGAAAAGCTGCATGGACACGTTCCAAAATCAGCATTACATGCATTATTGTTCTTATGCTCCCTGATTAGAGCACACACAATGAAAACAACAGCAGCAGCCTCATTTTCTAGCCCTCCTCCCAATACAAGGCTGTTCTTAGCCTGTTTTTCTTCCTTTCAAGAAAAAAATTAACTGCTTCGATTCTCTTGGATATATGGGTATATTGGGCATAAAAAGTTTATACAATAGAAACTGTATATCATGACCTGAATGAATGAGAACCTTCACAATCATTAAACTTAATGATAATATTACATTTACTAAGATATACAAAAAGGATTCATGATCAGTATTGTATAGTCCTAGGAGAATGGACACTTACTATACACTAGAAAGCAAAACTGAGTAGATAAAATATCTTCTACTACTTATCACAGTGCTTCTGAAACCAAGTACCAGCAGGATTTTAGTTTTGTGATTACAACTCTTGGTACATTGCTTTACAGGTGTCTATGCCCTAATTACCCATCATTAACTCTATATCTTAGGAATTGTACACTGAAAAAATGACTTTGCCTCATTTCAATCTATAAATGAATAGATGTAAGCAGCATTTACTCTGATGTGTTTGTGTTGCTGCATGTGCAGTATTTGTTTTGCTTTAGCTCATTCCCTCAGTCTCCCAGCCCCCTGCCAGACTACCTAACCATTTTTGAGGGCAAGCATGCTCAGTAATCACTATGAGGCAGCATTGAGAGAGGGAATTTCCCACCATGCAGTTCCTGAACCAACTGTCACCATTCTAGCTACAGCAAAAGTATATATAACTGAAGAGTTTATGATACTAATGGTGGCTATACACACTAATTTCCCGGATGTATGATATGGGGAGAATCCAATATCGTAGGATCATCAGATCATGTACAGATGATTGGCCAACGATCATCCAATAATTTGGACGATCGGACCAGTTGAAATTTTTTTTGCCGATCAGCAATCCGATCGTACGACCCACGGATCATACAATTGGATTGTAGCATCTATGGCCACCATAAGGCACTTGATTGACAGCTGAAATGTAAGAGTTTCAGACTGGATATCTAAAGAAATGGGACAGATCAACAAAAATGGTACTGTTATAGTTATAAAGAATTATAGTTTCCAGTATTGGGCAATTAAAAAACCAAATCTCCCAGTGTACTATATGTACTATATATTAGTTTATATCACATTTTTAATATCACATATTTTCGTTTTTGTTTCTTTTTTTATACTGCCAAAGCACAACAAACAAAGGGTGCTTTTAAAAAGCCTCTTCTCTGTTTCAACACAATCACTAATGCACAACTAGTACATTAGTAAATGTAAATGTTAAGCTTTTTGTATGATTTGAGCCAATGGACATATATAGCAGTTTATAAGATTGGTGTCTTGCCACTAGAAATACCTTAGTAGGAAGAACATCAGACCAAGAGCATTAATTACAGTGTGAACTGGGTAGGGTTTTGTTTAACATGCACCACCTCTCATACTGGGGATTGGAGAGAATGGGTGTCCTTCTAATTTTATCAAAGCTTCATAAGAGCTGCATATCTCAAGATTAAACTGATCTACTCCGGGAAACCTTATGATCTATAGATCTGGAATCTTCTAAATCTGAAACCCTTCTCCACATTGTTGTAAAATAGCTGTGGAAAGGGTTATACATTTTAAGGATTACATTCACAAATCCCTGTCCTCCACGCCAAAATAAACATACCATAATACACATTTCCCAGCAATACTTGCCATCGGTGGTTCAGATATTTATAAAGTAATGCACATAATAATTGTTTAAATACGTCGGGTCTATTAAATTCAAACATACTTTAAAGTCTTCTTAATGAGCTAAAGTAATGTTTTTAAGCTATTTATTAAGACTTTCCGGAAATAAAGCATTCCAAATGGGTCTCAGTGTTTAATACTGATTTTCAGCTGGGTTGCATTAGAAAACACTGACGAAGAAAGAAAAAACAAAACAATATTTAAAAGTCAGGCTTTCACAGGTTTTTTTCCCCTTACTTTTACATTTTACAACAAATTGTTTAAATCTTACATGTATCATTTTCATATTGCCATAATTGTACATAAGTAATAGTAATTCACTTTCACTAGGTCTATAATAATATGCACACTACCTAGTTGTGATGCACAGTTATGTTAGATAAATTAGGGGCTAGAAAAGATCAATGTTTGCACAAAAAACAAATCCAGGGTGATGCACCATGAGGCACAGTGCCAGAAAATTGAGTTAAAGGGTAACTCCAGGCCATAAATGTATTTACCTGCCTTTGTTCCCTCGGACACGGCCTCTTCTGCTACTTCTGTGCACGGAAGAGGAGAAGGGGTTGGACCAGCTGCCACGTCTGTGATTGGCTGAGATTCAGCCAATCAGGAGCAGGAAGTGGCAGGTACAGATTACACATAGACAGATAGACAGGCTCCTGCAGGATAACCATAAGAAGCGAAAGACCAACAGTAGGGCAATTTTAAAGTGGGGTGGACATACCCATTAAAAGACATGCTTTAATGCAACTTTAACTCCATCATTGTGGCGGCTGTGTGGTTTCTATAAGCATCACTAGTTGTTGTTTTTTAATAAAAAGTACCAGCATGAAATTCAGATATGGGATTGAATTGAACATGCAAATCAACACGGTTAAAATTAATGGTAGTTAGTGCAAGGAATTAATAAAGGAAAAAACTTGAATAGGGATGATTTTACCAGCCAGAGAGGTCCTTGAGTAATAGGAAGGGAGGCAGCATAAATAACACATACAAAAAATAGAATTCTAGTGCACAAACAATTCTAATTGCATATTGGCTACCTCCATAAGGTTTGCTGCTACAAACAGCCTGCTAAACCCTGGATAAATACAAGCAATTAGTTCAATAAGTTGGCCAAATTATTTTAAGCCCAGTCACCATGTCAAGGTTGCTTTATTTAACTGGGTCCTAACCTACTGGTACTTGCTTTTTTGGCTACATGAGCTGACAGCTTCTCCTGTGTGGCCTGGATGCTTGAAGCTGACTCTCTAGTTTAAAGTACTTTGCTTAAATGAGCACATGACCTAACTCTGGGTGGAGTACAATTTCCCAGAAGGCTTGGTCAAACCTTCAATGTAACACACAATATATAGAAAATTGGGCTGTTGTACATCCATATTAAAGTGCAACTAGAGACCAAAAATATAATACATACAAAAAAGAGAATTCTAGTGCACAAACAATTCTAATTGCATATTGGCTACCTCCATAAGGCTGCGACTACAAACAGTCTGCTAAACCCTGGATAAATACAAGCAATTAGTTTAATAAGTTGGCCAAATTATTTTAAGCCCAGTCACCATGTCAAGGTTGCTTTCTTTAACTGGGTCCTAACCTACTGGTACTTGCCTTTTTGGCTACAGTAGGCAAGTACCAGTAGGTTAGGACCCAGTTAAAGTTTATTTGTCTATCTATCTATCTATCTATCTATCTATCGTTTATTTAACGTGCAAAAAACACTGATTGCACGTTAAATAAAGTATTTTGTTTGCACAAGTGCTGAGAGTGCCCAGGTACTTATACTTCGTTGGATATTTAACTGAATCACATTCAGAGGCACCCAGGCAAACTGAACTATTGAAGTTAGAGTGCACACGCTTTTGTTTGTATATAGATCGAGATAGATAGATAAATAGATAGGTATATTGATAGATAGATGAGAGAGAGAGAGTGTCCATCTGACACAGATAAGTACATATAAGATACCCTTATGCCCAGCACACACAGACAGATACATATAAGATGCCCTCATGCCCATCTCACACAGAGATACATATAAAATACCCCCGTGCCCAGAGCACACACATTGGTACATAAAAGATTCCCTTATGCCCAGCTAATACAGATAGTTACATAAAAGATGCCCTCATGCTCAGCTCACACAGACTAAGTTTTAAATAAAATGCGACCAGCACTGTCCACACAGAGTCACTTACCCCATGATGAGCAGAGCAGGGCCCAAGTGGCTGCATGAAATACTACAAATTGCCCTTTGGAGTGAGGAAGTTTTTGTATTCCACTTTTTAGCTTTTTATTTATTTATATATATATATATATATAATATATATATATATATATCTATATATATATATATATATATATATATATATATATCTACAAACATAGAAAATATAATCAATGCACATTCCTGGGCCCCATACAATATCATATTATCTGCACACTGGCATCTTTTCATACAAGGGTTTTAGTATACATTACTGTGATCACATGAATGAAAAGCCTTCCAACCACGTCAAGGTAACCCCAGTCTGGAAGGTCCTAACGTCTAACCTTTTCAATTTCTTTTACTTCAATTACGATTAGCAAACTTTTGCATTTCTCATTCTTACACACTGGATCCATATAACAGGCTCTCGCCCTTCCCCCTCAGCCCTTTGGCTTTTTAAAATGAGGGAAGGGGCCATCCAGTGCTTTATATTAAAGGCAGAGGACCTCCCATTAAAGGGGTGTGTTGGGGGTGCTATTACCACATGGAGGCTTGACCAAGCCTCCCAATAAATACATACAATACAAGAATTGTGGAAGCACTCCAATTAGGCTAATTTACAACTACATTTAGCGGAAGTGCTACTGATCTGGTCAAAACATTTATACAAACATAGAAAAGATAATCAATGCACATTCCTAGGCCCCATACAATATCATATTATCTGCACACTGGCATACTTTATAACAATTGGTTTTAGTATACATTACTGTGATCACATGAATAAAAGCCTTCCAACCACGTCAAGGTAACCCCAGTCTGGAAGGTCCTAACGTCTAACCTTTTCAATTTCTTTACTTCAATTACGATTAGCAAACTTTTGCATTTCTCATTCTTACACACTGGATCCATATAACAGCGTCTCTCCCCTTCCCCCTCAGCCCTTTGGCTTTTAAAATGAGGGAAGAGGCCATCCAGTGCTTTATATTAAAGGCAGAGGACCTCCCATTAAGGGGGTGTTGGGGGTGCTATTACCACATGAGGCTTGAACCAAGCCTCCCAATAATACATACAATCCAAGAATTGTGGAAGCACTCCAATTAGGCTAATTTACAACTACATTTTACGGAAGTGCTACTATGATCTGGTCAAAACATTTATACAAACATAGAAAAGATAATCAATGCACATCCTGGGCCCCATACAATATCATATTATCTGCACACTGGCATACTTTTAAACAAAGGGGTTTTAGTATACATTACTGTGATCACATGAATGAAAAGCCTTCCACCACACGTCAAGGTAACCCCAGTCTGGAAGGTCCTAACGTCTAACCTTTTCAATTTCTTTTACTTCATTACGATTAGCAAACTTTTGCATTTCTCATTCTTAACACACTGGATCCATATAACAGGCTCTCTCCCTTCCCCCTCAGCCCTTTGGCTTTTAAAATGAGGGAAGAGGCCATCCAGTGCTTTATATTAAAGGCAGAGGACCTCCCATTAGGGGGCGTGTTGGGGTGCTATTACCACTGGAGGCTTGACCACTCCCAATAATACATAACTACAAGAATGTGGAAGCACTCCAATTAGGCTAATTTACAACTACATTTAGCGGAAGTGCTACTGATCTGGTCAAAACATTTATACAAACATAAAAAAGATAATCAATGCACATTCCTGGGCCCCATACAATATCATATTATCTGCACACTGGCATACTTTATAAACAAAGGGGTTTTAGTATACATTACTGTGATCACATGAATGAAAAGCCTTCCAACCACGTCAAGTAACCCCAGTCTGGAAGGTCCTAACGTCTAACCTTTTCAATTTCTTTTACTTCAATTACGATTAGCAAACTTTTGCATTTCCATTCTTACACACTGGATCCATATAACAGGCTCTCTCCTTTCCCCCTCAGCCCTTTGGCTTTTTAAAATGAGGAAGAGGCCATCCCAGTGCTTTAATTAAAGGCAGAGGACCTCCCATTAAGGGGGCGTGTTGGGGGTGCTATTACCACATGGAGGCTTGACCAAGCCTCCCAATAATACATACAATCCAAGAATTGTGGAAGCACTCCAATAGGCTAATTACAACTACATTTAGCAGAAGTGCTACTGATCTGGTCAAAACATTTAACAAACATGAAAAGATAATCAATGCACATTCCTGGGCCCCATACAATATCATATTATCTGCACCTGGCATACTTTATAAACAAAGGGGTTTTAGTATACATTACTGTGATCACATGAATGAAAAAGCCTTCCAACCATGTCAAGGTAACCCCAGTCTGGAAGGTCCTAACGTCTAACCTTTTCAATTTCTTTACTTCAATTACGATTACAAACTTTTGCATTTCTCATCTACACACTGGATCCATATAACAGGCTCTCTCCTTCCCCCTCGCCCTTTGGCTTTTTAAATGAGGGAAGAGGCCATCCAGTGCTTTATATTAAAGGCAGAGGACCTCCCATTAAGGGGGCGTGTTGGGGTGCTATTACCACATGGAGGCTTGACCAAGCCTCCCAATAAATACATACAATACAAGAATTGTGGAAGCACTCCAATTAGGCTAATTTACAACTACATTTAGCGGAATATATATATATATATATTGCCTTACTCTGGATCAACTGTTTGGTAAGGTTAATTAGTAGGTTATAACTTGTAAGTTGGACTTGATGGACGTATGGCTTTACTAAACCTCCATTACTATGTTACTATGTTAATTGTACATATTAGACCTTGCCATTTTAAAATCTACTGTAGTGGCTCATGCCCACATTATGAATGTTTTAAACTGAACTAAATTTCAGACTTTTGTTTTTTCTTTTTGCCTTCCTCTGGATCAACTGTTTGGTAAGGTTAATGAGCAGGTTCTAAAGGTTGGACTTGATGGACATATGGCTTTACTTAACCTCCATTACTATGTTACTATGTTAAAGGGTATCTTTACTAAACAATTTCAAAAAAACTTTGCCTGGCTGCCAGCACACTTTCTGCAACATTTAAGAGAATCAGCAGAGAAAAGACAGCAGGGGGGAGGGAGGGAGAGATGTGTAAGCAGAGCAGTGTCCATGGTGAGGCTGTGCAGAACTTATAAGTGTGGCAGACACTAAAAGAAGGCAGTGAGTAACGGAGGGTGGGGGGAATTAGGAGTAATAATTTAATGCCAAAGCAAGCACAGATAAATATGTGAGTACCATCATTTTACTTGTATCAAATTGTAGTTTCAGAAAATGTAAAGTTGTTTCAGTGAGTATAGTGACCCTTTAATTGTACATATTAGACTTTGCCATTTTAAAATCTACTGTAGTGGCTCGTGCCCACATTACGAATGTTTTAAACTGAACTCAATGGTTTTGACATCAGGTAATTTTGTTTAAAAAATATTTCAAGAATGCAACCTGGGCCAAAATTTTCTGGCCCCATTCTATGTCCATTTCTGGCCATCTGATGTCTGCGACTTGGGCAAGAGGAAACTAGATTGGTACCAGTATAGTCTGCACATCTTAATGGTTAGGAGCAGCAAAGTTATCCTTTAAAACAATTTGGCAGAAAATTGCATTACACAGCTAGGGGTAGGAATTTACCAAATGCCAGCTATTATTCTGTGTAACCTAATTCCTGTTGTGTAAATATTGTAGAGAAAAGGTAAACCCTCGTTATTAAAATTTTACAGTGTGCTGTGTTTTTATTAATTAAAACCCCTTTAAATGTATTTCTCATTGATTATATCAATAGTTTGATATGTGTGCATTAAAATGAGTAAAACTGTAACGAATTGGAGGGGCAATAGTCCCAGCTATCAGTGATCAGAGAAAGAAAATATTGCTCCAAACATTCCTTTGACTGGGGACACCTTGCCGGTGATTTATTATGTGCTCGGTACAATTCTATTTCCCTGTATTGCTTTTAATGTTTGTGTTCTGGGCTAAAAGGCAATCCTTTTTCACGGATTACCATATTGCACAATTGAAATTATTAGTTCAAAGTTATTAACCTTCAGTTCCAACATATAAACACAGTGAATTAGCTATTATAATGTTCTATTCAAATGGCAAATGTGTAAGCAATGGAAAAAGAAACAATAATATTAAGATATGGATACAGGCACGAGGCTTCCAAATGCAACCAACAAGCCTCTGAGGCAATAATTCATAATATGATTGGTTTTCATATGCGTCTAGGTCATATTATGTCTCCTGTATTACTGTCTAAGGTCATTGGGAGACATACAAGTGCATCCTTTATCAGGAAGTGTTACTTGTCTCTGGAGTGAAATATTTGGCTTTTAGTTGAAGCTGTGGCTGTGACTCGGAAATCCAGGGAAGGGAGTTAAATAGAGACAGGCTCCAGGCGCCACGCTGCCTTACAGCAGTTAGAATGAATTCAAATGAAAAAGGCTTTCCTGCTATTCTCAGTATTATGCTGTATTATCTCAGGGTTGCCAAATGGATTCTGGTGCTATGTTTCAACATTAGTCTAAGTTCTGTGACTGCGCTAGACCTTGTGTGATCATTCTGGCCATTTGGAATACATAAGCAAGTACACTATGAATCTCATTCTGCTAATGGCATTGCCTTGTTTTCAATTAAGGCTAAACTTCTGAAGCCGTTTTTAAATTCTTAACAATGGTTAACATAAAGGTGTTGATATTTCTTATACTAGAATATAAAGCAGTTTCAGAGAAGGTTTATAAATAGCCCACATCATATAATTTCTGTGAAACCTTATACGTACATGTATTTTCGTGGGCAATTTTAAGCACGTTTACCAGGGATGTAGGAAAGTCTACACCTACCTACTCCTACCTCCTTTACTTTCATATTTTAAATCTTTATTTTTGCCCATGGTTGCCCTTTAAAAGCTAGGGATTATTGAATAAGTTAAATAAGTTTGCCTGTGCTGTTAATCATTTGCTACCAATAAGATAATTAATTTAAAGGGTATCTTCCACCCACAATTTTTTTTTTCTATAGTGTAGGGCACCCTAACTCACCCCCAACCGCCATTTTGTTTAGTTAAAAAAGCAGCAGAGCTCTACTAACAGTACTTCGATCCTCCGGCGCTTTGATCTGGGCCCTCTGCAAGCAGGGGGCCAGACTGGCAGCCGCATCTGTGATTGGTTGAGAGGCAGCCAATCACAGATGCGGCTGCTGGCATTGCAGAGCGCCGGGGGAATGAAGAGATGTAAGTAGAGTTCTGCTAGGTTGCCCTACACTACAGAAAAAGCTTTAATAGGTAGGGCACCAGGCACAAAAGATAGATCCAGAGTTATGGAGGGAGGGGGGAAAGAGCTCCCCTGCGCATGCCGAAACCTCAATAAGGACAAGGAAATAGCAGGCACCCGGATGACTCACAGACAGCTCCTACTCTTCAATTTTTCTAACTTTGAACAGACACTGCAGGAGAACCATTTGGAGCAGAGATGTATGGTAACACTACACAGTGGGGCCTGTATTGAATTAAATTATAGTTTTGGGGGTGGACATGCCCTTTTAACTGCAGTAGAGCAGTATAAACCCATCATCTGATTTGTTGCTACATCTCAGGCAAATTAGCACCTTTTATTAAAAAAAATCTCTCTATATTTGTCTAAATGTTTTTAAATGTTCCTTTTAATTAATATCTAAGTAGCAAATATGAAATAAAGGATTGATATCATTCAGTTTATGGTAAATTTATTTTATTTTTTTATTTAATGGTCTCTGTGCCTTGTTATGTCCAAATGAGTAGAGACTGATTTCCTGTATGCACTGTTATTGTGTTTGTGTCTTCCTTGCTTATGTGCATGTAATACTGACTGGACGCTCAGATAACTGCTGGCGCACACCCGCACACACGTACCCACACGTCTCCATGCACAATGACTTAGTTTGCTGCTTAGTTAATGTCAACACAAAATAGAAAGGAGAACATGGACCACTGATGTCTAAGAAATTTCTGCTCCAGTGTAGATAAGCCCAAGGTTTGCTGGACATTTCACTCAGTGATTCAAAATTTTATCATTCATTTTGTGCCCATGTAAATCAACAAATAGCTTTCCTTTTGTAAACCTAATCTCCTTAGTACACAGTTTTCATTGAGATACAACATCCTGTTGAATTTCATACAAAAGAGGGAAGTTAGCCTTTTTGTATAGTAAGGAAATTGTAAGCATTGAGTTTGGTACAAATAAACTTGGGCGCCACAAATGGGAAAGTTTGAATGAAATTGATAATGGAGCGGCACTTAATGCCACAATAAAATAGGAAAGTCACTTGAATAATTGTCATCTATGTATAAAAAAGTAATTGTATTTATGTATGTTTCAGAAAAACTTTCTAACAACTGGGAAAGTTTTGATGAGACTTGGTATACATATGTATAAAGACCCGGAAAAAAAACATAGGCTATTTTACAACTTTTACAAACCACCGCTTATCCCTTTTTATGACCCCTTGTAAGTTAATTGGGGATGAGATCTAACCTGTGTGCTGCCATCTGGTAGTGAATCGAGTGATTGAATTGAGTTGATTGGGGATGAGAGCTGACCTACAGCCCTGCATCGATTTGGGTACATATGTTTATGGTCTAGAAACCACAGTGAGTTTGAATGGGTTGCGGTTCAGGTTCAGTTAGAAAGCTGTGGGTGCAGGTCGGAACAGGTAACGGGTGCAGGTTGTGGGTCTGTTAAATTTTGGGTTCAGATCTGGTAGAGGGTCCACTTGCAGGTTTGTGTAATTTCGGCTGTGGGTTGGGTTGCGGGTCTGACTTCTTGCAGATCAGGTTGGGTGCGGTTATTATACCCACCAGCAAAGTGGATGAGGGTAATGGCTTTGTGGGTGCAGGTTGGGTTGTGATTCAGTTTAATTAAAAAAATAAAAAAAAAAAATGAAAGCCTACATTAGTATTTAATACCAGGTATTAGCTGTTTTTAGCCTTTCTACTCTTTTCCCCATTAAGAAAAGTGCATTAAATATAACTACACTATAAATAGCACTGAAAATCTTTTCATTTATTTATTAGTATTAATTTAGTTTTAATTTCTACAAGTGAAAAACAAGACCCCCCATTTTTCTTCTATTTAAGGCACCGTCACGCTATATAAAGTAATATTAAAAATTCGAATGTGATAAAAAGAACGATATGATACATTTATCTCACTTATTCTTTTAAACCATACCACATTTACAGGGATATTCAATAAAAGTCCTATAGGGAGATTCACCGAGCCGCAAGCTCTCTGGGCAAATCTCCCGTATCGGATTTACCAGAGGCTGCTCTGGTTGAATCTGACCCGCGCATAAGTATTTAATCCAGCAATCTGCTGGCATTAAATATTTCCATCCTTTTGAACACGCAGCCTCTGGTAAATAGGTATGCGATGGCTGCACAAGAGTTTCTTCCGGTTCTTGCACGGCCCCCGCAAACCAAGGCTTAAAGTCGCGCTAACTGATCTTAAATCAGTTATCGTGACTTTAAGAGTAAATTTGCCCGCTTATCGCTAAAAATGGTGCTAATTTTGCCCAAACCAATCAGATCTTATTTAACATTTGAAATCTAACATCTGATTGGTTGCGGCAAAATAAGCACCATTTTTAACGATAAGAACTTTTATTGAATAACCCTTAGGATTTTAGAGAGCATATTGTAAATTTATCAGGTCAACCATATTTCTGCTGTATTACAGGCTCAACTGTTATCCATAGTTATAATCATGGAGCCTCTCATCACAGACATAAAAGCCCAATTGGCGTCAATTTTCTGCAAGCAAAGTATTCTTCTATGTATCAGGAACTGGGCAGAGTTGGCTGGGTAGTGAAAGATGCTAATACAATCTTTTATCAAAGGAAACAAATGGTAACCCGGCCTCATAATAACGTTATTTCCCTTATACCCATCAGGGCTGCAAACATTGGTTAACTGTCAAACATTTATTATCCTATAGAAACTGATTTTGCTCAGACTGTATGCGCCTTTTAAATATTTTTTTAAGTAATCTTGGTAACTCAAAAGACTAGTTTAAACACTGTTCATTCTACTCTCATTTACCAGTATACAATTAAAGACATTTTCTGCATGTAAGAAAATATTTTATTACATTTCTCATTTCTTTTGTGTTAAACATTTTTTTTTACATTTTTGATGTCTTCTTACACTTTACGCAACAAATGATCATAAACTGCTTCATGTTTCCCCCAGCTTGATGAACAGACACTTTTTTTACCTGTACAGAGTGATTCACTGGTAAAGACAGCGATGATACCTTTAGTACACAGACTCTACAGATAAGGTACTTTAGCCTTGAAACCTCTTGTGAAACTTTATTATTTTTTTGTCAATGTGAAAAGAATTTTAGAAATGTTTGCAAATTTTATTTAAAAATAATTTAAAAAAAAATCATTGACAGAATTGTTTTGAAAGAAGTCTACTTGGAAGAAATGACTGCCTAGAGTTTTTCCCATTTGCATTCTTCTCTGCAGATCTGCTTAAGTTCTTTCAAGTTGGATAAAAACCACCAGACCACCAGTGTCTCACCTACTGTGGCTCTCATATGGAGGCCTACACTTCAGCCACACTACAAGGCCTGATAACAAACATGGTAGTCAAGTTAGTATTCAAATCTATCACACCCTTACCAGCCATCTCCTCCTAACTATCTGCTGAGTCCTACCCTATTTGTATTTAAAGGATAAGTGCACTGTAAAATCAAGTTATGTTCATTTGGAATCTGCAGCTTTAAAAATACGTTGCCATGTTTTTTTTTACCTATGCCCCTCCAGAGCCTAGCTTTGTGCCTTGAAAGTTGCTGACATCTTGTTACTGGTTTGCTGAATGTTAAGCCCCGCCCCTCTGAGATTTCCTCTGCTTTCTCATGCTTGAGCCTCAAACAGTAATGCCGGTGAGTTCCGTGCACTCTCCTTCTTGAGCCTCAAACAGTAATGCCTGTGAGTTCCGTGCACTCTCCTGCTTGAGCCTCAAACAGTAATGCCTGTGAGTTCCGTGCACGTGCAGAGGGGCACAGAGGGGCAGAAATCTCAGAGGGGTGGAGCTTAACATTCAGCAAACCAGTAACAAGATGTTAGCAACTTCCAAGGCACAAAGCTAGGCTCTGGAGAGGCATAGGTAAAAAAAAAATATGGCAACGGTATTTTTAAAGCTGCAGCTTCCAAATGAACATAACTTAATTTTACAGTGCACTTATCCTTTAATATTTTATATATATTTTAATAGCAATCTGTTCTCCCACACCCCTACGGAATATTATTATTTATCGACTACCCATCCCAATCTTGACCCCTAGTTGCTCTCTGGCATTATCAAACAACTCTTGTCTTTATTCCCTCCTTCTCTGACCTAGCAGCCATGCATTACCATAACCTGGTTTCCGAAGTCCTGGACTCCCTTAACCACCTGTCGCACTAAAATCAGATTAAAAAGATAAAAAGACACCCCCTTGAAGCCAAATGCCGCTGGCGTAAGAGCAATAAGAATAAAAACTTTCTAGAATTTAAAAGTGACTTTTACCAGATCAGTTCTTAACAAAGGAAAATTAATTTTCCTCCATATCCATCCATACAGCTCTTGAAAGTACTGTATATACTCGAATATAAGTCGACCCGAGTATAAGTCGAGGTACATTTTTTTACCTAAAAAATTTGTAAAACATGACTGACTCGAGTATAAGTCTAGGGTAGAAAATATGACCACTACTGCCTCCTGATTCTGTGTTGTCTTAAGGCTTTAGTTGCCTTTGAAATGGACAGCAGAATTCCCATACAGTAGTCCCTTATAATAATAGCCAAATCCAGTATGGCTATTAATGTATGGGACTACTGTATAGGAATTCTGCTGTCCATTTAAAGGGCAACTAAAGCCTCAAAACAATACATACCATTCTCCTGAATCTATATTGTTTTAATGCATTAGGTGCCCTTTAAATTGATAGGAATCCCACACACTAACCTTAACCCCCCCAGTGGAGGACTTGCCTTAACCCCCCAGTAGAGGACTTGCCTTAACCCCCCAGTAGAGGACTTGCCTTAACATTTAGTAATGTCCCCAAAACGATCCAAACCAGGCTGTTCAGATACAAGAATGCATCACTAACCTGAACTCTGTCAGCCGCATGCTTCCTCCCTCTTCCGCATCCAATGTTCAGGCTCCCGACATCACTACTCAGCACCGGGTAAGACCGGCGCCGAGTAGGGACATCAGCCACAGCCCAGTGGATGCGCAAGAGGGAGGAAGCAAGCGGCTGCCAGAGTTCAGGTTAGTGACTCGAGTATAAGTTGAGGTAGGATTATAAACGGTATTTAACTCTCTGCTCTATCAGCTGATAAAATAGCCACATATTTCAGAAAAAAAAACAGAAAACATCAGAAATGGTATTTCAGTACACCCTAGCTCATCTCTATAGTTTCCAAACCCTACCACGGCATTGCCTAGCCTTCCTTAATTGTCTACCCCCTCTATTCAGGGTCGTTTCTAGGCTTAAGCCATCTAGGCAAAGTGCTAGGGCGCCTATATAAAACCAGGGCACCCAGTGTTCTCCCTGTCAGTTTTTACTTGCTGTGTTAGATCTGCTCTCCTTGTTCTGTTGCTGTAATTTGTAACATTGTAGTAAGTAGAGAACCAGAACTCACTCTACTTGGAAACTCACTCTACTTGGAAACAATGTTGCAAATGAACTGAAGGTGAAGGAGGAGGGCGGAGGATGAGCTCAGCTAAAAGGACTGAGGAGAACCGTTCTAAAAGGGCAAGGGAAAGCTGCTGCAGTCTTTTTAACAGTGGCCCCTGTGACTAGGAGCCATGAGATACCTATCCCTGTCTCTTTCTTCATTCCACCCAACTCTCCAATTAGAATTTAGAGTAGGTGAGGAGTTAACAATTCAATGGAGGAGACATGGAAAGCAGGTACATACTGTATATCACATCAATGCTGGCAACTGTAAGGGTTAAAGGTAATACTCTTTTGGTTCTGAAAATATGAATAGCAATACTATAGTAAAGTGCTAGCACTAATGGTTTAATGCCAATACTCTGAGTCAGTGCTGGTACTGAAATTCTTAGTAGGAAAGTGTGCTGGCACTGAAGGGTTAAATGTAATACTCTGCTGGCACTGAAGGGTTAATAGCAATACTCTGGGGAAGTGCTGGCACTAAAAATCGTAACACTACTGCACTTTAAAGCGTGATGGGATTGCGATCTTATCACGCTAGGACACCAAAGTGGCTAGAAATGGCCCTGCCTCCATTTGTCGCCTAAGAAGCTTCACCACTATCACAGAACAGGGATTCTTATCTCTTCTCTCCTGTTGCTGTTTTACCACCTGCCCCCTCAGCCCTATCCCCTCTTATCTGATTTCCCATCTCTCCTATTCCATACCAGCCCTAACATCTCTTTTTAACTTGTCCCTCTCTACTGGAACTTTTACCTTCTCATTTAAACATGCTGTGGTATCCCACGTTTTATTACCCTCTTCTTCAGATCCTTAGGTATTTGGATACTTTCTTGGCTACATTCCTATCTCTGCGGTAGGGCTTTAATGTTTTCCACTTTCCTTCAAACCCCATGTCAACACACTAGCCAACTCCTCCTGTTGGCTCCAGCTCAAAAACTTTTCTTGCATTTATCTCTTCCTCTCCCAGAAAATCTCCCCAAAATCCAGTAAATGTTAATGCATTTTTTTAAAAATAGAGATATATTTATAGATCTATCATTTGTTTGTATAAATTATGTATTTTGATGATTTGATGATTAAGAAAGAAAAAGATAATAATATATAATTATAATTCTATGTAGGGGCTCCCCGAGACACAAAAATTGTTTCAAGGGGTCCCCACAGATAAAAAGGTTGAGCACCCTAATCTAGATTGTAAGCTCACTGGCCAGGGCCCTTTTTCCTTGTGTATCATGGTATTGCTGTAAATGCACTCATCACTTTGTATACTTATATTATATGCATTTCCCTTATTAATGAAAAATGTATTAGTTTGTATTATATGTTATACTCTTGTATTTAACATTAACATGACTATGTAGTTGTAAAATGCCACAGCTCTATATTAATCCATAATAATAATACTAATACAACATGAGAAAATAAAGAGGAAAGTTAATTTGAAAACAAAGACTCCTTAAATGAAAAGTGTGATTTGTTTTCTGTTATTATTGTAGAATACAAACTCGGAAATTGTATTCAAATGTTTCTTAGTAAGCCTCCAGGTCTTCAATGGACAATGCTGGGGAAATTATTATTTTTTTTTTACTGTAAAGTCATCTGAAATACATTTTGAAAACCCCTTATTTTAAATACCAAGAGTAAAACAGTGCACTTACCTTTTCACTAAACTGATCATGGCCAGACCATACAGAAAAAGTGTTATGAATAACAGTGCAAGGTGGTGACCTTCAAATTAAATCTGGCAGATAAATTTCTGAGATATACAAAAAAAAAATGTGGAACTAACTGTTCAGCAAAAGGTTTCCAGGCATTAACCTATCAAGCATCGCAACAATCCAGAGGTGACTCTTTATAAAAACAGCAACATATCTTAACATGTGCTCTAACATGCCTTTCAGTTTTTAAAGACAAAAATACGGTATACACTATTTACCATAAAGTTATTAGCTTACAGTTCTTTGTACAAGGCCAGTGCTCATGCACCAAAAAATTAAACTTTGACACAAGGAAAGCCACCATGAGAATGAATATGGACATTTACGGAAAATTATTGTAGTAGCAGTGCCGTATTAGTCTTTTTGCACATAATAAAAAAGAGTGAGTACTGTGATACTTTTTTCTTAAGGACTTAGGGCACGGCCACACTGCAACGTAAACGCAATCGCATGCGATTTTTTTGCGTTTGCGCTTGCGATTTCTTCATAAGTATAGGAAAACGCATGCGATTGCGATTAAAAATGCAGAACGCAAAATGCAATCGCAACGCACCGAAAACTTGCGTTTTTTGCGTTGCCGCGTATTCACTGATTTTTTAAAAACGCAAGTGCAATCGCAAGCACAAACGCAAGCACAAAAAAACCGCAGCAGTGTGGCCTAGCCCTAACAGTTTATTTATTTGACAAGCTTTTAAAGGGCTATCCGAAACCGGATCCGCGGCGGATTTCTGAGATCCGCGAATTATTATTTTAGAATCTGATAAGTATACTAACCAATAAGATTCTTATTCAATCAGAATTGGTTACAATCAGATTGGTCTGTTCCCCAGACCATTTCTGAGGTCCCAGAGCCATTTACAGTAAGTTACTGTATATTTTTTGCAAAATTTTCGAAAATTCCTTGGAAACTTGAAAATTCCAAGAAATTCGAAAATTCTCGAACGTGGCTCGAAAATAAAGGCGGAAGCTCGAAAAAAGTGTCAATTGTGAGGAAAGTTTTTTTTCTACGTGTGTCCCCAGACCATTTCCCAGGTCCCACAGCCATGTACAGTAAGTTCCCATTGCTGTTTACCACTTTATTTAGTGGATCTATGCAGATTTTTTTCTCCCATTGACTTTAATGGGTTTTTACACCGATTTTCGAATTTTTTCGAAAATCCGCAAATCCACAGGCGGAACGGATTTTAGCAGTTTCGGCCATCTCTACCGCCCGCTCGCGGGTGCTGTCATTTTACAACTGTCACTTTCCACTGTCATTTTCCAACTGTCACTTTCCACTGTCATTTTCCAACTGTCACTTCCAACTGTCATTTTACAACTGTCACTTTAAAAGAGGAACTGTGGTCCAAAAATGACTTTAGGTAAATTGATAGGAATTGCTCTCCTGAGAGTTTTTGCAATTTATTTCCATTGTTTATTTTACATAGTTTTGAAGATATTTACATTTTTGTGTGTGATATGGCAGCAGCATTACCAGGTTCCCTGCACTTCCTGCTCTGAAACCTGTCAGTCAATCTGCCCTGTGTCTCCTCCCCTTTGCAGCCCACTCATGGACCTCATGGTCCCTCCAGTTGCAGGCCACTCTTGGCCCATTCCCTTATAGCCCCAATTGGCCCCGCCCACTCTCAGGTGCCTAAGCCCCGCCCACTCATGGGTGCCTAACCCCCGCCCACTCACGGGTGCCTAAGCCCCGCCCGCTCACAGGTGCTGTCATTTTCCAACTGTCACTTTCAACTGTCACTTCCCAACTGTCACTTCCCAACTGCCCCTTTCAACTGTCACTTCCCAACTGTCACTTCCCAACTGTCACTTCCCAACTGTCATTTTCCAACTGTCACTTTCAACTGTCATTTTCCAACTGTCATTTTCCAACTGTCACTTTCAACTGTCATTTTACAACTGTCACTTTTAAAGAGGAACTGTGGTCCAAAAATGACTTAAGGTAAATTGATAGGAATTGCTCTCCTGAGAGTTTTTGCAATTTATTTCCGTTGTTTATTTTGCCCAGCACAGAAGAGCCAATTCCTCGGGTCAGGACTCAGCCGTGTATCTGCATCTTAAGGATAAAGGACATACCTTTGAAGATTGTAATGTTAACATACTGGCGAAGGAACGTGACTGGTTCAAGAGAGGTGTTAAGGAGGCCATTTATGTGAAAATAAAGAAACCAAGCCTAAATAGAGGTGGGGGAGTTGGACACCAACTGTCTGCCATGTACAATGCTGTTTTAACACCTTACTCTTCCCAGAGCCATTTACAGTAAGTTACTGTATAATTTTTTGCAAAATTTTCGAAAATTCCTTGGAAACTCGAAAATTCCAAGAAAATTCGAAAATTCTCGAACGTGGCTCGAAAATAGAATGCGGAAGCGCAATCGTGAGGAAAGTTTGTTTTTTTTTAATTCTGGGTATATGTACGTGTTCCCCAGACCATTTCCCAGGTCCCACAGCCATATACAGTAAGTTACCATTGCTGTTTTACCTTATATTTAGGCTGATCTATGTGGATTTTTTTCTCCCATTGACTTTAATGGGTGTTTACGCGGATTTTCGAATGTTCTAATTTTTCCGAAAATCCGCGAATCCACAGGCGGAATGGATTTTAGCAGTTTCGGCCATCTCTAATCATGAGTAAGGTACATCTCTTGAAAGCTTGTCAACTAAATAAACTGTTAGTCCTTAGAAAACGTATCACAGAATTCTTATTTTTTAATATGGGCATTTAAAAACCAGGGCAACTAAAAACAGTCAAGATGAACTAGAAAGGCAAAGTTTAAGTATAAGTTTGAATTTGACTTGAAAGGCTGCATTTTGGAAGGGAATTTGTACCTCTGTGCTTCAGGTTTGTCTGTGTGGACATTGGGCACATCTTGTTTGGGCACTTAGTACATCTTATATTTACAAATTTGTGTGGGCACAAGAAATCTTATATTTACAAGTCTGTTTGGGCACTTAGCACATCTTATATTTACAAGTCTGTTTTGGCAATTAGCACATCTTATATTTACAAGTCTGTTTGGGCACCGGGCAAATCTTTATCTTACTAGTCTGTGTGGGCACTAGGCACATCTATTATTTACAAGTCTGTATAGACTGGGCATAAGTCTGTATTGTGGACACTTATATTTACCAGTTAACCAACCAGTGTAAAGTCAGCCCATCAGTTCTGCAGTCAGTGTTAAGTCAGCCCTTCAGTACACCAGCCAGGGTTATTAGCCACATTCTTGCACTGCAGGAAGACCCAGGGGGCGGATTTAAAGGGTAACTGTGGTCTCCAGTTCTTCCAAACTAGTAAGAATTATATAAAATGCCTTCCATCATACTTTCAAAATAAAATCTAAGTCACATCTCTAGATAAAATTGGTGAGGAGTTATTGCTGGAAAGGTTTAGCAATATTACTTCCTGCTTGAACTCTTCCTGTTTTCAGCCATGTAACCAGCTTAAGTCATGTGACCAGCCTGCCTGCATTAATAGGCTCCCCTTCTCAACTGTCAATTTTTCCCCTTGGTACTTCCTGATTTCCCCAGCATTAAGTCTTTACTGAGCATGCTTCTCCCCCGGGGCAGAGGGTAAGGTGATGTCACTCAACCTACTGGAAGCAGGAAGTTTGAACATTCACCTCAATATCATTTCTCACAGGGTGAAACCAGAGATGTGATTGTCAGCTCATTATAAAGGAAATACTGCAGGCTTTTATTTAACCCTAACTTGTTTGGAGACCACAGTTGCCCTTTAAATATTTGTTTCAAATGACAAAATGTCTAGAAATACTCCTGGGTGGATCAGTATGGTTAGGGTTGGGGGTATGTTTTTGCATTTTAGACCATAAACTAACTTTTTTGATAATTTAGGTATGGTTGCCATAGAAACAGAAGGGTAGGTTGGATTGTAAGGGTGTATCAGGTGTGATACTGGCATATTCTACATAATTACCCCATCCTAACAGATTTTGAAGTACGACTACCTACATCTGACTGCTCTGAGGAACATTTTGACTAGCAGTCAAAAAACAAGAGCTACTCACAGTTTAGACAGAGGTTGATTGAATCAGATTGAAAGATTCCTTTGCGTGTGGAAACTATTCCTTCTGTCGCTATTTGCCATAAATTAAATTATTTTCTTATTCGCAACAGACAACTTGTTATGTTGTAAAAGAGTATATGAATTGTAATTCTTCTAAATGATTAATGTTTTAAAATGCAGTTACCCGATTCTCGGAACGCTTATCCAATATCAGAATGGCGCAGAAACATCAAGAGAAAGGGAGATCTATATCTTCAGTTGCCGAACATTTTCTTAAACAAAAAATTCTATGGGACCTTTAAAATGGTGTGGAATTTAACGTTAACACCAAGGAATCAGAGGTGGAGATACCATAATGCTACTGTTACAGAGAGAGGTATTCCAGGAGCGTGGCACCTCTTGGCTTAAAGGGCATCTATAGTGAGAAAATTAACTTTTTTTTCTCTCTTTCCATGTGTTCTATAATTCCCCACAATCCCTAGAGTGTCTTCACTTTTTTTCAGATTCCCTCTCTGTCCTGAGATACACCAGTTAGAAGAATACATGCTTGCATTCCTCTACTCCTACTGTCAATCAAATCCCTGTGACCTGATCCCCCCTCCCTGCTCTGTAATAAACAGAGATAACAGCATTAGCAGGGGGAGAGAGGTAGCCTTGATGGTAGATATAAGGCTGCACTTGACCCCCCTTCTTAATAGCTTTCACTGATTGATGATGGGTCACAAAGTGAGAGATCGTAAACTGTACTGTTCTCCTTCTTCCGTGTCTCCAGGACAGCTTGCTTTCTATTGGCCACTGTGCGTGGGTGTGTTTTTCAGGATGTTGAACTTTTAACTCCTACTGCACATGATAAGCTTGTCAGTTAGCCAGAGTTGAGACATGGAGGAGGTAACAGAGGGGAGGGGGAAGGGGGGAGTGCTGCACACAGATCTGACACCATGGTTAAACAAAGTCACTGACAGAGATAGGATTAAGGCAGCACAGAGTACATGAATTTAACTTTGCAAAGGGGCAATGTGTTTTTTTTTTACTATAGATGCCCTTTAAACCAAAAAGTTTATCACCTCAAAATGCTTTCCGTCAATGAACCCATTTAACCTACTGTAACTTGAAATGCTTTCTGACAATGAATAAAAAACACTTTTCTTCTCCTTTTAGCCCAATTTTAATAACTCTTTTTCTCTTTTTTGCTTATTAGTCCTCAGTCATTGGTCTTTTAACCCTCTGTGGTAGTGGTGTGTCACTCATTTTTTTTTATTTTTTGTCTATATTAAAGGAGATCTAAAGTAATTCCCTGCCTTATGTGCACTTAAACTAAAATATGTATACATTGCTTTTTGACTTGCTTGATGATTTACAGTAATAGAAATTTGGGTGCTCCATTAATGGTCAAAAAAGTCTCTTCTTGGTTTTATGGTATGCCTATATTCATTTGGTAACTTTGTTCATCCTTTAAGTATAAGTGTGTAAATGCCTAATGTATAAGATCCCCATAAAGTGGAAGATCACCTACTAATATATGAATGTTCTAGGTACCACACCATTTGTATTTGATTTCAGTAATTGGCTCTCATTACAAAATTTGCATTTATATTGTGCATTTAACACCGAGCACAACATTGCAAATGAAGTCGGGGGTTGGTAACAAACTAGAATGCACTTTTTCTTCTTGTTTTAAGTGTAGACGTGCCTTTAAGTAATCATTCTACAGTTATAGGCAGAATCTTAAGGGGCTTAATTTACAGTATTTATTAGGGTATGCCTTCTAGAGATTCAATTCCACAAGCCAATGAGCTACATATTAAAAATGTTCATCATTCCAAAGAATGCAAACAAAATTATCAGAATGAAAAGTAGAAGAAAGTAACAAGAAGGGTAACATGCTGATTGCTGAGTGACAGTGAGGATATCTGAATGTTTATAAGATAAAACAATTACAAGGCTGGAACTGTTAATAAAGGGAATTATGCACTGTCAAATCATGGAAGTGTAGGAGACAGAGAACAAACAAGCCTAAAGCTGGGACTGTGCAGAATGAATTAACAAATGGACGATAACAATGGCTCTCTTAGTGCATGTAAAGTATGGTTATTAGCCAGAGTTCAAAAAGCCAAGTGAAATGCTGCTTAGGTCATTAAGATAGTAAGCACTTTATACATAGTCCTGATCATAACTAGAATATGCCTGGCTAGAGGACAGGCACTCCATCACCTTGGGAGTGGGTATTCAACAACTGGGAAATTCCCTAATAGCACAGACATATATATTATGTATAACTGTGACTTTAATAAGATATGCTTAAACTAATGTGCATTCTATATTAAATTTATGTTAAAAGGTTAAACTAAGAATTTAAATCAATTTGGGTATTGAAATATGCTGCTCTGTAACTCTGGGGAAGGGTTTGTTTGGGTTCTTTCTGGGGGTACCATTATTAATTCCTTTGCAGAGAATGGGAATTGATTTATCCTGAAGATACCTTGTCAGCAACATTATTTATAGTAATTGCTATAGGCAGAATACCTGTATGATATGCTTAACTAAATACGTTATTTTACTTGGATGGTGTGTATTCTATATTCTACCCCTCCTTTTAAAATTTGGTTATTTATTTGGCTGCAAAAACTCTTCTAGAACAAGTCAATCTTTGCTGAATTAGGAGACTTATTTTACCAACATGCATTAAAATAATTATCAAGGCATCTAAATGAAAACAGCTATCTCTCTTGTTTGTCTTGTCAGCATGGTGTCTGTGTATTTGTGCAATGTGCACACTTGACCCGCTGATCCCCTTACCACCTTACTACGACCCTCATCTAACCCATGACAAGCCTTTCAGTCATCTCCAGAATGTGACAACATTTTTTTACATGCCTCCTATCAATGAAGCACCTTCTACAAAAATGATCTGTCCCTTCAAGGAGATGTAAGCTACAGGTCTTTCAATCACTGACACGTCATCTGATTTTGAAACACTTCATGTCTGATATCTTTTAAGGGTGGTAAGTCTGGCTTGGAAAATAACTGCTCTCGAATCTCCTGCCTTTTGGACAGATATAAAACCAGTAAGATTTTTGTATCTTTTTTTTTGCCTTTGTTGATATTAACACACAACACGACAAAATAATATGAATGAATTCTGAAAAAAAAGTTTGTTCTAAATTACTTGTAAATATATAGTATATAAGTCAATAACTCTGAGAAGGACACTGCCCCATTGACACTCTGATTGGTGCCTCTTCTATTTTGTAGAGGTATACTTTCTAAACAGATGGATCTATGCCCAGAAGGGGTTTAACTATCAGGTGAGCAGGGAGGAGCAACCAAGGGGGCCCATTCTTATTTTTCTTATGACACATGTAGCTTCCTTCCAGAACACCACTGTTAATGGAGCACGTATAGGGGCCCCATCATAGTTTTGCTTGGGGTCCCAGTGAATCCTAGTTATGCCACTGATTCCTAGTTACGCTATACTAAGTATCCAATTTATTATTGGATAGACAAAAAAGCCTTGTCCATGGAGGGTCTTGGGTAGCCCAGATCAGGGCTTGTGCAATTCAGGACAGAGCTTGGCATGCCCCCCTCTCATACCCCCTCACTCCGATTTCTAAAGGTGAGAGGTGTTCTGTCATATGAGTTGCCCTTACCCACTACTCGGACAAGTGCTGTGTAGCTGTAGGAATCAACTTGATGTAGGCAGTGTATTGTGTTACAGGGTAAGGTGCCATTAGTTTCCACTAGAACAATAGGAAACAATCAAGGTTACCACTTAGGTAAGGAAGGCATCACTTTTTAATAGCCACTGTGTTACTCATGGTAGTTTTTTTCAGTTAAAAACTCATAATTTATCATTTTAGAGCAAGATTCTAAAATAATGCCATACATGTAATTGCCATTTTATATAGTTTTTTTTACACATAAATGTAAAAGTAAATAATAAAAGTATTTGAAGTTGAAGAAAAAGACAGATGTTAATAAAGCTTAAAATCTATATTTGCCTTTGAGTTGATGCTACTTTTTTATGCTAGCAGTTGTGAACTTTCCATGTCTCCACCCACTATTCTAGGATTTCCGGAAATGATGAACAATTCATTATTCCTTTCTTGCATTCATGGCACAGAGGGTGAAATTTTCTAATCCGTGCAGGGCCTTTAAAGGATGAATTCCATAGATGGGTGGTATGTATGTTTGAAGGACTTGCACACAGCAGTAGTTTATTATAAGGTACTTATTTGACAGCTGAAGCATCTTATCTTCAGATTAGATAGCTAAAGAAATAGGGGACAGATCAATAAAATAATGGTCCACAGAAGAATGATAGTTTCCAGTAATGGGCAATTAAAAAAAATATTTTTCCAGTGTACATACCCTATAAAATATCTTATAAACTAGACATTTTCACCCAACCATTTCAAATATTTTGTTCTTAAATAAGGAATTTTGTTGGAACCATACCCCACAAGAGAATTTAAGAAAATTGAAAAAAGGTCTGCCTCAAACGGAGTTAATCACTCTTGGGATTTATGAATACATTTCATATGGCTCATTTGATTTGTTTACATTTTTCCCATCCCACTGATTAAAAACAATTGCTTGTGTCAGCAAAATAAATTTGTGGGAAATTATTGGTGCTACTTACTATGCAAATGCTTATACAGATGCATTCTTGCATAGACCAAAGAAAAATGATAGTACATTTAACTTCTCTCCATTCATTGTAACCACTAACCAGCATATATTGCTTTTTAGTAGATCAACATTTAAAGGCAAAAAAACATAAATATTTCTTTCTCCTTTTAGACTAGCAACAAATGGGACAATATGTCGGCCCGTCTGTATTTCGGTCAGTCAAGTATCCAAAAGGATGATCTGGCATACCTGAAAATCACAGATGATTTTGCAGTCTCCTGTGGACCATAGGTACGCTTAAGGCAAAATGTTGGCCATGGCAATGTGGCAAAAATCTGCCCGTGTGTACCTAGCCTAAGGTCAATAAGTGCTGCTAGAACCAAGGTAGGTGGAACTTTATTAGCAATAGTAAGAAACAGCATGTTTACCCTTTGGAGCAAGGGTGAACCAATTTAGAATCCTTTGTTGGTAGACTTTCTAAGTCCTTTATTGTGGAGGAAATTATAAGTAATATTAGTTAAACCTCTGAGTTAGGAAGGATCCTGGATTTTGAAGTCCTGGATATTGAAGTATTGAAGGTACCACACAGGTACCGAAACGTTACATGTGTGAATAAATACACTGGATTTTCTAAGGCTGGAGTATGCTATATCTTTTTATCATATATGTCTGATTGGCCATGGCTTTATAGTAGTACCCAGCAAAAGAAGTAATCTTTAAAGGGGAGTGCAGAGGCAAACTACTACATTATCTGGATATTGAAGTCCACATCTTTTCTGGAGTAAGTTTTCACAAGGGATCCTTGTATGTTACCTGTGATGGACAGGAAGTACAGTACTGCACTTTCCTTTTGTGCTGTGTGCTGGGAAATACTCCAACGGTGTTCCAAGTTTCTAAAAGTAAATACAACTAAATTAAAATTATTTCTTGAGTTTGGATTTCTGAGACAAAAGCAAGGTTTTGTGAGAAAAAAAATTGGAGGCAACGGGAAAGTTGTGTAAATATTGGTGGTCCACTTTGGGAAATCAGCTATGATACAAGCGCTTTCAGGCATAGTGTGTTGCATTGGAAACAAAAAAGGGATTTGCTTTGAGGCAGACAAGTAACAGGTTGATTGATGCAAAGAAATGTCTGTCTGCAGGCAACAGAATGAGCAGCAGATTCTCCTCCATATAGTGACATTTCCAGTAAAAGCGCAAATCCGTAATTGACATTTATCAGATAATTATAAAAATCCAAGTGTGAATTGACAGTCATTAGCTGTCGTGTGCTTGTCATTGACTATCTGTCTTTGTTTCCATATGTTACCATATTAAATAGAAGACACTGAGCTGCACTGAAGATATTGTAATTTTTGTCATTTTTATAATGATACAGTAAATTGTAAAAGACTAACCTAAGAAATGCAGAAACTGGGATTTTATCTAATTTAAAGGTAAAGATTCCCAAAATCATATTTTACTATGTTATTGGCCAGTATTATAGCTGTAAAACAAGCCAAACCGCATTAAAATCCATTCAGGCAAACTTACATTTTTGTAATCAGCTTTTAGCAGAACAGGAGCATTTCTGTCTAAATCCAAGCTTGCATACATCACCTTGCGTCTGTTATTTTTCCGTTCTTGTGCAGCCTTCCTTTTTTTGTGATGCTTTTCCCTCTCCCATCATCCGGATCCATCCATACTGGTCCTTCCACTTAGTGTAAAATCCTTGAAATATATGATAGATACCCCCTGCCTAGACCTAACTGCTGAGTTATTTCTTTAAAAAAAAATAAATCAGTGCTTCATTTCTGCGGCGCTCTCCACTGACGTCAGCCATGTCTGTGATTGTCTGCTTCTCAGCCAATCGCAGACGGGGTTGGGAGCTGGATCAGTGCGCCACAGGAGCGAAGGGCTGTAAGTACTGTTCCTTTCTTTTTTTGAAGAAATAACATGGCAGTTGGGGGTATCTATCTTATATTTAAAGATGATTTTTAGGGTGGATATACCCTTTAATTGTTATGATTTTAAAATCCCCTAGACAAATCCCTCTGTAGAGTACATTTTAAATCTCTCTGTGTGTTCTAGCCATATTAAAGCCCAAGAATCTGGGCTGTTCCGCCAAAGTTAAAACAGCTTTGAGGTATGGATGGATGTCAATGGTTAGAAAATCCTACAAAAGGCAACACTTAAGGCACAATCAGGGTTATTCAATAAAAGTTCATTAAAAATGGTGATAGTTTGGCCCCAATCAGATGTTGGCTTTCAAATGTTAAATAATCTCATTGATTGGGGCATTTTAAACTATAAGAACTTTTATTGAATCTCCCTGTATATTCTTTGGCTAATGAAGTGTGGGAGTAATTGTGTAATCAAAACACTACACAAAAACACAGCGGTCAATAGATATATAAAAGGGAGACAGAAAAAATGTCACTTCCGTGTCGGTACTAGAGATATTTTATGTATTATTCCACGTTCTTGTTATGTTTGTTAATGTAATTAATCTTATTTCAGTAGTAAGACTGTAATTAGGTTTTTAACCTGCTTTATCTATTCTATAGAGTTATATATATGACAGAGCAATATGCCCCTTCCCTTTGGGATACAGCAAGGGGTGTGTCTTTTAGGACCCTGTCTTTGGGCTAATGAAGTGACATTAGCCTAACTAGTGTGGTGTTATAACTTCTTGAGGAATATGGCAATACAGATACTCACACATGCTGTCAGAACCTTCTGGGTTTGCTGCCTTCAATCATTAATATTTAAAGGCGAACTAACTGTGAAAGATTTCCTCCAAGGAACACTAATGCATAGTTAGATTCTATTGCAGGTGGTTGCATTTATGTACAGAATTGGATTCTGTAAGGATGCTTTCGTATTGTTTTCAGTACATGCTTTTGTTCATGTAGTCTTCAAAGAGCCTTGTGAGCATATGTACCTATTGGGCACACTCCCTGACCCCAGTTTTCATTACTTCTATGCTTCTAAGTATTATCTATACAGATGTCTTCACACCAATATGGAAGCCTAAGTCTTTAAAAGCTGCTTTTACCTTGCAGTTTATTTTCCAACCAGCATAAGTGACACAAAGAACTGCCTACCAGGAATAATAATAAATATTCTGCTGACATCACTGCTGTTTTTTGGCTTCCATTCTGTTTCTAGCAAAGGAAAAGGTTTCTACACTTACACAGACTTTTTATTTATTATCTTTGGTGGGTAAGTGGACTAATGAGGTTGTAGGTTCAAATCCCAACACTAGAGAGTAAAGATGTCCGTTTTTGAACTTCAGTAAAAGTTCGAAAGTTCGAAAACAGACCCATTAAAGTCAATGGGGAGTGATAGTGTGAAAAGTTTGAATGTTTTACAGATAAACTTACAATTGTAACTGACTGTAAATGGCTGTGGCACCTGTGAAATGGTCTGGGGAACATGTTACTATCACCAAAACCTGTTTAAACACTCCTTACTTTATTATCGGGCAATTGTCGAGTTTGCGCAAGCTACATTCGAGGGTTACAGAAAATTCAAGGGTTACCGTTCGAGGATTATCGAAAATGAATAATAAATTTGAGGGTTACCGAAAGTCGAAGGCTACATTCGAGGGTTAGCGAACGATACATTCTAGGGTTAGCGAAAACAATCCATACATTCAAGGGTTACCGAAAACGAATGATACTTTTGAGGGTTACCGAACAATACATTCTAGGGTTAGCGAATGGCCCATAAATTCGAAAATACATCCAAAAAGTTCGGCTCAAACTCAGGTTCGAGTTCAGTTTTGTGTCCATCTCTACAAGAGAGCATGTTTAGTATACTGCATACACTTGGAATTCTGCCAATACAAATAGGTGGATTTTATGATGACTACTAGTACCCACAGGTTAATTTAAAGGGCATGTTCACCCCCAAAACTATAATTCCCCCCACTACTGGCCCCACTGTGTAGTGCATAAAAATGCTTACCTCACATCCCAGCTCCAAATGGTTCTCCTGTAGTCCCCCCCAAAGTCCCCAAAACTGCCCAGCAGGAGGATAGCAGAGTCCATATATATGCCTCCTGTCTCCCCTCCGGGAGAAGTTGTGCATGCGCAGTTCAGCCCTTCTCCCCCTCCCTCTCGTTTTGCAAGCCCTCCCCTTACCTTAAAAACCCCTTTGCCACATAATAGTATTCCTTCCCCCAGCCCCAACCGCTATAAAAGAATTTTAAGAAAGTCCCCGATTGCCTCTCAGCCAATCATGGACACGACTGCTGGTCCTGCCCCCTGCTTGCAGTTCCATGCAAGCAGAGGGGCGGGACACTGCGGTGGGGGAGAGAGGTTAGGTAAGTAATGATCAGGGGACTTTCTTGAAATTATTTTATGGCAGTTGGGGCTGGGGGAAGGAATACTATTATACTCCAAAAGTTTTCTGCAGGGGTGGACAAACCCTTAAATAAATTATTAAACAGCCACAGGTTAGACACAGATTATTGTATATTTGTGAATGTGCTCTGTCTATTGGGACAATTCTCACTAGTACGTCTTAAAGGAAATCTAAGCTAGGAATACCTAGAGAGATAGATAGATGCATACGATAGATAGATAGATAGATAGATAGATGCATACGATAAATAGATAGATGCTAATTTTTTAAATTTAAATATAATTCTGACTTTTCATTCCATTTACATTGAATCTTTAAAGATTGCTATTTTTGGCATTTCGCTATCGCTGGACATCGCAGTGGCAAAGATCATTATTTTTCTGCATATTTATAAAGCTGATTGTTTTTATTACAAAAAGTATTGCCACACGACATTGTCATATTTATTGTGTTAAGGTAAAATGCGATCTTGGTAAAATCAGAAATTGATGTTCGTATTAAAGTAAATACCCCCGCTGGACCCTTATTAGTATTGAGACACACTGTATATTGTAGAATGACTTTTCTCCACCTGTTATTGCTGCTTTATAAATTGCGTTAAGTCTGAATTTGTCGAAAATGGCAGAGTAAACAAACCTTTATAAATATGCCCCTAAGTCTATATATGGTTTCAGAGTGCCCTTCAAGCTTACTTGACCCTTCTCTTGACTCTCTTACACTTGCTTGTCATAAGTAATTTTCCTTTCTTATAGGATCCCATTAAGTACTGTTGACATGTTAACAACACATGCCAGTGGCCAGTTAAATGGGCAAAACATACACTTATAGATTACAGATAAATTGCCAAGAGTTAGGACAGTACAGAAGAAAATGTGATACCATTTCAAAATTCAGATAGACAAGGGTATGAATTCATTGTCTTAAATTAGCATTTAACTGCAACTTTTGCATATTATTGTTACACACAAAATAATCAATATATATTTGACCTTTAAGAAAATGTATTGTCAGTGTGCAACTTCATTCATAATTATGCTTTTGGGTCTAATGTTCCCACTTATGTGCATTTTTGATGCTGATGGATGTGTTTTACTGAAGTTGTTTAAATTAGAAGTACCAGTATACTCAGAACAGAAATCATCTGTGGCACTTTTTAAATCAACAAAACGACATTTCAGAATCATCTTTTTTTTATTTAATAGAGCTTAAATGCTGCCAAGTATCTTTAACACCTAAGAATCACAGACATCAGAATAACAATGCATAGGCTAAAAGGATACTTGTTGTACTATAAATATTGTACAATGTAAGAATATTAAGTTGGACTTGCTCTAATTTGCAATTTTGTTTGTAGCCCTCAAGGGCTTCATAAAGGTCCATGCTATAGGACCGAAACGTTGCCGTTGTTGCACCATGTTTGAATAAATCCTTCTAAATTTTGGAAAAGTCCTTTGTGTGCACCGTATTCTCTGTATGCAACTTATTAAGAAGGTTCGGCGGTAGCACCAAGGCACTATAATTCACTGAAGAGCGGAGTGCCTGTTTATAAATAAATATATATATAAATATTTTTTAACTTCCTATCAATATAAAAACCCACATACCATTTCCTATATTTTTCCCTTTCTATATTTTCCGATTTCTTCTCCCCTACACCCCCTCCCTTCTTACCTTGTATTTGTTCTTCACTTATATTAGTCAGTTACCGGTATGTTTTTTTTCTGTTTATCATAATCATTTTTCCATTTCTCCTTCATTTGGTTGTCTATGGCTTCTCCCATATTCCTGTATTTCCCAATATCCAAGTTATGCAACTTAACCTCTTTGCCCTCTCCATTTCATCCTTATTTGGAATGACAGAACATACAGTATACTAGTTACATTGATTATTGTGAAATAAAAATCTATTAAAGGTTCAGTCGTATGGTATTTCTTTCATATGACAGTCATCATGATGGTTAAATTCTGAACACCAATCTACAGTTATTGCCAATATGATCTAAATATGTACTCTCTTATTATGAGGATTATGTATACTCTTAATATGAGGAGGAACCACTTAATAGCCCAATTCCTATGTAACACATCATATTCCCGGGATTGTCACCCCACCCTCTTTCATATGTTCATAGTCTACTCCAGTTTGTAAGTCCCAGTCTGGACACCCAAGTTTAGCAATGGCGGCCTTTTAACAAATGATCATATTGGCAATAACTGTAGATTGGTGCGCAGAATTTAACCATCATGTTGACTGTCCTTTATATGTTTGTTTGATCGGTGCACTATATGTATTTATGTTTTGGGGAATGATTTTAAGGTTGATAGCTGTGTGTTTGGTGCCAGATTTTAGATTGTATATGTCACAATAGGTGAAGCAATTGATCAAAATCGTCAGTATGATGATACGGTGCCTATAGGTCATTAAGTTATCTGATCTGATGTTATAGATAAAATAGTAGGTGCGGTTCTAAATTCTGAATAAGTTTGAGCTACCCTGTAGTACCCACTAGTGAAATGAAAAATGTCACTTTCAGGTTTAAAAAGTAAAACCCATTATTTTTTGTTCTCTTTCCTGCCATGACTGACACTTTTCATTGATGATTTGTGGACATCTTAAAAATCAGAAGAAAAATGTCAAAAATCAAAATCATAGATTTAAACCCATTCTACAGCTATACATTATAGGAGGTACTACTTATAGGTTACTAGAGGTTATCACAAGATATTAACTGATATAGAAACAGTGTGGTTTGATTAATAATAATTGTATTCTAGCAATAATTTAAGCGTATACTATGCCTACATTATTTCCATGGCAAAGCAGTTTACTTAGGAACATTTTTCCATATTTTTTTTTTTTTTCAATATTTGATACAACCACTTAGAAGTAAATATTTAACTTGACACTACAGAATTGATTAAGGGTGGTCTATATAGATTTTAAGACTTTAGAGGAAACTTTGGAGACAGGGGAAGTAAGGATAAAGGAAGTAAACAACAACTATGTTGCTTATTGTATCATGGTAGACAAACCCGGAAAATAAACAGGTTAAAAACAGACTAGACACAAAAGAAACAATCCAACTATCAATCTCTTGTTTTGTGGGAGAATAGTTGTTGAAAATACAGTGCATATCAAAGTGTGAATGAACAGTTGCTTGGAATGGGTGATCTGGAATAAATCCCAGATGTGGCTGGAAACTATTTTGATTAAATATTAAAAATAAATGGCTAACATTCAGTAAACATTGTTGCAATGGGATGTTGCTATCTTGGATAGGTATCAGAATATCTTATATTCACTGTACTGGAATTGCATTTTTGCGACAGAAAACATGTTTCTCACTAAACTTTGTTGAGTTTAAATAGTGTTTCCAAACCCGCAGAAATATTTTATCTGTGCTCATTAGAAACGTGTTTGCAGCAGGCTAGAGAGCAAGAGAGGTTTGGCTTTCATGGCTCTTGCAGCTGAGGCTTCCATTACTTTTGCAGCTGAGGCTTCCAATGCTCTTGCAGTTTCCTCCCCTAAAATTTCCAATGAAAACTGTGGCAACAGATGCTTACCTACCAGGAGAGAAGGGGGAACGACTAAAGGGGGGTCTAGGGCCAGAGAGGGCCTGACTCTCACTCTTTAACAGATACCAGGTCCTAGCAGCCACTGTAAATGTCACATGCATTTTGGCCATTATAGTTTAACAGGGGGCTCCAAGCCACTAGGATTTTCTCCTTTTATTATTATTGTTGGAGAATTATATAGCACCAACATCTTCCATGGCGCTTTAAAGTTGCATTAATATACACAAGGAAAACATACATGTTACATACAAGGGTAGTGCAAGTAATACAAAGAGCAAATAATTAGTGCTGGTCCAGCAGCATTACTGTGGTACAATAGGTAGGAGGGCCCCCAAGAGAGCTTACAGTCTAGAGGAGATGGGGATGAAACATAAGGTGAAGTAGATCAGTAGCTGTAACTAAGTTGTCAGTGGATTATAACTAGCTTGTCTGCAATGGGTCAGTAAGAGGGGTAGAATTTCCAGGTTCAGATTGTAACCTTGCCTGAAGAGGGGAGTTTTGAAGTTGCATTTGAAGATATGAGGTGATGGCGAGTGACGTATAAAGGGAGGAAAGTTGTTCCAGAGCAGAGGGGCAGCACAAGCAAAGTCCTGAATACAACCGTGGGAAGAGGCAATTAGAGTAGATGAGAGTAGAAGATCATTAGCATAGCGGAGGTTATGCCTTGTGTAGTATCTGTTTATCAGATTAAAGATGTATGGGGGCCCTGTATTGAAGAGAACCTTGTAGGATAAGGTTAGCAGCTTAAAGGATAAGTACACCATATTTCAAACTTGTTGTTAGTGGGTAGCTGTACCACAGTGAAATAATGTGGTAGTGTTTATTTTTGGCTATCCCACTCCCCTCCCCGCAGCTGTTAAACGTTCTTTTCTTGGCTCTGTGGTGAACTTCCTGTAGCAGGACCTCCCCCATGCAATTCAGTCAGCAAATTCCTATACTCAGCCTCAAAATACAGTTCCTTTAGTATCGAGCTGTGCGCGTGCATGCCCAGTGCCGTTGGGGTGTGTGGCCGGTGACATTGGCTCCAGCTCAACAGTCAGGTAGTTCTCATGCCCTCCACTCCTCAAATCCCGCAAGAGGAAGGCGCGCACATGCACAGAGGGGGATAGCCAAAAAAACCACCACCACATTATTTTACTATGGTACAACTACCCACTAGCAACAAGTTAGAAATACAGTGAACTAATCCTTTAAATTGGATTCTTTGTTTAATGGGAAGCCAGTGGAGAGATTGGAAGAAGGGGGCAGCATGTGAGATGCAGGAAGATAGGTGAATGAGCCTGGCAGCAGAGTTAAGGATTGATTGAAGGGTTGCCAGTCAGTTGCTTGGTAAACCACACAGGAGGGTGTTACAGTAGTCCAGTGGAGAGATGACAAGGGCATGAACTAGAATTTGGTAGCGTTCTGTGAAAGGATGGGGCGGGATGTTTTTGAGCAGTAACCGACAGCAGTTAGACAGGGTATTAATGCAGCATTTAAAGGAAAGTTCCGAGTGAAAGGTTACTCCCAAGCGGATAGTAGTGTTAGCTAGGGGGGTAGATTGAGAGGTAGGGAAAATGACGAGTTCGGTCATCGGTTATCCATGTTGAGGAGGACATTAAAGCAGAGATAGTATTTAGGCAGTCAGGAACCTGGGATGTCAGAGTAAGGTGGTCAGGGGCGGAGATGAAGATTTGGGAATCATCAGCATACTGGTGGCATTGGAATCTAAAAGAACTAATGAGCTGACCAAGCTCAAAACCGATCAAGCCCTAATCAGCCTGTTTTTGTATTATACTCAATTTCTATACACATATAGAATGATATACTGATTTCTCTTTTTATCTACAGTAAGTCCCACGAGGAATACAGTTTGGTTTGAACATTATCATGGTACGAAGCTATATTATTCCAAATGTCTGATTTGTGCCTTCCTTTTCAATATCCTTTAGGAGGGCTACCTACAATACATTGTACAAGTTTTACCGTCAAATGAGTTTCACTTTTTCCAAAATTACTCACAAGGGAAAGAAACAGTCTTGTGCCTTATCAGCATGCCAGAGGGAGGCTGTCTAGCCCACTATCTCCACCTTACAGAACAATAAGAAACAGCAAGCTGACAGCAAGTCAAGTGCTCAGCTCTCCCTCCCCTGAGACTGGAAGCAGAGACGGCGTCAGGGAATGAAATAGAAGAAATTATAAGCCTGTTGGGAAAATAATGGTTCCAGCGAAGGCGCTGCATACAGGAAGGGAGTGAACAGGATCTAAGTACAGCTGCTGAGCTAACAACGTCTGTTCCCACAATGTTTTGATGTGTGGGCATATGGCATTCTGTGCTATGACACAGACACACTGTCACAGTAGTGATTTTTGTGTTACAAATGCATCACATGGCCATTTTCAGCCTTAAGCAGTAGTATCCACACAACACACTTCTTTCATTTGCTAGTAGCTTCTTACAGCAGCTCATTTCAACAGGGTTTAAATGCAGATTAAAATGTTTCTCTTTATTAATATTGTTTATTTACACAATACAATGGAAGTGCATGGCCCAACTCTGGAGGACAGTTTGGGCAGTGAAGGTTACTTGTTCTCAAAAGAAGTAAAATAGCTTATTAACGTAAGACAACATACACTGATTTTATATGCATCTCCACAGCAGCCAGTCAGTTTCCCCCAGTCAGCTGGGTAGTTGTAAGCACTCTTGAAGCAATAGAATTGTGAGCAAAGAATACTGACTCCTACCTATCATAATTATATACTTTACCTTGGAACTAAAGTCACCATCTCTGCATTGTTCCAATGGAAACAGAACATTCACACAAAAAAGCTGTGCCTCACCTTTCCCTCTGTTGTGGCCATTGGTTAATTTATGAAATTAACCAATGAGTACTAGGGGTCAGCTCCCATAATCCACCTCTTTCTTTTGGTGTAAATCTATGGTTGCAGTACACAGCAGATCAAAACAAGAAACCTGCAGCCTTCCCACTTAGAAGCTTACAGCCAATTACATTATAGCACAGAGACATGCCTCATCATGTTACAGCAAATTCTGCCTTTTAGACACAAATGTGAGATATAACAGTATGCAGTTGTTTTTGAACACATTCCTTTGCTTATACAAAAAAAATCTTTTGTTTATTTCCTATCAAGCATTGAGGAAAAAGTTAAACAAAAATTACAAATTATACTCTACAAGTTAGACTGTGGATTTTATCCTGTAGCATCATGGGCTGTGTGTTTTTAAATGTAGATTATTTCACAATAGGGTTAAAAAAAAGTAAATTTAGTTCCCCTTTAAATTTTATTTGCTAAACGTTGGCATTCATAGACACAAATAGGAAGTCCAGACTAAAACACATATAGTTCAGAGTTCATGCAAGGAGTATCCAATGCACACACCAGGAAGAACTACAGAGTCCAAACAGGAGCACTTCTCTAATGAGGCAGTGTAAGACATTTGTCTCAGGTGGCACCTCTGGGATGAAGGGAAAGGTGACAGAAATTTTTGGGTCAGTGAAGAACGGGGACTTCTGAAATTATTTATAGCTGGGGAGGGTACTTCAATCATATGGGAAAATTTCATATTAAGGGTGGACATGCCCTTTAAATATGTCAATTACTGTACCTACTTACCCACGTGTTACTGTGTAATCGGAGTAGTGGACAACATCATATTCTTACCCCGGATCCCAATTGTCTTATTGTGGGGTTCATGCTATAGAATAAAAGAATCTGTGTACAACAGAAAGCCTTCTGTTCAGCAATCATGTCAATGAAATTCATGTACAAAATACTGTAGTAAAGCCAGTATAAATAATTAAATGGTAACTTGTTCATTATCAAGTAATTAGTCAGAAAGAGTCACTGTTCTTTTCTCTATTAAACAACCTATCAGTTTCTGATACCCGCTACAACGTTCTGCAGTCTCTTATTGTTTTGGTGGAATTGTTTCTGTAATCTATTTTTTCCTCTATTGATCTCGCGGAAAATAAAAACTAAATTGCTTATGTTTTCACAAACACATTTGGAGTTTAAAGGGTATGTCCACCCTAAAATTGATTTTTAATATGCTGTCTCCCCCATGTCCGCCCAGCCCCAACCGCATAAATTTTTTTTCAGAAACCCCCCAAACTCTACTACTCCCTCTTCCTCGCCGCATGCCGGCCTCTGCTTGGAGAATGCAAGCAGAGGGCGGACCGGCAGTCGCGCCTGTGATTGGCTGAGCGGCACCATCACGGGACGGGCGCTGCCGGTCATCATGTGCAGGCGGAGGAAAGCGGAGAGGTAAAGTAAGAGTTTGGGGAGCTTTTTGAAAAAAAAAAATATGGGCGGGTGGGCTGGGGGACTGGGGGAGCAGCATATTAAGGGGTTTTCGCTAGGGGGAGGGTAATAGAACGGGAGGGAGAGGGAGGGGCGGAGAGAGGGCTGGCAGTGCGCATGCAAATATCTACCGGAGCAAATAGCAGGCAGAGCCCTGCTATCTCCTGGTGGTAGTTTTGGGGGACTTTGGGGGGGGTTTACAGAGAATCCCTATGGAGCGGAGTGAGGTAAGGATTTGAGCACTACCTAGCATGGTGGTGCCAGTAGTGGGGATATAGTTTTGGGGGTGTAATGGCCCTTTAAGAATGGTTAATCAGCAACATCGGTCCTGAGTACCTAGGAATGCTCAGTGGTACATTACACTTTGTGCAGTTGCCAGAAGAATTGTGATTTGATATGTCCATGCCGAAAATACCTCCATGACAAGGCATAAAGTGCATTGAAACCTGGGTAGGAAGATCAGCGGAGGAAAAGGAGATGGAGTACGTTTCTAGCTTCGCTCCTGGCTCCTGCAGTTTTATTGAGGGATCGGGGAGGTAGACAGCTGCTTCAATACTTACCGAGCCTTGTGCCGCTACTGCCTTCTGCATGTTTGTGGCTTTTCTTGGGCATGGAAGCAAGTAGAAGGGGCTGGACTGGCAGCGGCTCCTGTTATTGGCTGAGACGCGATTTCTCAGCCAATCACAGGAGGTGCTGTTTAGAAGCTGAATTTGTAACGTTTAGACTTTGTGATGTCTGGGTTTTGAGGGGGGTTTAAAAATTTTTATCACTACAAGCAAGAAGTTTCAAATGTTGCAAGAATCAAAGCACATTTTTGCCAAATTTTACTAAAATAATTTTGGATTAATATTATTTTGAGACCTTTTTAAAGGGGAACTGTGGTTCAAAAATGACTTTAGGTAAATTGATAGGAATTGCTCTCTGAGAATTTTTGCAATATATTTTCATTGTTTATTTTGCATAGTGTTGAAGATATGTACATTTTTGTGTGTGTGACATGGCAGCAGCATCACCAGATCCCCTGCACTTCCTGCTTCCTGCTCTGAAACCCTGTCAGTGGATGACAGTCAATCTGCCCTTGTTCTCCTTCTCCCTGCAGCCTCCCTCCTCTTGCAAACCCCCTGGTTCCTCACACTCATGGACTCCATTCAAGCCCCCCATGGCCCCTTCCCATACGCCCCACGTGGCCCCAGCCACTTGCGGGTGTCTTAGCCTGCCCACTCGCTGGTGCCTTAGCCCCGCTCTTGTGGGTGCCATGGCCCTGCCCACATCGCTGGTGTGCCTTGTGCCACTTCGAAACACCTCCCCTACAGAAAACTGTGTGAAAACAGCCTTTTCAGGCCAAGTAAAATTCGGTCTGAAAGGCTGTTTCACATATTGGGAGGGTAGGGCTGTAGATTCCCTTACCTTCTCTGTGGGAGGGAGGTGGAGGGACTTCCTGTCTTCCTCACACACTGAAGTCTGAGGCTGTGCTCACTGGCGGAAAGGTGGGAGGAGAAGCCTTAGGAATGTCACATGTCCGCTCCTACCCATTAACTTTTGGTCAGTAATTTCTTTTACAGTATCTTGGCTGCGGAGCTGTTAAAATCAAACTTTATGGAGACTACACTTCACAGGCTTAGATTTAATTTATGTATTAGTAAAAGTTAAGTTCTGCCTTATCTTACAAATTTTATTACACCCATATACATGGAAACTCAATAAAAATAGTGTTAAAACCCAAATTGGGGGACGGGGAAGGTAAGTATAGGATTTCTTTCTGGACATGCCCTTTTTTTGCATTTAAATATACATTTACAATTATGTGGCTAATTGGTCCTTGGGGTTCTGACAAGAATCAGAATAAAGTAGAAATGATAGTGTGGTGCACAACCCCTGCAGAATGTGTAGAGTGAATAATGGGGATAAGAGTACATCAAACAAAGAAACAGAGAATAAGTATCTCCCTATATTATAACATCTCTTTATATAATAACTGAATAGAGAGACTCGGCACCAATCCCCCAGTCCTCCTCAAAGCATCAGTCGCGATCCAATCTTAAAACTGTTCCTTTATTTAAACATATTTAAAGGTGAGTAATACAAAGGAAATTGAAGGAATGTCTGATGCATTTCGGGTCTGGTGACCCTTACTCAATAGACATAAAAAACTGAATGGAAAACGCCTCCTTAAAAAGGCACCAAGCCAATAAGATCGTAGCTCCGAATTAACCCTTACTGAACCTACGCAGATAAACTGCTGAGATTGAAGTGTGCACACAACATTGAATAGATATCACAATTGCAAAAGTACTCATTTAGCAATACAAGTCTTTTTTAAAATGTACACACACTTAAACGAACATTGTATCTATTAAAATAAAAATGAGATACTTCGTTACTTCAATTTCTCCTTCACATATAGGTAAGTATAGAAACCTCAGTAAACCAATCTAATGGCATATGTTATATTCTACAAATATTATCGGGGAGATTCAATAAAGTTCTTATCGTTTAAAATGGTGCTAATTTTGCCCCAACCAATCAGATGTTAGCTTTCAAATGTTAAAAAAGATCTGATTGGTTGGGGCAAAATTAACACCATTTTAAACAATAAGAACTTTATTGAATAACCCTGTATGTTCCCACTATTATTATGTCTAAAGAATAACTCTACTAAAGGATGGTAATCTAATCTATAGGATAACTATACTCTAAGAAACGTTTTTCTCAAAAAGGTAAACCCATACTATTACTAGAATTTCACAGGCTTATAATTAAAAGATGATACATCATACTAACAACTGATCCCACCTGGAATTTAATCCTTGAGGTAATCTTGTTTCTAATTTCATTATCCAGTAGGCTCTATCTTATAAGGAGCATCAAAATATCTCCTCCACGAATCCCACATTTAACTTTTCGATCACCTGCATATTGCAAACTTACCATTATTACACTCTTTGAAGTGTTACCAACAGAGATCTAATGTACTGTTTCAAAATGGCATTTAGATGTTCTCGGGCTTCGTTCCTTCAAGGATCCGATGGTCCTACCCATATATTGCTCAAACCGCAATTACAGGGATTAGATAGAGAACATATTCATGTCACAATTCACATATCCTGGAATTTTGTACTCCCTTTTTGTTACTGTGGATCTGAACATGTCACCAACTACTATTCTTTTACAGGTTTTGCATATGGTCTTACCACATCTGTAGTTACCCTTCCGTGATAACCATGTACCCTCTTCTTATTTCTCTCTCTATCATTCCAACACAGACTAGGTGATAGTATCTACCTAAGCTTTTTGCTTTCTCGTCACCATTCTTACACCATCAGTTAAAATCTGTTTCAAAAGCGGTTTCCTTTTAGGGACTGCTAAATGGTCTATACATGATGTTTTGATGAAATTGTACTCCAAACTGTAATCAGTGACAAAATAGAGACTATTATTCTTTTCTTTATCATCTTGCTTATGTTGTCCTGAAGTAGCTATTCCCTAGATTTTGAATGTGCTGCTTATATGCTCGATAAATATCTGATTTGTTTTATATTTTTGTTGCAATAATCTCATTGTTAAATCATTGATGCTCTATCAAACAGATCATTCATGGAACAATTCCTTTGGAGAAGTATAAATTGTCCTTAGGGAATGCTCTTATTGTCTGATTGGGATGGCAACTGTCTGCTAACAAAATTGTATTTTTTTGCTGTAGGCATCTGTCACTATAGTCCCTGTAGGTAGATCTCTTTCCAATTTCAAATCCAAATAAGACATTTTTGTCAAATAATGCAGAATACCAATTTAGTTATTTGAATTACATATCTGATGAAATCATTAATCAACTGCATTGTCATAGGTCTATAATCCTCTTAGAAGGACGAAAAACGCGTCGGGTGTGCTGCACATTTGTTTTGTTCTGTCCCAAGGGTGTTAGATTCTCCCACTCTGTCTTGCTTAGGATAACGGGCTGGATTTTCTCCCATCACTCTTATCATTTTCTCTCCCTACCGTTGTTCTCAGATGGAATTTTAATATGATTATTATAGTTCTTAATGTTACCTTAAAGATTATATTTTAACAAACTTTTCTTGTCTCACTGGATGTTGCTTTTTATAAAGAGAGTGTGATAATATCTTTTTCTTCTTTTCTTTAAAGAATCAGAATAAGTATAAGAGATTATGAGATATATTGCAAGTCTGGGAATTTTTGGCCAGGCAGAGTGCCACATATCCGGGTGTGTGTTAAGCTGGTTTTGTGTCTCGTTTTAACACGCAAATGACCTATAAACAGACAATGTACACAGTCAACTTAATTCAACCAATGCCTAATGAGTCTTGTAATATGATGTGTTTTTTAGTTTGTAGTATTAACACTGTAAAAGTTTTCACAAACTCCATTAACCAATGACTTATTTGGTTGTGTCATATTTTTTTTTTATCAGCTGGTGTTCCATAGGTGGATTTACTGTACATAATGGGACTTCGCTCTTGCTCCTCCGTCTTATTAGCTCATGAAAATGAAACTGGCTGCTCAGTATGAATGAGTAGTATATCTATTGTCTCAAGAACTTTTCTCACCAGGAATAAGAGCATATGTAATATGACACTGCTAATTCATTTACAAACATTGCATATAAATGAAAAGCTGTGCATCCAATGAGCTTGTTTGCTGGGAATTTCACCTGTTAACATACAGACACCATGGGCAACAGAGGTCACCAGCTTAGAATTGATCAAACAAAATTCAGGAACAGGCCTGCCCATAAAAGGGCTTCTTTCAGATTCCTTTAAAAGGCTTTTTACTTTCTGCTCCCGGTTAGATTCTCTAGAACAACGGACACTGTGAACAAGCCTGTGAACTATTCTCGCTGGAGCATTGCCAAGTCCAGCTGCACAGACATTTCACAGGACCTCTAGATGCACTACGAACTTTATTTGCTGCTTGTGCTTCGCTGCCTTCCCACTCCCAGACCACCATAGTGCTGGGTGGCTGTCTGTACAACAGCAGAATATGACTGCTCTGCAGTGTGCTAAAGGAAGGAAACAACCTGGATGTAAAACCTGAATGTTTAGTTACTTTACAGTGGAAGGCATACAGCACTAGAAATCTATTTTATGTTATATTGTTATTTTGGGCAATGTTTTCACCAACAAATACATGTTTTTTAAAGGACTCATTTTAATGGGTAAAAACTATTTTACCATTACTTCCAGACTCAGTAAGTTTATGTCTATCTTGGATTATAGAATTGGTCTTCACAACTTCCCACTGTTACACAATGTACATTAGAACATATTGAACTATAGAGGGGGGAAGTAAAACAATGTGAGTTATTGGAACCTTGCCATTCCCACTGAACATACCTATTGTTTAGTGTTTTCTCTTACATCTGTGCAAAAAATAGACCTGGGGTCCAATGGTAAAGCGATACAGAACATTGGTCTGTAGTTAGTAGCCCATTAACAAGTAATTTGCACAAATATGAAGCAGTAAAGGAATGATTGGCTTAAACGAATTGCAGCCTGATAAGCAGGGAAATGGTGGATATTGTGAAAGTACTGAATAATGAAAGATTTGTGAATAAAGTAAATAATGCAAGTCCCTGTAGTCGGGGCAAAACTACCAATGGAGCAACAGCAGGGGGACCCAGGGGACCCCCTTTTATTTTTCCTATGACAGATATAGCCTTCCAAGAAAACCACTGTGAAGCACGGATAGGGCCCATCATAGTTTTGCAGGGGGGCCCAATGATTCCTAGTTAAACCACTGCCTGTAGCTGTCTGCTGGAGCAGATGGTGTACCTGATGGTGTTAGGAAGCGGAGTTTACCGATAACGTGTTGCCACAAGAATCCTCTGCCTGGGCACAATCTACAGGAGTTTTCAATCTCTCACCCAGCTCAATTTGGTTCTTCCTGTGCTCGACTCTTTCCATCTCTCTTGGTGGTTACCGATGCATGCATTAACCTCTTCTTATCTCCTCCTATCCTGGCTCTAGTTTTTGCCCTCATTAGTTCTTCTGTTTTTATGCCATATCTCTTTACTGTTGCCCATTATAGTTTTTGTCTTGTTCTAAGCTGCTGGTATTAATCTTGTTCATAGTTTCCATTTCCACCTCTCTTGTCCTTAACCTGGTTCGTTGATGCCTGTCCTGGCCTCTGCTTTACTGACTATGCTTCTGTTTCTTCTTTCTCTACTGTGTCCAGCCAACTGATTTCTCTGTATCAACCTGGCCTGTCTCGAGTATCTATTTTCTAGTTAGTTCTGGTTTTCTCAGGTATACCCCCCTCGGCCCCTATATCTGTGTTTTAAATCCTTGGAGCAACCATGTTTGGTAAGGTGCACCAAGATAGCAGTGATAGATTGGGATATAGGTACTTGGTCCTCTTCTTTTCTCCATTACACATATGGCTTTGGACAGCTTATTAGCTCATTTGATTTTCAGTATCACCTGTATGCGGATGATACCCAAATTACATCTTTGCCCAGATCTCCCACACTGACAACCTAGGTCCCCAACTGCCTTAGTGCTATCTCTGCCTTCATTCCCTCCCACCCCTCCCTCAAACTAAGACTAGACGAACTTGTCCTTTTCCCATCCTCACGTTCTGTTTCCCTCCTAGCCTCAATATTAATATTAATGACACACCAATATCCCTATCCCTCATGTCGGTTGCCTGGGATAACACTAGATTCAGATCTTTCCTTCAAATCCCAGTCATCACACTTACCAACTCCTGTCGCTTCTACTCAGAAACATTTGACATTTGTCCCTTTTCCTCGAAAGAGCTGCTAAATCTTAGTCCTGCCCTAATCATATCCCAGCTAGACTACTACAACACACACTCTGTGTGGTTTCCAAAACCTGGCACCACTTCATTCCATCCTAACCTGCTGCTCGCTCATCACTTCCTTCTCGCTCGCTAACACCTCTCTGTCAGTCCTTCCACTGGCTGCATCACCAAGGATCAAATCAAGCTGCTAACCTATCCTATTAAAGCACTAGCACAGCTGACCACAGATATCATCCCAATGCACTCCCTCTGCAAATATATCCTTCTCTATCCACCCTGGACACCTCTTCCCATGCCCGCATTCAGACTTTGCTCGTGCTGCTCTCTGCTCTGAACTCCTCTCTACAAGGAACAATCCCATCACCTCCACATACACCCCACCCCCACACCCCCCAGCCAACCCTCTGTTCTCACTCCTCCTTAATACCTTCAAACGAAACCTAAACCTCTTCGCATATAACTTAGCCTAAACACTACCCCTCTTACTGACCCAACCTTATCCTAACCGCCTCTCACACTCCACTGCTAATCTATTTAGAGCCCACCGATTCCTATCACCTTGTGTCCCCCCCCCCCCATTTCCTCTAGACTGTAAGCTCTTTGAGTAGGGTCCTCTTTCCTATTGTCACAATATTGCTGTAAGTAACTCATATACATATTATGTATTACCTGCGTATGTAATTTGTATAATATGTATTACCCTGTATGTAATGTAAGGCTATGTAGTAAAAAACAATATGTTTGTAAAGCACCATGGAAGATGTAAGCGCTATATAAATCCATAATAACAATACGTACTAAAGGTATACACAGGATGGGCTCTAATTCTCTCTTCTAATAATCTATTCCATTAGTATTTGCATCAATACTCCAGCACTCTTCCAGATTGTGTGTTGCTGATCAGGCTCTGGAATGCACACCCTTTCCCTGCCTGTCCACCGTTTAAAACAAGGATAAAGTGGAAAGTTTCTTTTCTAATGTAAGTCTTCATTAATGTTAATAATATATGTATATAAAAACGACTATGGATTCTTTAAGTTATTGTAAAGTCTAATAAGTCAAAGTCTAGTAATTATATAAGCAGATTGGCTGTAGGGAAGGGGGCCTTAAATTTAGGAATAATACCAAAATTCTCTAAAAGAGTAATCTACCTTTTAATATAATATCACTGTTAAAGGTGTGAGCTTAAAGGACAACAATACCCAAAAAAACAACCTCTCCCCATACATGTCCACACTTCCAGCAGCTGAAATCGCTTACTCTCATTTACAACTGTGCTGCCTTCCCTTAGATATCACACAGCAAAGATGAGTGCTAAAAGCCTGCCTCCTAGAACGGCCCAGGGCCATGATTAACATATCACTTGTCACTGGCTGATGGGAATGTCTATTACAACCTCTCTCCTCCTCTGCCAGTCAAACAAACTTGAACTATTCGGTTGCTAGGATACAGCCTATAAAATCAAGCTGATCAAGGATGGGTGGAGGGGTGTTTTCTCAATGCTAGTTTTGAGTGACAGTTACAGGCAGACAGAATTGTTACGCCCCCTTCACAGCATGGCTAATTAAAGGCAGAGAGAAGCTCGAAATCAGGAAAAAATGTATGGGGAGGGCTGCATACCATTACTCTTTTGAAAGCAGTTTTTTTTTTAAAAAAATGCATTGAGGCAATACAGTTATCCTTTAAAGGGAAACTGTGGTCTCCAAACAAATCATGTTCACCCCCATCTTAATCTTAATTTAACACATCTTTCAAAGGAGGGGAGGTCAGAAAACATGGAAGTTATTTAACTTCTTTCAGATGCACTTGAGGAAGGTGTGAGTATATTATCTTAAGGGTTTTGTATTTGTAAAAGTAATATTACGTTGGGGATGAGTATATTTAATAAACAATTAAACTGAAAAGTACAGGGATATAGGACTGGTAATTCTACCTCCCAATATTGTTCTGTGAGGAGCACCAGCCCAAAGAAAACTGATTCTGCCAGTCTTCCTCCTGGCTCAGCGCTATCTTTATTATATATCTGTCCGTTTGTATTGACAAAGCCTAGACTAAAAAACTAGTATTAATACAGAGTATTACTATGCAGTACTCACACAATATTCTTCTTCGCTTCAGCTTGTTACTACTCGTTATTTTCTTTTTTTTTGCTGAGGAAACACAAACTTTGGTGTGCCATTCTCTCATCTTGTGTTCTTGTGATATTCATATAATCCTAGGGATGGGGGGTCTGCACCATCTTGGTGTGTTGTGTATTGGGACTTGTTCTCATTTACATCTACTGGGGAGCTTATTGCTTCAGGAAAGAGTACATTTATTATTAGAATTTTTTCATTTCACCTTTGTGTGCAACATCTGATAGCTTATTTATTTATACATATGTATTTCATCCCCCTCCCAACTCCAAAACCTAACTATAGAACTGCAATATGTACAATTAGCAGATTTTCAACACAATATTCTCATCCCCTGAAAAGTGCGCTGTATAAACCTCAGAGGAGGGACTCCGGGAGAAGAGATGTCTGAAACTCAAATTTCATTCCGTTTTGGATTTACAGAAGTTGGGGGAAAAAAACAAAAATCCAAAAACAGAACATATTTTTGAGGGTTACCGAATGTTCGAAGTTATTTTCAGTAGCCCTCGATAATGACCTCGTACATTCTCTGACCCTCAAAAATACAACTGGGAACTCAAATGTAGTTTCAGATCATATTTTTGAGGGTTATGAATGTACAAGGATATTTTCGAGGCTACTGAAAATAACCTTGTACTTTCGGTAATGCTCGAAAATACATTCTGAAATCCGAACGATCCATTCCGATTTCGGAATGGAGCAGTTTCTGTGTGGGACCCAGTTCTGTGTGGGAGCAGCAGGCAATGTTTGGCCATGACTGACTGTTACTACTTTAAGAATCAGGAAGCAGAAACCCAAACTGGGATTGTTGAAAGAAAATAATGCAGTGGTACCATCTATTTGTTATGTCAGAATTTCATATTGTTTAGAATTGTTATAAAGAAGCATTTTATCGGGGTATCTTCTTTGCATCTGCTATAAATTGTTCAAAATGTAACCAAAAAGAACAAAATGCCTTTACCAAAAATAATAATTAAAAGGCATGTCCACCCCTTTTGACACTTTATATATAATGTAGTTATTGGTCCCCAACCCCAACGCCATAATGATTTTTTAGAAAGTGCCCCGATTTTTACTTACCTTCCTCTCTTCTTCGCCGCACTCTCCCGGCCTCTGCTTGCACGGAACTGCAAGCAGGGGGCAGGACTGGCAGCCGCTCTTTGATTGGTTGAGAGGCAGCCAATCAGGGACGTGGCTGCCGGCTGCTCAGAACGCCGGGGGAGAGTGGTAAGGTAAGTAACTACCAGGGACTGTTTCTAAATTCTATTATAGCGGTTGGGGCTGGGGGACCTATACCTACATTATGACCAAGGGGTTTAGAGCTAGGGGGAGGAACAGCAAAACGGAGGGAGGGATGGGGGGGAGGACTCTCCTGCGGCAAGCCTCAAACCTTGTCGAGGTTGAGGCAGACACAGGAGCAGGATGAGTCACACAGAGATCCTACACTGCAGTTTTCTGGACTTTGGAGGGGCATAGCAGGAGAACCATTTGGAGCAGAAATGTAAGGTAAGAATTTATTAAACTACAGAGTGGGGCCAGTGTGGGGTTAAATTTTAGTTTTGGGGTGGACATGCCCTTTAAGACAATTTTATTGTAGCCGCATTAAAAGATTTATTTATAAGTGTGCTTTTAACCTATTGTGATTACCTTCTATTTTGGTTGTAAGTTTGAAAGTACTGGCACAGACCCAAATTTGGAGACACAAAATTTTATTCCTATTAATGTCCCCATTCAGAATTTATGCAGGATGTAAACTATAAATGTGAACTGGAAATGAAACGTGATTAGCTGTATATATAACTAAATCCACACATATTAGTTAGAATGAATATTGCTGATGTTAAAATCCTCCACCTGTTGCTTCCATTTTGGTTTTTTAGTCCTGGGGTGCACAACCGCAGTCACTCTAAAGGGCTAACGTATATGGCCCCTAATATATCAAAAGGGGTTAGTTTTTCTTTGCTCGAGGCCCATATAATGCCAACCATTTTTTTTAACCCAGATAAGAACATAAAACACTATCAAATGATGTACTAGAGGTTATCTACCCCTTTTAAGAATAATAATAGAAATACTCAATAGAGTACCATAATTAGAAAGCGTAACAGCAAGCAAAATTTGTAAATTTGTCACCTAAAGCTTGTGGGTCTTTGGATGGACTCATTAGCACCCATATTGCAAAAGGCAACTGTCATTTGACAGACCAGTGGTGGTTATTGTGTAAGTAATTGGGACAGCATTCCTAGTTGTATTTAATTTTCCGGTTTTACTTTAGACGCTTATCAGACCAATCTAGAAAGTTCTTAACAAATATACTCAAGATGTAAGTGCATTGTCAAGTGTTTCTGTTTTAAATTGTTTCAATTTTACAATGCTTAGCAAGTTTATACAATAACTTTCTTAAATATAAAAATAAACTGTTCATTTGAGAAGAGTCCATTCTAAATCACATTATCAGGGTTGGGCAGGGAGTCCCTTGAAATTGTCTGAGAAACCCCGAAGGAAGTACTAGAGATTACTTATTGTCAGTCTCTCTTGCCTTCACACTATCATCCGGAAATGTTAGAGCAACAGAAAATCCCTAATTAGAAGCCAAAAAAGTGTTCACTGCTGATGTCAAACTATACTACCAGCTTAAGTTAAAGGACAATTAAAAACCAAAAACTAAAGAAAACTAGCTATGCCTTACCTGCCATTCTTCAATCAATTTCTCAGGAGCGAAGGTGAAAGATATTTACCTTTATGCATTCCACCGCGGCCACACTAACAGGTACCGACTGTTTCCTGGTTTTGTTGAACTATGCACACATGCACGATAATGCATGCTATAGTTGAACTGAATCAGGAAGCGGTCAGGAATTGTCTGTGCTGTTGTGGTGATTGCGCAACAGGTAAATATCTTTCTCCTTCATTCCTGGATCCTGAGAAATTGATTGAAGAACAAGAGGTAAGGCATAGCTCCTTAACCTTCTGTCTTCAATCCAGTGCATTAAAGGAATATTTCAGTGTTCCAGTGAACTATTCCTTTAAAGGCAATAGGATTGTATTTTCCAAATAGTTTTGAAATTATTTATGATGCATTTTGTAAAACTGATTCTGGTATTAACCCCACAAGTTTCCACAAATTACAAGTGGTTGTTGGTGTTAGATTATTTTCTAGTTACAGGTAACAACTTTCATCTATGTTTTAGTAATAGTCAATGAGATTAACAAATGTAGAGTTCAAAGCATTAGCAAGATTTAAATAAAATATTAGCATTAGAAAATTGTAGATGTTCAGTATAAATGCATTTTTTCTAATTTATATGCCTTTCTAAGCAATTTTTATTTTAAGTAGTTTATAAACTATAAATGTGAAAATGTAGCTTGTCTTCTGAACCAATAGCTGCCTTAAGAATATCGTTTGTTCTGTCCCCAAACAAATCATAGACAAAGTAAAAGAACTGGGGGCAAATTTTGTAAAGAGGAAAAAGCGGGGGTGCTGATAAAAATGGTCCCCACTCATAATATAAGTGTCCCACACAGAGAATAATCAAGTAAATCCCCCTACACAGAAAATAATAAAAAATAAATAAATAAAAAGTTTTTACTGTAAAAGTATGTGTATCACTTTTTATTTTTATAAGTTTTATTTTGTAAATGTACTTCAATTTTTTTTTTATCATCAGATCATCTTGGGAATGATAAGGATTTTGGAATACGGGCATAATAGCCCATTTTTAAAAATCCAATCAGAAAAATCACTTCTCGGAAAGTGTTTTCCAGGAAGTGATTTTTCCTCCATTGGCAAAAATCAATATTTAGGTATCAGAACTGATTTTTTTTGTTTTTTAAAGGGCAGGTTTTTTTGAATTGAGAAAGCCAGTCGGATGACTAGCGAAACGTCTTCAAGAACTACATTTCAAGTCCAGTTGATCTAATTGAATACAACAGATATACCATGACCTGGATGAATGAGAACCTTCACAATCATAAATCAACTGTGTATAAATATATGGCACAATCACAAGCTATAAAAAGCTCTGGGTACTGATTTTCTTTTGAAAATGTAATTACAATCCATAAACTGCTTGTAGGATGAATCTTACGCTGGCCATAAACATACACATCGGAACACATTGCTAATATTCGACTTATCCCATCAGCCATGTGTGTGGCCAGCATTACAGTGAAGCAGCAATTTCCAGGTAACATGGCTGACCAAGCACTCCTGTAGTTAATAATCTACCCCCTAATGGATTCCAATGAGATCCAAATGTAAATTATATTTTTAGTTTGTCACAATCTGATGCAGGGATTGGTTTGTAGCACAATATGGTACAGGGGGGTGTTGTGCCATTACAGTAAAAGTCCTGTGAAGGAAGACCAGTAGGTATATCTTTAAATGAGGGGAAAATGGGTGAAATATAATCAGAGTTTCAACCGCGGTGGATACATTTTCTATTCATTATGTCAACGTGTGTAAACAAGTGGACAATAGCCTGAAATATCCTTATAATTTACAGTAGGGGTTACTTTATCGACCATTATTTCTACTCAAAGACTTAACTAAAAGAAAAATTAATTGTAATGCCATTGTCACAGTAGTCACTACTTAATGGATAATCGCATTTCTATTTGATTTGCAGTGTCCAGCATTCCCTGGCTACCTCCACAGAAGGTATCCCTGACCCATAGGAAAAGGTACAACTGGCAAATACAGAACAAGTTTCAGCATCACCAACTTGTATAAAAGTCATAAAGAGCAAATACACACAATCTATTCCTACCCATTACCCTTGTAATGTAGCAGAGACTTTAAAGGGCATGTCCACCCCCATAACTATAATCCCCCCAACTACTGGCCCCACCATGTAGTGTAGTTTAATCCTTACCTCACATCCCAGCTCCATAGGGTTCTCCTGTAGTCCCCCCCTAAACTGCCAAAAACTGCCCACCAGGAGGCTAGCAGGGCTCTGCCTCCTACCTGGCCTCAGGTAGATTTTTGCAATGCGTACTGCAGCCCTTCTCCCCCCTCCCTCCCCCTAGCGTGAAATGTTTAATATGTAAGATTCCCCCTGGGCTCTCAGCCCCAACCGCTATATTTTTATCTTTATAAAGCTCCCCAAACTCTTACTTACCTCTCCTCTTTCCTCCGCTGCACTGAATGACTGGCAGCCGCGTCCGTGATTTTCTCGCAAGCAGAGGGCCGGGAGCGCGGCGGAGGAAAGAGGGGAGGTAAGTAGAGTTTGGGGGGCTTTTTAAAAAAAAAAAATATAGCGGTTGGGGCTGTGAGCCCATGGGGAATCTTATATTAAAAATAACATTTTAATAAATGAGGTATATTCACTCAGGCTGACAGAGGATATGGTACAGAAACAATTAGACAAAGTTAATATCAATAAAGCCCCAGGACAGGATGGAATACATCCTTGGATCTTAAGAGAGCTTAATCGAGTTTTATCTAGGTCACAATTTCTTCTCGGATTCACTTCTGTCTGGTGATGTTCCACTGGATTAGAAAACATCCAATGTAATACCAATATTCAAAAAGGGTAGTCGTTCACAGCCTGGTAACTATAGACCTGTAAGCCTAACAGCAGTGGAAGGTACGGGAAACTTTGTTATGGGATCATATTCTTGACTTTGTCTCCAGAACTGATCTTATTTATAGTACACTGGATTTATGAGAAATAGATTATGCCAGACAAATCTACTTGATTTTTATGAAGCAATGAGTAAGAATTTAGATTCGGTCATAGCAGTGGATGTAATATACCGTACTTGTATTTTGCTAAAGCTTTTGATACTGTGCCACAAAGGCTGTTGACCTAGAAAAAAACGTTTGTACATAATTAGTTGTTGAATCACAGAGAGTAGTGGTCAATGGAGCTACATTCACGTGGCATAAAGTTTTATGTGAAGTACCTCAGAGTTCTGTACTGGGGCCACTTCTTTTTAATCTGTTTATACATTACTTAGAAGGGGGCATTGAGAGCAAGGTCTCTGTCTTTGCTGCCAACACTTAACTATGGAGAGCTTTGGAATCTTCAAAGGATGTGCAATTGCTGCAAGCAGACCTAGATAATTAAAATGGGAAGCAGAATGGCAGATGACCTACACCATAAATAAATGTGCGGATTCTCCAATAAAAAAAAATAAAAAAAAGATTTGGGGGCTGTAGTAGATAACAGACTTAGCTGCAGTAAACAATGCCAGGCAGCCACAACTAGCAAGATATTGTCTTGTATAAAAGGGGGTAGAGATTCAAGACAGAAAAACATTCTCCCTCTTTACAAGGCACTGGTAAGGCCTCATTTGGAATATGCGGTGCAGTTTTGGAATCCCCTATACAAAAGGGACATCTTGGAAATGGAAGCAGTACAGAGAAGGGCAACTAAAATAATAAAGGGAATGGAGGGGCTTAACTATGCAGGCAGATTAGATAAGTTAGGGCTGTTTACATTGGGGAAGCAACATTTCCGCTTGGATATGATCACTTAATACAAATATATTAATGGGCCATACAAAAAACTCTCTGGTGCCTTGTTCACTAATAGGTCATATCAGAGGACTCATGGACATCCACTTAGAGAAAAGAAGTTTCATCTTCAGGTTAGGAAAGGTTTCTTTAGCTTTATTTTTGGATGAACTGTTAGGTAGGGTTAAAGAGAAGGGTATAAAGGTTGGACTAAATGTCTTTGTTCAACCTCAATTACTGTTACCCCCCCCAAAAAATGGTCCACACCTCTGTTGATACAGCAGATTGCAACAATTACCAAAAGACTCAAATGTATGGTCCAGCCCCACGCTTGTGACCAGGGCCTGGCCTCAAGGAAGATAAGCATCTTGCAAAGCAGGCCTTCTAATGCACCCCACAAGAGTGAGGAACAAGCATTTATGACCAGACCCAGATAAAGAAGTTCAGGACGTACAAGTGTCTGTAACCTCTCCTCCTGAGCAGTTTGTGTTGCCACCAGAATTTGCTTAATGTTGGCAGTAGGTGAAGGGGTCAGCAGCCTTGTATCAAGAAGGACAGCCACTTCAAACATCAAGAGACATTGGAAATTCTGCTGGAAATATATGAACTGGGTACTGGGAATACTGGTGCAAAGTTAATTTATATGATGAATTCACCTTCAAACTGCTTAAAGGATAAGTGCACTGAAAAATCAAGTTATGTTAATTTGGAAGCTGCAGCTTTAAAAATACTGTTGCCATGTTTTTTTTACCTATGTCCCTCCAGAGCCTAGCTTTGTGCCTTGGAAGTTGCTGACATCTTGTTACTGGTTTGCTGAATGTTAAGCTCCGCCCCTCTGAGATTTCCTCTGCTTGAGCCTCAAACGATAATGTTTGTGAGTTCCGTGCACAGAACTCACAGACAATGTTTGAAGCTCAAGCAGGAGAGTGCATGGAGCTCACAGGCATTACTGTTTGAGGCTCAAGCAGGAGTGTGCACGGAACTCACAGGCATTACTGTTTGAGGCACAAGCAGGAGAGTGCACGGAACTCACAGGCATTACTGTTTGAAGCTCAAGCAGGAGAAAGCAGAGGAAATCTCAGAGGGGCGGGGCTTAACATTCAGCAAACCAGTAACAAGATGTCAGCAACTTCCAACGCACAAAGCTAGGCTCTGGAGGGACATAGGGAGAAAAAAAAATATGGCAACGGTATTTTTACTTTTGTTAAATCACACAAAGGTTAACAATCACAATGCACTGGTAGCCACTATTGGCACATTACATTGGACCCGATAGCGTAATTACCGTTTAAATCTTATGAAATGTTTAGGGTTGTTCTTTAAAAACTCATTTCAGTCTGTGCTAAAACTTTTTTAGAAAGCTGTCACATCATAGGATGTTTTCATAACACTTGGCAAAGGGCATCGGCTGCTTTAGGCTAGTAGTGGTTCAAGCATGTAGCCATAGCGAACATGGCGAAATAGGGACAGAAGCAAACTTTCTAACCACGTACAGTGGTTATGTAGTGATCCCATTTTAAACCAGCACCAACAATTACAGTAGCTTGAAAGCACAGCCTAAATTAAACAAGTTATTTGACCTTAGAATCTAACCCCCCCAAACACTGTAAATTGATCTAGTAGGTCTGTAACATTACCGCTGCTTCCATATGGAGGTCTTTCCCACTTGTCTCAATTTTAGGTCACATCAATACAAAGAGTCATTAATGACAATGAATCCAAGCTTCCCACAGGCAAAAAAAAAAAAAAAAAAGTACAGACTCCCAGAATAAAAATCACAGGCTTAAGACTTCCCCTCCTGGGAAAGGGATGATGGAACCAGGCTTCATTCATTCAAGATACTGCCAGGAAGATTCAATAAAAGTTCTTATCGTTAAAAATGGGGCTAATTTTCCCACAACCAATCAGATATTATTTAACATTTGAAAGCTAAGATCTGATTGGTTGTGGCAAAATTAGCCCCATTTTTAACGATAAGAACTTTTATTGAATAACCCTAGTGGTAAGGAGTGATGACAGCCTCTCTTTGCCCTCACTTGTGGCTGCCAACCCAGGATCTGTAATCGTGGAGAGGCCAGTTTATTGCACCCCTGCCCTCGACCATTACTACAAACAAAGACTATCCCACTTTGACAGAATTTTTTTTTTTTTATTTCAATAGTGACACAGATGGGTACATATGAAATATACAAGCACATTTATTTAGAAGCTGTATTGCTTATATTCTTTGCATTGTTTGCTTGCATTTTCTTTAGTCCTTTCTTGTTGTGTTTCTTGGCAAAACGCATGTTCCTCAAAAATTTAGGATCAACCTGAAATGTGAAAAAAAAAATATTGTACAATAGTTGTATCCTGTGGACAATCATGCAACAATACATGGGACTTAACGTTTTTCCCTTTAGCTCTAATGTTTAACGAGAAAATCAAATTAAAAACATGGCAAGATAGTTTGCCCTTTTTAAACTAGGATTTTTTGAAAACTATTTTACATTTAATTACTACCCATTTACCATACACACAGTAAATCAATGTAAAACATACACAGGGGTGCACCCAGTGGAAGAATTGGAAAGATTTGTTACCGGGAACTAGAGGCAATTACATAACATATTTTGTATATGTTTATTTATAAAGCGCCACTTGGGGACGCAGCGATGTTAAAATACAATAAAGTCATATAAGGGGAATAATAAATAGATAGTTCAGTACATAAACATATAAATAGAAGTGCTAGGGCTTTGCCACAAGATGTAATGAGGTCCCTGCCCCGTAGAGCTTACAATCTAGTTATATTCTCTTATAGTGGTGAACAAAATACTAGAGAACACCCATTTAGTTTTGAGGTAAAAAAACCTAAAAATAACTTTTTGATGTAGTGCAGGCATCCCCCTCCCAACCCTAACCACATAGTTTTATTTCTAAAAAAGTGACAAATAACAGCCTTCGTTCCCTCAACCTCTTACGATACTTCTGGGAACAGAGTATCATTTGGGGCCAGACTGGCAGCCATGCCTGTGATTGATTGAGAGGCAGCCAATCACAGACATGGCTGCTGGCTATTAAAGGGAATGTCCAGCCTAAAATGATCCCCCCCCCCCCCTCCCAAACCACACTTTCACATGGTTCACATATTTCAAAGATCCCCCAGAACTTGCTTACCTGACCCGGTCCCTTGCCACTTCTGCTCCACAGCTGCTGCTGACAGGCGACGTCACATCACACCCAATCGCCTGACAGTCGTGACCAGAAAGTGAAGCGACTGTCAGCGCAGAAGTCCCCTGCTCCTGTTTTTGCTCGCAACGAGCTTGAAACAGGAGCAGGGGCGGTGCTTAGATGGCAAGGGACCAGGCCAGGTAAGCAAGTTCTGGGTGATCTTTGAAATATGTGAAATATGTAAAAAATGCAAAAGTGGGGTTTGAGGGGGGGGGTAATCATTTTAAAGTTTTAAGGCTGGACTTGCCCTTTAAGCAAGCCGCAGGAACACTGTCTGATAAGCATGTTTCCTGGCTTTTTTTGGTTAGGGTTGGGAGGGGGGTGCCTACACTACAGCAATTAATTTGTTTTTAGACCGTGGAGAGACAAGGGAACAAGAGGGTGGTAGGGAGGTGAGAAAAGGAATTCCCTGCACATGCCAGAGCACTCCAGGAGGACAGGGAAGAGGCAGATACCATTTCACACAAAGGAAGGCTCCTTCTCTTCAGTTTCTGTCCTTTGGACAGTCACTGCACAACAACCATTTGGAGCAGAGGAGTAAGGTAAGGATTTTTTTAAAACTACCCAGTGGGCCCAGCAGTGGGTTAAATTTTAGTTTTGGCAACGGAAATAGTTCTTTGCTGTTAGGGCAGTTAAGTAAAGTTGTGCTCGGTCTGAAAATGCGGTGTTTATTTTAAAACTCTGAAAACATTCAAAAGGAGGCTTTGGATCTCTTCTTGGACAGGAAGAATATCCAAGGTTATAACTTGTGATTGTATCTTGTGTGTGACTACAAACATTTGTGTTTGGTTGTATCTAGTAAATGCAAAGATGGAGGAGCACACTACTTGCAAACCAAAGCAGTTCATTGTGAAAACGACAACTTTTCAGGAGTACTCTGTCCCCTTCCTCAGGTGTAACGATTTGAATTAAACACACACATATATACCCTCATAACTTCACACTTAAAAACAATCCAAAATAGAGAATAAATCTAAAGTGCGTGTTATATAAAATACACAGCATTTGCTTCATATTACAAAGTGTCTTGAAGTGTTAATACTAAAGGAATAATCTCCAAAACAAATATTGGAAAAAAGTTACTCAATGTTTTTCCATATGCATCCTATAGATGGCAATGTCTTCACATACTGGATATTGTCTACCCCAGGGTAGGGGGCGTTTCAAGGATTGCACCTACATACACATGGCAATTGCCCTTATTAGTGTGCTAGCATGACGCTTTTTTCAATTGTTTGGTCGTATGCATACCTTGTTTGGTGTATAGAGCGGTATATATCATGTAAATGGAACATATTCCAACTATTAGCGCACACCAGACATGTCTGAAGAAGGTGCTATTTGTCACTGAAATGTTTCATGTGTTAATAAACACCATTTGTGATAAGCCTGGTGTACGCTGATACTTGGAACACATTTGACGTGTGTATCAGCTGCAGCCAGCCAGAAGTGGATGCGAGTAGTGTGCGGAACAATCTTCAACTAATTATTTAAATGGAGACTGCTTTTTTGTGGGGTTGGGGGGGCTGAGGTTTTATTGTGTGGAAGGATTTACCATGAAGAACAAAATTAACAATATAAAAATACAATATGTATGACAACTAAAAATAAATGATCTCAAACCCTGTTACTCAACCATCCCCAGTAGGACCCAAAGTCTCAAATAAAATAAAAGCTTATCTAATTGTGCTTTGGGGCATTCCCATTTAGAAATTGTGAGGGGAAAAATAAATCTTACCCCCTTTAGAGATTCATATCTCTGTGATCTGGGCTTCTTGATTCCATTTCTGTGCCACTTGCGAGCTATTAAAAAAATGGCATAAGCTTAACATTGTTTAATTACAGATATTTTACATATGAAATGCTAGATTAACTACTAGTTGGTAATTCTCCCTTTTATCTCAAGTGTCAGATCAAATAACCCTATTAAACTAAATAACCTCCTACTCCAATCAAATTCAATAAGGGGAAAACCCATTTCATCAATCAAGGAAATTTCTTGTTTACGACAGAACTCAATAGTTAATTTTGAAAAAAATTAAGATAGTTTCTGCAGAGGAAACTAAAGTGCCGGTTTTATTTTTAATATATTAACATAATTACCTCTGCCCCCCAGTATCTATTGTTCAGAGATCCAAAAATGGGCTGTGAAGAAGTCACCATAAAGCTGTAAGTGGGTGCTTGCTATTACAGCTTCTCTGTGCCAGAACATATCAAGTCATATATAAAGGTTATATAAATATATTTTACATATAAAATACACACATGTCCTTGAACATGTGTGTGTGCGATTATACACACATGCCCTGTCTCAATCCTGGTATTTGTCAAAAAAATGTTCGACTCGTGTTACAAGCAAATCCTGATTATAACTACCACTTCAATCTGTTTTCTATAAAATACACCTTTGCAATATCAGTGAACTATTTTACTAAAGCAAGCCTTAAAGGATAAGTGCACTGTAAAAACCAGTTTAGTTTAAAAAATCCCCCCGCCCCCTTTTTTCCCCCCTAGGTCCCTCCTGAGCCTACCTGTGTGGCTGTAAAGTTGGTGACATCTTGGATGTAAAGGTAAGGCTGGTGAGCTCCTCTCCTCTGAGAGTTGCTTGCTTCCCCTCTTCCTTTAGCCCCAAAATCCTCGATCGTGATGTCCGTGCACACGCTGGTGACGTTATGTGCTTGCACAGCGTGTTCGCGCACGACGTTGCGTGCGCCGTGACATCACGATCGAGGAAGAGGTGAAGCAAGCAACTCTCAGAGGAGAGGAGCTCACCCGCCTTACCTTCACATCCAAGATGTCACCAACTTTACAGCCACACAGGTAGGCTCAGGAGAGACCTGGGGGAATTTTTTTAAGCTGTATCTTACAATTAAACTAAACTTGTTTTAACAGTGCACTTATCCTTTAAGGTGGCCATACACTATATAGATTTTACTTACCCAACTGAGCGATCCCATGACAGAGTGATCCTGCCGGAACCACCTTTCCCGTTCTTTTTTGCAATCGACATGCGAATGCAAATCCCATTCATTTTGCAAACACATGTTGATTGCAAAGAAGAACAGGAAAGGTGGTCCGGCAGGATCGGTCTAATGTCGTGGGATCGCTAGTTCGGATAAGTTATAACTTTCTATTGTATGGTCACCATTAGAAACATCTTCACTCATTGAGTTCCTGCATGCTCACAGAAGAGCAGTTAGCAATGAGCTGCAAGACATCCTAATGTGCCAAAGGTAGTAAGAAGGGCAATGGACAATCTGTGTGCATAAAGTTAGCTGGGAAGGCAAATACTACATTTTTAAATAGAGTTTCTGGGCTAAAAGACTAGAAAAGGTTTTAGACTTTCACACAATTGTACTGCAACAATACAAAATGTATAAAGTTTATTCATGAGTGCGACACTCTACACTGTATATTGGCAAGTAGCTTACACACAGGTACATATGCAAACAAGCCACAGCTATTTAATAAATCTCTAAAGTCAGCCATCCACTGTTAATTGTTCATAGATGCAATGACAGTTTTGAGTGACAGAGGCAGACAGAATTGTTACTCCCCCTTTACAGCATGGCCAATTGAAGGCAGGGAAAGGCTTGAAATCAAGAAAGAAATATATGGGGAGGGCTGCATATCTAACTTTTTAAAGCAATTTAAAAAAAATATTGCATTGAGGCAATACAATTATCCTTTAGTCTGGGTACACATGGAGGGACTATTTGTCCCGACCAATCGCTCGGCCGGGACAAATGTCCTTCGGTCACGGCAAATTTGGCCACGATGTATATGTGTTATGTATATTAAAGCAACACATCTTCCAAATGAAATCTGCAAGAGTTCAGTTACTTACACTGGTTGTGAGTAGTGTGATTCTTGGACTTTGCCATGTTCAATCCTGCACAAATAAAAGTCATGTAATTAGAATGACATGTTTATCACACTACTTGTTTGTATCAACTAGTCATTTAACATTAGACCCAACCCTAGTTTTCTCAAAGTGTTATCAATTGGGATTGTGCATCACCAATTGATTACTAAAGAACCATTTGAAGCTGGGATGTAAGGTAAGGATTTTTATCCACTACAGAGTGGGGCCAGTAGTGGGGGAAATTATAGGTTTGGGGGTTGGACATGCCCTTTAAGTTGATTGGTTAAATGCTTGCAGTATTTTCTGAAGTTCTGATTAAATGTAAATAATATAACCTCACAATAGAAGACAGACATTAACCACCAAACTAATTGAATATTGAACAATATGTATGGAACATTTACATACAATTAAAGGGTATCTCCACTGGAAAAAAAAATATTTGAGCATTTAGTTTTATGAAGAATAGGAGGTAAAGGAGCCGTGTCTTACCTCCAGTTCTCTCCCGGCTCCTGCAGGATTTATTGAAGAAGGTGGGATACGCATAGAAGACAGAGCCTGTCGGGACCTGACAGACTATGTGGCGTAGGAGAGAATGGGTAAGTACCTTACCTTCTCTCCCAGCTCCTGCAGGTTTTATTGAAAAACAGGAGGCAAGACACAGCTCCTTTACCTTCCGTTCTTCATTTGTGGGTTATCGCTGAATTGGTGGGTTACCGAGCGCAGCATTTGTGGGTTATGGCTGAATTGGAGGATTACCGAACACGGCATTTGAGAGTTATCGCTGAATTGGTGGGTTACCGAGCGCCGCATTTGTGGGTTGTCGCTGAATTGGGAGGGTTACCGAACACCGCATTTGTGGGTTATCGCTGAATTGGGAGGGTTACCGAGCGGCGCATTTGAGGGTACTCGCTGAATTGGAGGGTTACCGAACGGCGCATTTGTGAGTTATCGCTTAATTCCGTTCTTCAATAAAACTAGATGCCCAAACTCTTTTGGTAGAAATTACCTTTAATAATGCACATCAGTCAGATTACGATTGCAATAGCCTTTCGCAGTGTATGGCTTCTTTACTGACCAATTGGAAATCAACGTACAACCTTACTGATATGTTCCTATACATGTCACACCTATAGCTACCAGACTGGTCACTTAATACATGGAACAACCTGTAGTGGCTGCATGTAAACTGCATTCATTCTACTCAGCCTGGTTGTGTTTTCAACTGAAGCCCACAACCTGCCCTATTCTTCCCAATCAACTCCACTCGGTTGAACCAATGAAATCGTGAGCAGTGACCGGCAGATCCACGGGACTGTCCAGTCCATTAATTTCTGTAGGATCCGAACCCCCAGCGATCCCGTTACATCCTCTCACTCAGACCGGCACACAGACAGAGACCGTTTCTAGATAACCCGGCCGGTGTGTGAGGATGGCACCGGATTGTAAAGATGCAACAGATACTCACAGCGCCTCTCACCTAGGATCACAACCGGAAGAGAAAGAGCTACCGCAAGGCACGTCGGGATGTCACTACTTTTGGTCCTGCTATAATAACCGCCCCCTGGAAACTAGGACTCTGAATACATAGTTCCGGACACATAAAACATTTCGTTATAGAGCAGATAATTATCATGATAGATTACATTATATTATTGCTAATGTTTAACTAGTCCTAGACTCCTTTAAAGGGATCCTATTACTAACAGTTCCTTTTTAACAGGAAATACATTTTGAAGTGTTAAATACATGCATGTGAAGGAATGCTGGGAATTGTAGTTTTTTTTAACACGTGGAGATCTGGTTCCCTATGCCTGATATATGGCTACACTAAAAATGGATTTTTCTACAATTTCACGAACACAGTAAATGGCTTTGGGACCTAGGAAATGGTCCGGGAAACACATACCTATCACCAAAACTTCTGCGTGAATTTTCAAGGGTTACCGAAATCGAACGCCGTATTTGTGGGTTATCGCTGAATTGGAGGGTTACAGAACACGGCATTTGAGAGTTATCGCTGAATTGGAGGGTTACCGAACACCGCATTTGTGGGTTATCGCTGAATTGGAGGGTTACCGAACGCCGCATTTGAGGGTTATCGCTGAATTGGAGGGTTACCGAACACCGCATTTGTGGGTTATCGCTGAATTGGAGGGTTACCGAACGCCGAGTTTGTGGGTTATCTGATTTGGAAGGTTACTGAACGCCGCATTTGAGGGTTGTCGCTGAATTGGAGGGTTACTGAACACCTCATTTGTGGGTTATCGCTGAATTGGAGGGTTACCGAGCGGCGCATTTGAGTTGGAGGGTTACCGAACACCGCATTTGTGGGTTAACGCTGAATTGGAGGGTTACCGAGCGCCAAATTTGAGGGTTATAGCTTACAGGGTAACCCTTTTGAAACAAAAAATAACAAAAGTGGTATAAAGGTGATTTCTTTATTGGCTAACAAATGCTGCATGCAGTGTGTTTTTTAAACGGACTGGAACGGATTATAACGCAGCAGGTGTGAACTATATTATGAAATCCTATGGGGTTTTACTGTCTGTCCATTTTTTTAAACGCACCTGCGTTTGAAAAACGAATACAAACTGATGTAGTGCGAACGAGCCCTAAGATAATCATAGCAAGCTTTCAGAGCATTCTAGTTCCTTTTTCAAGCTGAATACAATGAAGCTGTGGTGCTCTCTGATATTTATACAATGTTTGACTCATAGTTCAAATAACCAGAAAAAAGGAATATCAGGGTGGAAGGTGTTAACAAAGGCATATAAAAGGGGGTCTGCAAGGGACAAACAGATAAGGTACAAGATACTGTGGATCAAATGGGCTGATATAAATAGTGGTAATTACTGAAGGGTTATCGCTGAATTGGCGGGTTACCGAGCACCGCATTTGAGGGTTATCGCTGAATTGGAGGGTTACAAAACGCCGCATATGTGGGTTATCGATGAATTGGAGGGTTACTGAACGCCGCATATGAGGGTTATCACTGAATTGGAGGGTTACCGAACGTCGCATTTGTGGGTTATCGATGAATTGGAGGGTTACCGAACGTCGCATTTGTGGGTTATCGCTTACAGGGTCATTTGAAATAAAAAATAACAAAAGTGGTATAAAGGTGATACCTTTATTGGCTAACTAAGATAATCATAGCAAGCTTTCAGAGCATTCTAGTTCCTTTTTCAAGCTGAATACAATGAAGCTGTGGTGCTCTCTGATATTTATACAATATTCGTCTCATAGTTCAAATAACCAGAAAAAAGGAATATCTGTGTGGAAGGTGTTAAAGATACTGTGGATCAAAGTGGCTGATATAAATAGTGGTAAGTTACTGAAGGGTTATCGCTGAATTTGAGGGTTACCGAACTCCGCATTTGAGGGTTATTGCTGAATTGGTTACTGAACGCTGCATTGGTGGGTTATCGCTGAATTGGAGGGTTACTGAACACCGCATTTGAGGGTTATGGAGCGCTAAAGTTGAGGGTTATCAATTGGAAAATTCTAAAATCCTCGAATCTTCGATAATTATAGGAAAAAAACAGCAAGTTCAAAAAGTAGTATTAGTTTGAAGAGTCCAAAAAATTCAGAATTCATACAAACTGATAAAATACGACTGAAAATCCGGAGATTTGGATTCATAGAGGCAGCTGGCAGCACTATAGAGGAGGCAGCACAACAGTGACTTATGTGACTGAAGCTGTATGCAACTTGCGGCACAAAGGAGCACAGAGACCATCAGCTTACCAGTGCACCACTTCTCCTTTATTATATGCACTCCGTCTTAAAGGGTATGTCCACCCCAAAACTAAAATGTAACCCACTACTGACCCCACTGTGTTGTGTTCAAAAATCCTTACCTTAAACCGCAGCTCCTTATGGTTCTCCTGCGGTGTCTGTTAAAAGTTCTGAAAAGTGAAGAGTAGAAGCTGTCAGTGTGTTATTGGAAGCAATTACAGCCTCAAGTCTTTTAGAATATGATGCCAAAATTCCTCATTGCAGCAGCTGTCAAGTTCCATCAGGTTGGATGGGAATCAATGGTGCACAGCCATTTTAAGATCTCTCGAGAGTTGTTCAATAAAATTTAAAGGGTATGTCTGTCCCCCCCCAAATTTTTTTAATATATGTTTGGCTACACCCTAAAACCTTGACCTCGCGAGGTTTATAAAATCCAAAGATGTTTCTAACAGTACTTACCCAGCCTTCTTTCACCCAAAAAAAAAATGTTATTATATATATCTATTTTTTAAATCATCTCGGCCTTTTTAATTTAATTATATTACTTTTAATCAGTTTTTTACAATAGCATAGTTGCCAACAGTCCCGGATTACCCGGGACAGTCCCGGATTTAAGAATGCAGCCCCGATCTTCTGATGTCCCGGTAAATGTCCCGATCTGGAGCAAGCAGCGTGCATGTGGTTTTAGAATTTAAAGCCTTCCCCTGCAATGTTACTACTTTCAGATCCTCTCCTCCTGCAGGTGAGAGATCGAATTATTTTATCCTGTAGCATCATGGGCTGTGTGTTTTTAAATGTAGATTATTTCACAATAGGGTTAAAAAAAGTAAATTTAGTTCCCCTTTAAATTTTATTTGCTAAACGTTGGCATTCATAGACACAAATAGGAAGTCCAGACTAAAACACATATAGTTCAGAGTTCATGCAAGGAGTATCCAATGCACACATCAGGAAGAACTACAGAGTCCAAACAGGAGCACTTCTCTAATGAGGCAGTGTAAGACATTTGTCTCAGGTGGCACCTCTGGGATGAAGGGAAAGGTGACAGAAATTTTTGGGGAAAAAACCTGCTCTTTAAAAAACAAAAAAAATCAGTTCTGATACCTAAATATTGATTTTTGCCAATGGAGGAAAAATCACTTCCTGGAAAACACTTTCCGAGAAGTGATTTTTCTGATTGGATTTTTAAAAATGGGCTATTATGCCCGTATTCCAAAATCCTTATCATTCCCAAAGATGATCTGATGATAAAAAAAAAATTGAAGTACATTTACAAAATAAAACTTAATAAAATAAAAAAGTGATACACATACTTTTACAGTAAAAACTTTTTATTTATTTATTTTTTATTATTTTCTGTGTAGGGGGATTTACTTGATTATTCTCTGTGTGGGACACTTATATTATGAGTGGGGACCATTTTTATCAGCACCCCCGCTTTTTCCTCTTTACAAAATTTGCCCCCAGTTCTTTTACTTTGTCTATGATTTGTTTGGGGACAGAACAAACGATATTCTTAAGGCAGCTATTGGTTCAGAAGACAAGCTACATTTTCACATTTATAGTTTATAAACTACTTAAAAAAATAAAAATTGCTTAGAAAGGCATATAAATTAAGAAAAATGCATTTATACTGAACATCTACAATTTTCTAATGCTAATATTTTATTTAAATCTTTGCTAATGCTTTGAACTCTACATTTGTTAATCTCATTGACTTATTACTAAAACATAGATGCAAAGTTGTTACCTGTAACTAGAAAATAATCAAACACCAACAACCACTTGTAATTTGTGGAAACTTGTGGGGTTAATACCAGAATCAGTTTTACAAAATGCATCATGAAACGAATTTCAAAACTATTTTGAAAAATACAATCCTATTGCCATTAAAGGAATAGTTCACTGGAAACTTGAACTATTCCTTTAATGCACTGGATTGAAGACCAGAAGGTTAAGGAGCTATGCCTTACCTCTTGTCCTTCAATCAATTTCTCAGGATCCAGGAATGAAGGAGAAAGATATTTACCTGTTGCGCAATCCACCACAACAGCACAGACAATTCCTGACCGCTTCCTGATTCAGTTCAACTATAGCGTGCATTATCGTGCATGTGTGCAATAGTTCAACAAAACCAGGAAACAGTCGGTACCTGTTAGTGTGGCCGCGGTGGAATGCATAAAAGGTAAATATCTTTCACCTTCGCTCCTGAGAAATTGATTGAAGAATGGCAGGTAAGGCATAGCTAATTATCTTTAGTTTTTGGTGTTTAATTGTCCTTTAACTTAAGCTGGTAGTATAGTTTGACATCAGCAGTGAACACTTTTTTTGGCTTCTAATTAGGGATTTTCTGTTGCTCTAACATTTCCGGATGATAGTGTGAAGGCAAGAGAGACTGACAATAAAGTAATCTCTAGTACTTCCTTCTGGGATGTTTCTCAGACAAGCTTTCAAGGGACTTCCCTGCCCAACCCTGATAATGTGATTTAGAATGGACTCTTCTCAAATGAACAGTTTATTTTTATATATTTAAGAAAGTTATTGTATAAACTTGCTAAGCATTGTTAAAATTGAAAACAATTTTAAAACAGAAACACTTGACAATGCACTTACATCTTGAGTATATTTGTTAAGAACTTTCTAGATTGGTCTGATAAGCGTCTAAAGTAAAACCGGAAAATTAAATACAACTAGGAATGCTGTCCCAATTACTTACACAATAACCACCACTGGTCTGTCAAATGACAGTTGCCTTTTGCAATATTGGTGCATAATGAGTCCATCCAAAGAACCCACAAGCTTTAGGTGACTAAATTTACAAATTTTGCTTGCTGTTACGCTTTCTAATTATGGTACTCTATTGAGTATTTCTATTATTATTCTTAAAAGGGGTAGATAACCTCTAGTACATCATTTGATAGTGTTTTATGTTCTTATCTGGGTTAAAAAAAATGGTTGGCATTATATGGGCCTCGAGCAAAGAAAAACTAACCCCTTTTGATATATTAGGGGCCATATACGTTAGCCCTTTAGAGTGACTGCGGTTGTGCACCCCAGGACTAAAAAACCAAAATGGAAGCTAACAGGTGGAGGATTTTAACATCAGCAATATTCATTCTAACTAATAATGTGTGGATTTAGTTATATATACAGCTAATCACGTTTCATTTCTAGTTCACATTTATAGTTTACATCCTGCATAAATTCTGAATGGGGACATTAATAGGAATAAAATTTTGTGTCTCCAAATTTGGGTCTGTGCCAGTACTTTCAAACTTACAACCAAAATAGAAGGTAATCACAATAGGTTAAAAGCACACTTATAAAATAACTTTCTATAATGCGGCTACAATAAATTTTTTGTCTTAAAGGGCATGTCCACCCCCAAAACTAAAATTTAACCCCACACTGGCCCCACTCTGTAGTTTAATAAAATTCTTACCTTACATTTCTGCTCCAAATGGTTCTCCTGCTATGCCCCTCCAAAGTCCAGAAAACTGCAGTGTAGGATCTCTGTGTGACTCATCCTGCTCCTGTGTCTGCCTCAACCTCGACAAGGTTTGAGGCTTGCGCAGGAGAGTCCTCCCCCCCCATCCCTCCCTCTCGTTTTGCTGTTCCTCCCCCTAGCTCTAAACCCCTTGGTCATAATGTAGGTATAGGTCCCCCAGCCCCAACCGCTATAATAGAATTTAGAAAGAGTCCCCTGATAGTTACTTACCTTACCACTCTCCCCCGGCGTTCTGAGCAGCCGGCAGCCACGTCCCTGATTGGCTGCCTCTCAACCAATCAAAGACGCGGCTGCCAGTCCTGCCCCCTGCTTGCAGTTCCGTGCAAGCAGAGGGCCGGGAGAGTGCGGCGAAGAAGAGAGGGAAGGTAAGTAAAAATCGGGGCACTTTCTAAAAAATCTATTATGGCGGTTGGAGTTGGGGGACCAATAACTACATTATATATAAAGTGGCAAAAAGGGGTGGACATGCCTTTTAATTATTATTTTTGGTAAAGGCATTTTGTTCTTTTCTGGTTACATTTTGAACAATTTATAGCAGATGCAAAGAAGATACCCCGATAAAATGCTTCTTTATAACAATTCTAAACAATATGGAATTCTGACATAACAAATAGATGGTACCACTGCATTATTTCTTTTCAACAATCCCAGTTTGGGTTTCTGCTTCCTGATTCTTAAAGTAAGTAACAGTCAGTCATGGCCAAACATTGCCTGCTGCTCCCACACAGAACTGGGTCCCACACAGAACTGCTCCATTCCGAAATCGGAATGGATCGTTCGGATTTCAGAATGTATTTTCGAGCATTACCGAAAGTACAAGGTTATTTTCAGTAGCCCTCGAAAATAACCTTGTACATTCAATAACCCTCAAAAATATGATCTGAAACTACATTTGAGTTCCCAGTTGTATTTTTGAGGGTCAGAGAATGTACGAGGTCATTATCGAGGGCTACTGAAAATAACTTCGAACATTCGGTAACCCTCAAAAATATGTTCTGTTTTTGGATTTTTGTTTTTTTCCCCCAAGTTCTGTAAATCCGAAAACGGAATGAAATTTGAGTTTCAGACATCTCTTCTCCCGGAGTCACCTCCTCTGAGGTGCTTATACAGCGCACCTTTTCAGGAGGAGGATGCAGAATATTGTGTTGAAAATCTGCTAATTGTACATATTGCAGTTCTATAGTTAGGTTTTGGAGTTGGGAGGGGGGATGAAATACATATGTATAAATAAATAAGCTATCAGATGTTGCACACAAAGGTGAAATGAAAAAATTCTAATAATAAAATGTACTCTTTCCTGAAGCAATAAGCTCCCCAGTAGATGTAAATGAGAACAAGTCCCAATACACAACACACCAAGATGGGTGCAGACCTCCCATCCCTAGGATTATATGAATATCACAAGAACACAAGATGAGAGAATGGCACACCAAAGTTTGTGTTTCCTCAGCAAAAAAAAAGAAAATAACGAGTAGTAACAAGCTGAAGCGAAGAAGAATATTGTGTGAGTACTGCATAGTAATACTCTGTATTAATACTAGTTTTTTTAGTCTAGGCTTTGTCAATACAAACGGACAGATATATAATAAAGATAGTGCTGAAGCCAGGAGGAAGACTGGCAGAATCAGTTTTCTTTGGGCTGGTGCTCCTCACAGAAACAATATTGGGAGGTAGGAATTACCAGTCCTATATCCCTGTACTTTTCAGTTTAATTGTTTTATTAAATATACTCATCCCCAACGTAATATTACTTTTACAAATACAAAACCCTTAAGATAATAATACTCACACCTTCCTCAAGTGCATCTGAAAGAAGTTAAATAACTTCCAATGTTTTCTGACCTCCCCCTCCTTTGAAAGATGTGTTAAAATTAAGATTAAGATGGGGGGTGAACATGATTTGTTTGGAGACCACAGTTTCCCTTTAAAGGATAACTGTATTGCCTCAATGCATTTTTTAAAAAAAAACTGCTTTCACAAGTTAATGGTATGCAGCCCTCCCCATACATTTTTTTCCTGATTTCGAGCTTCTCTCTGCCTTTAATTAGCCATGCTGTGAAGGGGGCGTAACAATTCTGTCTGCCTGTAACTGTCACTCAAAACTAGCATGTGAGAAAACACCCCTCCACCCATCCTTGATCAGCTTGATTTTATAGGCTGTATCCTAGCAACCGAATAGTTCAAGTTTGTTTGACTGGCAGAGGAGGAGAGAGGTTGTAATAGACATTCCCATCAGCCAGTGACAAGTGATATGTTAATCATGGCCCTGGGCCGTCTAGGAGGCAGGCTTTTAGCACTCATCTTTACTGTGTGATATCTAAGGGAAGGCAGCACAGTTGTAAATGAGAGTAAGCGATTTCAGCTGCTGGAAGTGTGGACATGTAATTGGGGAGAGGTTGTTTTTTTGGGTATTGTTGTCCTTTAAGCTCACACCTTTAACAGTGATATTATATTAAAAGGTAGATTACTCTTTTAGAGAATTTTGGTATTATTCCTAAATTTAAGGCCCCCTTCCCTAACAGCCAATCTGCTTATATAATTACTAGACTTTGACTTATTAGACTTTACAATAACTTAAAGAATCCATAGTCGTTTTTATATACATATATTATTAACATTAATGAAGACTTACATTAGAAAAGAAACTTGTCCACTTTATCCTTGTTTTAATACAGGTGGACAGGCAGGGAAAGGGTGTGCATTCCAGAGCCTGATCAGCAACACACAATCTGGAAGAGTGCTGGAGTATTGATGCAAATTACTAATGGAATAGATTATTAGAAGAGAAGAATTAGAGCCCATCCTGTGTATACCTTTAGTACGTATATTGTTATTATGGATTTATATAGCGCTTACATCTTCCATGGTGCTTTACAACTACATACTGTTTTTTTACTACATAGCCTTACATTACATACAGGGTAATACATATTATACAAATTACATACGCAGGTAATACATAATATATGTATATGAGTTACTTACAGCAATATTGTGATACAATAGGAAAGAGGACCCTACTCAAAGAGCTTACAGTCTAGAGGAAAGGGGGGGGGGGGGAGACACAAGGTGATAGGAATCGGTGGGCTCTAAATAGATTAGCAGTGGAGTGTGAGAGGCGGTTAGGATAAGGTTGGGTCAGTAAGAGGGGTAGTGTTTAGGCTAAGTTATATGCTTGTCTGAAGAGGTTTTTAGGTTTCGTTTGAAGGTATTAAGGATTGTTGAGTGATGAACAGATGGAGCAAAGGAGTTCCAGAGCAGAGAGGCAGCACGAGCAAAGTCCTGAATGCGGGCATGGGAAGAGGTGTCCAGGGTGGATGAGAGAAGGATATTATTTGCAGAGCGGAGGTTGCATCTGGGATGATATCTGTGGATCAGCTGTGCTAGTGCTTTATATAGGATAGGGTTAGCAGCTTGAATTTGATCCTTTGCGTGATGGCCAGCCAGTGGAAGGACTGACAGAGAGGTGTTAGCGAAGCGAGAAGAGAAGTGAATGAGCCGAGCAGCAAGGTTTAGGATGGAATGAAGTGGTGCCAGGTTGTTTGGTAAACCACACAGGTGTGTGTTGTAGTAGTCTAGCTGGGATATGATTAGGGCATGGACTAAGATTTTAGCAGCTACTTTCGAGGAAAAGGGACAAATGTGCAAAATGTTTCTGAGTAGAAGCAGACAGGAGTTGGTAAGTGTGATGACATGGGATTTGAAGGAAAGATCTGAATCTAGTGTTATTCCCAGGCAACCGACATGAGGAGATAGGGATATTGGTGTGTCATTAATATTAATATTGAGGCTAGGGAGGGAAACAGAACGTGAGGATGGGAAAAGGACAAGTTCAGTCTAGTCTTAGTTTGAGGGAGGGGTGGGAGGGAATGAAGGCAGAGATAGCACTAAGGCAGTTGGGGACCTAGGTTGTCAGTGTTGGGAGATCTGGGGCAAAGATGTAAATTTGGGTATCATCCGCATACAGGTGATACTGAAAATCAAATGAGCTAATAAGCTGTCCAAAGCCATATGTGTAAATGGAGAAAAGAAGAGGACCAAGTACCTATATCCCAATCTATCACTGCTATCTTGGTGCACCTTACCAAACATGGTTGCTCCAAGGATTTAAAACACAGATATAGGGGCCGAGGGCGGGTATACCTGAGAAAACCAGAACTAACTAGAAAATAGATACTCGAGACAGGCCAGGTTGATACAGAGAAATCAGTTGGCTGGACACAGTAGAGAAAGAAGAAACAGAAGCATAGTCAGTAAAGCAGAGGCCAGGACAGGCATAAACGAACCAGGTTAAGGACAAAGCAGAGGTGGAAATGGAAACTATGAACAAGATTAATACCAGCAGCTTAGAACAAGACAAAAACTATAATGGGCAACAGTAAAGAGATATGGCTTATAAAAACAGAAGAACTAATGAGGGCAAGAAACTAGAGCCAGGATAGGAGGAGATAAGAAGAGGTTAATGCATGCATCCGGTAACCACCAAGAGAGATGGAAAGAGTCGAGCAGCAGGAAGAACCAAATTGAGCTGGGTGAGAGATTGAAAACTCCTGTAGATTGTGCCCAGGCAGAGGATTCTTGTGGCAACACGTTATTGGTAAACTCCGCTTCCTAACACCATCAGGTACACCATCTGCTCCAGCAGACAGCTACAGGCAGTGGTTTAACTAGGAATCATTGGGCCCCCCTGCAAAACTATGATGGGGCCCTATCCGTGCTTCACAGTGGTTTTCTTGGAGAAGGCTATATCTGTCATAGGAAAAATAAAAAGGTGGGTCCCCTGGGTCCCCCTGCTGTTGCTCCATTGGTAGTTTTGCCCCTGACTACAGGGACTTGCATTATTTACTTTATTCACAAATCTTTCATTATTCAGTACTTTCACAATATCCACCATTTCCCTGCTTATCAGGCTGCAATTCGTTTAAGCCAATCATTCCTTTACTGCTTCATATTTGTGCAAATTACTTGTTAATGGGCTACTAACTACAGACCAATGTTCTGTATCGCTTTACCATTGGACCCCAGGTCTATTTTTTTGCACAGATGTAAGAGAAAACACTAAACAATAGGTATGTTCAGTGGGAAATGGCAAGGTTCCAATAACTCACATTGTTATTACTTCCCCCCTCTATAGTTCAATATGTTCTAATGTACATTGTGTAACAGTGGGAAGTTGTGAAGACCAATTCTATAATCCAAGATAGACATAAACTTACTGAAGTCTGGATCAGTAATGGTAAAATAGTTTTTACCCATTAAAATGAGTCCTTTAAAAAACATGTATTTGTTGGTGAAAACATTGCCCAAAATAACAATATAACATAAAATAGATTTCTAGTGCTGTATGCCTTCCACTGTAAAGTAACTAAACATTCCAGGTTTTACATCCAGGTTGTTTCCTTCCTTTAGCCCACTGCAGAGCAGTCATATTCTGCTGTTGTACAGACAGCCACCCAGCACTATGGTGGTCTGGGAGTGGGAGGGAAGGCAGCGAAGCACAAGCAGCAAATAAAGTTCGTAGTGCATCTAGAGGTCCTGTGAAATGTCTGTGCAGCTGGACTTGGCAATGCTCCAGCGAGAATAGTTCACAGGCTTGTTCACAGTGTCCGTTGTTCTAGAGAATCTAACCGGGAGCAGAAAGTAAAAAGCCTTTTAAAGGAATCTGAAAGAAGCCCTTTTATGGGCAGGCCTGTTCCTGAATTTTGTTTGATCAATTCTAAGCATGGTGACCTCTGTTGCCCATGGTGTCTGTATGTTAACAGGTGAAATTCCCAGCAAACAAGCTCATTGGATGCACAGCTTTCTACATTTATATGCAATGTTTGTAAATGAATTAGCAGTGTCATATTACATATGCTCTTATTCCTGGTGAGAAAAAGTTCTTGAGACAATAGATATACTACTCATTCATACTGAGCAGCCAGTTTCATTTTCATGAGCTAATAAGACGGAGGAGCAAGAGCAAGTCCCATTATGTACAGTAAATCCACCTATGGAACACCAGCTGATAAAAAAAAAATATGACACAACCAAATAAGTCATTGGGTTAATGGAGTTTGTGAAAACTTTTACAGTGTTTAATTACTAACAACTAAAAAACACATCATATTACAAGACTCATTAGGCATTGGTTGAATTAAGTTGACTGTGTAACATTGTCTAGTTTATAGGTCATTTGCGTGTTAATAACGAGACACAAAACCAGCTTAACACACACCCGGATATGTGGCACTCTGCCTGGCCAAAAATTCCCAGACTTGCAATATATCTCATAATTCTTATACTTATTCTGATTCTTTAAAGAAAAGAAGAATAAAGATATTATCACATCTCTTTATAAAAAGCAACATCCAGTGAGACAAGAAAAGTTTGTTAAAATATAATCTTTAATGGGTATACATTAAGAACTAATAATAATCATATTAAAATTCCATCTGAGAACCAACGGTAGGGAGAGAAAATGATAAGAGTGATGGGATGAAAATCAGCCCGTTATCCCTAAAGCAAGACAGAGTGGGAGAATCTAACCACCCTGGGACAGAACAAAACAAATGTGCAGCACCCGACGCGTTTTTCGTCCTTCTAAGAGGACTTAGACCTATGACAATGCAGTTGATTAATGATTTCATCAGATATGTAAATTCAAATAATCTAAATTTGGTATTTACTGCATTATTTGACAAAAAGTGTCTTATTTGGATTTGAAATTGGAAAGAGATCTACCTACAGGGACTATAGTGACAGATGCCTACAGCAAAAAAATACAATTTTGTTAGCAGACAGTTGCCATCCCAATCAGACAATCAAGAGCATTCCCTATGGACAATTTATACTTCTCCAAAGGAATTGTTCCATGAATGATCTGTTTGATAGAGCATCTAATGATTTAACAATGAGATTATTGCAACAAAAATATAAAACAAATCAGATATTTATCGAGCATATAAGCTAGCACATTCAAAATCTAGGGAATAGCTACTTCAGGACAACATAAGCAAGATGATAAAAGAAAAGAATAATAGTCTCTATTTTGTCACTGATTACAGTTTGGAGTACAATTTCATCAAAAACATCATGTATAGACCATTTAGCAGTCCTAAAAAGGAAACCGCTTTTGAAACAGATTTTAACTGATGGTGTAAGAATGGTGACGAGAAGAGCAAAAAGCTTAGGTAGTATCACCTAGTCTGTGTTGGAATGATAGAGAGAGAAATAAGAAAGAGGGTACATGGTTATCACGGAAGGGTAACTACAGATGTGGTAAGACCATATGCAAAACCTGTAAAAGAATAGTAGTTGGTGACATGTTCAGATCCACAGTAACAAAAAGGGAGTACAAAATTCCAGGATATGTGAATTGTGACATGAATAATGTTCTCTATCTAATCACCTGTAATTGCGGTTTGAAGCAATATATGGGTAGGACCATCGGATCCTTGAAGGAACGAGCCCGAGAACATCTAAATGCCATTTTGAAACAGTACATTAGATCTCCTGTTGGTAAACACTTCAAAGAGTGTAATAATGGTAATGTTGCAATATGCAGGTGATCGAAAAAGTTAAATGTGGGATTCGTGGAGGAGATATTTTGATGCTCCTTAATAAGATAGAAGCCTACTGGATAATGAAATTAGAAACAAGATTACCTCAAGGATTAAATTCCAGGTGGGATATCAGTTGTATAGTATGATGTATCATCTTTTAATTATAAGCCTGTGAAATTCTAGTAATAGTATGGGTTTACCTTTTTGAGAAAAACGTTTCTTAGAGTATAGTTATCCTATAGATTAGATTACCAATCCTTTAGTAGAGTTATTCTTTAGACATAAATAATAGTTGGGAACATACAGGGTTATTCAATAAAAGTTCTTATTGTTTAAAATGGTGTTAATTTTGCCCCAACCAATCAGATCTTTTTTAACATTTGAAAGCTAACATCTGATTGGTTGGGGCAAAATTAGCACCATTTTAAACGATAAGAACTTTTATTGAATCTCCCCGATAATATTTGTAGAATATAACATATGCCATTAGATTGGTTTACTGAGGTTTCTATACTTACCTATATGTGAAGGAGAAATTGAAGTAACGAAGTATCTCATTTTTATTTTAATAGATACAATGTGTCGTTTAAGTGTGTTGTTACATTTTTAAAAAGACTTGTATTGCTAAATGAGTACTTTGCAATTGTGATATCTATTCAATGTTGTGTGCACCATTCAATCTCTACAGCAGTTTATCTGCGTAGGTTCAGTAAGGGTTAATTCGGAGCTACGATCTTATTGGCTTGGTGCCTTTTTAAGGAGGCGTTTTCCATTCAGTTTTTTATGTCTATGAGTAAGGGTCACCAGACCCGAAATGCATCAGACATTCCTTCAATTTCCTTTGTATTACTCACCTTTTAAATATGTTTAAATAAAGGAACAGTTTAAGATTGGATCGCGACTGATGCTTTGAGGAGGACTGGGGGGATTGGTGCCGAGTCTCTCTATTCAGTCTTATTATAAAGAGATGTTATAATATAGGGAGATACTTTATTCTTCTTTTCTTTGTTTGATGTACTCTTATCCCCATTATTCACTCTACACATTCTGCAGGGGTTGTGCACCACACTTATCCAATTTCTACTTTATTCTGATTCTGTCAGAACCCCAAGGACCAATTAGCCAATAATTGTAAATGTATATTTAAATGCAAAAAAAGGGCATGTCCAGAAAGAAATCCTATACTTACCTTCCCCGTCCCCCAATTTGGGTTTTAACACTATTTTTATTGAGTTTCCATGTATATGGGTGTAATAAAATTTGTAAGATAAGGCAGAAACTTAACTTTTTACTAGATACATAAATTAAATCTAAAGCCTGTGAAGTGTAGTCTCCATAAAAGTTGATTTTAACAGCTCCGCAGCCAAGATACTGTAAAAAGAAATTACTGACCAGAAAGTTAATGGGTAGGAGGCGGACATGTGACATTCCTAAGGCTTCTCCTCCACCTTTCCGCCAGTGAGCACAGCCTCAGACTTCAGTGTGTGAGGAAGACAGGAAGTCCCTCCCCTCCCCTCCCACAGAGAAGGTAAGGGAATCTACAGCCCTACCCTCCCAATATGTGAAAACAGCCTTTCAGACCGAATTTTCACTTGGCCTGAAAAGGCTGTTTTCACACAGTTTTCTGTAGGGGGAGGTGTTTCGAAGTGGCACAAGGCACCAGCGAGTGGGCAGGGCCATGGCACCCACAGATGAGCGGGGCTAAGGCACCAGCGAGTGGGCAGGGCTAAGACACCCGCAAGTGGCTGGGGCCACGTGGGGCTGTATGGGAAGGGGCCATGGGGGGCCTTCGAATGGAGTCCATGAGTGTGAGGAACCAGGGGGTTTGCAAGAGGAGGGAGGCTGCAAGGGAGAAGGAGACACAGGGCAGATTGACTGTCATCCACTGACAGGGTTTCAGAGCAGGAAGCAGGAAGTGCAGGGGATCTGGTGATGCTGCTGCCATGTCACACACAAAAATGTACATATCTTCAACACTATGCAAAATAAACAATGAAAATATATTGCAAAAATTCTCAGGAGAGCAATTCCTATCAATTTACCTAAAGTCATTTTTGAACCACAGTTCCCCTTTAAAAAGGTCTCAAAATACTATAATCCAAAAATTATTTTAGTAAAATTTGGCAAAAATGTGCTTTGATTCTTGCAACATTTGAAACTTCTTGCTTGTAGTGATAAAAATTTTTTAAACCCCCCCTCAAAACCCAGACATCACAAGTCTAAAGTTACAAATTCAGCTCACAAATTTCTTCTGGCAAGGCACAAAGTGTAGCATGTACCACTGAGCATTCCTAGGTACTCAGGACCGAATGTTGCTGATTAACCATTCTTAAAGGGCATGTCCACCCCCAAAACTATAATCCCCCCAACTACTGGCCCCACCATGTGTGTAGTTTAATCCTTACTCACATCCCAGCTCCATAGGGTTCTCCTGTAATCCCCCCCCCCCCAAAGTCCCAAAACTAACCACCAGGAGGATAGCAGGGCTCTGCCTGCTATCTTGCCTCCGGTAGATATTTGCCATGCGCACTGCAGCCCTTCTCCGCCCTCCCTCTCCCTCCCGTTCTACTATATCCCTCCCCCTAGCGCAAAACCCCCTTAATATGCTGCTCCCCCATGTCCCCCAGCCCCACCCGCATATTTTTTTTTTTTCAAAAAGCTCCTCAAACTCTTACTTACCTCTCCGCTTTCCTCCGCTGCACTGAATGACCGGCAGCCGCTCCGTGATTGGCTGCCGCTCAGCCAATCACAGGCGCGACTGCCGGTCCCGCCGCTCTGCTTGCATTCTCGCAAGCAGAGGGCCGGCAGTGCGGCGGAGGAACAGGGGAGGTAAGTAAGAGTTTGGGGGGCTTCTGAAAAAAATATTTATGCGGTTGGGGCTGGGGGACATGGGGGAGCAGCAAGGAAACGAGGGTCGCACTCCAAAGTAGATTAATATCATTATTTGTAAACCACACATATATCACAACGTTTCGGGGGGAAACATGCCCCCTTCCCCCCGAAACGTTTGTATATATGTGTGGTTTACAATAAATTGAAGTTAATCTACTTTGGAGTGCGACCCTCGTTTCCTTGCTGTTTCCTATTGATATTGTCCATTAAGGTTGGACTATTCGGAGGAGTGTGCACCACAGGTGGACGAGTGCAGAGATCACCTTTATTTGACATGGGGAGCACATATTAAAAATCAATTTTAGGGGTGGACATACCCTTTAAACCCAAATGTGTTTGGAAAACATAAGCAATATTTTTTATTTTCCGCGAGATCATAGAGGAAAAATAGATTACAGAAACAATCACACAAAACAATAAGAGACTGCAGAACGTTGTAGCTGGTATCAGAAACATGATAGGTTGTTTAATATAGAAAAGAACAGTGACTCTTTCTGAACTAATTACTTGATAATGAAAAGTTACCATTTATTATTTTATACTGGCTTTAGTACTACAGTATTTTGTACATGAATTTCATTGACATGATTGCTGAACAGAAGGCTTTCTGTTGTACACAGATTCTTTTATTCTATAGCATGAAACCCCACAATAATGACAATTGGGATCCTGGGGTAAGAATATGATGTTGTCCACTACTCCGATTACACAGTAACACTGGGGTAAGTAGGTACAGTAATTGACATATTTAAAGGGCATGTCCACCCTTAATATGAAATTTTCCCATATGATTGAGTACCCTCCCCCAGCTATAAAATTAATTTCAGAAAGTCCCCAGTTCTTCACTTACCTTCCCTCTCTCCTCCGACGCCCGGCCCGGCCTTCTGCTTGCAAGACACTGCAAGCAGGGGGCGGGACCGGCAGCCGCGTCCGTGATTGGCTGAGAGGCAGCCAATCACAGACACGGCTGCCGGCTTCTCAGAATGCCGGGGGAGCGAGGGAAGGTAAGTACAGTTCTGGTCACTTTCTAAAAATAATTTTGATGCGGTTGGGGCTGGGGGAAGTTGTTCTATTACATGGCCCAGGGGTTTTATGCTAGGGGGAGGGATAGCAAAACGGGAGGGAGAGGGAGGAGGAGAAGGGCTGCAGTACGCATGCCAAACTTCTCCCGGAGGCCAGGTAGGAGGCAGAGTCCTATATGGACTCTGCTATCCTCCTGGTGGGCAGTTTTTGGGACTTTGGGGGGGACTACAGGAGAACCTTATGGAGCTGGGATGTGAGGTAAGTATTAAACTACACTACATGATGGGGCCAGTAGTTTGGGGTGATTATAGTTTTGGGGGGGGACATGCCCTTTAAAAAAAAAAAAATATAGAAAGTCTTTCTTCTCTAGGGTTCATTGCAGTAAAGGTTTAACAATACTAAAGCTTATAAAGAAATCTAAGTTATGTGGATTCTATCCTTTAGGCAAAGATGAAGTACCCTCTACATGTTTTTGACGTTTACCTTCCCTTCCCATGTAATATTCTGAACCAAAAAAAATCTGCAAATAGATAAGTGATTTTACACTTGCCCTCATTTATGGTTTACTAGTAGTTGTACCTGGCATCGCCCATGTACACATGAGGGTAAAGTATTTGTTAAGTGCAGGTATGTGTTTGGCTTAGAAGAAGGAGACGGGAAAAAAGTGCACGGTTTTAAAGTACGTCATATATTTAATAGTTACCAAGGAGGTGACATTGCTTGAGGGACGTATAGCACATATGTTTATAGCTGGGTGTGTGGTCACGCAATTTGGGTGTGGTTATGGGGCATGGCAGTTTTATTTGAGGCATTGACCTCGACTTTTGGGGTATGGCCGTGACCTTTGGGAGCGTGGGCATGGCCAGGATATTTTGATGTGTGCCTGTGATGTTTGGTGATGTGGCCGTGCCTTTGGGGGTGTGGTCATGATGTCCTGGGTCGTTTTTTATTGCTACAGCACATTCCAGGAGGCTTTAAATCTCTTGACAATGACAATAACCACAAATGTGATTCATATCACCAATAGCAACACAGGGGCACATTTATAAATTGCCCTCCATGCGAGCGTATGGGGCAGGGGGCTGCTGGGAAGGGGTTTGTGGCGGGTGGTCATCACCACGGGGGGCAAGGAGGGGTGGCCGTTGCAACCACCCGCGGCACAATCCTTTCCCAGCAGCCCCTTCTAGCCCACTGCTCCATACGTTGGGCTTGAGCTCTCTTCGCCCTTATGCTGTATGTAGCGCATTACGCTAAGTACAGTACCGCTGCACATTGCTGCGGTAATGCTTTTCGCGGGGATGTGGATCGTCTTTATAAATATGGCAAAAATAACGGCGATATGTGGCAGTAATTTTTGGGCGGTAATAACGGTCCCTTTATAAATATGCCCCATAGTCTTTCCAGGGTTTATATTTGAAACCTTCTAGGATCAAATTGTAATGTCTTACAGACCTGAAGGGAAATGTCTAGTTCATCACACTCTGCAAGTGACGTGCAGGCTTTTTGTTGTTTAAATTGGGCTTCATCAGCGTTGACCCTTTTAAAATTCCCCATTATGTGGATACATTAGGGTGTGGCTGTGAGGTGAGCACATACATATTTACAAGATTTCTTCTTTATGTAGTAGATTGCATTCATACAGGACCATTATCATAATTTAATTATAAGGCTCTGGATATTTTGTTTAAGCAAACGTCACTATATCAGGGAACTTTAACCACTTTATCACAGTAATTCTTGTGTAGCCCACCCTAAGGTGTGGCCTATGATTAGTAATTACAGGTATTTTGTAACACCCCTAGTGACACCTTATTAATAGACACCAGCATGGAAAGCAAACCAAAGCCCAGATTTATTTTTCTAAACCCAGATAAGAGAACACTTATTAAGCAATAATAAAAAAACACATTTAACTTACATTTCTTTGTATAAAACTATTTTGTTAATCACATCTACTGAGTATTTTTGATGCTGTATAGCAGATAGAAGGAGAACAAGTTGATCACAGTTCTGCTGAAATAATCAGAAGTTATCAATCACTTTAAGTTCCACTAATTAGCAAGTGAAGTAGATAGCTGCTGCAGCTGAACTTGTGAAAAATCCTGCAGTCTGTGAATAACTCAGCAGGGTTTAAACTTGCAGTATTGTGAGGTTCCCAGTTATCATACAATAATAGTACTCCCTATAAATGTCCCACCGCAGGTTAATATAGACTGGGGATTATAACCAGGAGGGTTCACCATCTGATTTAACAGGGGATTCCTTTGGTCTGGGTGCACAGTCTATTAGAAAGTCAGATTAAGCAATGATGGGTGATCACCTTGAATTGGTGGCCTGTTACTCACATCCAAAGTCAGCTTAAGGATTCACACAGGACCCCCGGCTCCAGATCCACAGCATGCACTACAGGTGAAGTTCTGCAAGCACCTCAGAAGGATCTACAGCTAGATTCCATCAGATTTGGATTTTACCAAGGCAGACATCCCACCCAGCCCTTTCATGCTTCCGGGCAGGGTGGAGAAGGGGGAATGGCTAATGTGGTGTGATGTCACGCAGAGGCAGGGCCCTGTTCTAGGGGTGGTGGGAGGCGGGGTTAGGGGCATTCCAGGGGCGTGGTCACTGAAAGGGGGCATGACTTGGGAGGAGACTCAAGTCTCCTCTCAAGTCCAGGATGGACTCGCGGGTGTGCGGGAGACCACCCCAGAATGCGGGAGGGGTGGGATACCTGCTAAGGCCTTGCAACTCCCAAACTGGCAGCAGCTCCTCTCCAGAATAGACCCAGACCTGGAATCCCCTCCTCTTCCTTGTCACCCTCCTTTTGGCTCTCACCGTAGACTGTTGCAGAGCCTTTTGGGATATATAGCTCCTTGATTATAGTTAATTTTTGTTAAAGTTCCCTTTCTTACAATAAATGTAAGTCTAAACAGATACTATCTGTCACACCAAACTTGTACACAGTTTTTTTAAGTTTAAATGTTTAACTAGCAGAAGGGTTCTACACTTGTTTTGCTCCAGTTATAGTGTAAGTCCACTACTGTACTACATGAAAGTAAAAGTTGTATTTTTAAAGGAGTGACATGGCCACCAATCCTGCTCAGGGGACAGCGTTCTGAAAAAGAGATCTCCTGATTGCATGAGCATGCTGCCATATTAGAGACCCATTGCGAAGAATGGCACTGGAGGCAATTTGCTCCAGGTGCCACTCCTACTAGCAGCGCCACTATTATATAATGAATACAGCCAGGGTTTGCAAATGTCGGAGAATACTGGTATCAATATTTTATGCTATGGTTATAAAAATATTTTGCGCCCTTACCAGCAGTATTTCTTGACCATGACAGCAATTTAGCACCCCAAATTTCCTTTTAAATTAATATTATTTAGACTAATTATTTATATTATACAATAATCTGCAGATTGCATCAGAATCCTGATATAATGTTCCCCATTTTTAAAAGGTATGTCCAGCCTAAAATTCCTCTTTTAATATAAGATAGATACCCCCTGCCCACCCCCCAAACACCATGTTATTTTTTTTTTTAAAAACTAAAAGAACAGTACTTACAGCCCTTCGATCCTCTGGTGCATTGATCCGGCTCCCTGCTTGCCGGAACTTGGAAGCAGGGGGCTGGATCGGCAGCCGCGTCTGTGAAGAGACACAGCCAATAACAGACGTGGCTGACGTCAGTGGAACATCACGGGAACGAAGCGCTGTAAGTGCAATTCTGATTCTTTTTAAAAAAATAACTTGGAGTTTAGGTCTGGGCAGGGGGTAGCTATTCTATACTATTTTACGCTAGGTGGAGGGAGAAGGAAAGATGGATCCAGATGGTGGGAGGGAGGCTGCGCTAGGGAGGATGAAGACTGCACGGGAACAGAAAAGGCACATATGTGCGTAAGAGAGCTTGGATTTACAGAGTTGCCCCTGGTCTGCAAATAGAAGTTTTTAAAAACGTAAGTATCTTAAAATTGGCTGAATGGATTTTAATGATTAACGGCTTGTTTTAAAGATACAATAATGACCAATAACATATTAAATTATTGTTTTGAGGGTGGAAATTGCCTTTAATAAAATAAATGATGTATGACATAAATACCATATAAGGATTCTCTTGGCATGTGCATCTAACACTAGGTTTTACATTAATGTAAAGGAATGTAATAATTTACATAGTCTTTGCCAGGCATGTGTCTAAAATGGGAAGCAAACTTCATGTCCTTTCACATACTGTATTCCCCTGAGAAAGTCTCTCTGGTGACCATGTGTGCCCTGCATTTACTTAAGTGCTCAGCTTATCCCCATCCCAAACACATGCATCAGTGTTTCTTCAGTTATTCTCCCCTGCCTGATGTCTGGGAAAAGGGAAAGCTGAAAGATTTTTTTTCATTGTGTCTATTCTATTTTTGACTCACACTTTTTATTTGTAAAGTTGCTAACCATAGCTGAGGAACATTTTATGACAAGACATGGCATAATTCTGAACAGCTGTCCAAGTGCCCAACAAAAGCAGCAACATGTGTTCTACAGTGCTGCTTGTTTTAGCTTAACTTACCTTGTAGTTCAATCAACTGTATAAACTATATAATCATGGGACTCCTCAGTATCCTTATATTATACTATGAGGGGTACATTGCGATTTATAGAAAACAACAGTGTTTTTTTTTCTATTTACAGCCACTTAATGACTTGTAACATAGTTAAAAGACAATAATAATATAAAAGAGTTAGCTATGTCACAGACCATGTAAGCTCTGCCAAAAAAGTAAGAAAACTAGTAAGAATTGTAGTGTACAGTATCAATGGACATATATTGAGATTAATAAATTGGAAACTAGATTGTAAGCTCTACGGGACAGGGACCTCCTTACGTCTTGTGGCAAAGCTCTAGCACTTCTATTTATATAATTTAGATATTTATGTACTGAACTATCTATGTATTTGTTCCCCAATGTCACCAATGCCAAGGCTCCAAAGTTCTGCTCTTACTCCCAGTCTGACTCCATATCCTTTCACAGTCTGGATATATTCCTGGTCTTCTCATTCAACAAGTCTTGGACTATAGGGGCCAGAATACAAAAGGAACTTTGGAGCCTTGGTACTAAATATGGGATCCAAGGCAAATTCTGGAGTTAAGACCTAGCGGCTCTGAATAGAATGTTTTACTATAATAAAAAACAAAAGACATAACCAATGTATGTATGTATGTATGTATGTATTTTATTTCTTATATAGCGCTGCATATTCCACAGCACTTTACAATTATTTACTCAATTCATATCAGGCCCTGCCCCAAGGAACTTACAATCGAATCACTTTATGTACACATACAATCTATCAGTCTGTCTTTATGATTGCGGGCGAAACCGGAGTGCCCGGAGGAAACCCACGCAAGCATGGGGAGAACATACAAACTCCTTGCAGATGTGTCCAAGGGGAGAATTGAACTCAGGACCTCAGCGCTTCAAGGCATCAGTGCTAACGACTGAGCCACTGTGCTGCAATTTTTTTGCCAAATTGTGTTATGAGTATAACATGTTTTTGGCTTAAAAATAATAATATGAAAGTCATGTTAATTGGTTAAGTGCCACCCATGGTAAAATCTACAGTGCTCCCTCTTGCCAGATTGAAGTAGTGCTGTTAATTCGCTGTTAATGCTTCCGAGGTGTTAAACTCCTGAAAAATGGTCACATACCAAGTGCCTTCCTTGTCCCCAAGAACCCTCTTCGATTTTGCAGGGATCAGGAATTATAAAATCTAAAATGCTTAGAATAAAAATGGGGCCACAGATCAACATTAGATGATCAATTCTATGTTCTATGCCAATGGGGAAAAAAAATCACTTCCTTGGTTTTCGACTTGGAAAGGGAGTATTTTTGCCCATATTCCAAGTTTGTTATCATTCCCAAAGTTGATCTGATGACCATCTTTGGGAATGATTAAAAAATTACAGAGAAACTGAATCACATTTTAAAAAATTCTTAAAGTGACACACAGATTTTTTTATTCATTAAAAAATGTAGCCTTGTCCAAGCTGTGCAAAAGACCCGAGGGAAATGCAGATTATTAGTCCAATTTAAAGGGAAACAAAGTCTTAATTACGCAGGCAGGAACTTTTGCATAGGCTCTCAGAACCATTCGGTTTCCACTGAATAGTACCAAAAATGGGGTCTTACGACATTTCACCCAGCCAAAAAACTAAAGACAAAAATTGTCTCCAAACCAACACTAAAATGTTTAGTGAAGGATTTTTTTTTTTAAATAGCCTATTTACCTAATTGTTTCAAAATATTTGCTATCAAAACTATATGAAGCAATTATATTTCATAAGTAATAGGAGCTTTAGTAGGATAGTAAAAGGACAGCCCAAAAATTTGTGCATTGGCTTCTTTCGAGTTTGTTTGCTGGCAGTGTCTCAGTGTGCACTGATGCAAGTTGGGTACTGTTTTATTTAGGACGAAAGATCAATATTTAGAGGGCTTTTTCCCCAAAGATGCAGCTAACCATACATACAAGACCTGGTCCCTCGCCGCCTGGGTACCGCCTCCTGCTGCTGTTGCAAAAACATCTATTACAAGCATTATTCTACGGATAATACATATGGAATATAATTTACTCAGGACATTTGGGATGTGATAGATTGATTTTTCTTTTTAACTTGTCTTATGGGTTTGGGCAAAATTGAAAGTCTACGTTTGAAAGTCTGAATATATGTATATGAAAATTGCACCGTTATGTAGCTAAAGGTGTGTGGTAGCTAAAGGTTTCTGGTAGATATTTCTGAGATTTAGGCAAAGTCCACACTAGTGTGTGTCTGAGCGTTTTGGAAACACGCATGTATGCAAACAAAATGCGGATCGCAGTGCACACACCCATCAATGCACTAGTGTGGCCACCACAATTGGCCTTGGTCCCCATTAGGGCTAGTTGGTGCCATGTCTGTGTGTACACCCATATGTGTCACCTATTATTTGATTCAGGACATGTGAAAGATTAATTTTTAATGTTTTTATTTTCCGTGTCTTGTGGGTTTTGGCTTGGGTTTCCTTCATTTTTCAGAAAAGCTCCTAAAAGCTTGAGTCGATATATTTGCACATACAAATGAAAGATTGGCACTGCACCATTATGTAGCTTATGGTGGGTTGATTCCAAAAATATAACTTCTGAGATTTAGGGGTGTTTCATTTGAAAAACTGGTTAAAGCTTGTTAAATTTTTCCTCCTTATTTGCACTTAAAGGGGAAGTTCAGTGCAAATACATGTACTTTTCAGAAAAAAGAGCAGTATAAATCTGCCAATTCAGCATTGTGTCTGTGTATAAATAAATGCAACCGAAATACTGACTTCCTGTTTGCCGGACCCCCTAGTAGAGACCGTTATGGTTTTGCCCTTGACCCAGCACCTGGGTTGATTCATTTGTTCAGTAGAGATCTGAGCATCTTTGGCCCATCCAACAGCCAATCAGTATAAATAACTGTTAGGAAAATTCCAAGGATGTGGTGCATAATGAGAAGAAGAAGGACCATTAGAACCTGAAATGGCAGCTCACTAATATTAACAGCAGGGAAGAGCAAAAGGTATGAAATCAACAGATTTTTCAAAATGGAAGAGAATATGTAGAATAACTAAGTATGCATTACACAAACTAACAATTTAACAAATATTGATCATTTCAACTGAACTGTCCCTTTATGCAATGGTCCTTTTTGAGTTAGTTAGTGGCCACGTCTCTCTATACACCTACGCATATGGCATACTGTTTTATTCAGGAGATATTATCTGTCCCTGTATACATGTTTTGCTCAATATTTACCCCACTTATAACAACCTGGGGATATGTAGTTTTTAAAAAGTCTCACATATGGGGATATTTTAGTAAATTTGGTAGTTATGCTAGTTCATTGCAAATACATATACTTTTATATTTCAAAAAAGGGCAGTATTTTCCATCCTAATGGCCTTAACCTGCCCATTCATAGTTTTATCTGTGTATAACCCAGTGCCTGGGTTGATTCAGTTGCTCAGCAGAGATCTGAGCAAGTTTGAACTATGCAACAGCCAATCAATAGAAATGACTGTTAGGAACATTCCAAGGTAGTGTGCATTCTGGGATGAAAAATAGCCGTAACAGAACCTGAAATGTCAGCTCACTAATGTCAAAAGCAGGGAATAGCAAGGGGTAAAAATTCAACTGATTTTTCAAAATGGAAGAGAATATGTATGTATATCTTGGTGTCCATAATATAAATATAAAGAATTTTTCAAATACTGATATTTTCCACTGAAATTTCTCTTTAAATATCAGAAGTGTGAATACATTTTTGTTGGTGTAAAAACCTAAAAAGTGCTGTTTTAGTTTATAGTTTCTCCTAAAAGGAAAAAGTGAGAAAACAGAAAAGTTGTTTTTTTAAAAAGTATTTATCATATTGCCTAATTTTTGTGTTTCCCTACCACAATGCTTTAGTAAACCATACGATGAAAAATCCTAAAATTCTTTCTGGCAAAAATATCCCAAAATATCACCATGATTTTCGTAAAGTTTAATTCCAATAAAAGTGGTGAAGTAGAAAAATACGATTGAACAGCTGAATTTTCATATAAATTATAAAAATGTATCACTATGAAAAATAGCCCCATTGCCATTTTATAATATGCCCCTTAGATTCCCTGTACATAATTTACATTGTAATAATCCTTTATATCCATCACATAGCTCTCAAACGATGTGCATTCAACGGAAGCTGAAGTTATTCCCTCTTTTTTGCTGTCCCTGGCTACACCCAACCTAATCTTAATCCTGATCCACCCTTTTTGCACAGGGAACAGTAGGATCTTGGGCTGGCCCTGATAACCAGATTTGCTGTGGGGAATTTGTTTGATTATTGATGCTGACATAAATTTAAGGTAGCCCTAGCACTATAACCCTTATTGCATTAAACATTTTTATTTATATTATATATTTTAGTTGCAAGATATAAAAATTAATGAAAAATAATAATAATAGAAATATTTTACTATCAAAATAGTGAAAACACATTTATCATGGAAACGGCGTATATCGGCCTACCGCTGGCGGAATAAGCTATAAGATTAATTCAAAATGAGATAATACTTGTAAACGGGGCGTATTTCTTTATATGGTTATATTTCAGAAAGGAACAATGCTTGTTCAGTAAGGAAACTCTCTCCTTTGCCTCTCAGGAAATCCCTTTGTTGAATGAATTGAAAGAGAAATGGGATACTTAGAATAAGTCATGCAAATGCTTTTAACTTAATAAAGATGTTTCTTCACCAACACGTGAGGATGAATTCGTTCACCCATTAAGCTAATGTTTGTCTGGCTTTATATGTTCATAAAAAAAGCATAACATGAATACGCAACCTCCTACTGCCTTTCCTGTTTTCTTTTTATGTGAATGGATCTCTTTCAGTGCAGGATGTTACATGGATTTTGTAAACTCAACCAGCAGAGAACAAGACATGTTCCAGGATGTCCTCATTGATTCCTTTTACAAAACTTCAACCCAGTTCCACTTGTCATTTTGCATATTCTGGGAAACTAACACCTGTTGAAATGATTTAGATCCTTTAGCATTTTTTTTTAAATCATACTGTATACTTGATACTATCCTCTAAATGTCTAAATGTATACAAATATATCTCTATTTATTTACTACTTCATACCTAGTTGAGCAGGGAATATTGAACCTAATTATTACTACCCTTAAACTAAATTTCCATTGGCCACATACATTTCCTATAATATAAAGGAAAAGCATGAAATATAATACTGGAAATGTAAAAGTGCCTTTTTGTAAAATTTCCCATTGATTCCCATTGAAGATCAGCTACAATTTAAAGCTCTTCAACTTTTATATAAATGTATCTCTGAGCCAGGACACAATAATACAAACGGGGAATATACAGTTTTTTCTTGTATACTAACCCAGGTCTGTAAAAATGCACGGATGCCGGACGCATTTCCTCCAGCACGGCACTATTCAAACGCCTCCCACGATGTGCCTGCGCAAATGCCGTTGCCATGGTGAAATTAGCCACGGATGCTGAACCCATTTGCTCGCACTGAGGCGCCACCCACTTGATTGACCTATGGAGGCAATTGAGATGCACAAAATGAGGCAAGTGAGCTAAGAGAGAGAGAGGAGGGAGAAGAGAGAGGAGGGAGTATGTGCAGTGGAGATGATCTTTGCTTTCAAACGGCCAATAGCATTCACCCTGTGATTCTGTGTCATAGTGAAACTGCTTTGCTATATGGGAAGGTAAGCAGCACTGGCAGCTATTATCACTGCTTGAAACAAACAAGATTTTCCTTTAGCTGTAGGAGTTTGTAGGGGAGTGTGTGTGTGTGTGTGTGTGTGTGTGTGTGTGGGGTGATTTCTTTAGGTACAGTGCTACATTGAGACTTCAGTAACACAGGCAGCTGTTAACTGTAGGATTGTGTGCTGCAGGCACATAAAGAGTGCATAGCAACAGATAATGTGTATTCCTTTTTATGATCTTAATGAGAACTAAGCTTTGCTTTTATAGAATGGATAGTTTCTACATGTGATGTGTTAGGGGGAGGGTCTCGGAGTGGACAACTAACAGAGTTCTTTACTTGATTAGTTGTGCTGCTCTGCCCCCTTTAAAAATAAAACAAAGAACTAAAAACAAGGGGTAGGAAGGGGAAAAAAGGAGGTCTAAGATTGGTGGTAATTAATCCTTATTACAGTGTGATTAGTTGAAAAATGATTTGGCATAATTTACATGTCCTTTAACATTTTCAGAGATATGTATTTTATAAAATACACACTCCCATTGTAATTATTTTCTTACTCAGTTGTGCACTGGGGCCTCCACTCTTTCTAATGTGGTTAGAGTCAGTTTGTGCTGCTCTGTGAAGGAAGTAGTATGCAAGAGTTGTATGAGATATGAGATTTCTTGCATGGAAAAGTCCTCCATGAGAGTTTTAGATGAGTTTCAGAAGAAAGTTCTTTGGATCAGGCCATTTTGAGTCTATAGTTGATTACATAATCACTGATGATGTAGATACTAATCTAGTATAAAGAAGCACAGTTTTATGGCTTTCAGCTGTGCTGCTGCACCATAATTGCAAAAAGTCCTTCTAATGATCAATTAGCACAACATTCCATTGGAACACAGGACTAATTGTTACTGATAATCTGACTGCGTACATTTTTGTACCCAACGGACTCTATCTTCTATGCGCATGCGCAAGTGCACAGTTAACTAACTCCAGCCATGTTAATCAAAATCTTTTAGTTGTAGGCTCTCTTTAAAAAAAACAAAAAACTAAAATGCTTGGCAGTGATAAGAGTGGGAACCCAAGTAAAGCATAAATAGAACTCTAGTAGAAATTATTAAACAGGAAAATGTTACTCTTATGGCAGGTGGCACTTTAAAATACCATAAAATTTAAAGGACAACTCCACCCTCATAAGAACATCTTTTAGAAAGAATGGTCTCTTTAAAATATATTGATATATCATAGTTTGTCCTATGAACTCATTACTGTATGTCTGCTATGCTTCTGGATGCTTCATGGAAACTGAGCAATTTAGAAACCTGTACTGAGCCTGGGCATGCTCAGAAGAGGCAGACAGGGAAATAACATTCAGTTATTGGCTGTGATGTCAACTATCAAATCCATAACTGACAGTTGCTAACTGGAAGAACCAGGAAGCAGAATCAGGGGAAAGAGGACACTGTGCAGGATTTCAGGTTAGACTTGTATATTTCAGATTTTAAACTATTACCGTTTAGGGTTTTGGGGGGTGATTTACCTGTATGTAAGTTTTCATTTTGGGGCTGGACTTGCCCTTTAATAAATATGCTGTGGCCTTTTCATCATGCATTGGTCCCTTTAAACCCCTTTAAGCAGCTGTTACTACACTGGCTTAGTCTGCTGCTCTTAAGAGTATAAAGAGCAACTATAAAAAAAATCTTAATATTTAAATGACTACATCTAAATAGCCCTTAGGTTGAGGTGATTGTGTTGCTGCATGTATTTGCAGGACAACTCCACCCTCATAATGACATCTTTTAGAAAGAGTGGCCACTTTAAAGTTTGTTGATATGTCCTACCTTGTCCTCTAGAACCCCTTCAAAAATTTAATGAGCTGGTTATGAGCTTGAACATGCTTAGAGATGGCAGCTAGCAGATTAGCGCTGAGTTATTGGCTATGATGTCAATTGTCAAATAATGAACTAACAGTTGCTGGAAAAACCAGGAAGCAGAAACAGTGGCAGCAGGAGATTGTGCAGCATTTTAGGCTAGTCTTTAAATATATATTTTAATTATCTAACAATTGCAGTTTTTGGGTTTGGGGTGGGGGTTTGGGGATTTACCTATATATAATTTTTCATTTTTAATTTTACAATGAGGCATCATTAGAAGAGGGAATTTGCCATCATGCAATTTACACATACCAACCGTCACCATTCCAGCAAAACGTCACACAAAAGAAGAGTAAATGATAATCATACACTTTATTAACAGCTGAAATGTAAAATTATTCAAGTTAGATATCTAAAGAAACGGGACAGATCAACAAATAAATGGTACAGTGATAGTTTCCAGGCAATTAAAAAAAAAAACCTTGCTATCAGAGCTGCCTATGACAGCACTCCACCCACAGTTAAATCCAGGTGCTAGTGTAAGGGGACTTGGCTGGACTGTCCCATACAGATAATGGTCCAACAACACTGCACTCAATGCATAACAGATATTTATTTCCTTAGTACAGCATGTAAATAATCATAATTCACAACGTTTCGGGGAAACAACAGTCCCCTTCCTTAGGTGAGGGAGTTTATATGTAGATTCCGAGGGATCCCGTGGGGGACATTAGGAAGCGTATGGATAGCGTATTAAACGCAGCTTACAGGGATAGAATTATCTCTGAGGAAATTAAAATATTTCTGCAAGTTTTACACCCCATCACTCCGGTGTTATACACCCTGCCCAAGGTTCACAAGAATCCTGTCCAGCCTCCGGGTAGGCCTATTGTTGCTGGGATCGGTTCGATCTTTAGCTCAGTGGCCACCATTCTGGACAGGATTCTTGCGCCCTTGGTACGGGGTGTGAGATCATATATTAAAGATGCGTGTGATTTTTTATGTAAACTATGGCAATTTTTTTACCTATTGATGGACAGATCATATTGTCTTCCCTCTATACATCGATACCACATGGTGATGGTGTCGGTGCATTTCAGACGTTGGTACGGGCGAGTGACCTTTACGATGAATAACATATAGCTTTTTTCACTAATTGTTTGGAAATAGTACTTCGAGAGAGCTATTTCTCCTTTAATGGTAAATACTATAAGCAACTGCGTGGCACTGCCATGGGATCCAACGCTGCCCCGTCATATGCCAATGCATTTATGGCTTGGCAGGAGGATGATTTCATCTATGTCTGTACTGCCTTCACCGGGTGTTTAGCCTGGTGGAGGTATATCGACGACATCTTCCTTATATGGCGTGGCAACGTTGGGTCCCTTATGGAGTTCCGCGAGTGCATTAATGGTTTACATCCTAATATTAATTATACACTCAATTTTGATTTAGACCAGATTTGCTTTTTAGATGTTAAAGTCAAGAAAGAGGGAAGTCATCTATCTACTGAGCTGTTTTCCAAAGTGACTGATAGGAATCAGTTGTTAGCTTTTGACAGTTTTCACCCAAAGCACACAATGCGGTACATCCCGGTGAGCCAATTCGTCCGGGTGGAATGCATCGTGAGCAATGAGAGAAGGAAGGAAGAGCAAACTAAGGAGATGTTTCAGAAATTAAGACATAGAAGGTACCCCAAGGGTATCCTGGATGGAGCTCTTAAGAGGGTTAAAGATAGAGATATCGCTGACTGAACACGGAAGGGACCTCGTGTGTCGTTTGTCATGAATTTTGGGATGGGTACAGGTAGGGTTGGTGGGGTGGTGCGGAAGTACTGGCATATACTCGGGATCTCGTACAGATGTTTAACCGCCACAGTCCCAAGTTCGTGGGGTATATTTGTAAATAGACTGGTAATGTCAATGGCTGCGTGCCACAATTCTCCCTCATCAGGTAATATTATTTGTATCATTGAGGATAGATAAAAAATGCGGGGTGTCCTTGATATAAGTGGGTAATTTCTGTATAAACGGCTGAAATATATAATCAATGTATTTCCCAATAGGCTCCGAAAGACTCCCCCTACTGGAGACTATTGGTCGTCCCGGGGGATATGTCAAGCTTTTATGCATTTTGGGCAACGTGTAAATAATAGGATACCTGGGATATTTTTGAATCAAAAAATCACCAATCTGTTTATCAATAATACCTTCCGTAACAGCTTCCTGGATTACTCTATCTATCTTTTTCTTATAATGACCAGTGGAGTTATCAGACAGAGGTTGGTATACACAATTGGTAGCAACTTGGTTAAATCAATGGTTAAAACCCATAGGAGTGAAAAGCAACTTTTCTTAACTGGAGGTAGAAAGGGCATGTATCCATGCCTGAAGTGTAAACAATGTAGATTTGTCAACAAGAGGGCCGTTTTCATACATCCAAAAACAGGGAAATTTTTTCAACTTAGAGGCTATCACACATGTGACAGTCAATTCGCTGTGTATGTACTATGGCGCCCATGTGGTCTCCTGTATGTAGGGGAGACCACACAGGCTGTTCAGATTTTCCCAACATAGATCTAGTGTTAGACTGGGGGATACGAAACTTCCAGTGGCAAAGCACTGCATAGAGAAAGGCCATGATGCGGATAGTCTTAAAGGGTATGTCCACCCTAAAATTAATTTTTTAATATAGTATTCCCCCTGCCAGCCCAGCCCCAACCGCTATATTTATATGTTTAGAAAGCTCCCCAAACTCTACTTACCTCTCCTCTTTCCTCCGCCGCACTCCCGGCGGGACCGGCAGTTGCGTCTGTGATTGGCTGAGCGGCAGCCAATCACGGGCGTGGCTGCCGGCAGCTCATTTCGGCGGAGGAAAGAGGAGAGGTAAGTAAAGTTTGGGGGAGCTTCTAACATATAAATATAGCGGTTGGGGCTGGGCTGGCAGGGGCAATACTATATATTAAGGGATTTATGCTAGGGGGAGGGAATCCTGAGAGGGAGGGAGAGGTAGGGAGGGGGAGGGAGAAGGGCTGCACTATGCATGCCAAACTTCTCCCGAGGCCAGGTAGGAGGCAGAGTCCTATATGGACTCTGCTATCCTCCTGATGGCAGTTTTGGGACTTTGTGGGGGCTACGAAACCATATGGAGTCTGATGTGAGGTAGGATTAAACTACACTACATGATGGGGCCAGTAGTTGGGGGATATAGTTTTGGGGGGGACTCCCTTTAAATATATAGTGCTAGAAACTGTCTGCACCATTGAGGGGGGGAGATCAAAAGCTCAAACTCACTGTAGAGAGGTGTGGTGGATACACAGACTTGGATCTCTACCCCCAATGGTCTTAACAGAATTACAATTTGTATCTCTTTATATGACTTAGGTCATTGTCCTTGTATATATATATATCGGGACTTTTGATGTTGATTTGAAAGTGACTTTGCTTTCTCCCAGGAGAAGTGGATAAAATTTTATTTGCAGAATCTGGTGACAAGGGCTTAAATGGTAGGTCCACTAGAGAGGTATACTTCAAATTTCTTAATCTGAGAAAGCGTGTTATTGATTTACAGTTACACGGCACTTGTTTATCTGACTATCACAGGGCCCGCAGGATCCCTAGAGGATTCAGAGTGCGTAATGTCCCGACTTTGGGCAGAAACGATAAAGATTTTTGCGGGCGATGGATAGGGATTTTGAATAAGTGCTCGTTTGACCTAATGGTGCTGGTTATTGACTTTGTGGGTAAAGACTATTAAGGTGAAAAACGAGCTTGAATTGTATGAAACTGAGAATACTGATTTTCTAAAGCAGATACTACGGTAGATCATTTAACCAAAATTGGTGAGCAGGTTACCAGTATAAGCACGATCTTCTACAATTTAAACGAGATAAGCTACATAAAGTTGAACGGATATTAGAGATAAGAGGGTATACCCTTGGCTGCTTGGACAGCAGCAAGAGAGACGTGGTAGGGTCCGTAGGAGGCGCCCATTTGGTATTACAATAGACTCTTCTGGAGAATCAGTCATTCAGATATGGAACCATCATTGGATGATGGACAAATGGGCGCCCAGAGGACTACTACACAGGTCCCTTTTCACGGGAGAGTGACAAGATCCAGAAATATAGGAGGCAAGGAGATACACCGGAGGGGAGGCTATAAAAGTAAGAGGCAGGCCACCTCGAAGAAGTAAATATCTTCAATCTGACCCAGCATTGTTCTCTCCTCGGATGGGAGACTCTTTTGAGTAAAGGCCTTTCCTTTATCCCTATGTCTGAGCCAATGAGTTCCAATTTGATGTGGATCTTTATAAATTTCAAAGGAGGCTTAAACTCAAAGAGTTTTTTACCAGAAACTCTACTGAAGGGGCAGCTATGGAGTTGTTTAAACCAGCTGTACTTTTGAGCCAGTAAACACACCTCCAGGCATTAAAGTGTTTACTCAACTTTTACAGACAGATGTACACAGACTTATAAAAAACACAAGAAGCCTTATGATAATCTTACTAAACCACAACGTCATGCCATAAATACGTGGCGAGCTGATCAGAACTGGTAATCGCCCCTGCCGATAAGGGCGGTGCAGTGGTCCTTTTGGATCGATCTTACTATTGTCGGAATTGTTGCGCACAACTGAATGATACGTCTACGTATCGGAGATGTGGCAAGAACCCAGTATGTGAAACTAAGAAACTGGTTGATACAGTTTCACTCAGGGTGTACAGGCCCGATGGATTACTGAAAGAGAAGGCAGGTTTCTTATTACCGAATTTCCGGTTTGCCCAATAATCTATACGCTACCCAAAGTGCATAAGTCACTCCAGAGCCCTCCAGGGAGACCCATTGTGACGTCACATGGATCTCTCCTGAAGCCACTGGCTCAATTTATTGATTACTATTTACAACCTGCTGTAAAAAAGATGAGTTCATACCTTAGGGATAGTGGCATCTTATTGAGATTTTGTCTGAACTTAAGGGTTCCCAGAGGAATATGGTATTGGTTACGGCTGATGTTAGCAGCCTCTATACAGTAATTCCCCAACAAGAAGGGATTGATGCGTGTAGGCAGGCACTGGTAACAACGGGACATGTTGGGCCCCCAGTGGAATATCTTATGGAATTGCTGCAGTTGGTGTTGGCCAATAACCATTTTCGATTCCAAGAGGAATATTTTGTGCAGTGCAAAGGCACGGCGATGGGGTCGAATGTGGCCCCGTCTTTTGCTAACTTATACATGCAGCAATTCGAACAGGAACACCTATTACCTATTTTGGGATCCAGAGTATGCCTGTATAAACGGTATATAGATGATATGTTCCTGATTTGGGATGGTGATATCGTTTCGATACGGGAAAAAATTCAGACCATTAATGATCTGAATACTCCCATTAAACTAACGTGTAAGGTTGATGAGAATGAAATTGAGTTTTTGGATCTCAAGGTGTTTAAAGTGGGTGACAACTTTGGTACTACCCTGTTTCGTAAAAACACGGACCGTAATACGGTGCTTCACGCATCTAGCTTCCATCCTCCTGCGTTGGTTAAAGCTATACCGTATACACAATATCTGAGGACACTACGTAATAATAGTGAAGATACCAGGCTGAATACAGCTAAGAGAATGACGGTCGCTTTTTGGCACAGGGTTACCCAGAGAGTGTGCTTAAACAGCAGCTTACCAAAGCCCTTGTCACCATAGGTAGTGGTCATAATCTAAGGAGGAGAGACAATTGAGTAGGACCTTTCCCATTGATTACTCTGTATGTAGTTCTGATTAATATGTAGGGCGAAATTTATGGGACATTACATCAAGGATCCTAACTTGCCTTTGAACAACATGAACTACGGATAGCACACATCGTCGAGGAAGAGTCTTCGGAATGCTGGTGAGGACGGATCTTAGGAAACAGCTGATTGGAGATGTGACCCTTTGTGGTGGTGCTGTTGCCCGGGTGCTATCGATGTCCCAATTGTGTACCTGCGGACATATGTTAACAGAAAAGATTTTCCTCATCCAAGGACTGGTAAACGTATTAAGATCAACTTCAGATTGACTTGTACGAGCTGCTATGTATCTACTTTTTAATCTGCCCATGTGCATTGGTGTATGTAGGCAAGACTGTGAGTAGCTTTCGCGAACTTTTTGCCAACCACCGTAGCGCTATTAGAGCAGCATTGTCAAATCAATCGATGGAGAAAAGATTGGGAAGTTCTGTGATCAAGGTGGCCAGGCACTTTAAGTTATTGGGACATAGCCTATCTTCATTGAAATGTATGGTGTTTGATCATGTACCACCCATGAGGGTGATAGATCAAAAAGACTCCTCCAGGTTGAATCGAGGTGGATCTCACGACTACAAACTTTGGTACCCGACGGTCTCAATGAATTGATACTTGGGCTGTTTTCTATGACTCTAATTTTGAATACCTTGTTGTGTATAACCCTGCCTTTTATTGCTCTGGTTGTTTACTCTGATTCTTATTGATACTACTTTTTTATTATCTTCTATCCTCTATATATTTATATCTATTGATTTTACGATATGATCCTTATGTCTCATATGACATTTTTTCATTTGGCTTTGTATGTCCCCTTAGGGTTGAGTTATTTGAGGTACATGATTTGGCTAATCATGATTTTTTTACATTTTGTTTCCATAAGTGTACAGTATAATAGTATACTAATGTTTATGTTGGGGAGCATATTTGGTTTCCTGTGTGCCTGCCGATATGGGCACATGCGGGTGGATGTCTTACTTTGATGGATTTTCTACTTGGGACTAGCGTGTGTGCAGTTTCCCATGGTTTCCTCCCTCCGTTTCCATGTTATGTATTGCCTAGGGCGTGGTCTGTTTGACACGCTCTGTGCCTTGTGATGCTCCGCCTCTCCGCCCGGTTTCCTTTTTCCTATCAGGTCCGGCTGTCTTGTTTGGCCATGTGATGGATCTGTGTACCACGTGATGCTTGTCACTGCTGGTATGCGGAAGCGGTAGCAGCCCGGTTAGATGTATGGGGATTTGTGTTTCTAGATGCCCGATATGATAGTGGTTTTGGCGAGGCAACAGGAGCCTTGGATGCTCTCCAATATGGGTAAGAAATCTATGTGTGTTTTTTTTTTATAGGGCTTCACTGTTTTAGTAGGTGTTTTAAGGTTTTTATCTGGTTTTAGTGTGTGGGTATTTATTATATATGCTGGTAACTAGGTGTGGTGGGGGTGGTTCCTATGGGCCTATTTAAACTTTGGGAATACGGGGTGTAATTAATCCTGACGAGACCAGTTGTGGTCGAAACATGTTATTTGTGAAATAAATATATCTTTTCTGATGGAAGACCTGTGAGTGCGTCGATGCTTTGGAATTCGTGTATACTATGGACAGCACCCCGGGCAAGTATTTGGAGGATTGGAGTGCAGTTGATCATCCGTGATTTTTGTATATATATATATATATATTATTCCCATTAATAAAGCACTTTTCTGATTTCAGCTCACATTTCTGTTACTTACGCTTATTGCATTGTTAGCACAAAATATCTAAAAACAACATTCCCACTTTTATTTGCACACATAAAGAACTCATCTTTCCAGTCATGATGTACGCATTACAAATTCCTTAAGGGGAAATAAAAGAACATCAAATTTACATGAAATCAATACATTCTTTGTAATAAAGTCCGTGTTGGGGCCCAGAGGCTACATGTATTTATAAAGTAGAGCACATGTACAAACGCAGGCCAACAGTGTTTAACACACAGTGGAAATTTCCTGTCTTGTTGCAAACCTCTCTTTATTGAGGATGGAAAAAAAAAAAAAATTATATATTGGATGCAGTATTTTTTTCTTTAAAGAAGAACCCCTGATTTTTTGCCAGAAACTGCTGATTAAAACCATGTAAAAACCAAGATATACCTGTTTATATATATAATGCTTATTCCACTTTCAGTGTAACCCACTTCTTCCTAAAGCACAGGGTGATACTACCACGGAAATATGTGGAGCACTGTGTGCTTAGACTGGTCAACAGTAGGCAGGCATTAGATAGATTAGATTTTCATCTAAGACAAACGTTTAAGCTGGGTACACACGATTAGATATTTCGGTCCGATCGACCATAGTTCAGTGTATCGGTCGATCGGACCGAAATTATCGAATCCGAATGTGCCTATCCGATCGACCGTTCGTCCGAATCGGACGAAAGGACGATCGGACGAGGGTGGAACCTCGTCCGATCGTGCGGTCCTCTATGGACCCACGATCGGTCGCGGTGGACTATCGGACGCGGCTGCTTTTGCCGCGACCGACATCCTTCCTCCTGGCCGACCGTTCGAAAGTATCAACGGTCGTCAGGAGGAAAAATCCTAGGTTTGTACCTAGCTTTAATCTAATGTCTAAAGACCTCATTTTACAAGCAGTGATTCTTATCTTGAGACATCTGGCCAATTCATTTTGTGATCACTAGTTAATTGCATAAAAATATTATGTGCTACTGATCTGGTCAAAAAATAATCAAGAAAAAAATAATCATATACATTCCTGTGTACCATACAATATCACTCTTTTTGCGCACTTGCATACATTTTAAACAATGTTCTGGTTTTCATTATTGTGATCTCATGAATGTAAACCCTTCCAATCACAAAAAGGTACCCCAGAATAGAAGGTTGTTTGTAAAATTACGAAAAAATAATATTGAATAATCATAAACCCATCAAAATTCTATGTACCGAAAAGTTCCAAATGTTCATCGAAACTTCAAAATGAACCCGAGACCCATCCCTAAATGCCAATCCATGCAGAGCTACAGATATCAGATTATTAATGCAAAGATAATTGTTCATCGTTGTCCTATTGTCTTATATACTCTTGGTTTGGGTTTAGTTGTGTTTTCCCATCTATTATGCACTATATCACTGTTTAAATCTTTCTCCTGAGTGATAATGTACTGGTTTCAAGACTTTACATATAGTTGAAATATATACCTTTTTTTAAGGGCATGTCCACCCCAAAAACTAAAATTTAACCCCATACTACCCCACTGTTTAGTTTAAAAAATCCATACCTTATATCTCTGCTCCAATGGTTCTCCTGCAGTGCATTTTCAAATTCCAGGAAAGTGAAGAGTAGAAGCTTTCATGAATCATCTGGTCCCTGCTGCTTCCCTAACCTCAACAAGGTCTGTGACATGAGCAGGGGAGCCCTTTCCCCCCCTCCCTCCCACCATCTGGATCCATCCTCTGCAGCACCTAGCATGAAATCGTGTAATGAAGCGTGTAACGAAAAAATTCAATGAACCAGGAATATTTTAAGGCATGTTCACCCCACAAAACTAAAATAACCCAGTACTGGCCCCACTGTTTAGTGTTAAAAAATCCTTACCTTACATCTCTGCTCCAAATGGTTCTCCTACAGTGCCAATCCGAAGCCCAAAAACTGAAGCATAAAGCCTTCATGCATAAGTAAGTTTTCTGCGTCTTCCTGTCCCCCTGGATGACTCTGGCATGCGCAGGGGAGCCCTTTCCCCCCCTTCCTCCCACACCCAGATTCCTTGTTTCTGCACTTGATTTAAAAACTGAAATCCTTTCTGTAGTGTAGCCACCCCCCACCCAACCCAAACCACATGGTTTAATAGAAAAAAATGGCAGGAAAATTACTTACCAGACCACATTCCTTCGGCTTTCTGCATAGCCAGCAGCCGCATCTGTGATTGACTGCCTCTCAGCCAATCACAGATGCAGCTGCTGATCCGTCCCCTAATAATACTTTGTTCCTGAAGGTATCATTAGAGGCCGTGGGAGTGGGAACATAGGCTGGTAAATAAGATTCCTGACCTTTTTTTAAATTTAAACCATGCATTTAGGGTTTGGAGGGGGTGCCTACATTACAGAAAAAGTGGACATACCCTTTAATCTTTTTACAAAATGCATTTTTTGCAATCTTTTTAATGAGAATTGAGTTGAACATATTGGTTTGGCCCCACGACAATCCAACTTTCTCATGTGGCCCCCTTAAAAAAAAATATTTTTTTTGTTTTGCAGTACTTTGGAATTTTATGTATCATAAAACATGGCGAAAAACAAGTTTTAATCACACATGTTTTGGAATCTCCATCCTACTAAATGTAATTCATTATTAGTTTAGTTTGTGTTCAGACATTTTAGTTCTGCAAGTCTAATAAATGCAAAGATAAACACTACATTTACCATTAACAATCTGCAGTACAATTATGTACTGAAACCTACCTTAACTTTTAATTTTCTAACTTATAGCAGATTTCATCTCATTAGTAAGTAGTAGTAGTAACTTGCTTTGTGTGCAGGTCTGGGAAGTGTGAGTACAACACTCTTAAGGTTATGGGAGTTCTCTACCAGAAAATCAAATGTAATTTTAATGGTGGATATCCAATATTCAATTTTATTGTTAACTGGTTCTTGGGTTTTTTTGTTTTTTTTGTAATTGTTTCATTAGTTTTATTAAAAATGTCAGTTGATTTCCAGCTATGAACAAATTAGGCTTATGATTCTATGTACCCAGATATCCCACTACAGACACAGACATTGAGTACTTCATCTGTCCTTTTTGTGCACTGCATTGCTAGGTGGCAGCACTGCACCATGATTGTCACTGTGTCTTTGTTTCATTACGAAATTACAAAATGAAAAATAATAATGAAAATTCACATATTTGTCAGAATGACATTTGAAATTTACAGGCCTCTTTCATTGCCATAAAAATTTAATTGAATTTTAAAACCCACAGCACACACACACACACATATATTAATAAGGCTTTGTCAACCATGGCTTGTTTCGTTACTAAACATGAAGTTTCAAAGCAAATTGAAAGTTTTATACTTAACTATAACATTTGGGTTTTTTAAGTTATAAATCCACGTACTTCTCCCTTTTCCATTACTTAGTAAATGAATGCCCTGTTTATGTTTAAAGGGTAACTGTGGTCCAAAAATGACTTTAGGTAAATTGACCGGAATTGCTTTCCTGAGTATTTTTACAATTTATGTTCATTATTTTTTACATAGTTTTGGAGATATTTACATTTTTATGTGTGTTATGATAGCAGTATCACCAGATCCCCTGCATTTCCTGCTCTGAAACCATGTGACAGTCCCTCTTCTCTGTGTCCCCTTTCTTCTCATGGGCACCCATGGCCGCTCCCTTGCAGTCCCCTCAAAACCCCGTATGACCCTCCCACTCCTCCTTCAGTCACTGTAACTTGATCTCTTCCTGATTTCTTCTGCACTGAGCATGTGCCAACCACAAATTAGGAGGAACTAGTATTTGTGACCGCAGATTCAGAACCTCCCACACCCCAACTTTCTGATCAGTGATTACTACATATCTTGGGCTGGCAGTGAGGTGGTTGATGGCTCATTTTAAAGGTAGGAACCTGACCTTTCATTTAAATCAACTTGTTTGGAGACCACAGTTCCCCTTTAATAAGTGTGTTTGTATCAGCTATATACTTTGTTTGTGTGCAGTTTAGATGATAAAGGCAGGCATACACTTGTTCATTTATTCTGAAGGTACAACTTATGATCAAATTGACGGAAAAAAAATCAACCTGTCAGTGGTCCTGTGGGAAAGATTGTCTGGTAATATCCGCAGTCTATTAAACAAGCACTGATAGGACCTGTTAGAAAATGTTTCTGGTAATCCCATCAGCAGCCATGTTATCTTGAGCATGTTTCACGATGAAATCCACGTAGGATAGATGATGTGTAGTTTGAGCAGCAACTTCCTGATTAATTTTCAAATTGGGAAATTTTAATTAGCTACACCATTTTGCCCATCTATAGGTGAATGGGCAGCTTAAGTATATTTAAAAAAGGAATTTTTGGCAATTGGCACACTTTTCTCCCCAATGCAAACATCTGCTTTATAGTATAAGTTTAGTCTTAACATTTTCTTTTCAACTGATACAAAATGTATGCTTTGAGAAAACTGGGTTTGAACATTTACTAGCTGCTCTAAGAACAGGCCAATTGTTGTGGCTTGGGACATTAGAGGTAGGAAAAATTGCAAAGCATCGTGGATGCACTGTCACACTTTAGCGTTAATTTTCAGCAACTTTGACTGTTCCATGTGTACTGGACAACCTTCATGGATTACAACCGAACAGCAGGGGAGTTTACAACATTTGTTTTGGGGTAAAATGCTTTAAGTTAAATTTAGGAAAATGGAATGTTAGAATTAGTTTGCAGGGCAGCCATCAGATGTTGATTTACTTTATTAAATAATGCCTGAATATAGGGCAACACCCAATATTCCTGCTGACAGACCTCCCAATCGAGATATCAATCGACAGTCTGTTAGTTGGGAATTAAAGAGGTACCACAACATTTCAGCACAATGAATCTTGTTGTTAATTGCATCCAGTTGTGCCCAGTTCTGGGATGTTTTACTGTTCTGTTGGGAATGTTCTAGGAAAATAGACCCAAAAAAATCTGTATAGATAATGTGTAATGTTATTCCTGTGAATGTGATTAGTTTTGTAGAAGATGTATGTATCCCTTTTAGTTTTGGTCAATCAAAATATTGGTCTAGGCAGTTGATTAAGCTGGAATATTGACTGTCTCAGAGCTTGTTAAAATGATTACATATAAATCACATGTACGGTAAGCCAAATATCAACACAAAGAAAATTCCACAGATACAAGAAGTCCTCTCATATTCGCTACTGGACTATGATTATATATATATATGATTATTTAGAAATACTGTTCAAACTTTGTTTTATTTTTAAAAAAAAACAAACACACACCAGTATCAAAGCATGTTACTATTTAAGCACACAGTGATATTTTTTTACGTTTTTTGTTGCAGTATTTCAAGTCCTATATTACTTTACATCTCTAAAGGAAAATAGTGCACAACTGTTAAAGTCAGTTAAAGTTATCAAATATTTATTTATGCAGAATGCAGCTGAAAGGAAGCAATACGTGAGTCAGAGTATTAGATCGCAAGGTACCAGTTATTTGTGTCTGCCATCTGCAAATATCTACTTGAAAAATAATTAGCTTAAATAGAGCTGTGTCTGCAAGTTTCACATTGTAACATGAATTACTTCTACTGTATCTGGGACATCAAGATTGCTGAAAGCACAGGTGTGTAAGTAACCTAAAAGATTTGGTAGACGAACAGAGAATATATGGTACACATGTACTGAAAGTACAGGTCTGTCCGCTGAGGGCATCTCACCAGCAGTAAACAACCCCAGCTTTTGTACTGTATTACTTTGGCTTTGACTTAGGGATATGTGGCATAAAGACTTACTTGTATATGGTAGCAGCACGCAACATTATGTAATCTTAAAGCCCCTTAATGTGCTCACAGAAAAGGCATTGAGCTTATTCAAAATGTGTTAATGAAGTGAAAAATGTCCAATAAGTACACTGATTTTCACCTGGCTTAAATGCATGAGCACATCAGTCTACTTACAATAACATATTTCGAATAACTTAATGCTCTAGTAATATGGTTATTAAGCTATGCAAAGTTAAAAACACAAACATAAACAGATAGATTAAAGCATGTGGTCTTAACTTGCTCTACTAAACATTTTTATTTGGTGGTTGTACATAATAACTAGGCTGCAATATAGTTTTAATTCGGTTTAACAAAACAGGTATCTTGAAGAGTCAGGAAGGAAAAGAAGAAATACTATTAAATTACAATTAGCAAACCAATACAAGGACAAGGTATTTTTTTAGTCACAATCAGGTAGAGTGCCACACATCCAGGTCACAACCATTACACTACCAAAATAATTCTATGTCCTTCCTTTTTACTTCCCTTTCCAAATTTGGCTTTGCTATTTTAGTATATCTAATTTTTTTGGTTTTGTTGATATTTCCAGGTCACCAAAGGTTTCCATCTTTTTACATCTACAATAAACACTTTCACATTTGCTGAAGAAGCAGCAGTGCCCCCATTGGAAAACAAACCACATGAAAAAAGGGCATGTCCATCCCTTCCACATAACCTAATACTTACCTTCCCCACACTCTGAAAACCCCAAACCTGCAAACTTTACTGGCATTCCTGAACCGAGATACTCACACTGGATTCTCCCCCATGCAGATTCACTAGTATGATGTCACTGCCGATGAATGACTACTGACAGGTTGACCAGCCTCCTCCTGTGTGCATGAGTGAGCTTGTAACAAGCTGCATAGCTTAAGAGAGGGAGGCAGTAAACAACCCAGGAAGAAGACAGAGTATGCAAGGTGAATATCTCAGTACAGGAAGCTATGGAGGCAAGGTTTGCGAGGTTGGATTTTTTTGGGGGTGGGAAAATTGAATTAAGTATAAAATTGTGATTGTTCAGAATTGGAGGTTACCAGTTATTGCCTATACCCTCTCCCCATAGACCATGAAAGTGATAAATAAAGGTATAAAAACCAAGAAAAAGAAACCTAAACTATTTCCAATGTCATCCTACCAATTTTTTTATCCAATAAGATTTTATGGTAATATCTTTTAGGTAAAATGCGTTTCTTAAAGGACGAAAAGCGCTAAAATGATGTATAATATGATTTTTTTGTGTTTTATATGCAAAGATCTTTACTGCAAATTCAGTAAGGCTGGTAGACACCATACAATTTTTCAGAGCAGCCGATATTACTGTGTAACGGTATGATGTAGTTGCAGGTGACCATGAATGATTGGGTATGTCAGAATATTCCGTCACAATCGATCACAATGAATGGCCATGACCAACCATGATTGTCCCAGCTGAATGCTTGCCAGTGGTGTAACAGTCGGACAGGACGAAAAATTTGCGGGTTGTGTACCCAGCCTAAAAGTAGTTTTTAGGAAAGTTATAGAATAGCAGTAAATCTCCTCTAAAGTATTATTTATAATTTAATATATTTTTATCTCATGGAGGCAGAGGTAAAAATAAAAAATGAGTCCTCCTTTAATGAAACTTAATGAAAACTGTTGTGTTTTTCCGAGGACCTTTCTTGCCCCTCTAAGCAGATATTTTACTTCATGTGCCTGCGAGTGTTTGTCATTCAATTCACTTCGTATAATGAAGACAATTTTGTTAGTCCCTATGTTCATCTTACCAGAGTTATGAAATTAGCCATCCACTCCCAGGGATTCTCGTGAGAAACGGCAAGATTAGCTTATCTGCGTCACACAAGTGTGCAGACAGGAGACTGCACTGCTTAAAATTACATTGCCTGCTGCTGATTTCCCAGGCCAGATATAGCTTAAACGGCTGTGACAGGAAAGAGCTGCAAAAGACAAACAGAGAAAGAGGACAGACAGAAAAGATGAGAGATTGTCTGTACAGTGCGAAAAGATGTAGCTAAAAATAAGCCTATGACATTTCCACATGTGGAAGCAGGCTGGGGTGAGAAGTGGGTTACTATGCACCAGAACTAGTGTGATAATTGATTTCTCATTGACCTTTAACATAATTGGCAGTGTCCATATAATACCAGTTTATTGAGACAGTCATTTAAAAAATGCTGCACTTCTGACCCATCGTAAACCGCAGGACTGTTTACTAGCCAACACACCATATCCATGGCAGTGGTTATGTTACTTCATTTTGGTTGGTATGTATATTGATTGGCAGTGCATATTTCACTGACAATTCTGTAGGCCTCAGCTAGCAGCTAGTATAAACATGTACCAAGAGCAGTTATCGCAAAGGTACGTTTTAAAGCAGATAGCTGGCGTTAAAGGGTATGTCCACCCTAAAATGGATTTTAATATGCTGCTCCCCCATGTCTCCCAGCCCCAACCGCAAAATATTTTTTCAGAAGCCCCCCAAACTCTTACTTACCTCCCTCATTCCTCCGCCGCACTGCCGGCCCTGCTTGCGAGAATGCAAGCGAGGGGCGGGACCGGCAGTCGCGTCTGTGATTGGCTGAGCGGCAGCCAGTCACGGCGCGGCTGCCGGTTCATTCTGCAGCGAGGAAAGCGGAGAGGTAAGTAAGAGTTTGGGGAGCTTTTTGAAAAAAAAAAAATATGCGGTTGGGGCTGGGGGACATGGGGAGCAGCATATTAAGGGGATTGACGCTAGGGGAGGGAATAGTAAACGGGAGGAGAGGGAGGGGGAGGGAGGGGGGAGAAGGGCTGCAGTGCGCATGGCAAATATCTACCGGAGGCAAGATAGCAGGCAGAGCCCTGCTATCCTCCTTGGTGGTTAGTTTTGGGACTTTGGGGGGGGGTTACAGGAGAACCCTATGGAGCTGGGATGTGAGGTAAGGATTAAACTACACTACATGGTGGGGCCAGTAGTTGGGGGGATTATAGTTTTGGGGGTGGACATGCCCTTTAAAGATTCGTAAAAGGCAAACTCCAGTCACAATGCACTGAGAGACACTATCAGCTCAGTGCATTGCCTAAAGGGGGCAATAGAGAGTGATAACGACTCTTGGTAGATAGCCCTGTTTGTGTCTTAAAGTCACGTTAACCCTCGGTACAATGGTTTAAGACACAAATCGCTGATAACGGCTCTCGGGTACATAGCCCTGCAAATGTTTTAGATCATAAATGGGTGTTCATAACATGAGTTTTCAGATTTTTTTACTCCACCCAAAGGATCGTATAAACATCTTAATGACTGTATACACCAATAACAAGCACCGGTGTGTAAGTGTTTCACTGTTACCCGGGCATTCTATTATTCACAGGGAGATGGAAATAAGCGTTCTCACCTCCCTGTGATAAATAGATACAGATTTATGTACTTAAAGGGTATCTCCACTCGTTTTAACAAATTTTGCCATTTAGTTTTATTGAAGAATGGGAGTAAAGGAGCTGTGTCTTACCTCACGTTCATCAATAAAACAATCAGGAGCCAAGGTAGAAGAACTTACCCTCTCGCTTGCTCCCCCCGGCACGTAGTCTGACAGGTCCCAAAGGACTCTGTCTTCTTTGCGCCTGCAAACTAAATGGCAAAAATTTGTTAATACGAGTGGAGATACCCTTTAATGAAGTACATAAAATCTGTTACGTGTCCTTTAATTTCATGGAAATACACAGTAGAAAAATAAGCCTCAATTTATTAATAAATTACACACAACTTTAACGTGACTTTCTGATGCAAACCCTAATGTAATATCTATGGAAAACAATTCCAACGGATGTAAAGTTGAACAACATCTATACAATAACACGTCTCGGTACACAGTCCTGTTAGTATTATCCTAGGCTAAAGTATGATTGAGCGTCTCAAACCCTTTTCCCACATTTAGGATTAATACAACACCACTATGGGTATGCACTTCATACATACTTTGTATATGTGGTGACCTGAGTGTATTATACCCCTTGTCCTGCACTTGTACAGTAGAGCAATGTTACAGTTGTAGCTAGCATTGTATAAAGCATTAAGGTGGCCCAGGTGCATTAAGCCCCAGACCTTTCAGGGGTTTTCCGAAATCAGCCATTCGTGGGTCTACCAAACGTTTGGAAATCCTTGTATATTCAATATACATTCGATGATTTCGAACTTAAGTTTGCAAGTTGAAAACCGAACTAGTTAAGATTATGAACTAGTTCAGATAGTTCGGATTCATCCGAACTGTAAAAGTTTGGCCCGAATTTTGGGTTTGAAGTTGGGTATTGGTACATCACTAGTATTGAGTCTTCTCACATAGTATTTGGTCTAAGTTAAATACGTAGAACGTTATAATGTGAGCAAAACATTTGTGGCATCATCGCACTTCATAATCATCATAGTCAAGTAGATGAAGAATACTGAGAGAGCATCTTATAAGAGATCTAATCACTCAACTGGAGCCTACAATAACTATTGCATAAATGCCATGCTAGAGCTACATAATTTAATCATTAAATGGGTCAGGGGAATGTTCCCAGCATACCTTAACTTTCCATACTTGAGCAGGCATCCCCTATGGGCGTAAATTAATTTTATAGGGCAACACAGAGTTGACTGCTTGTTTCCATGCAGAAGGCTGGGCCACTGACTCCCTCCTCCCTCCACGAAGATTCCACAATCCGCAGCACCAGCTGTTTTTAAACAGCTGATCGCGCGTATGAAGGAAACCTATGCGCGATCAGCTGTTTAAAAGACTGGACTCAAACTTCCAATCGTAACTGAACCGGAAGTTTGAGTCTGGTCTTTTAAACAGCTGATTGCGTGTATGTTTCATTAAAAAACGTCTTGTCGCTGCACAGATTATGGGCTTGTGGCGGGCCCTACCACTCCGGGGGCTGTAGTTACGCTGCTGTTTCCATGCCTGCAGGCAGGGTGGCAATGGATACAAGGTTTGTATCCATGTCTTGGTTATTTGCTTCTTTGCAATAAATAGTACCAGTGATCTACTGATTGCAAAAGGATATGGGAGGGAACAGAAGAAATCTTACCTGTAAAGCTGGTACACACAGTCCAGATTTCTGAAAGATGACAGACAGGATCTGCAAGATCCTGTCTGCCATCTTTCAAAGATCTGCATCACACAGTCCCGAGCGTTCTCCATAGGAAAACGAATGTACACACATAACGATAAAGCCCCGATACCGTTGGATCCACGGTATCGGGGCTTTATCGTACTGTGTGTACCCAGCTTTAATAGAAAGCCAGACTTGGAAAATCTGGCAAAACCAGGTTGCCCTGCCACTAGCATGTGTTTGCTTTGGAAAATAAGCACTTTTCACATGTAACCTGGTTTATGCAACCACAAAATAACAAATTATTTCATTTGCAGTTTCCAGCTATTTTTATTGAAAGTAAAATTCATAGAAGCATAACCATAATTAATTGCTAAAATTATAAGCATCAAATGTTATGTAGCACACCTTGCTCAAAATTCTCAGGAAACTAAGCTTAATAATTTGGCTTAAAAGAGACAAGTGTTTGCGAGACAGGAGGACATATAGGAGAAGTGTGTTTTCTTCTAGCTACCAAATCCATGAAAGCAGTTCAGAGTTATCTGTGATGTCTGTATAGAAATGAATGGTCGTATGTTGCAGGCGCAATCAACATACCTACTTCTTGATTGGATTTTTTAAGCAGATCTAATCAGCAATGATTAGCTGCTTCTTGATTGCCACTCCTTCTAGTTACATCCTAATTGTATTATCAACCAGTGGTACTGCCAAGGGAGCAATGCCTTGCCAGTCCTTTATATGGGTGCGCCGCTTTAGATTTGTATTGTAGGAGTAGCCGGTGTACTTAACAATTTTCTAAGTGTGTAAGAACAAGAGTCCCGGTGCGAGTCACGTATAGGACTCTGCCTCCTACCTGGCCTCCGGGAGAAGTTTGGCATGCATAGTGCAGCCCTTCTCCCTCCCCCTCCCTACCTCTCCCTCCCTCTCAGGATTCCCTCCCCCTAGCATAAATCCCTTAATATATAGTATTCCCCCTGCCAGCCCAGCCCCAACCGCTATATTTATATGTTTAGAAAGCTCCCCAAACTCTACTTACCTCCCCTCTTTCCTCCGCCGCACTCCCGGCCCTCTGCTTGCGAGAAAATGCAAGCAGAGGGGCGGGACCGGCAGTTGCGTCTGTGATTGGCTGAGCGGCAGCCAATCACGGGTGTGGCTGCCGGCAGCTCATTTCGGTGGAGGAAAGAGGAGAGGTAAGTAAAGTTTGGGGAGCTTTCTAAACATATAAATATAGCGGTTGGGGCTGGGCTGGCAGGGGCAATACTATATATTAAGGGATTTATGCTAGGGGGAGGGAATCCTGAGAGGGAGGGAGAGGTAGGGAGGGGGAGGGAGAAGGGCTGCACTATGCATGCCAAACTTCTCCCGGAGGCCAGGTAGGAGGCAGAGTCCTATATGGACTCTGCTATCCTCCTGATGGGCAGTTTTTGGGACTTTGTGGGGGACTACAGGAGAACCATATGGAGCTGGGATGTGAGGTAAGGATTAAACTACACTACATGATGGGGCCAGTAGTTGGGGGGATTATAGTTTTGGGGGTGGACATGCCCTTTAAATATATAGTGCTAGAAACTGTCTGCACCATTGAGGGGGGGAGATCACAAGCTCAAACTCAGCTGTAGAGAGGTGTGGTGGATACACAGACTTGGATCTCTAGCCCCCAATGGTCTTAACAGAGATTACAATTTGTATCTCTTTATATGACTTAGGTCAGTTGTCCTTGTATATATATATATCGGGACTTTTGATGTTGATTTGGAAAGTGACTTTGCTTTCTCCCAGGAGGAAGTGGATAAAATTTTATTTGCAGAATCTGGTGACAAGGGCTTAAATGGTAGGTCCACTAGAGAGGTATACTTCAAATTTCTTAATCTGAGAAAGCGTGTTATTGATTTACAGTTACACGGCACTTGTTTATCTGACTATCACAGGGCCCGCAGGATCCCTAGAGGATTCAGAGTGCGTAATGTCCCGACTTTGGGCAGAAACGATAAAGATTTTTGCGGGCGATGGATAGGGATTTTGAATAAGTGCTCGTTTGACCTAATGGTGCTGGTTATTGACTTTGTGGGTAAAGAACTAATTAAGGTGAAAAACGAGCTTGAATTGTATGAAACTGAGAATACTGATTTTCTGAAAGCAGATACTACTGTAGATCATTTAACCAAAATTGGTGAGCAGGTTACCAGGTATAAGCACGATCTTCTACAATTTAAACGAGATAAGCTACATAAAGTTGAACAGGATTATAGAGATAAGAGGGTATACCCTTGGCTGCTTGGACAGCAGCAAGAGAGACGTGGTAGGGTCCGTAGGAGGCGCCCATTTGGTATTACAATAGACTCTTCTGGAGAATCGAGTCATTCAGATATGGAACCATCATTGGATGATGGACAAATGGGCGCCCAGAGGACTACTACACAGGTCCCTTTTCACGGGAGAGTGACAAGATCCAGAAATATAGGAGGCAGAGGAGATACATCCGGAGGGGAGGCTATAAAAGTAAGAGGCAGGCCACCTCGAAAGAAGTAAATATCTTCAATCTGAGCCAGCATGTTCTCTCCTCGGATGAGGAGACTCTTTTGAGTAAAGGCCTTTCCTTTATCCCTATGTCTGGAGCCAATGAGTTCCAATTTGATGTGGATCTTTATAAATTTCAAAGGAGGCTTAAACTCAAAGAGTTTTTTACCAGAAACTCTACTGAAGGGGCAGCTATGGAGTTGTTTAAACCAGCTAGTACTTTTGAGCCAGTAAACACACCTCCAGGCATTAAAGTGTTTACTCAACTTTTACAGACAGATGTACACAGACTTATAAAAGAACACAAGAAGCCTTATGATAATCTTACTAAACCACAACGTCATGCCATAAATACGTTGCGAGCTGATCAAGAACTGGTCATACGCCCTGCCGATAAGGGCGGTGCAGTGGTCCTTTTGGATCGCTCTTACTATGTGTCGGAATTGTTGGCACAACTGAATGATACGTCTACGTATCGGAGATGTGGCAAGAACCCAGTATGTGAAACTAAGAAACTGGTTGATACAGTGGTCACTCAGGGTGTACAGGCCCGATGGATTACTGAAAGAGAAGGCAGGTTTCTTATTACCGAATTTCCGGTTTGCCCAATAATCTATACGCTACCCAAAGTGCATAAGTCACTCCAGAGCCCTCCAGGGAGACCCATTGTGACGTCACATGGATCTCTCCTGAAGCCACTGGCTCAATTTATTGATTACTATTTACAACCTGCTGTAAAAAAGATGAGTTCATACCTTAGGGATAGTGGCCATCTTATTGAGATTTTGTCTGAACTTAAGGGTTCCCAGAGGAATATGGTATTGGTTACGGCTGATGTTAGCAGCCTCCTTATACAGTAATTCCCCAACAAGAAGGGATTGATGCGTGTAGGCAGGCACTGGTAACAATGGGACATGTTGGGCCCCCAGTGGAATATCTTATGGAATTGCTGCAGTTTGTGTTGGCCAATAACCATTTTCGATTCCAAGAGGAATATTTTGTGCAGTGCAAAGGCACGGCGATGGGGTCGAATGTGGCCCCGTCTTTTGCTAACTTATACATGCAGCAATTCGAACAGGAACACCTATTACCTATTTTGGGATCCAGAGTATGCCTGTATAAACGGTATATAGATGTATATGTTCCTGATTGGGATGGTGAATCGTTTCTATACGGGAAAAAATTCAGACCATTAATGATCTGAATACTCCCATAAACTAACGTGTAAGGTTGATGAGAATGAAATTGAGTTTTTGGATCTCAAGGTGTTTAAGGGGTGACAACTTTGGTACTACCTGTTTCGTAAAAACACTGACCGTAATACGGTGCTTCACGCATCTAGCTTCCATCCTCCTGCGTTGGTTAAAGCTATACCGTATACACAATATCTGAGGACACTACGTAATAATAGTGAAGATGACCAGGCTGAAATACAGCTAAGAGAAATGACGGGTCGCTTTTTGGACAGGGGTTACCCAGAGAGTGTGTTAAACAGCAGCTTACCAAAGCCCTTGTCACCATAGCTAGTGGTCATAAATCTAAGGAGAGAGGACAATTGAGTATGACCTTTCCCATTGATTACTCTGTATGTAGTTCTGATATAATATGTAGGGCGAAAAGTTTATGGGACATTATCATCAAGGATCCTAACTTGCCTTTGAACACAACATGAACTACGGATAGCACATCGTCGAGGAAGAGTCTTCGGAATATGCTGGTGAGGACGGATCTTAGGAAACAGCTGATTGGAGATGTGACCCTTTTTGGTGGTGCTTCACGCATCTAGCTTCCATCCTCCTCTGCGTTGGTTAAAGCTATACCGTATACACAATATCTGAGGACACTACGTAATATAGTGAAGATGACCAGGCTGAAATACAGCTAAAGAATGACGGGTCGCTTTTTGACAGGGGTTACCCAGAGAGTGTGCTTAAACAGCAGCTTACCAAAGCCCTTGTCACCATAGGTAGTGGTCAAAATCTAAGGAGAAGACAATTGAGTATGACCTTTCCCATTGATTACTCTGTATGTAGTTCTGATATAATATGTAGCGGCAAAGTTTATGGGACATTATCATCAAGGATCCTAACTTGCCTTTGAACAACATGAACTACGATAGCACATCGTCGAGGAAGGAGTCTTCGGAATATGCTGGTGAGGACGGATCTTAGGAAACAGCTGATTGGAGATGTGACCCTTTTTGGTGGTGCTGTTAGGCCCGGGTGCTATCATGTCCCAATTGTGTGACCTGCGGACATATGTTAACAGGAAAAGATTTTCCTCATCCAAGGACTGGTAAACGTATTAAGATCAACTTCAGATTGACTTGCACGAGCTGCTATGTGATCTACTTTTTAATCTGCCCATGTGCATTGGTGTATGTAGGCAAGACTGTGAGTAGCTTTCGCGAACGTTTTGCCAACCACCGTAGCGCTATTAGAGCAGCATTGTCAAATCAATCGATGGAGAAAAAGATTGGGAAGTTCTGTGATCAAACGGTGGCCAGGCACTTTAAGTTATTGGGACATAGCCTATCTTCATTGAAATGTATGGTGTTTGATCATGTACCACCCATGGAGGGTGATAGATCAAAAAGACTCCTCCAGGTTGAATCGAGGTGGATCTCACGACTACAAACTTTGGTACCCGACGGTCTCAATGAAGTGAATAACTTGGGCTGTTTTCTATGACTCTAATTTTGAATACCTTGTTGTGTATAACCCTGCCTTTTATTGCTCTGGTGTTTACTCTGATTCTTATTGATACTACTTTTTTATTATCTTCTATCCTCTATATATTTATATCTATTGATTTTACGATATGATCCTTATGTCTCATTATGACATTTTTTCATTTGGCTTTGTATGTCCCCTTAGGGTTGAGTTATTTGAGGGTACATGATTTGGCTAATCATGATTTTTTTACATTTTGTTTCCATAAGTGTACAGTATATAGTAGATACTAGATGTTTATGTTGGGGAGCATATTTGGTTCTCCTGTGTGCCTGCCGATATGGGCACATGCGGGTGGGAGTCTTACTTTGATGGATTTTCTACTTGGGACTAGCGTGTGTAGCAGTTTCCCATGGTTTCCTCCCTCCGTTTCCATGTTATGTATTGCCTAGGGGCGTGGTCTGTTTGACACGCTCTGTGCCTTGTTGATGCTCCGCCTCTCCGCCCGGGTTTCCTTTTTCCTATCAGGTCCGGCTGTCTTGTTTGGCCATGTGATGGATCTGTGTACCACGTGATGCTTTGTCACTGCTGGTATGCGGAAGCGGTAGCAGCCCGGTTAGATGTATGGGGATTTGTGTTTCTTAGATGCCCGATATGATAGTGGTTTTGGCGAGGCAACAGGAGCCTTGGATGCTCTCCAATATGGGTAAGAAATCTATGTGTGTTTTTTTTTATAGGGCTTCACTGTTTTAGTAGGTGTTTTAAGGTTTTTATCTGGTTTTAGTGTGTGGGTATTTATTATATATGCTGGTAACTAGGTGTGGTGGGGGTGGTTCCTATGGGGCCTATTTAAACTTTGGGAATACGGGGTGTAATTAATCCTGACGACGACCAGTTGTGGTCGAAACATGTTGATTTGTGAATAAAATATATCTTTTCTGATGGAAGACCTGTGAGTGCGTCGATGCTTTGGAATTCGTGTATACTATGGGACAGCACCCGGGCAAGTATTTGGATTGATTGGAGTGCAGTTGATCATCCGTGATTTTTGTATATATATATATATATATATATCACATTAATAAAGCACTTTTCTGATTTCAGCTCACATTTCTGTTACTTACGCTTATTGCATTGTTAGCACAAAATATACTAAAAACAACATTCTCCACTTTTATTTGCACAGCATAAAAGACTCATCTTTCCAGTCATGATGTACAGCATTACAAATTCCTTAAGGGGAAATAAAAGAACATCAAATTTTTACATGAAAATCAATACATTCTTTGTAATAAAGTCCGTGTTGGGGCCCAGAGGCTACATGTATTTATAAAGTGAGAGCACATGTACAAACGCAGGCCAACAGTGTTTAACACACAGTGGAAATTTCCCGTCTTGTTGCAACATCCCCTTTATTGAGGATGGAAAAAAAAAAAAAAAATAATAATTTGGATGCAGTATATTTTTCTTTAAAGAAGAACCCCTGATTTTTTGCCAGAAACTGCTGATTAAAACCATGTAAAAACCAAGATATACCTGTTATAATATATAACTGCTTATTCCACTTTCAGTGTAACTCACTTCTTCCTAAAGCACAGGGTGATACATACCACGGAAATACTGTGGGAGCACTGTGTGCTTAGACTGGTCATACAGTAGGCAGGCATTAGATAGATTAGATGTTCATCTATAGACAAACGTTTAAGCTGGGTACACACGATTAGATATTTCGGTCCGATCGACCGATAGTTCAGTGTATCGGTCGATCGGACCGAAATTATCGAATCCGAATGTGCCTATGTCCGATCGACCGTTCGTCCGAATCGGACGAAAGGACGATCGGACAGGGTGGAAAACCTCGTCCGATCGTGCGGTCCTCTATGGACCGCACGATCGGTCGCGGTGACTATCGGACGCGGCTGCTTTTGCCGCGACCGACAGTCCTTCCTCCTGGCCGACCGTTCGAAAGTATCGAACGGTCGGTCAGGAGGAAAAATCGCTAGGTGTGTACCTAGCTTTAATCTAATGTCTAAAGACCTCATTTTACAAGCAGTGATTCTTATCTTGAGACATCTGGCCAATTCATTTTGTGATCACTAGTTAATTGCATAAAAATATTATGTGCTACTGATCTGGTCAAAAAATAATCAAAGAAAAAATAATCAATATACATTCCTGTGTACCATACAATATCACTCTTTTTGCGCACTTGCATACATTTTAAACAATGTTCTGGTTTTCATTATTGTGATCTCATGAATGTAAACCCTTCCAATCACACCAAGGTAACCCCAGAATAGAAGGTTGTTTGTAAAATTACGAAAAAATAATATTGAATAATCGATAAACCCATCAAAAATTCTATGTACCGAAAAGTTCCAAATGTTCATCGAAACTTCAAAATGAACCCGAGACCCATCCCTAAATGCCAATCCATGCAGAGCTACAGATATCAGATTATTAATGCAAAGATAATTGTTCATCGTTTGTCCTATTGTGCTTATATACTCTTGGTTTGGGTTTAGTTGATGTTTTCCCATCTATTATGCACTATATCACTGTTTAAATCTTTCTCCTGAGTGATAATGTACTGGTTTCAAGACTTTACATATAGTTGAATATAATACCTTTTTTTAAGGGCATGTCCACCCCAAAAACTAAAATTTAACCCCATACTAGCCCCACTGTGTAGTGTTAAAAAATCCATACCTTATATCTCTGCTCCAAATGGTTCTCCTGCAGTGCATTTTCAAATTCCAGGAAAGTGAAGAGTAGAAGCTTTCAATGAATCATCTGGTCCCTGCTGCTTCCCTAACCTCAACAAGGTCTGTGACATGAGCAGGGGAGCCCTTTCCCCCCCTCCCTCCCACCATCTGGATCCATCCTCTGCAGCACCTAGCATGAAATCGTGTAATGAAGCGTGTAACGAAAAATAATTCAATGAACCAGGGATATTATTTTAAAGGGCATGTTCACCCCACAAAACTAAAATCTAACCCAGTACTGGCCCCACTGTTTAGTGTTAAAAAAATCCTTACCTTACATCTCTGCTCCAAATGGTTCTCCTACAGTGCCAATCCGAAGCCCAGAAAACTGAAGCATAGAAGCCTTCATGCATAAGGTAAGTTTTCTGCGTCTTCCCTGTCCCCCTGGATGACTCTGGCATGCGCAGGGGAGCCCTTTCCCCCCCTTCCTCCCACACTCCAGATTCCTTGTTTCTGCACTTGATTTTAAAAAACTGAAATCCTTTCTGTAGTGTAGCCACCCCCCACCCAACCCAAACCACATGGTTTAAATAGAAAAAAAATGGCAGGAAAATTACTTACCAGACCACATTCCTTCGGCTTTCTGCATAGCCAGCAGCCGCATCTGTGATTGACTGCCTCTCAGCCAATCACAGATGCAGCTGCTGATCCGTCCCCTAATAATACTTTGTTCCTGAAGGTATCATTAGAGGCCGTGGGAGTGGGAACATAGGCTGGTAAATAAGATTCCTGACCTTTTTTTTAAATTTAAACCATGCATTTAGGGTTTGGAGGGGGGTGCCTACATTACAGAAAAAAGTGGACATACCCTTTAATCTTTTTACAAAATGCATTTTTTGCAATCTTTTTAATGAGAATTGAGTTGAACATATTGGTTTGGCCCCACGACAATCCAACTTTCTCATGTGGCCCCCTTTAAAAAAAAAATATTTTATTTGTTTTGCAGTACATTTTGGAATTTTATGTATCATAAAACATGGCGAAAAACAAGTTTTAAATCACATTGTTTTGGAATCTCCATCCTACTAAAATGTAATTCATTATTAGTTTAGTTTGTGTTCAGACATTTTAGTTCTGCAAGTCTAATAAATGCAATAGATAAACACTACATTTACCATTAACAATCTGCAGTACAATTATGTACTGAAACCTACCTTAACTTTTAATTTTCTAACTTATAGCAGATTTCATCTCATTAGTAAGTAGTAGTAGTAACTTGCTTTGTGTGCAGGTCTGGGAAGTGTGAGTACAACACTCTTAAGGTTATGGGAGTTCTCTACCAGAAAATCAAATGTAATTTTAATGGTGGATATACATATATTCAATTTTATTGTTAACTGGTTCTTGGGTTTTTTGTTTTTTTGTTGTATAATATTGTTTCATTAGTTTTATTTAAAAATGTCAGTGATTTCCAGCTATGAACAAATTAGGCTTATGATTCTATGTACCCAGATATCCCACTACAGACACAGACATTGAGTACTTCATCTGTCCTTTTTGTGCACTGCATTGCTAGGTGGCAGCACTGCACCATGATTGTCACTGTGTCTTTGTTTCATTACAGAAATTACAAAATGAAAAATAATAATGAAAATTCACATATTTTGTCAGAATGACATTTGAAATTTACAGGCCTCTTTCATTGCCATAAAAATTTAATTGAATTTTAAAACCCACAGCACACACACACACACATATATTAATAAGGCTTTGTGCAACCATGGCTTGTTCTGTTACTAAACATGAAGTTTCAAAGCAAATTGAAAGTTTATACTTAAACTATAACATTTGGGTTTTTTAAGTTATAAATCCACGTACTTCTCCCTTTTCCATTACTTAGTAAATGAATGCCCTGTTTATGTTTAAAGGGTAACTGTGGTCCAAAAATGACTTTAGGTAAATTGACCGGAATTGCTTTCCTGAGTATTTTTACAATTTATGTTCATTATTTATTTTACATAGTTTTGGAGATATTTACATTTTTATGTGTGTTATGATAGCAGTATCACCAGATCCCCTGCATTTCCTGCTCTAAGAACATGTGACAGTCCCTCTTCTCTGTGTCTCCTTCCGTCTCATGGGCATCCATGCCCGCTCCCTTGCAGTCCCCTCAAAACCCCGTATGACCCCTCCCACTCCTCCTTCAGTCACTGTAACTTGATCTCTTCCTGATTTCTTCTGCACTGAGCATGTGCCAACCACAAATTAGGAGGAACTAGTATTTGTGACCGCAGATTCAGAACCTCCCACACCCCAACTTTCTGATCAGTGATTACTACATATCTTGGGCTGGGCAGTGAGGTGGTTGATGGCTCATTTTAAAGGTAGGAACCTGACCTTTCATTTAAAATCAACTTGTTTGGAGACCACAGTTCCCCTTTAAATAAGTGTGTTTGTATCAGCTATATACTTTTGTTTGTGTGCAGTTTAGATGATAAAGGCAGGCATACACTTGTTCATTTATTCTGAAGGTACAACTTATGATCAAATTGACCGGAAAAAAATCAACCTGTCAGTGGTTCCTGTGGGAAAGATTGTCTGGTAATATCCGGCAGTCTATTAAACAAGCACTGATAGGACCTGTTAGAAAATGTTCTGGTAATCCCATCAGCAGCCATGTTATCTTGAGCATGTTTCACGATGAAATCCACGTAGGATAGATGATGTGTAGTTTGAGCAGCACTTCCTGATTAATTTTCAAATTGGGAAATTTTAATTAGCTACACCATTTTGCAGCCATCTATAGGTGAATGGGCAGCTTAAGTATATTTAAAAAAAGGAATTTTTGGCAATTGGCACACTTTTCTCCCCAATGCAAACATCTGCTTTATAGTATAAGTTTAGTCTTAACATTTTCTTTTCAACTGATACAAAATGTATGCTTTGAGAAAACTGGGTTTGAACATTTACTAGCTGCTCTAAGAAACAGGCCAATTGTTGTGGCTTGGGACATTAGAGGTAGGAAAAAATTGCAAAGCATCGTGGATGCACTGTCAACACTTTAGCGTTGAATTTTCAGCAACTTTGACTAGTTCCATGTGTACTGGACAACCTTCATGGATTACAACCGAACAGCAGGGGAGTTTCAACATTTTGTTTTGGGGGTAAAATGCTTTAAGTTAAATTTAGGAAAATGGAATGTTAGAATTAGTTTGCAGGGCAGCCATCAGATGTTGATTTACTTTTATTAAATAATGCCTGAATATATGGGCAACACCCAATATTCCTGCTGACAGACCTCCCAATCGAGATATCAATCGACAGTCTGTTAGTTGGGAATTAAAGAGGTACCACAACATTTCAGCACAATGAATCTTGTTGTTAATTGCATCCAGTTGTGCCCAGTTCTGGGATGTTTTACTGTTCTGTTGGGAATGTTCTAGGAAAAATAGACCCAAAAAAATCTGTATAGATAATGTGTAATGTTATTCCTGTGAATGTGATTAGTTTTGTAGAAGATGTATGTATCCCTTTTAGTTTTGGTCAATCAAAATATTGGTCTAGGCAGTTGATTAAGCTGGAATATTGACTGTCTCAGAGCTTGTTAAAATGATTACATATAAATCACATGTACGGTAAGCCAAATATCAACACAAAGAAAATTCCACAGATACAAGAAGTCCTCTCATATTCGCTACTGGACTATGATTATATTATATATATGATTATATTAGAAATACTGTTCAAACTTTGTTTCTATTTTTAAAAAAAACATAACCACACCAGTATCAAAGCATGTTACTATTTTAAGCACACAGTGATATTTTTTTACGTTTTTTGTTGCAGTATTTCAAGTCCTATATTACTTTAACATCTCTAAAGGAAAATAGTGCACAACTGTGTAAAGTCAGTTAAAGTTATCAAATATTTATTTATGCAGAATGCAGCTGAAAGGAAGCAATACGTGAGTCAGAGTATTAGATCGCAAGGTACCAGTTATTTGTGTCTGCCATCTGCAAATATCTACTTGAAAAATAATTAGCTTTAAATAGAGCTGTGTCTGCAAGTTTCACATTGTAACATGAATTACTTCTACTGTATCTAGGGACATCAAGATTGCTGAAAGCACAGGTGTGTAAGTAACCTAAAAGATTTGGTAGACGAACAGAGAATATATGGTACACATGTACTGAAAGTACAGGTCTGTGCCGCTGAGGGCATCTCACCAGCAGTAAACAACCCCCAGCTTTTGTACTGTATTACTTTGGCTTTGACTTAGGGATATGTGGCATAAAGACTTACTTGTATATAGGTAGCAGCACGCAACATTATGTAATCTTAAAGCCCCTTAATGTGCTCACAGAAAAGGCATTGAGCTTATTAACAAAATGTGTTAATGAAGTGAAAAATGTCCAATAAGTACACTGATTTTCACCTGGCTTAAAATGCATGAGCACATCAGTCTACTTACAATAACATATTTCGAATAATCTTAAATGCTCTAGTAATATGGTTATTAAAGCTATGCAAAGTTAAAAACACAAACATAAACAGATATGATTAAAGCATGTGGTCTTAACTTGCTCTACTAAAACATTTTATTTTGTGGGTTGTACATAATAACTAGGCATGCAATATAGGTTTTAATTCGGTTTAACAGAACAGGTATCTTGAAGAGTCAGGAAGGAAAAGAAGAAATACTATTAAATTACAATTAGGCAAACCAATACAAGGACACAGGGTATTTTTTTTAGTCACAATCAGGTAGAGTGCCACACATCCAGGTCACAACACATTACACTACCAAAAATAATTCTATGTCCTTCCTTTTTACTTCCCCTTTCCAAATTTGGCTTTGCTATTTTAGTATATCTAATTTTTTTGTGTTTTGTTGATATTTCCAAAGGTCACCAAAGGTTTCCATTTTCAATCTGTTTACATCTACAATAAACACTTTGCACATTTGCTGAAGAAGCAGCAGTGCCCCCATTGGAAAACAAACCAATGAAAATAAAGGGCATGTCCATCCCTTCCACATAACCTAATACTTACCTTCCCCACACTCTGAAAACCCCAAACCTGCAAACTTTACTGGCATTCCTGAACCGAGATACTCACACTGGATTCTCCCCCATGCAGAGTCATCACGTATGATGTCACTGCCGATGAATGACTACTGACAGGTTGACCAGGCCTCCTCCTGTGTGCATGAGTGAGCTTGTAACAAGCTTGCATAGCTTAAGAGAGGAGGCAGTAACAACCCAGGAAGAAGACAGAGTAGTGCAAGGTGAATATCTCAGTACAGGAAAGCTATGGAGGCAAGGTTTGCGAGGTTGGATTTTTTTGGGGGTGGGAAAATTGAATTAAGTATAAAATTGTGATTGTTCGAGAATTGGAGGTTACCAGTTATTGCCTTATACCCTCTCGCCCCATAGACCATGAAAGTGATAAATAAAAGGTAAATAAAACCAAGAAAAAGAAACCTAAACTATTTCACAATGTCATCCTACCAATTTTTTTATCCAATAAGATTTTAGATGGTAATATCTTTTAGGTAAAATGCGTTTCTTAAAGACCGAGAAAAGCGGCTTAAAATGATGTATAATATGATTTTTTTGTGTTTTATATGCAAAGATCTTTATCTGCAAATTCAGTAAGGCTGGGTAGACACCATACAATTTTTTCAGAGCAGCCGATATTACTGTGTAACGGTATGATGTAGTTGCAGGTGACCATGAATGATTGGGTATGTCAGAATATTCCGTCACAATCGATCACAATGAACTGGCCATGACCAACACTGATTTGTCCCAGCTGAATGCTTGCCAGTGGTGAACAGTCGGACAGGACGAAAAATTTGCGGGTGTGTACCCAGCCTAAAAGTTAGTTTTTTAGGAAAGTTATAGAATTAGCCAGTAAATCTCCTCTAAAGTATTATTTATAATTTAATATATTTTTATCTCATGGAGGCAGAGGTAAAAATAAAAAATGAGTCCTCCTTTAATGAAACTTAATGAAAACTGTTGTGTTTTTCCCGAGGACCTTTCTTGCCCCTCATAATGCAGATATTTTACTTCATGTGCCCTGCGAGTGTTTGTCATTCAATTCACTTCGTATAATGAAGACAATTTTGTTAGTCCCTATGTTCATCTTAACCAGAGTTATGAAATTAGCCATCCACTCCCAGGGATTCTCGTGAGAAACGGCAGATTTAGCTTATCTGCGTCACACAAGTGTGCAGACAGGAGGACTGCACTGCTTAAAATTACATTGCCTGCTGCTGATTTCCCAGGCCAGATATAGCTTAAACGGCTGTGACAGGAAAGAGCTGCAAAAGACAAACAGAGAAAGAGGACAGACAGAAAAGATGAGAGATGTGTCTGTTACAGTGCGAAAAGATGTAGCTAAAAATAAGCCTATGACATTTCCACATGTGGAAGCAGGCTGGGGTGAGAAGTGGGTTACTATGCACCAGAACTAGTGTGATAAATTGATTTCTCATTGACCTTTAACATAATTGGCAGTGTCCATAATAATACCAGTATTATTGAGACAGTCATTTAAAAAATGCTGCACTTCTGACCCATCGTAACCGCAGGACTGTTTACTAGCCAACTACAACCAATATCCAATGGCAGTGGTTATGTTACTTCATTTTGGTTGGTATGTATATTGATTGGCAGTGCATATTTCACTGACAATTCTGTAGGCCTCAGCTAGCAGCTAGTATAAACATGTACCAAGAGCAGTTATCGCAAAGGTACGTTTTAAAGCAGATAGCTGCGCGTTTAAAGGGTATGCCACCCCTAAAATGGATTTAATATGCTGCTCCCCCATGTCTCCCAGCCCCAACCGCATAAATATTTTTTTCAGAAAGCCCCCAAACTCTTACTTACCTCCCCTCATTCCTCCCCGCACTGCCGGCCCTCTGCTTGCGAGAATGCAAGCAGAGGGGCGGGACCGGCAGTCGCGTCTGTGAGGCTGAGCGCAGCCAGGCACGGACGCGGCTGCCGGTCATTCAGTGCAGCGGAGGAAAGCGGAGAGGTAAGTAAGAGTTTGGGGAGCTTTTTGAAAAAAAAAAATATGCGGTTGGGGCTGGGGGACATGGGGGAGCAGCATATAAGGGGGATTGACGCTAGGGGGAGGATAGTAGAACGGGAGGGAGAGGGAGGGGGGGGAGGGGGGGAGAAGGGCTGCAGTGCGATGGCAAATATCTACCGGAGGCAAGATAGCAGGCAGAGCCCTGCATCCTCCGGTGGTTAGTTTTGGGACTTTGGGGGGGGGTTGACGGAGAACCCTATGGAGCTGGGATGTGAGGTAAGGATTAAACTACACTACATGGTGGGGCCAGTAGTTGGGGGGATTATAGTTTTGGGGGTGGACATGCCCTTTAAAGATTCGTAAAAGGCAAACTCCAGTCACAATGCACTGAGAGACACTATCAGCTCAGTGCATTGCCTAAAGGGGGCAATAGAGAGTGATAACGACTCTTGGTAGATAGCCCTGTTTGTGTCTTAAAGTCACGTTAACCCTCGGTACAATGGTTTAAGACACAAATCGCTGATAACGGCTCTCGGGTACATAGCCCTGCAAATGTTTAGATCATAAATGGGTGTTCATAACATGAGTTTTCAGATTTTTTTACTCCACCCAAAGGATCGTATAAACATCTTAATGACTGTATACACCAATAACAAGCACCGGTGTGTAAGTGTTTCACTGTTACCCGGGCATTCTATTATTCACAGGGAGATGGAAATAAGCGTTCTCACCTCCCTGTGATAAATAGATACAGATTTAATGTACTTAAAGGGTATCTCCACTCGTTTTAACAAATTTTTGCCATTTAGTTTTATTGAGCAGGCTCAAAGAAGACAGAGTCCTTTGGGACCTGTCAGACTACGTGCCGGGGGGAGCAAGCGGAGGGTAGTTCTTCTACTTGGCTCCTGATTGTTTTATGTATGAACGTGAGGTAAGACACAGCTCCTTACCTCCCATTCTTAATAAAACTAAATGGCAAAAATTTGTTAAAACGAGTGGAGATACCCTTTAAGTACATTAAATCTGTATCTATTTATCACAGGGAGGTGGAACGCTTATTTCCATCTCCTGTGAATAATAGAATGCCCGGGTAACAGTGAAACATTACACACACGGTGCTTGTTATTGGTGTATACAGTCTAAGATGTTTATACGTACTTTGGGTGGAGTAAAAAAATCTGAAAACTCATGTTATGAACACCCATTTATGATCTAAACATTTGCAGGGCTATGTACCCGAGAGCCGTTATCAGCGATTTGTGTCTTAAACATTGTACCGAGGGTTAACGTGACTTTAAGACACAAAACGGGCTATCTACCAAGAGTCGTATCACTCTCTATTGCCCCCCTTAGGCAATGCACTGAGCTGATAGTGTCTCTCAGTGCATTGTGACTGGAGTTTGCCTTTTACGAATCTTTAAAGGGCATGTCCACCCCCAAAATATAATCCCCCCAACTACTGGCCCCACCATGTAGTGTAGTTTAATCCTTACCTCACATCCAGCTCCATAGGGTTCTCCTGTAAACCCCCCCCCAAAGTCCCAAAACTAACCACAGGAGGATAGCAGGGCTCGCCTGCTATCTTGCCTCCGGTAGATATTTGCCATGCGCACTGCAGCCCTTCTCCCCCCCCCCCCCTCCCCCTCCCTCCCGTTCTAATATCCCTCCCCTAGCGTCAATCCCCTTAATATGCTGCTCCCCCATGTCCCCCAGCCCCAACCGCATATTTTTTTTTTTCAAAAAGCTCCCCAACTCTTACTTACCTCTCCGCTTTCCTCCGCTGCACTGAATGACGGCAGCCGCGTCCGTGACTGGCTGCCGCTCAGCCAATCACAGACGCGACTGCCGGTCCCGCCCCTCTGCTTGCATTCTCGCAAGCAGAGGGCCGGCAGTGCGGCGAGGAATGAGGGAGGTAAGTAAGAGTTTGGGGGGCTTTCTGAAAAAAATATTATGCGGTTGGGGCTGGGAGACATGGGGGAGCAGCATATTAAAAATCCATTTTAGGGGTGGACATACCCTTTAACGCCAGCTATCGCTTTAAACGTACCTTTGCGATAACTGCTTTGGTAAATGTTTATACTAGCTGCTAGCTGAGGCCTACAGAATTGTCAGTGAAATATGCACTGCCAATCAATATACATACCAACCAAATGAGTAACATAACCACTGCCATTGGATATTGGTTGTAGTTGGCTAGTAAACAGTCCTGCGGGTACGATGGGTCAGAAGTGCAGCATTTTTTAAATGACTGTCTCAATAATACTGGTATTATTATGGACACTGCCAATTATGTTAAAGGTCAATGAGAAATCAATTTATCACACTAGTTCTGGTGCATAGTAACCCACTTCTCACCCAGCCTGCTTCCACATGTGGAAATGTCATAGGCTATTTTTAGCTACATCTTTTCGCACTGTAACAGACACATCTCTCATCTTTTCTGTCTGTCCTCTTTCTCTGTTTGTCTTTTGCAGCTCTTCCTGTCACAGCCGTTTAAGCTATATGGCTGGGAAATCAGCAGCAGGGAATGTAATTTTAAGCAGTGCAGTCCTCCTGTCTGCACACTTGTGTGACGCAGATAAGCTAAATCTGCCGTTTCTCACGAGAATCCTGGGAGTGGATGGCTATTTCATAACTCTGGTTAAGTGAACATAGGGACTACAAAATTGTCTTCATTATACGAAGTGAATTGAATGACAAACACTCGCAGGGCACATGAAGTAAAATATCTGCATTATGAGGGCAAGAAAGGTCCTCGGGAAAAACACAACAGTTTTCATTAAGTTTCATAAAGGAGGACTCATTTTTTATTTTTACCTCTGCCTCCATGAGATAAAAATATATTAAATTATAATAATACTTTAGAGGAGATTTACTGGCAATTCTATAACTTTCCTAAAAAACTAACTTTTAGGCTGGGTACACACCCGCAAATTTTTCGTCCTGTCGACTGTCACCACTGGCAAGCATTCAGCTGGGACAAATCAGTGTTGGTCATGGCCAGTTCATTGTGATCGTGTGGACGGAATTTCTGACATACCCAATCATTCATGGTCACCTGCACTACATCTACACGTTACACAGTAATATCGGCTGCTCTGAAAAAATTGTATGGTGTCTACCCAGCCTTACTGAATTTGCAGATAAAAGATCTTTGCATATAAAAACACAAAAAAATCATATTACATCATTTTAAGCCGCTTTTCTCGGTCTTTAAGAAACGCATTTTACAAAAGATATTACCATCTAAAATCTATTGGATAAAAAAATGGTAGGATGACATGTGAAATAGTTTAGGTTTTTTTTCTTGGTTTTATTTACCTTTTATTTATCCCTTTCATGGCTATGGGGCGAGAGGGTATAGGCAATAACTGGTAACCTCCAATTCTCGAACAATCACAATTTTATACTTAATTCACATTTTCCCACCCAAAAAAATCCAACTCGCAAACCTTGCCTCCATAGCTTTCCTGTACTGAGATATTCACCTTGCACTCTCTGTCTTCTTCCTGGGTTGTACTGCCTCCTCTCTTAAGCTATGCAAGCTTGTTACAAGCTCACTCATGCACACAGGAGGAGGCCTGGTCAACCTGTCAGTAGTCATTATCGGCAGTGACATCATACGTGATGACTCTGCATGGGGAGAATCCAGTGTGAGTATCTCGGTTCAGGAATGCCAGTAAAGTTTGCAGGTTTGGGGTTTTCAGAGTGTGGGGAAGGTAAGTATTAGGTTATGTGGAAGGGATGGACATGCCCTTTTTTCATTGGTTTGTTTCAATGGGGGCACTGCTGCTTCTTCAGCAAATGTGCAAAGTGTTTATTGTAGATGTAAACAGATGGAAACCTTTGGTGACCTTGGAATATCAACAAAACTCAAAAAAATTAGATATACTAAATAGCAAAGCCAAATTTGGAAAGGGGAAGTAAAAAGGAAGGACATAGAATTATTTTTGGTAGTGTAATGTGTTGTGACCTGGATGTGTGGCACTCTACCTGATTGTGACTAAAAAAAATAACTGGTCCTTGTATTGGTTTGCCTAATTGTAATTTATAGTATTCTTCTTTTCCTTCCTGACTCTTCAAGATACCTGTTTTGTTAAACCGAATAAAAACTATATTGCATGCCTAGTTATTATGTACAACCCACAAAATAAAATGTTTTAGTAGAGCAAGTTAAGACCACATGCTTTAATCATATCTGTTTATGTTTGTGTTTTTAACTTTGCATAGCTTTATAACCATATTACTAGAGCATTTAAGATTATTGAAATATGTTATTGTAAGTAGACTGATGTGCTCATGCATTTAAGCCAGGTGAAAATCAGTGTACTATTGGACATTTTTCACTTCATTAACACTTTTGTAATAAGCTCAATGCCTTTTCTGTGGCACATTAAGGGGCTTTAAGATTACATAATGTTGCGTGCTGCTACCTATATACAAGTAAGTCTTTATGCCACATATCCCTAAGTCAACCAAAGTAATACAGTACGCTGGGGTTGTTTACTGCTGGTGAGATGCCTCTCGCGGATCGACTGTACTTTCGTACATGTGTACCATATATTCTCTGTTCGTCTACCAAATCTTTTAGGTTACTTACACACCTGTGCTTTCAGCAATCTTGATGTCCCTAGATACAGTAGAAGTATTCATGTTACAATGTGAAACTTGCAGCACAGCTCTATTTAAAGCTAATTATTTTTCAAGTAGATATTGCAGATGGCAGACACAAATAACTGGTACCTTGCGATCTAATACTCTGACTCACGTATTGCTTCCTTTCAGCTGCATTCTGCATAAATAAATATTTGAAACTTTAACTGACTTTACACAGTTGTGCACTATTTTCCTTAGAGATGTTAAAGTAATATAGGACTTGAAATACTGCAACAAAAAAACGTAAAAAAATATCACTGTGTGCTTAAAATAGTAACATGCTTTGATACGGGTGTGGTTATGTTTTTTTAAAAATAGAAACAAAGTTGAACAGTATTTCTAATATAATCATATATATAATATAATCATAGTCCAGTAGCGAATATGAGAGTCTTGTATCTGTGGAATTTCTTTGTGTTGATATTTGTTACCGTACATGTGATTAAGTAATCATTTTAACAAGCTCTGAGACAGTCAATATTCCAGCTTAATCAACTGCCAGACCAATTTTTGATTGACCAAAACTAAAAGGGATACATACATCTCTACAAAAACTAATCACATTCACAGGAATACATTACACATTATCTATACAGATTTTTTTGGGTCTATTTCCTAGAACATTCCCAACAGAACAGTAAAACATCCCAGAACTGGGCACAACTGGATGCAATTAACAACAAGATTCATTGTGCTGAAATGTTGTGGTCCTCTTTAATTCCAACTAAGACATGTCGATTGATATCTCGATTGGGAGGTCTGTCAGCAGGAATATTGGGTGTTGCCCATTATCAGGCATTATTTAATAAAAGTAAATCAACAATGATGGCTGCCCTGCAAACTAATTCTAACATTCCATTTTCCTAAATTTAACTTAAAGCATTTACCCCCAAAACAAAAAGTGTGAAACTCCCTGCTGTTCGGTTGTAATCATGAAGGTTGTCCAGTACACATGGAACTAGTCAAAGTTGCTGAAAATTCAACGCTAAAGTGTTGACAGTGCATCCACGATGCTTTGCAATTTTTTCCTACCTCTAATGTCCCAAGCCACAACAATTGGCCTGTTCTTGAGCAGCTAGTAAATGTTCAAACCCAGTTTTCTCAAAGCATACATTTTGTATCAGTTGAAAAGAAAATGTTAAGACTAAACTTATATATAAAGCAGATGTTTGCATTGGGGAGAAAAGTGTGCCATGCCAAAATTCCTTTTTTTAAATATACTTAAGCTGCCCATTCACCTATAGATGGCTGCAAAATGGTGTAGCTAATTAAAATTTCCCAATTTGAAAATTAATCAGGAAGTGCTGCTCAAACTACACATCATCTATCCTACGTGGATTTCATCGTGAAACATGCTCAAGATAACATGGCTGCTGATGGGATTACCAGAAACATTTCTAACAGGTCCTATCAGTGCTTGTTTAATAGACTGCCGGATATTACCAGACAATCTTTCCCACAGGAACCACTGCAGGTGATTTTTTTCCGGTCAATTTGATCAAAGTTGTACCTTCAGAATAAATGAACAAGTGGTATGCCTGCCTTTATCATCTAAACTGCACACAAACCAAGTATATAGCTGATACAAACACACTATTTAAAGGGGAACTGTGGTCTCCAAACAAAGTTGATTTTAAATGAAAGGTCAGGTTCCTACCTTTAAAAGAGCCATCAACCACCTCACTGCCCAGCCCAAGATATGTAGTAATCACTGATCAGAAAGTTGGGGTGTGGGAGGTTCTGAATCTGCGGTCACAAATAACTAGTTCCTCCTAATTTGTGGTTGGCACATGCTCAGTGCAGAAGAAATCAGGAAGAGATCAAGTTACAGTGACTGAAGGAGGAGTGGGAGTGGTCATACGGGTTTTGAGGGGACTGCAAGGGAGCGGCCATGGGTGCCCATGAGAAGAAAGGGGACACAGAGAAGAGGGACTGTACACATGGTTTCAGAGCAGGAAATGCAGGGGATCTGGTGATACTGCTATCATAACACACATAAAAATGTAAATATCTCCAAAACTATGTAAAATAAATAATGAACATAAATTAAACTAAATGGCAAAAATTTGTTAATACGAGTGGAGATACCCTTTAATGAAGTACATAAAATCTGTTACGTGTCCCTTTAATTTCATGGAAATACACAGTAGAAAAATAAGCCTCAATTTATTAATAAATTACACACAACTTTAACGTGACTTTCTGATGCAAACCCTAATGTAATATCTATGGAAAACAATTCCAACGGATGTAAAGTTGACAACATCTATACAATAACACGTCTCGGTACACAGTCCTGTTAGTATTATCCTAGGCTAAAGTATGATCGAGCGTCTCAAACCCTTTTCCCACATTTAGGATTAATACAACACCACTATGGGTATGCACTTCATACATACTTTGTATATGTGGTGACCTGAGTGTATATATACCCCTTGTCCTGCACTTGTACAGTAGAGCAATGTTACAGTTGTAGCTAGCATTGTATAAAGCATTAAGGTGGCCCAGGTGCATTAAGCCCCAGACCTTTCAGGGGTTTTCCGAAATCAGCCATTCGTGGTCTACCAAACGTTTGGAAATCCTTGTATATTCAATATACATTCGATGATTTTCGAACTTAAGTTTGCAAGTTCGGAAAACCGAACTAGTTAAGATTATGAACTAGTTCAGATAGTTCGGATTCATCCGAACTGTAAAAGTTTGGCCCGAATTTGGGTTTGAAGTTGGGTATTGGTACATCACTAGTATTGAGTCTGTCTCACATAGTATTTGGTCTAAGTTAAATACGTAGAACGTTATAATGTGAGCAAAACATTTGTGGGCATCATCGCACTTCATAATCATCATAGTCAAGTATGAAGAATACTGAGAGAGCATCTTATAAGAGATCTAATCACTCAACTGGAGCCTACAATAACTATTGCATAAATGCCATGCTAGAGCTACATAATTTAATCATTAAATGGGTCAGGGGAATGTTCCCAGCATACCTTAACTTTTCCATACTTGAGCAGGCATCCCCTATGGGCGTAAATTAATTTTTTATAGGGCAACACAGAGTTGACTGCTTGTTTCCATGCAGAAGGCTGGGCCACTGACTCCCTCCTCCCTCCACGAAGATTCCACAATCCGCAGCAACCAGCTGTTTTTAAACAGCTGATCGCGCGTATGAAGGAAACCTATGCGCGATCAGCTGTTTAAAAGACTGGACTCAAACTTCCGTAACTGAACCGGAAGTTTGAGTCTGGTCTTTTAAACAGCTGATTGCGTGTATGTTTCATTAAAAACGTCTGGTCGCTGCACAGATTATGGGCTTGTGGCGGGCCCTACCATCCGGGGGCTGTAGTTACGCTGCTGTTTCCATGCCTGCAGGCAGGGTGGCAATGGATACAAGGTTTGTATCCATGTCTTGGTTATTTGCTTCTTTGCAATAAATAGTACCAGTGATCTACTGATTGCAAAAGGATATGGGAGGGAACAGAAGAAATCTTACCTGTAAAGCTGGGTACACACAGTCCAGATTTCTGAAAGATGACAGACAGGATCTGCAAGATCCTGTCTGCCATCTTTCAAAGATCTGCATACACACAGTCCCGAGCGTTCTCCATAGGAAAACGAATGTACACACATAACGATAAAGCCCCGATACCGTTGGATCCGACGGTATCGGGGCTTTATCGTTACTGTGTGTACCCAGCTTTAATGAGAAAGCCAGACTTGGAAAATCTGGCAAAACCAGGTTGCCCTGCCACTAGCATGTGTTTGCTTTGGAAAATAAGCACTTTTCACATGTAACCTGGTTTATGCAACCACAAAATAACAAATTATTTACAATTTGCAGTTTCCAGCTATTTTTATTGAAAGTAAAATTCATAGAAGCATAACCATATTTAATTGCTAAAATTATAAAGCATCAAATGTTATGTAGCACACCTTGCTCAAAATTCTCAGGAAACTAAGCTTTAATAATTTGGCTTAAAAGAGACAAGTGTTTGCGAGACAGGAGGACATATAGGAGAAGTGTGTTTTCTTCTAGCTACCAAATCCATGAAAGCAGTTCAGAGTTATCTGTGAATGTTCCTGTATAGAAATGAATGGTCGTATGTTGCAGGCGCAATCAACATACCTACTTCTTGATTGGATTTTTTAAGCAGATCTAATCAGCAATGATTAGCTGCTTCTTGATTGCACTCCCTTTCTAGTTACATCCTAATTGTATTATCAACCAGTGGTACTGCCAAGGGAGCAATGCCTTGCCAGTCCTTTATATGGGTGCGCCGCTTTAGATTTGTATTGTAGGAGTAGCCGGTGTACTTAACAATTTTCTAATGTGTAATGAAAAGAGTCCCGGAGGGACGAAGTTCACTGTACCTTTTAGGAGGAGGGCTGTCAGTAGGCTGGAAACAATGACTGAAGAGATGGTAACTGGAACAACGGCTGGAAGGATGGTAACTGGAACAATAGCTGGAAACAATGGCGGTAGAGATGGTAGCTGGGTTGATGGCAGGAAACAATGGCTGAAGAGATGGGGACTGGACAAATGACTGGAGATAATGGCTGAGAGAATGGGGACTGGAACAATGGCTGGAAACAAGGTGCTGAAGAGATGGTAACTGGAAACATGGCTGGAAACAATGGCTGAAGAGATGGTAACTGGAAACAATGGCTGGAAACAATGGCTGAAGAGATGGTAACTGGAACAATGGCTGGAAACAATGGCTGAAGAGAGATGGGAACTGGAACAATAGCTGGAAACAATGGAAGAGATGGTAACTGGAACAATGGCTGGAAACAATGGCTAAGAGATGGTAACTGGAACAATGGCTGGAAACAATGGCTGAAGAGATGGTAACTGGAACAATGGCTGGAAACAATGGCTGAAAGAGATGGTAACTGGAACAATGGCTGATCCACAGGCTGAAGGGATGGTAACTGGAACAATGGCTGACCACAGGCTGAGGGATGGTAACTGGAACAATGGCTGAGGCAGAACAAGGAAAAGGCTGGAGCTGAAGGCAGGAGACGCTACAACAGGCAGGCAAACAGTCTGTCCGGTAGCAAGGACTACGAATAGGCACTCGCACCCTCTGCGAGTGCCTATTTGAATCTTCGCACCGCTCGGCGTCCGGACGTGGTGACGTCACGACGCCGACGTCCGGCGCCGGCGACGTCACCAGTCCCGGAACGGCGAGGGAGCGCGGCAGGTAAGATCCTTACAGTACCCCCCCTCCACAGGGGGCCTCAGGACCAATGAAGCAGGTTTGTCAGGAGATCTTCTATGAAAGGTTTTGATTAAGTGGGGAGCATGTAAATCCGACGTTTAACCCAGAACTTTCCTCTGGTCCAAATCCTTTCCAATGGACCAAATATTGAGAGAACTTCTGAGAATCTGGAATCCAAGACTTTCTCCACCTCAAATTCTTGTTGACCGTTGATCATTAGGATCAGGTGACTGAAGAGGGAGAAGAGAATCGATCAGCACCACTGGCTTAATAAGGAACATGGACACATTAAGGATTCTCATGATGGTGGTAAAAGAAGTTGTACTGCCGTAGGACCCACCAATTCCAATATAGGGAATGGGCCAATAAATTTAGGACCCAATTAGAAGAAGGAACACGTAAGTTGATGTGAGTTGAGTTAACCAAACTTATCTCCCAGGAATATAATGGAGGTTTACGTCTACGCCTATCGGCTGCATCTTTTGTACCAGGGCAGACTTCTCAAGACAGTTTTTTGTAGCCGCCAGATGGTGACATTTCTGCAACTAGACTGTTAGTTGCCGGAACTGGTCCTGACGAACAAAAAAAATCTGTGGGAAAACCTTTGGGGTTTAAGCCAAAAACACAAAAAAAAGGAGATTTTCCGGTAGAGGAGTGGACGGCATTGTTATGGGCAAATTCCGCCCATGGCAGAAGCTCAGTCCAATTGTCTTGAGAGTAAGAAATGTAGCATCGAAGGAATCGTTCCAGACATTGGTTGGTGCGTTCTGCGGCTCCATTAGACTGAGGATGATAAGCCGATGAAAATTGGAGTTTAATTTCAAGTAATTTGCAAAGTGCCCGCCAGAATTTGGAGATGAATTGGGTTCCTCGATCGGACACTATTTCCATAGGTAATCCATGCAGACGGAAAATATGAGAAATGAACAATTGAGCAAGTTCAGCAGAGGAGGGCAATTTAGGAAGAGGAACAAAATGAGCCATTTTGCTAAAACGGTCTACAGTAACCCAGATGACTGTATTTTTCTTAGAAACAGGGAGCACATGTTTCACCAATAACAGTCCATAGAAAGGTCGGGTCCACGGTAGGGAAGGGAATCGGCAGAGGTTGGAGTAGTCACAAGGAAGAGTATTGGAGTAGTTTGTGAAGTAGCACAGACAGAACAGGCGGCGACAAAGTTTGACATCTGTCCTCATGGAGGGCCACCATACTGACCGATTAAGAAGATTGAAAGTCTTATGAACCCCAGGGTGACCAGCCTGTTTGGACTCATGAGTCAGTTTGTAATATTTCTTTACGAAGGGAGAGGGGAACAAAGGTCTTATTAGGGGGTAAGGCAGTAGAAGCAGACTCCTGAGCAGATAGAAATCCGATGGCAAAGTTGAGGGGTAATAGTGGTAGGATCTGAGAGGAGGGAGATTGGGCCTTTATCTTTATCAGTAGAATCGTCTGCAAGAAAGACCTGGAGAGAGCGTCTGCTTTTTATTCTTGGAACCGGGATGAAAGGAAATGATGAATTGAAACGAGAGAAAAAACAGCGCCCAATGGGCTTGGCGAGGATTCAATCTCTTAAGGTTTTGGATATATTCAGATTTTTGTGATCGGTGAGGATGTGATAGGCTGTACTGCCCCTTCCAGTAAGTGTCGCCATTTTCTAGTGCGAGTTTGATAGCAAGAAGTTCACGATTCCCAATATCATTATTTAGCTCATGGGAAGAACTTCTTTAGAGAAGAATGCACAGTGGTGGAGTTTCCCATTCTCTATTTGCCTTTGGGAAGGACGGCACGCCTCCAAGATTAGAGGCGTCAACTTGATGTATGAACGGTAGACTGTGGGTGCGCGGGGTGCAGAAGTACTGGGGCAGAGAAGAAAAAGCATCTTTTAATTTCTTGAAGGCTACTAAGGCGGCTGGAGACCAGATTTCTGGGTTTGGCCTCTTTCGGATAAGGGCCAAGATAGGAGCAATGATGGAAGAAAACCCTTTAATTAATTTTCTGTAATAATTGGAAAACCAAGGAATCGTTGGATAGCCTAGTGCCAATGGGAAGCGTCCAATTGACAATAGCTGAGACTTTGGTTGGATCCATCTTGAAAGCCTTGGGCTGAGACCAGATAACCAGAAAAGGTACTTGGGAATTCAAAGAGACTTTTTTCCAGTTTAGGGTACAGTTGTTTGGCTCGTAGTCGGGATAAAATGAGATACATGGCGACGATGAGAAGAAAGATCTTGAGAGAATATTAAGTGTCATCCAAGTAAACTACTATGAAATACCTAAGAGGTCTCGAAAAATGTCATTAACAAATTCTTGAAAGACTGCTGGAGCATTACAGAGACCGAAGGGCATCACCAGATATTCATAATGTCCAGTTCTAGTATTGAAGGCCGTTTTCCATTCGTCTCCTTCTCGAATGCGAACCAGATTATAGGCTCACGGAGATCAAGCTTGGAGAATACTTTAGCCCTTTTAATTGGTCAAAAAGTTCTGAGATGAGGGGGTAGAGGATAGCGGTTCTTGATAGTGATTTTATTGAGACCCCGATAGTCGATGCATGGACGTAGTCTCCGTCTTTCTTTTCCAAAAAAAAAACCCAGCACCGGCAGGGGAAGTGGACGGTCTGATGAAGCCCGAGACAGATTTTCTTTGATGTAATCTTCCAAGCGGTGGTCTCAGCAGGAGATAGAGGATAGGTGCGACCTCGGGGTGGAGAGGTACCGGTCAACAAATCGATGGGACAATCATAGGGCCGGTGGGGATGCGAATCTCAGAGACTTTTTGTCGAAGACATCTTTAAAGTCCGATACTGAAGAGGTAAAATTTTTATTTTTTATCTTCACAGGAAACAGAACAAGAGATGTTGGGTGGGAAAGAATACTGGAAAGACAGGATGGACTTCAAGAAAACAAGTTCGTTTTGTCCAGTTGATGATGGGGTTATGAAGTCGAAGCCAAGGGAGTCCTAGAATGAGAGGGGTCGTGGGACTTTGGATGACCAAGAAAGAAATTAATTCCCGATGAAGACAGCCAATTTGAAGAAAATTTCTGTAGAGACATGGAAATAAATTCTGTGGATAATGGGTTGATCGTCAATAGCCAGCACTCGGAGGGGATGAGGCAAGGAAAATAACGGAATACCTAACAGAAGAAGTGTGGCATCAATAAAATTACCGGCTGCTCCAGAGTCTAGGAAGGCTTGGGTAGAGAAGGTTCGGGATTTGAAAAGAGGGTAGCAGCAGCAGAAATGACTTGAGGGAATTCTTGTGGAAAGGAGATTTGAATTTACCTAGAAGAGACCTCCTATTCAGGTCTAGGGGTTTCAGTTCCCGGCGTGAAGGGCAACCTTTAACGAAGTGCCCCGGGCGGCAATACAGGCAAAGCCCATGAGTCCTCCTCCTAAGTTTTTCTTCGGCCGAAATGTGTGTACCTCACTCTGCATGGGTTCCTCCAAGGGGGAGGCAGCAGCTGTCAAGGTCGGTCCCTTGGGGAGAGGAACAAACTGGGGGGAACAGACGGTTATTGGACTTTTCGGCTTGCTTCCCGATACGAGTATCCACCCGTATAACACCAGAAATCATTTCCTCTAACATTGTGGGAAGTTCCCGGGACACCAGGTCGTCCTTGATACGATCCGACAGGCCCTGCCAAAAGGCTGCTAACAGGGCCATTGTTCCAGGCAGTCTCGGCAGCCAAAGTCCGAACTCGATGGCAATTGCCCTACCGAACGGGAGCCTTGTCGCAATTGCATCAGCCGGGAGGAAGCTGCAATAGTTCTGCCTGAAGCGTCGAAATCTTCCGGAAAGTTTCCAAAAATAAGGAGATATCGTTCACCACAGGGTCATTCTTCTCCCACAGGGGGATGCCCAGGCCAAGGCATTGCCTCCCAATAGAGCAATAACAACCGACTTTGGCACGGTCCGAGCAAAGTTAGAGGGCTGCAATTCAAAATGATAAGGCATTGGTTAATGAATCCCGACAAGCTTGAGCGTCCCCTTCATACACGCAAGGAGGTGGTATTCGCGGCTCTCTGGGGGGAATGGTTCTCTAGGCAGAGCAGGCGGAACCGGAGGAGCGGACCCGGAGCTAACCGAGCTGAAATGGAGTCCAGAAATTGAGCTAATTGATTGCTTGTGCCAAGGGCGTCCATGCGAGGGGAAATAGTCTGCAGTGTCTTGACTAAACTGGCTGCCAGCTTCCTCAGGTACTTCCATGGCCTATTCACTGTTATGAAAAGAGTCCCGGAGGGACGAAGTTCACGTACCTTTTAGGAGGAGGGCTGTCAGTAGGCTGGAAACAATGACTGAAGAGATGGTAACTGGAAACAACGGCTGGAAGGATGGTAACTACAAAGCTGGAAACACTAGCGGAAAAACAATGCGCTGGGTAGAGATGATGAGAGGTAGCTGGGCGATGGCAGGAAACAATGGCTGAAGAGATGGTAACTGGAACAATGGCTGGAAACAATGGCTGAAGAGATGGTAACTGGAACAATGGCTGGAAACAATGGCTGAAGAGATGGTAACTGGAACAATGGCTGGAAACAATGGCTGAAGAGATGGTAACTGGAACAATGGCTGGAAACAATGGCTGAAGAGATGGTAACTGGAACAATGGCTGGAAACAATGGCTGAAGAGATGGTAACTGGAACAATGGCTGGAAACAATGGCTGAAGAGATGGTAACTGGAACAATGGCTGGAAACAATGGCTGAAGAGATGGTAACTGGAACAATGGCTGATCCACAGGCTGAAGGGATGGTAACTGGAACAATGGCTGATCCACAGGCTGAAGGGATGGTAACTGGAACAATGGCTGAGGCAGAACAAGGAAAAGGCTGGAGCTGAAGGCAGGAGACGCTACACAGGCAGGCAAACAGTCTGTCCGGTAGCAAGGACTACGAATAGGCACTCGCACCCTCTGCGAGTGCCTATTTGAATCTTCGCGCCGCTCGGCGTCCGGACGTGGTGACGTCACGACGCCGACGTCCGGCGCCGTCACCAGTCCTGGAACGGCGAGGGAGCGCGGCAGGTAAGATCCTTACACTAATGCCTAATGAGCATGACCACCTCAATCAGAACTTTTAAATTAGAGTACCAATTTCTACTACTACTTATCCATTATGTTTCATGCCTAGACTTATTTCTTTTAGCTCTAGGAACACTGACCTTAATGGGTTAATATCATCACAAGGACTACACAACAAGAGGTTTTCAAGGGTTGGAGAATTATGGTTTAAGCATTATAATACATTCAGATCTTTCTTCCAGACAGCTCAGCTCTTCCTACCAGTCAGCCAGGACAAAGGACTGTCGCTGAAAAAGTAGCTGCGCCTGACAATTGGCTGTGAGCGAGCATGCAGTCCAGAGAGGGCCACAAGTTGCTCGGGTCAGGAAGAAAAACCATCCAATATTTTGACTCAATCCAATGATACACTGAAATGTCGGTGCGATTGCAATTAAAAATGCAGAACGCAAAACGCAATCGCACCGAAAACGCGCATTTTTTTTCCGTTGCCGCGTTTTCAATGATTTTGGAAAATCGCAAACGCAAGCGCAAAACGCAAAAAAACGCAGCAGTGTGGCCTAGCCCTTACTCAGGGAAAAAAATGGCACCTGCTGTGCTGCAAATAAATTGTAAATAGTGCTAAAGGGGGAGAGGTTGATTACCCCCCCCCCCCCGCAATCACAGCTTCCCCAGCAACCACTAGGGCATAATGCCTTCCATAGATAAGTAGTTTAGTGTAACATATGATGACACAGTACTGCGGCTGTGTAGTATAAGAGCTTTATTTACACTGAAACATGTGTGCTACATGTTTCGAATCATCACAAAGTGAGTTGGGGCACAGGACATATAATTTATACTCTAATGAGCTAAGGTGCAGGTACCAGGATAATAGTATAAACATCAAACCAATAAAAAGGAAGAAGGTACCGCACTCAAATATACAAAGTATATACACAACCCTTTATTGAAGCACAGACTGGGGTATAATATAAACAAAGCAATTTAAAAACACTTAAAAAGATATATGTACAGGAAAATCAAAGTACCCTGTCCAACATCAACATAGTGTCTAATACAGGTGCAGCCCTTCATCACTAGACTCACAGTTACACATTAGTAATAATCACATCAGTAAAGCATATATTCATACACTTATCTGTCATAGATCTGAGTCACTGAGCAGTCGCCCAAGTCAATGGGGGGTCCATAGGAGGGCGAGCCAGGACAGGGTCCAAGGCAAGGCCAGGAAAAACCCTGGATGTGTTTAGCCCTATGCAAGGGCTTTCTCAACAGCGTGGGTTAGGTAATGAAGGAAGACGCCACTATTTAAGCCATGTGGCACTGTCTCCACACATGTTTCAGAAAGGAGTCCTTTCTCAAGCTTGAGTCCTGTGTCATCATATGTTACACTTAACTACTTATCTATGGACTGTTATCCAGCATGGTGGAGACTGGTAAAGTGTAATATAATGGATTCATCGCTCTTTGTAGCTGGATACTCCTATTTGATTAAAAATAGGATATAATATCTACAAAGTTCACAACAGATACATGTGAAATTGGATATAGGCAGTTTCATCTAGGGTAATTTTTAGAACAAAAAGATTTAATTATTGTTATGGGAGATAAATTTAAAAACAAAATATATATACATATTTTAAAGGAATGCTAAACAGATTTAATGTTCTTTGTTAAGTACATGAAATCTGTATCTATTATTCACAGGGAGGTGAGAACGCTTATTCCCATCTCCCTCTGAATAATAGAATGCCCGTGTAACAGTGAAATACACCAGCATCTTTTATTGGTGTACACTGTCTTTTAAACTAAATTAGAATCACATGATGATTTTCCTTTACCATTTTATAAAAATAAAATCCGAAAACTAATGTTATGAACACCCATTTATGATCTAAACATTTGCATGGCTATTTCCCAAAAGCCGCTATCGGCTATTTGTGTCTTAAGGTGACGTTACCCGATATACAAAGGTTAATGTGACTTTAAGGCACAACTAACGGCAGTTGCAATGTTATGCAAAAACTGTGTCTCGCAACTGCCACATCCAATGAACAGAACCGATAACTGCTCTTTAAAACGGAAACGGAATCCGGTTTAGTGTAACTTTAAAGGGCATGTCCATCCAAATTAGAAAATATTAATATTAAAATTTCAGGGACATAATTCTAACTGCTCCACTGTTTTTCATTATAAATCTTCTCTGCCAACCTAATTTTAATTATTTTATTATTATTTATTCCATAGTGTTTACAATTACATGTATAAATTCACGAACAGCTTACAATCTAAGCACATTTATTTGACACATACAACCTATCTGTATGTCTTTAATATTGTGAAGGAAATCAGAGTGCCCAAAGAAAACCTACGCAAGCATGAGGAGAACAGTCTAACAGTTTTCAGTCTAACACATAAAATGTATTAGAGTCCTCTAAGGTTAGAGATGAACGTGGTATAGGGTTTAAAGACACAAAGGGCCTCATTTACCCAGAGGTGCAAATTGCTCCAGGCAAATGTGACTTCTGGTATTTAATACTGGATTTGCACCTTATAGTAAAATCCCAAAAGCAATTTTACGCCAGCACCACTTAAATTGTGGAGTTAAAAGTGGTGCAAATTCTTTATTAAATAGATTGAGCCAGTTGCACGGATGTCTTTTGTGAAACTGGTGCAGCCAGTGCAATTATGGAGTTAACACATTATATTACGAGTTAATAGTCTAACTCCAGTGTCCCAATTTAGCACTCGTAGAGTCCCCCATTTATTATTATAGTCACTATGAAAAATGACATACAACTTACTATTACTTTTTTTTATTGCACACGTGTATATACAGCACACATAAAAGCAGTAAAAAACACACCAAATAGTCATAGGAATCCCTATGATTAAAAACCACACTGTAACAGATTAAAAGAAAAAAAACATGTAACAATTGACTCATGATTATCCTGGAGAATGTATCTATTTGTAAATGTCCAGCACTTTGTATTTTTAGCAAGTGTTACTATGTATACAGGAGTCCCAGTTAAAGGGTATATCCACCCTTAAACATGATTTTTAATATGCTGCTCCCCCATGTCCCCCAGCCCCAACCGCATAAATATTTTTTTCAGAAAGCCCCCCAAACTCTTACTTACCTCCCCTCGTTCCTCCGCCGCACTGCCGGCCCTCTGCTTGCGAGAATGCAAGCAGAGGGGCGGGACCGGCAGTCGCGTCTGTGATTGGCTGAGCGGCAGCAAATCACGGACGCGGCTGCTGGTCATTCAGTGCAGCGGAGGAAAGCGGAGAGGTAAGTAAGAGTTTGGGGAGGGGGGGGGGGGGGAGGTTGGGGCTGGGGGACATGGGGGAGCAGCATATTAAGGGGGTTTTGCGCTAGGGGGAGGGATAGTAGAACGGGAGGGAGAGGGAGGAGAGGGAGGGGGAGGGAGGGGGGAGAAGGGCTGCAGTGCGCATGGCAAATATCTACCGGAGGCTAGATACAGGCAGAGACCTGCATCCTCCTGGTGGTTAGTTTTGAGACTTTGGGGGGGGGGGGGGTTTACAGGAGAACCCTATGGAGCTGGGATGTGAGGTAAGGATTAAACTACACTACATGGTGGGGCCAGTAGTTGGGGGGATTATAGTTTTGGGGGTGGACATGCCCTTTAAACGGATCCGTGCATAAACCAGGACTGATTAATCCATTTCGACTGCAACAAAAATCCACTTTGGCTGGTCATAAATACAGAATAAAACTCCAAATGGATCCACACACAGGTATGTATACTCACCGCTGCCCCCTCGGCAGTCTGATCCGCGCCTCTCCTTAATCACTCAGTGGGACTTGTGGAGTTAAACTTGTGCTAACCTATTCAATATCGGTTAGCACAAGTTTAATCCCTATTTTTAGCACAGCACGCCTGGGTAAATCAGGCCCAAAGTCACTTAATACACCTCCCAATAGCACAAGTCCAACACTGGGGCACAGGGCTACACATAAAATAAAAGCGCAAGTGCATATATGTGTGTGTGTAATAATCCTTTAATAGAAATTGTGAAAGGACAAACATTAGCTGTTTTTCAGAGACATTGGTTATTATATTATATGAAAAATAAATCAGGATAAATGTAATATAGTTATGATTGAATAAAGACATCCACCCATTAAGTTTTTTGGTTGTTTATTACATTTTTTGAGGCTTTACATAAATACAAATTGTATTCTCAGCAAATAACTAAATTGAATAAGTCATCCATGACTAACTGCTGGTCTAGGTTTCATTTAAAGGATAATGGTCATGTCACTAGATCAGGTTTTTCCATCATATATGCATCCATGTCAGTCAAATATTATCGGATCGATTGGTTGACTAATAATGTAATGTGTATTGTCTCTTTAAGCACTGATTCAGACAAAAAAAATCCAACTTGCTGCAAAATTTGAAAAAATGTATTCCTTCTCTTTAAAGGGCATGGTTACGCTTAAAACAAAAATCCAGTCACTGCTATTATAAGCACTATATTACATGCATATACATATATTTCTAACCAGAAATGTTCTCTCTCTTTCTGGCAAAGGTTGTTCAATGAGCTTTTAGGAACTAAAGCATGTGCAGAGCAGTCACCAGGGGAAAGAGTGGTTGATCATTGGCTGTGATGTCAGCAGTCACAGTATTTATTGACTGCATGGAGGGAGGAGCTGGCTTCCTCTGGGCAGTGTGAGTGGGGGGGGTCTGTATAAGAGATGGTTCTGTGATGAGTGGAGGGTACGGGCAGGGACATATAGGGAGACTAGAGAGAAAATATAGGAAGGAGCAGCAGAGCAAAGAGATTTAAATGCCAAGTGAAGGATTTTGTAGATAATGCGTTGTTTAATGGGGAACGAGGTAGATGTGTGGCACAGAGATTTAATTTCCCGATTGTTAGAGAGTGAGACAATACAGAGTAAAGTATGGACTGAAGCGGAGAAAGATGGGAAGCAGGAAGACCAGAAAGCAGAAGGTTGCAATAGTCTAGGCATGATAAAATGAGAGAATGGATAGCATAGCAGTAGTCGAAGGAGAAAGGAATCTACGGATTTTCGCAATGTTATGAAAAAAAAAGCGACAGGTTTTAGCAACATAGTTAATGTGATTGGAAAAGGAGAGAGCAGAAACTATAATAACCCTTAAGCAACGTGCCGACTGAATAGGGTAAATTCCAGAAATGGAAAAAGGTGGGATAGGACCAGGTTTAGGTTGGAAAATGATTAGTTCAGTTTTAATCAGGTTGAGTTTGAGACATCGGTGTGCCATCCATGAGGAGACAGCACGGAGACAGTCAGAGATGCGTGATTGGGTGTCAGGACAAAGCGAGGGGGTAGAAAAATATATTTGCATATCATCGGCGTACAGATGGTAGTTAAAGCCAAATGAGCTGATGACTTCTCCCAGGGAAACAGTATAGAGGGAGAACAGCAGGGGTCCAAGAACAGAGCCCTGCGGAACCCTAACATTAAGAGGAACTGGAGAGGATGTTTTATTATCATATGACACAGAGTAGGCTCTGTTCGAGAGGTAGGATCATAGCCACGATGCCGCTTCATTCCGGATGCCCAAGGAGTGAATAATTTGCATTAAGAGGGAATGATCAACCGTATCGAAAGCAGAGAAGAGGTCGAGAAGGATGAGAATAGAAAAGTGACCTTTGGCTTTGGCAGCCTGAAGATCATTCGCAACTTTGCACAGGGCCGTCTTCGTGGAGTGCCTAGGACGAAACCCTGATTGCAAGGGGTCCAGTACGTTATTAGAATTAAGATAATTAGCGATATGGGAGAAGACGAGACGTTCCAGTAGCTTAGAGGCTATCGGTAGAAGAAAGACTGGGTGGAAGTTGGCAAGACAATAGGGGTCAAGGGAGGCTTTTCTGATTATGGGTTTCATTTGGGTGTGTTTAGAGGAGGAAGGGAAAATACCAGATGACAAGGTATCCAGTACTTACCTGCTACTCCATTAAGGTATCCAGTACTTACCTGTACTCCATTTAAGTATCCAGTACTTACCTGCTACTCCATTTAATTATCCAGTACTTACCTGCTACTCCATTCCAGCACCTTAAAATGGAGCTCTGTTGGATCTGGTAATATCTAACATTGTGGAGCGCATTATAGGTATAAAGGTAACTGGAGGCTTAGGAAATAGTGACCATGAAATAGTGTTGTTTGTAGTATGTTATGGCAAGGAAAAGTGCGCTGGGTTAACAAAGACTTTTAATTTCGGGAAGGCAAATTTTCCCAGGTTAAAAGTAGCTCTTTGGAATGTCAACTGGGATAATGTATTATCAGGTAAAGTTACTGAACAGAAGTGGACTGTGATCAAGGGGATTTTAAGCCAGTTCACATCTAAATGTATACCCTTGGGAAATAAATGTAAAAAAAATAAACGTGGCTGAATTCTGATGTAAAGAGGCATATGGAAAGGAAGAAAAAGGCATTTAAAATCTTTAAGTCAGAGGGAACGGAAAGGGCCTTTAGGGATTATAAAAACTGTAACAAGGAGTGTAAGAAAGCAATCAAACTAGCTAAAATTAATAATGAAGTTAGGATAGCTGAACAAAGCATCACTAAGCCTACATTTTTAGTATATTAATAGTAAGAAGATGAGGACTGAGAATGTGGCACCATTAATTAATGGGGATAAGTTAGTTACAGAGGATGGCGATAAAGCAAATGTCTTGAATATTTTGTTTTCCTCTGTATACACTATAGAAGATCCAAGTACAGATATAGAGTATATTAGCAATAATGGTATAAAAGATTCAAATGCACTTTGGTTAACCGAGGATATGGTACAGAAAGAACTAAATAAGGTTAATATTAATAAATCTCCTGGACCCGGATAAAATACATCCTAGGGAGCTAAGTTCAGTTTTATCTAGGCCATTGTTTCTTATTTTTGCAGATTCCCTCATGTCTGGAGGTGTGCCTCTGGATTGGAAAAAGGCTGAGGTTATTCCAATATTCAAAAAGGGTAGTCGTATAGAGCCAGGTAATTACAGGCCTGTAAGTTTAACTTCAGTGGTTGGGAAGATACTGGAACGTTCAATAAGGGAACATGTTCTAGAGTATGTTTCAAGGACTGACATTATAAGTAGTAACCAGCATGAATTTAGGAGGAATAGATCTTGTCAAACTAACTTGCTTGGCTTTTATGAGGAAGTGAGTAGTAATTTAGACTAGTATAGCAGTAGATGTAGTTTACTTGGATTTTGCAAAGGCTTTTGATACAGTCCCCCATAGGCGACTAATGTATAAGCTAAGGTCTAGGGAGGCACATTTGTACATGGATAGAAAATTGGTCAATGAATAGGATGCAGTTGTTAATGGGGCTTCATCATCATGGACTAAAGTGCTAAGTGGGGTGCCACAGGGTTCTTTGTTGGGGCCGCTTCTATTTAATCTATTTATTAATGATTTGGAAGTGGGTATTGTCAGCAAGCTTTCAGTGTTTGCTGACGACGCAAAACTTTGTTGACCATTAAAAACTTCAGAGGATGTGCAATCGTTGCAGGGGGGATTGTCACATGGGGGGGGGGAGGAAAGGTCACATTGGGCTGCTAAGTGGCAGATGAGATTCAATGTTGAGAAATGTAAGGTGATGCATTTTGGAATTAAAAATCCTTGTGCTGCTTATACTATAAATGGCTCTGTGTTAAGTAAATCCCTGTTGGAAAGGGATCTTGGAGTTTTGGTGGATAACAAACTTAAAGGTAGCAAGTGCCAGGCGGCAGCAGCCAAAGCCAGCATGGTATTGTCTTGTATAAAGAGAGGTATGGATTCAAGGGAGAAAAATGTAATTCTCCCTCTTTACAAAGCATTGGTAAGGCCTCATTTGGAATATGCAGTGCAATTCTGGAATCCTGTGTACAAAAAAGACATCTTTGAAATGGAAAGGGTTCAGAGAAGGGCAACTAAATTAATAAGGGGATTGGGGGAGCTTGAATATGAAGAGAGACTGGAAAAGTTTCAATTATGTATGCTGGAGAAAAGGCGCTTGTGTGGGGATATGATCACTGTGTATCAATACATTAACGGGCCATACAATAAACTATCTGAGGCATTCTTCACCAACAGAGCATGTCAGAGGACACGTGGCCATCCCTAAAGACTTGAAGAAAAAAGGTTTAGGCTTCAAGTTCCAAAAGGGTTTTTCACTGTATGAACAGTAAAGCTATGGAACTGTCTTCCAGCGGACGTTTTTATGGCAGGTTCATTGGTCAGTTTAAAAAAAAAACATTTATGTGAAAATAAAGAAACCAAGCCTAAATAGAGGTGGGGGGGTTCGACACCATCTGTCTGCCATGTACAATGCTGTTTTTACACCTTACTCTGGGCGTTCCTATAACACCTCTTAGCCACTATCCAATCACGCCCTTAACACCTGGCTGTGATATGCTAATTGGGATTTTCCAGGGTACATAATTACCACAGATTCTTGTACAAGTCATTCTGAATTGAGAAAGCCAGTCGGATGACTAGCGAAACGTCTTCAAGAACTAAACTTCAATTCCAGTTGATCTAATTGAATACAACAGATATACCTGCTACTCTGTTCCAGTATTCGGTACCTACCTGCTATTCTGCACCAGTATGCATTACCTACCCACCTCTACAGTTATTGTATCCCCTTGCTATTGATTTTGGTCTCCATATCTAGTTTTCTAGTCCTTCACTTTTGCCGTCCTACCAGGTTTTCTACTGAAAGCACAGAAAGTAGAACCCCAGGACTCCAAAGGGTCATTCCTGACAAATAGGGCATGGATGCGCCTGAAGAGGCTATGGCAGATCTGCGGAAGGCCCTCCAAATTTTATCCAGTCGCTTGGACATATTCAAGTACCACCAAAACTGGATAGCGTAGACTATGAACTCTGTTGACCATTAAAAACTTAGTGGCTCCATTACCCTCCCCACCCAATTATCCACCTGTATCTCCTACTTGGCCTGATGTTCTTTCCCTGGGGGAACCACATATTCCATCGCCTCGATGCTATGATAGGAACGCACAAGCATGTAAACCAATGCCTAATCCACTTTGAACTGCAACCATCCCAATGCATTTCAGACTGGGCTAAAGTTGGTTTCATCATCGCTACGCTCGCAGGAGTTGAGTAGAGAAGCCTGGGCATTACCCTTCTGGGGGACCTTTTTGCAAGACTCTCTTACTATATCAAAGATGTCCTAGTTTCCATTAATCTACCCCCTCTATTAGAGGACTTATTTCTCTACTCCCAGAGATCGATACGGCAATGGTCAAATGGAATTTGCCTCAACTGTGCTGCAAGAACATTTCAGTACAAGTCTTGTGCCCTGAAGCTGGGAGACTTCCAAGCCTAGGTGCAATGGAGTGTTTTTTAGGTATAGAGGATATAACGGCATGTTTAAATATAAAAGGAAAAATACCAGTGGATAGGGACAAGTTAAAGAGAGAGGTTAGGGCTGGAATGAAGGAAGAGGAGAGCGGGGGAATAAGATAAGAGGGAATGGGGTAGAGGGGGCAGGTGGTGAGACGTGTCCTGAATAGGAGAGATGAAAGTCCCTGTTTTGTTATTGTGGTGAAGCTCGTTAGGGGACAAGTAAAGGGATTAACCAATGAAGGGAGGCTAGACATTGCAGTGGTAGAAATGGAGGGGGTGAGCAACGAAGGCAGTGCAATTGTAGTGGTTGGAAGCTGTAGGGAGGAGCTAGGGCGCACAGGAAAACCACTTCGGATGTTTTAAATTTTCTCTGTGAAATATGAGGCTATTTCATCAGCCAATAAACAGGGGGTGGGCAGAGGAGGTGGCGAACAGAGCAGGGAGTTGAATACTTTGAAGAGCTGTTTGGGGTTATGGGATTGGGAGGATATCTCCTACAACGAGGATGAATGGAATGACCTTTTGCCATGGGCTGAGTTTGCCCATAACAATACCACCCGAGTTCAGGGAACTCCTCTTTTTTTGTGTCTACAGTCTAAATCCCTTTTGTTTCCCCTAGAACTTCCTTTCTGTACCAGTTCTTGCTGGCGATGACACCTTAACCGAAATGTTGAGTACTAATGACAGTTTTTAGAATTCTGCCCATATACAGAAAAATGCTGCTGACCAGAGATGCAGGAGTTCCCTTGCCTTGTCCATTCCTGGCCTGTTCATTCTTGATCCTGCCTTTCCACCCTGTTCCTACCATGCCAACTCCTGTCCCTGCTACTCCATTTCAGTATCCAGTACGTACCTGCTACTCCATTCCATAATCCAGTACTTACCTGCTATTTCAGTTATTGTATCTACTTGCTCCTGTTTCTAGTCTCCAATTCCAGCTTCCTGGTCCAGATCTTCTCCTAAAAGCACAGAAGGTAAGACTCTATTACTCCCAAGGCTTATTTTTTGACAGTTCCACATTTTCTTCATTCTTCCTGGTTCATTCTTCTGCACCAGAAGAGACATTTACCTAACTGTACAAAGGATAGTCATGTGAATAAATTTTACTGAACTCTTCAATTCCCCTTTATTAATACTCCAGTTTAATAGAACATTTTGGATTTTAACATTTTTCATCAATATACCGCTTTACAGAAAACAAGACCTTGATTTCTGTACATTTACAGATGTCCTAAATCCCCCATTCCTGGGTATCAGTCTGAAAGGAAGTTTAAAACAATAGGAACCATGTAGACATGAAAAGTTTGTGTTACTTGGGCTCCCTCTGTAATGAAAGATTTTACTGATTCTAAGCTGGTGTATTAAAGGGGAACTGTGGTCCAAAAATGACTTTATTAAAATTGACAGGAATTGCTTTCCTGCAAATTTTAACAATTTACATTATTTTTTGAAGATATTTACAGGATCCCCTGCACTTCCTGCTTTAAAACCATGTCACTCTTCCCTGTGCCTCCTCCTCCCCTTGCAGACCCCCTTGGCCCCATCTACTCGCAGGCCCTGTGAGTGGGGAGGTCTGTGGCCCCTCTCCACTCAAGCCTGACACATAGCCCCACCTCCCCCTACAGAAAATGGAGTGAAAACAGCCTTTACAGGCAGAGTCAAAGGCTTTAAAGGCTGTTTTCACACTGTTTTCTGTAGGGATATGGAAAGGGGGGTATGGAAGTGAAGTATAAGTGGGGGAGGGGCCATGAGAAGGGTAGGGGCTGTAGATTCCCTTGCCTTGGAATCCTGGTATCTTCACACAGTAGGGAGGGGGAGGGACTTCCTGTTTCCTCAACACACTGTGAAGTATGAGGCTGTGCTTGCCGGCGGCGAGGTGGAGGAGCAGCCATTGGAATGTCCCCCTCCCATCCCTTTCCATCTATAGTGGAAAATGTAACTTTTTTTTTCCTTCCGTGTGTTCTATAATTCTCCCCTCTTGGTAAAATTAATAATTGTTTTGCCGTATTAGTCCAATATATGTAGTAAAAAGTAGAGTACTATGATACTTTTAATGGACTAACAGTTTATTTTAGTAGACAAGCTTCTGAGGGATCTACCCTCTTCCTCAGGTCAGAGTAGTACTGATTGAAACAAAGGTTAACAGAAAGTAAAAAGCTAATTACATAAGATAAGATAATAACCTTTCCCCAAAAAAAGTCCAGAATATACTGAGGAATGAGAGGGGGTAATAAAATAGAGAGATAACAGCATACTATGGTGGGCAACCAAATGGAAAGGAGAAAGGTAGCAGGGGGGTGGGGGAATAATCTTGGCTGTTTCCTAACTGTCCCTTCAAGATCCGGACTTGGAGGTTTTCTATGGTTTTCAGCAATGTGGTATATTTAATACAATGTAACAAATGTACGGACACTATATATATATATATATAGTAACATAGTAACATAATAATTGAGGTTGAATAAAGACATATGTCCATCAAGTCCAACCTATTCACTTTTTTTTTAAACCCTTCCTAACAGTTGATCCAGAGGAAGGCAAAAAACTGCAGCTTAAAAAAAAACAGCAATCGGAAAGTATCCCTGGATCAACCAGATCTACAGTAAATGTATAGTATAGAGGAAACCAGTCAAAAACTACAGAAGAGGATGAACTCCCACAGAAGTAGCATCACCAACCATAATGAGAATAATAACTGTTTGCCTGTGGGGCATCATTTTTCTCAACCAGGACACTCCATGGAAAACCTCCAAGTCCAGATCAGCGACAGTTCAGTAGCAACCAAGATAGAAAAACATTTGAAGCCAAAATGATTCTGTTATTTGACTCCAAAAACAATGGGTTAAACCAAGATTTGGGATTCCTATCCCACTATACCTGTTGAATATATTTGTATGTAGAACAATATGTGGATGGTATACAATATGTGCATATTCTCTGCGTCTGCTTTTCTCTCATCCAGCATCCCCCCCCTCATTATTCCCCCACCCACCCCACCTCTCTCCTTTCCATTTGGTTGCCCACCCTAGTATGCTGTTATCTCTCTAGTTTATTACCCCCTCTCATTCCTCAGTATATTCTGGATTTTTTTTGGGGGGGGGGGGGGGTTTATAATCTTATTTTATGTAATTCGCTTCTTACTTTCTGTTAACCTTTGTTTCAATCAGTATTGCCCTGATCTGAGGAAGAGGGTAGATCCCTCAAAAGCTTGTCTACTAAAATAAACTGTTAGTCCATTAAATCTCCCCAGCACCCAGAGTGTCTTCACTTTCTTCAGTTTCCCTCTGCGGCCTAACTTACACAAATTAGAAGAAGACGTGATTGCATTCCTCTACTCCTACTTGTACTGTCAATCAAATACCTGTGACATCACCCTCTTCCCTGCTCAAGTCCCTCCCTCATCTCTGCTCTGTTACAAACAGAACATTAGCAGAGGGAGAGAGGTTGCTTTAACTGCAGAGATAAGGCTGCACTTGACCCCCCTTCTTGATAGCTTTCACTGATTGATGATGGTTCACAAAGAGAGAGATCGTATAGCAGCAGTAAAATACTGTTCTCCCTTCTCTTCCGTGTCTCCAGGACAGCTTGCTTTCTATTGGCCACTGAGCAATTGTGTGTTTTTCATGATGTAAAACTGTTAATTCCTGCTGCACATGATAAGCTTGTCGGGTAGCCAGAGTTAAGACATGGAGGAGGTAACAGAGGGGAACGGGAAGGGGGAGTGCTGCAGAGAGATCTGACACCATAGAAATGCTCAGTCGCTGACAGAGGTAGGAGAAAGGCAGCACGGAGTACATGAATTTAACTTTGCAATGGGAAAATTTGTGTTTTTCACTATAGATGTCCATTAAAAGACAACAATATCAAAAAAAATAACATCACGCCCATTACATGTCCACACTTCCAGCAGTTGAAATAACTTCCTCACATTTACAGCCGTACTGCCCTCCCTTAGATATCACACAGCAAAGATGAGTGCTAAAAGCCCGCCTCCTAGATGGCCCAGGGCCACGATTAACATATCACTTGTCATTGGCTGGTGGGAATGTCTGTTACAACCTCTCTCCTCCTCCTCTGTCAGTCAAATAAACTTGAAATGTTCTGTTGTTAGGATACAGTCTACATAATCAAGATGATCAAGGATGGGTGGAGGAGTGTTTTCTCGCATGCTAGCTCTAAGTGACAGTTAGAGGTAGACAGAATTGTTACGCCCCCTTCACAGCATGGCTAATTGAAGGCTAATTAAAGGCAGAGAGAGGCTCGAAATCGGGGGGGGGAAATTAATGGGGAGGGCTGTATACCTTTACTCTTTTTAAAGCAATTAAAAATAAAAAATGCATTGAGGCAATACAGTTATCCTTTAAAGACAATGCCCCTTTAAATTAGGGAGTACATTGTAAAACTAATGCTACATCATTTTAATTGCTGGTTTCTGCCATTTGATCCAGTCAAGAAAATTGGGGCGAACATCTACTTTAAATCTTGAGATTGAGCTTTATTGGCACCTTATACCATACATAAAATTTTGTTTGCATATAGTTACATTGTATTAAAAGTCCTCTGAAATGGTCTATTGGTGAACAATGCACTAGAGAAAAAGGGTTAACACACAAAACATGTTGTGTGTACTGCACTAATAAACTACTAGGAGCTTTTTCCAGTGCCTCCTTGTTTTTACTCCATTGAAATTGTTATATTGTGGTGCCTGGACAGGAGCACTAGAAGACGAGAGGCCTACTGCCTCCCTGTCCCCAGGAATCATTTCATATTTTGCACCAGAGTGTTTATTGTACGGCCCATTAATATATGTGTAAAAAGTGATATAATCCCCTTAATTAATATAATTACCCTTCTCAGAACTTTCTACAATTACAAAATGTCCCTTTTATATATAGGATTCCAAAACTGCACCACATACAAACAATGCCTTAAAGGACAACTCCACCCTCATAAGAACATCTTTTAAAAAGTATGGCCTCTTTAAAGGGGAACTGTGGTCCAAAAATGACTTTAGGTTAATTGAGGTAAATTAATAGGAATTGATCCCCTGAGAATTTTTTCAATTTATTTTCATTGTTTATTTTGCATAGTTTTGAAGATATTTACATTTTTGTGTGTGATATGGCAGCATCATCACCAGGTCCCCTGCACTTCCTGCTTCCTGCTCTGAAACTGTCAGTCAATCTGCCCTGTGTCTCCTTCTCCCCTTTGCAGCCCCCCTGGTCCCTCCCATTCATGGACCCCATGGTCCCTCCAGTTGCAGGGTACCCATGACCCATTATTTTACAGCCCCGTGTGGCCCCGCCCACTTGTGAGTGCCTAAGCCCCGCCCGCTCGCTGGCACCTAGGCCCCACCCGCTCACTGGTGCCTAAGCTCCGCCCACTCACGGATGCCGTGGGTTACTCAGACCCCCCACCCCTCTACCTTCTCTGGCAGGACTTCACACAGCAGAGAGAAGAAGGGAATTCCTGTCTCCCTCACACACTGAGGAAATCTGAGGCTGTGCTCGCCAGCGGCACTGTGCAGGAGAAGCCTCAGGAATGTCACATGTCAGCCTCCCACCCATTAACTTTCTGGTCAGTCATTTCTGTATATCTTGGGCTGTGGAGCACGTAGAAAGGTGGTTGATGGCTCATTTTCAAGGTAGGAAACTGGCCTTTCATGTAAACTTAACTTGTTTGGAGACCACAGTTTCTCTTTAAGATGATGTTGATATATCATACTTTGTCCTATGAATTCATTACTGTATGCTTCTGGATGTGTCGTGGAAACTGAGCAATTTAGAAACTTGTACTAAGCCTTTATTGAGCCTGGGCATGCTCAGAAGAGGCATATAGGGGATTAACATTCATTCATTGGCTGTGATGTCAACTGTCAAATCCATAACTGACAGTTGCTAATTGGAAGAACCAGGAAGCATAAATAGGGGAAACAGGTCATTGTGCAAGATTTCAGGTTAGACTTATTTTATTTCAGATTTGAAACTTGGGAAGTGATTTACAAGTATGTACGTTTTATTTTAGGGCTGGACTTGCCCTTTAACAGTGGTTTTAAAAGAGGGAAAATACAAGGTCTGTAGAAAAAGGAAATTTTGGAAATGTAAAAAGTTCAGCAAAGGGCAATTACATTAATAAGGGGATTAGATCTGGCATTGTTTGCAGGAATTGCATTTGATTTGAAGTTTATGATGCTCTGCTTAGTTTTGTGTCATCAGTAAACACAGAGGTCTTGCTCTCAATGCCCACTTCTAACTAATTTATACAGTAAACAGATTAAACAGAAGTACCCCCAGTAAAGAACCCTGAATCTTTGTACCTCACAGATGAAGCTTCATTGACAACTACTCCCTGTCTGCAATCTAACAACCAATTATCTATCCACTCCATCTACAAATGTTTTTTTCAAGGCCAACAGACCTTGGTTTATACATGAGCTAAGGAAAATTAATCCCTGTGGAAAAATATCGACCAATTTCTTTCTTTGACTTTGTCTTAAAGTATAAAAAGTTAATATGATTTAAGGGTATGTCCACCCTTGAAATAAATTTTTGTTATATCAATCCCCCTGTCCCCCCAGCCCCAACCGCTATATTTATTTTATTAGAAAGTTCCCCAAACTTTACTTACCTCCCCTCTTTCCTCCGCCGCGCTGCCGGCCCTCTGCTTGCGAGAAAATGCAAGCAGAGGGGCGGGACCGGCAGTCGTGTCTGTGATTGGCTGAGCGGCAGCCAATCACGGACGCAGCTGCCGGTCATTCAGTGCGGTGTAGGAAAGAGGGAAGGTAAGTAATGTTTGGGGCACTTTCTAATAAAATAAACATAGCGGTTGGGGCTGGGGGGACAGGGAGATTATTATAGCAAAGGGGATTTACACTAGGTGGAGGGAATCCTAATCGGGAGGGGGAGGGAGGGGGAGAAGGGCTGCAGTACGCATGCCAAACTTCTCCCGGAGGCCAGGTAGGAGGCAGAGTCCTATATGGACTCTGCTATCCAACTGGTGGTCAGTTTTTGGGACTTTGGGGGGGGACTACAGGAGAACCAGATGGAGCTGGGATGTGAGGTAAGGATTAAACTACACTACACAATGGGGCCAGTAGTGGGGGGAGTTGCTTATAGTTTGGAGGTGGACATGCCCTTAAAATGACATTAAACAAATATTCACATAGCTGTTTATTACTAACACTATGTGGGAGATTCAATATGGCTCATATCCATCTAAAACCCATGTTAACCCGAAGAAATTATGGGTAAACGTTGCTTTTAGATGGGATTTTAGAGCACAGCACAATTTCTGAATGTTTCTGGAAATAGCACTGTGCCAATGATCCAAAACCCCCATTGTTAAGTTTTGCGCTACAACGTAGCGCAAAACTTAACAGGACGTGCTGTGGAGCGTTAAAGTCACATTCTTAACTTAGCCTGATCCCGCAATGCAATTCTTCACGTAAATTACATCAGTTATATTATATCGCGGGATCGGGCTAAGGTAAGTAACGCACTTTTGAATATTGAATCTCCCCATAAGTGTACATACTGAATATTAAGCTTTTTGTGTTTTGGAGATACTTTCCAATACATTTTATATACATAAAATATTTTTTCACATTTATAACATAGATCTTTCTCCATTTTTAGTTTCGGTAGAATAAGGAAACTGCTTATAAAATCCAAGTTACAAATGCAAAGAAAAAAAGAAAATATAAGGAAAGTCAATCTGTCAATTTCAATAGGTAAAATAAATGTAAAATCCAATTTATGCACAATGCCAAAGCTTTAAATGAACGACTGCCTGAAACAGCAGTTTATCAAGAAATCCCCAGCGACGAATGGTGATTTACACAACAAAACTGTGATTATCTTTGTATTTCAAGCATATTTGTGGCAGTATAAGCATCAGTGGTATGAATTATCTGGCCTTGTATGCCTTTTTTGAACACAACACATGCCACAAATATGCAGTAAATGATGTACAGACATGTGCATGTTATTGTATTCTTCTAAATTGATTTAACCTTAAAAAAAAAAATGTTCCTTTACTGCCATATTTTTTGGCTTTGCATGCAAAATGAAATTTTAAAAAAATACCAAAAGCTGAAACTACAGTATATTCTGGCTTTGAATAGTTTAAAGTTTGAGTTAAATTTTTTCAAAATGGCTTGGTAAGAGGTTTTTTTTTCTTGCGCAGTTTCTTCAAATGTACAATTTAAAGGACAACTACAACAAGCACAAATTTGGTGCTAGTTTTAAAAAATAATTTGTAGCACAAAATGTACTTGTCGCAATTCCAAATCAGCTCCTCTGCGTAGTTATACATTCGTTATTTTTCCATGAAGCTCTGGTCCACCTTCTGTCACTGTGTGATGACATGGCTTTCCCCACCCCCCTGGGCTAAATAGCTAACAAGAGAGCATTATTGTTAGCTCAGGCAGTCACATGTGCTCTCTTAGGCTGGGTACACACAGGCAGATTTTTCGGCCCAATCGACCAATACTTCCGTGTAGCGGTCGAATGGATAGAAAAACCTGTGCTGCTTTTGGCGGCCGCCACGACCGATGTCGGTGTCCTGTTCGGATGAATGGGCGATCGGATGTGTTGGTAAATCATGGCCGATCGTGCACTTCACTATGGGACTGACAGTTATTTGTCCCAGCAGAGAGCTCACTCGTAGCGAACACTCGGTCAGGACAAGATATCCCTTCGTCTGTACCCAGCCTTAGAATGATTCCTTCTTAGTATGATTGCTGGCTCAGGTAAGCACGTTGCTAAAACTAAAAGTAAATGTAACTTGGAGGCAATTCTGAAGAAAAAGATGTTATTGATTTTAAAAAGGCACTGTATATATTTGGTTAGGAATTACACAGAAAGTGATACATCATTTTAATTAGAAGTGCACCTTTGTGTGGTGGTTGGAGGGTGTAAAAAGTGGGACTAACACATTGTGAAAAAATGTATACAAATGTATGCAAAAAATGGATACAAACCGACAAACGCATACTGTGCGTTTTGTCAGTTTCTAGTGTGAACGAGCTCTATGTTTAGAACAGTACAGCAAACATTCCTTAAAGGGTCTAACACCTCAAGAACACTTATCTGCTATTTTGTTCATAGGGGAGCACACACCGTCACCTATGAATCTATTCTTCCCCCCCCCATAGGATAAGACATTGTTCATATCTTTATAATAGATTTAGACATTTAAAGTAAGCCAATCGAGGCCCAATACACAAGAAACATAAAATACAGCAGCATTTACTTCATAGTTTTGTAAGATTTCTGCATTTTGATGTCAGTTGCAACTTGCAATGCGCAAATATATCACATAAAAAAAGCCAAGTGAGAAAGTCTTCTTATTCCACAATGCCACCTACTGTCTGTTTTCAGAAACAGTTTATACACAAAGTGACTGGATCCACACCGACATATTTTATCAGGGAGATTCCCTAAAGGTTCTTATCATTTAAAATGGTGCTAATTTTGCCCCAACCAATCAGAACTTATGTAACATATGAAAGCTAACATCTGATTGGTTGGGGCAAAATTAGCACCATTTTAAACAATAAGAATTTTTATTGAATAACCCACTATGTTCAATATGTTCATTAAATAAACCTTGTCTAAGGCTAAGGCCTCACTACAATGCACTAAAGCGCATGCGCAATCGCGGGCGTTATCGCACACAATTGCGCGTGTGATTCTGGTGTGTTGTTGCGCATTGTTCACATGTTTGTAATTTCACATTATAGAAACGTGTTTGCTTAAAAAAATGGGGCACACAAAACAGAAATGGATGCGCAATCGCATGTGCAAAGGAATTTTTGCATTCCCGCGATTTCCATTCTAACAAAAATCACATGCACAATTGCGTGTGTGGCCTTGCCCTTAAGCCAGAAATCATAAGTAAAATGGTTAAAGTGTAACTGAAACATGCGTTCTCAAACATGACCTTTTTATTTTGCTGTTTCACAAAAACAAACATTCAATACATTTTTTAGAAAACTATTTTCCAAAGCTAAATCCTAAGCAGGAATAACATGGCTCTGGAAGTCCTATATTAAGAATGCTCTAAGTATATCATATTTTTCATGCGTGTTGATGCTCACCGTAGTGTGACCTCTGCCTTGCCATGCAACAACAAAATGAGAGGAGGTCCAACATGTATAAAACAAAAATTACCTTAAGCTAACAAAGTTTTTTAAAAGAAACAGTTTCTTATTAACTACAAATTATTACATGGCTTACTACTAAAGGAAGGGTGAAACTGATATAAATATTCTAAAATAGATAAAGTGATCACCATACACTTAGGTTTTATGTGTTAGTATGAACGTTTCGGCCCGTGAGTAGGCGCTTTATTGGCCGAAATGGTCGTTCATTCGGAGATCCGCCAAGTCAGTCGATCAACGATCCCCCAACGAACCGCTTTGGACGATAAAGCGCCTACACACAGGCCGATTATCGGCCAAAACTTACTTTTGTACACATCGTGCATTGCGGGTCGTGTGTACAAGCCTTTAGACCAGTTCAGGATTTAACCAATGCCACAACCATGGCTTAGGCTGAGGCCACACTATGATGGGTGTCAACACAGGTAAAAAGCGTTTCACAGGCATCACTGTCCGTTTGTGCTGTGATTCACAGAAAAATCATGATCGCATTCACTACGAAAACGTATCCCAGTGCATGTATGTGGCAACCCACATTGGCAACCAGGGTTTAGCAGGCTGTTTGTAGCAATAACCTTATGGAGTTACAGCTAATATGCTATTAGAATTGTTTGTGCACTAGAATTCTATATTTTGTATGTATTAGGTTTTTAGTCTCTAGTTGCACTTTAATATGGATGTACAACAAGCCTATTTTTTATATATTGTGTGTTACATTGAAGGTTTGACTAAGCCTTCTGGGAGATTGTACTCCACCCAGAGTAAGGCTGAGGCCACACTGCAACGCAGAGTAATCGCACACAAAATCGCAAGCGTTATCACACGTGTGTGATTTTTGTGCTTTTTGCATATGCGATTTTTACGTTTTTTGTTATGGAAACGCATCTGTTAACGCACGAAAAATGGTGAACTCATGTGTTACCAAAATGCGAACGGACGCGCAATTGCATGCGCATCAGAAATAGCGGGAATTTTCACGTACCAGTAGGTTAGGACCCAGTTAAAGAAAGCAACCTTCACACGACAAACGGATTGCAAAACGCAATCACAAGTGCATGAGAAACACACTTAGGCTGCGGACACAGCGCACAGCAATGCATGTGAAAAGAGCAACTCGTGTGTTACTGTGCACCACAAAATGTTTTTCGCACATGTGATCAAAAGCTTGTAAGAATCGCGCCAATGTGGCTAAAGCCTGGTATACACATTTCAAGGAAATGGTCAGTGATCGTTCAGAGCTGCCATACAATAATTCGGCCTGACCAAAACACTGAAATGTCAGTCGGTCGTCCCGAATTATTGTATGGTGTGTACCCAGCTTTAGCCCTAAATCCACAGATGCTTAAAGGGCAAGCCCAGCCCCAAAATGAAAACTTACATACGGGTATTTACCCCCCAAAACTCTAAACGGTAATAGTTTGAAATCTGAAATATATAAGTCTAACCTGAAATCCTGCACAATGTCCTGTTACCCCTGTTTCTGCTTCCTGGTCCTTCCAGTTAGCAACTGTCAGTTAAGGATTTGACAGTTGACATCACAGCCAATGACTAAATGTTAATGCCGTCTGCCTCTTCTGAGCATGCCCAGGCTCAGTACAGTATTCTAAATTGCTCAGTTTCCATGAGGCATCCAGAAGCATTGCAGGCATACAGTACTGAATTCATAGATTCATAGGACAAAGTATGATATATCAACACATTTTAAGGAGGCCATTCTTTATAAAAGATAGTATAGTATAGTATTTGAGGTTGAATAAAGACATACGTCCATCCAGTCCAACCCATCTAGCAATATCCTCATTTCCTGCCTAACTGTTGATCCAGAGGAAGGCAAAAAAACCCCACCAAATTTATGAAGGGGGAAAAAAATCCTTCCTGACTCCAAGTGGCAATCAGAAATTTCCCTGGATCAACTCTACTTTATGTATCAATACCAGTAGCTTGCAACATTCCTTGTTTGCAGAAACTCATCCAGCTTTTTTTTGAAACTGACCAATGAACCTGCCATTACAACGTCCACTGGAAGACAGTTCCATAGCCTTACCGTTCTCACAGTGAAAAACCCTTTCCGAGCTTGAAGCCTAAACCTTTTTTCTTCAAGTCTTAAGGGATGTCCTCGTGTCCTTTGACATGTTCTATTGGTGAACAATGCCCCAGATAGTTTATTGTATGGCCCGTTAATGTATTTATACACAGTAATCATATCCCCACGCAAGCGCCTTTTCTCCAGCCTACATAATTGTAACTTTTCCAGTCTCTCTTCATATTCAAGCTCCCCCAATCCCCTTATTAATTTAGTTGCCCTTCTCTGAACCCTTTCCATTTCAAAGATGTTCTTTTTGTACACAGGATTCCAAAATTGCACTGCATATTCCAAATGAGGCCTTACCAATGCTTTGTAAAGAGGGAGAATTACATTTTCCTCCCTTGAATCCATACCTCGCTTTATACAAGACAATACCATGCTGGCTCTGGCTGTTGCCACCTGGCACTGCTTGCTACCTTTAAGTTTGTTATCCACCAAAACTCCAAGATCCCTTTCCAACAGGGATTCACTTAACACCTTTACCTGATAATACATTATCCCAGTTGACATTCTGAAGAGCTGCTTTTAACCTGGGAAAATTTGCTTTCCTGAAATTAAATGTCTTTGTTAACCCAGCGCACGTTTCCTTTCGATAACAAAGTCCAAATTCCACTATTTCATGGTCATTATTCCCTAAGCCTCCAGTTACCTTTATATCTATAATGCGCTCCACAATGTTAGATATTACCAGATCCAACAGAGCTCCTTTTCTAGTAGGAACCTCAACCACCTGTGAGAGAAAATTATCCTGCAGCAAATTCAGGAACTCATCGCCTTTTTCTGTGATGGCAGTTCCACCACACCAATCAATGTCAGGGTAATTGAAGTCCCCCATAATGAGCACACTCCCCAAACTTGCAGCCCTTGCCAACTGCATATGAAGTTGACTCACCTCCTCTCTGCTAGCATTTGGCGGCTTATAGCAGACACCAACAATGACATTACCCCCTTTCCTGTTGCCTAATTCCACCCATATTGCCTCCACTTTATCATCCATATCACCAGCTATCTCTTCTTTTAAATTTGGCTTCAATTCTTTTTTAACATATACACATACTCCTCCCCCTTTCCTTTTTTTTCTGTCCTGCCTAAACAAGGCATATCCTTCTATATTTACAGCCCAGTCGTGAGAACTGTTCAACCACGTTTCTGCTATACCTATTACATCATACTTTTCATTCAATGCCATCATTTCCAATTCCCCCATTTTGTCAGCCAGGCTTCTCGCATTGCCAAAACATACATTTTAGATTATGATCCTGTTGTAATTTATTTGTACACATTTGATACACATTCCTCCCTATCCCCTATGTAGCCCCACCCCTTTCCACCCACCACTGGCCTATCTACACCCTGCTTTCCTCCTGGACAATCTATCCCAGTGAGACTGCTAATACCCTCCCCCCCCAAACCTAGTTTAAAATCTCCTCCAACCCTCTAGCCATCTTCTCCCCTAAAACAGCTGCACCACCATCAGTGAGGTGCAACCCATCCCTACTAAAGAGCCTGTAGCCGACAGCAAAGTCTGCCCAGTTCTCAATAAACCCAAACCCTTCTTCCTTACACCACTCTCTTAGCCACGCATTAATGCTCCTAAGCTCCCGCTGTCTCCCTGGCTTAGCACGTGGCTGCGGTAGTATTTCTGAAAACACTACCCTGGAGGTCCTTGCTTTTATCTTGGCCCCTAGTTCTCAGAAATCATGTTTAAAGACCTCACCTCCACCTCTAACTTTGTCATTGGCACCAATGTGAACCAAGACCGCCGGGTCACACCCGGCCCCACCCAATAATCTGTCTACACGATCCACCACATGCCGAACCCTAGCACCAGGCAGGCAACACACAGTTCGGCATGTAGGGTCTTGGCGGCAGATTACCCTATCTACCTTCCTTATAATGGAGTCCCCTACCACTACCACCTGCCTTGCATTCCTGACCCTTCGTTCCTCCTCCCTTGTATCAGAGATGGCAGTCCCCTGGGTGCTCAAGGGACTAGCCCCCTCCATACACGCTAATTCCGAGGTGTCCTCCTCCACTTCATTACCTAAGGCGGCAAATCTGTTGGGATGGACAATCTGGGAAGAAGCCCCCCTACTCTTCCGTCCCCCACTTCCCCTAGTAACCCTAAAAAAACTACCTCCTTCCTCATCCTTTCTTGTCCCTCTTCCACCCACCTCTATACTGGCCCCAGCCAGTGCCTGCTGACCCCCCAGTTCTGCCAATCCCCGCAATGCTGCAAGCTGCCCCCTTAGACTCTCCACCTCAGCCTTATGTCCTTATGAGGGTGGAGTTGTCCTTTAACGTTTGCAGCTATAAATGCTTTGAAATACATTTGATTACATTTTTCTTTTGTTAGTCTCTATACAAGTTGAATTATGCCAGATCTTCATCTACTTGTTGGAGGGCACAATGCAAGCTCCATTCATTGCACTTATAACTGTGACCCAGCCATGCTATGTTTTAACAAGTCTCTTACATTGGATCTGGCAGCACAACAAGGCAAGGCAGAAGGATAAAACTCCGTACTGCACATCTTGACTTAGTCTGACAATGCACTTATCATACAGATTGAGCGAAAAATTCACTGACCAATCACGATCGCTTATGACCCGCTTTATTGATATGACATGGCTGTACGTCACTTGCTTAAAGATTTCATTAATAAACCAAGCACCAATCGTATCTGGATACGTCAGTTGCGTTATTGGTCGGCGTTATAAGTGGGCGTGTACCGGTTTGTGTACGTTGCAGGTCCACAATGGCTGCCGCCGGTAGCTGTTCTGTTAAAGGGAAGAACTTGTTGCAGTTCATGAAACTTGTAGGACAGCTCAAGGTAACTCATTACTGTAACTGTCCGTTTTTGGTTAAAGTGATAAGGAGGTTTAGTAAACACTGCAAGTCTCTATGTACCGCCTTGTGCTCTTCTATATAAAGTCTGCATTAGGGCTGTTCATCTAAGTTTTGGTTGCTTTGCCTTTCTCACTGGAATTGTTTGTTCCTTATTAATACCTGTTTATTATGTGGATTATATATGTCTCCCTAATGAAATAATTTGAATAGGGATTCATGTAGAAGGAAGAGTTCCCTGGTCCAAATGTTTATTTCCTTTTTTTACTTTAGGCCATGGCCCTATTGAAATACCCAGAAATGCATTGCATCATTATGTGGCGTGTCTATTGCTTCTCTTTACATGGGAGTGCACGTAGCAATGCAAAAGAACTCGGATCTCACAAACCTGAATCCAGGGTGCAGAACTATGGCCTAGGTCTAATGGTGGCCATAGACAATACAATCCCGTCATACAATCCACAGGTCATACGATTGGGTCAAAAATACTTCAACTGGCCCAATGGGAAAATTATTGGATCTAAGCGTCTCTGGCCACCATACAGCTATTTTCACTTGGTCAATTTGTGACGAGTTTTCTGAGAAGTTCCAGATGTTTTACTGCTAGCAGAAAACTACATAAAGCCTGAGCCAAGGGACCACATCAAAACTTACAAGAAATGGCTGCAATGTTGTCAGTGTGAAACAACACTAAAGGAAACTTTGCTTGTTTACTTGTGGCAGTCACTGATCACTAATGCCTCCCAAGTGCAAATATAAATTTTACAGGATTTTTTGTGATCTATTACAGCTAATCATCCAAGTTGCCTACTGCCTACATTAACTTCTATAATGAATGTGGTATGCATGCATATGAAAATGCAGCTGTGATCAGCTCATAATTATAATGCGAACATACTTCCAAAACAGATAAAGTATGACCTTCGTGGGCCAAATAAAAAATGCACTCTCAAATTCACTGCAGGGGATAGGTCTAAACCAGTGTTTTTCTACCTTTCTATCCTTATGAAAACCCTTTAAATGTGTTAATGTCTCAGGGAATCCTTACATAAAAACATTATTATTTTTTTTTTTTATTTCTCAGATATCAATATACCAAATACTTGATTCATACAAATATAGAGCATTGATAAATATGTAGAAAAATATCTCTGTATTTATTACAATGGTGGATCCATACAGTTTCTGTCAATTTTTTGAGTACCCCCATGCAGACTCTCAGGGTCCTCAAGGGTCCCTGAACCCCTGGTTGTATAGTCTATTTTATTCCTGCTAAAAGAGTGGGAAGAAAATGGGTGTGGTTTGTGTTTAGAGGCGGTGCTAAGGGCACCAGGCTTTTTGTGCCTACAGGCTACCGAGATGAATTAGTCCCTGATAGTAATACCATATACATCAGTGAGAACAATTCTTATCATCTCATCAATTTTGTTCATAAAGAGCATACTCAAGAGCAAAATTGACTATTGGTTCCTATAATTCACACAAAGTTAAGACATGCTGTGCATACATTCCCTTGTGTTGCCATAAAGAAGAAATCTGCAAAGATAATTTTGTGTTGGGGCAGTATCTGCATATTGTATGTTCTTCTCCCTTAGATGTAGCCAGAATATACCAGTGTACACCGTCCAGTCCTAATGTATCTTGGAAACCTCGCATTGGAGTTTTATTGAAGGTTTACTAAAGAATAAAGATGGCACATTTTTATTTTAAAGGCATTTAAAAGAAAAAAAACTATTTTGGAGTTGGGTTGAGGCCACATTACAACGCGTTTTAGCACACTGGAAACTTGCAACGCATGAGCTCAGATTAACAGATCACAGCACACCTAGTGTGGCCGCCACAATTGGCCAACACTAATGTGCACTTTTTAATGTGCGATTGGATCCCAAGGGACATTTTTCTTTCTATAATTCTCTAACAAGTACGAGTAAGGGTGGCCAACCTGTTGCTGGCTGGGGGCCTCACTTGCAGAACACCAGCCACTTGCTTGCTCACTAAAACCGACCAGACTCCAACACACCCATCTACTGCCCATTCACAACTCGCGGGACATGATTTTCCATGACAGGGCCACTGGATGGGCACCACTGCTTTATATCTTGTAATAAACTTCAGACGATTACTTTTAATTAGGACATATTTGGGTTGATGGGATAGTTGGTGCTGCTATTCCTCTTCTTATCAAACTTCTTTGACCAGGCAGATGGTGTAAAAAAAAAGAAAAGAAAGCTGAATTAGTCTTTATGTAGAAAACTGATTTAAATCGAGCCTTACTGACTAATAATTTAAATTGGGATTTAAATCAGTTTGATTTAAAGGAGAACTGAAGTCCCCAGACAATATTGTCCCAATAGTCAGAGCACATTCACAAACACACAACAAGCTGTGTGTCATCTCTCCCTTTGCTGTGGATGCTGGATGATTAATGAAAATAACCAGTGGGTACTAGGGGTCAGCTTCCATAATTCACCCAGCTAACTGTACGCAGTACACTTCACAGGAAACTACAGTCTTGCTTACTGGAAGCTGACAACCAATCATGTTACAGCTCAGAGATCCCTCCCTCTGACACAGAACACAGATTTCAGTGCAGTTTTTTGTGTAAACACATTACAAATGCTCCTAACAATGTTAAATTCCTTTGCTTTTCATACAAACTGTCAGCAATTTATGCTGGTTGGTAAATAAATAACAAGTAGACTATGTTACTTTGTTTCATAAGTAAACTAGGAGATTAGAACTTGTGACTTCTTGGTGTGTTTGTTCCTAAAAACACAGCATTTACATGGTGCACCAACAACAACTCGACTGTCATCACAGGTACATTTTGAAACTTTGACAGTGAATCCTGGGTCAGGGGTTGTGGTTCTTTTTAAGCCAACATGGGCTAAAGTTTAAATCAAATCCACCCTGTATTATAATGGTCAGAACACCCATACATCTGAAGTTTTAGCTCTCTAATTTATTCTGGCCTGTGCCCTTGGGCACGCGGGCTAATCTATGGGAAGCTGGGCACAGCAAGATGCCTGCTCCCTTATAGGCAGCACATCTCTAGCTAGACTGGAATAGATTGGGGACTGTGTTCTGGTCAATGATTGATGCAGATGAATGCACATTTATTTTGCGGAAAGAAATCTACAGGGAGATTCAATAAAAGTTCTTATTGTTAAAAAATGTGCTAATTTTGCCCCAACCAATCAGATCTTATTTTACATTTGGAAAACAACACCTGATTGGTTGATGCAAAATTAGCATCATTTTTAAGAATAAGAAGTTTTATTGAATCTGCCTATTAGTGTCTAAAATGTTTGTGTTTGATTTTCTTAATCTCTATCTTTTTTTCAGCCTATTTAATTATTGATGGGTGCTAGTCAGTTGTGAGGGTATATAGATTTTCGCAACAAAGGCAATGGAATGACAGCAGGGGGAGTGTGATGATTGTGGAACACAGAAGAAAGTTATGTTACTGATGTGTTAATGTGATGTTTTTGCTGTTATGGTATGTTACCATTAATTCTGGCTATAATTACTTTGATACGCATTTATATATTATCGCTTACAGAGAGTACCAAGGACAGGCTGGATATACAGGAAAGTGGAAAAGCCAGAAAGTGTTTCAGATCATATGTACAGGATGGCTGTTATGGCATTGCTAACGGAAGATCAAAAACTTAACAAAGAAAGGTAAACCTGTAAATATCATGGCTAATTATCTTGTTTAAAGGGAAAACTCATACAGTTGTATTAAACAGTGGTAAACCAGAGATCATAAACGCTTACATAAGTATGTATTAAATGGCATGTCCACCCCCCACTAAAATTTGCCCCACTGTGTAGTGTAAAAACCCCCAAAAAACTTACCTTTCTCCTCTGAACCTTGTGGTTGTCCTGCAGTGCCTTCTGAAAGTCCAGGAAACTCGAGGACTCTGGCATGCACAAGAGAGCTCTTACAAACATTTGTATAGAACATACTCTATGCATAGAGACAGTGAATACTGGGATCAGGGAGCCTGGCTGTTTGATGACTACATGAGGTGTACTTGCAACAAAATGGAAGCCTTCTAATTTACATAATCTATTTCTTACATATACTAAAAGCCACTTACTAGAGAATAATCTTACAATGTATAGGTGTTCTGGGAGAAAAAGCTTTCATAGTAGGATTTTAAAAAAAGTTTATTTCTCCTTTATGTACTTTATTGAGAAATGCTTTGCACAGAGCTGTGCTGAGCTTAGGTTCGCTTCATTATACACCACCTGCAACTGAGCATCATGTTGTTCCTTTTAATGTACCTACTAAAGTAATGTTGAAGGGTATGTATTATATAAGGGATAATACGCTACCTACAGTGTAATATAAGGATATTACGCCACCGAGGAGTTCCACAACCATTATAAAGGACATGAAACTCAGAGGTGAAGTAAATGCGCAAATACTCTGTAGGTAGTGTATTATTTCTTATAATACATAAGGCCAACCCCCCCCCCCCCCAAAAAAAAAAATAACCCAGCACAGACACACTCTCCCCTACCCTTCCACTATCTCTCCCCCTCCCTGTATTAGTCATTTATATAGGAATTCCTGTTTAGTGTATAAATAGTTGATAACTGTTCCAATTGAAAAGAGAAAGAAGGACTGAACATTGTCTGTCAACAATAAAGGGCTTCCTATATAAATGACTAATACAGGTAGGGTCAGAGACAGGGATGAGCAGTATAATACAGGAAGTCACTCTGTGACATCACTGAGTGATTGTAATATAGATTCTTGCCGCTGCACCTCACCATTGAGAATACCTAGCCTTATGTATTGTATATATGATTTGTGGGTACTCTGAAACCAATGCAGCCTGTATCATGCTTCTAATGTAAATACCAAATAACCTTTTAGTGTGTAGATTTTTTGTGTTTGTGTCTTAAAGGAAAAGGTTACTGGGTTACCAGATCATTGAGTCTGGTAGGGACACTCTCTTAATAAATGTAATTAGCAAGGCTGCAGTGATTGCAATGAAACAACATTAATTCTAATTTAGCCATAATGCTTGTGTTTTTAAATTGGTGTCCATATGTGGTTTAAAGGGCAATTATAGTGAAAAAATTGTTTTTATTTAATTTCTTCTAATGTATCCTATAAGTCATCCCATCCACCAGGGTACCTTTAGTTTCTTTAAATTCTTCATAGTCCCCGAGATATAAGCCTTTGAATATGCTGTGATTTGTAGGAGCTGCTACACCTCATCTGTCACTCAAAGGCACACACCCACACAATCCAAAGCTCCCCTGCAGTACTGTCACATACTCTCTCACCCACACTATATGTACCATGTGCAACATATAGTCAAATGCTGTAGTGCTAAACACAATCAATAAACCATTAACCCAGTAATATGAGCATAACACACTATAAAACAGCCCCTCCCCCCCAAAAAAAATCTTATATACATACAAAACCAGTGACTCAAATGGAACACTAATACAGTATATATATACAGTAATACAGACTATATACCAAACAAGACACACAGTGCAATCTATGAAATATATTGACTAAAGCAACTGAAATGTAACAGGACAACAAGCAGTGTCACTGTGTTTGTGAAGGTCTCACTACAAGCTGCTGTTACACTGACTCTCTCTTCAGTGATTATGATCTCAGCTAAGCAGGGGGAGAGATATGAACTTTAGGTAAAAAGTAAATAACAATTAGCAAAGTTAGAGAACAGGCAGAGTTCAGTAACTTACTTGTAAAGAATCTCAGCACCACTTGTCCTCCTCTCTCCCCCTCTGCCCCTCCTTTCAGCATATTGCTACTTTATTCCACACTTTGATTGCTTGCAATCTAGCTCTGGAAGGGAGGGGTCAACAGGATGTCAGCACTTCATTTAAAGTCCTTTCAACTGACCATGCTCGGACTCTGTATACAGCCCGTCACTGCTTGAGGGGGAGTAGACAGAGAGGGGAGGGGGACTACACAGCTTGGTACAAACTTCTGCCAGTGTGAAGAAACGAAGCCACACAGAAACATGAAAGTAAGGCAGCTTATACTAAGTGATCTATACATTGTAAACAGACAAAGTTTTTTTTTCACTATAGTTGCCCTTTAATACTGGTGACAACCCTACAGAAGTATGTGAAGTCATATGGATACAGGGTAACCAATGGAATATGTGTATTTATGATTTGATAGTAATTTACAATGAAATTTGCTTGTGTATGGTCAGCTTATTTTACCTACCGTATATACTTGAGTATAATGCAACCCAAATATAAGCAGAGGTTCCTATTTTTGCCTCAAAAATCCGGAAAACCTGATTGACTCGACTACAAGCCAAGGGTTGAAGTTATGACCGTTACTGCCTTCTGATTCTGTATTGTTCTGAGGCTTTAGTTGCCCTCTAATGGACAGCAGAATTCCCATACAGTAATAGCCATACTGGATTTGGCTATTACTGTATGGGGATTCTGCTGTCCATTTAAAGGGCAACTAATGCCTCAAAACAATACAGAATCAGAAGGCAATATTTTTAACAATATATACCGTTCCATCCCTCTGATTTTGTATTGTTTGTAGGCATTAGTTGCCCTTTAAATGGACAGGAGATTTCCCATCCAGTAATAGCCTTACTGGATTTGGCTATTACTGTATGGGAATTCTGATGTCCATTAAAAGGGCAACTTAAGTCTCAAAACAATACAGAATCAGAAGGCAATATTTTTAACAATATATACCATCCTCCTGATTCTGTATTGTTTGTAGGCTTTAGTTGCCCTTTAAATGGACAGTAATCCGATACAATAACCCCCAATTATTATTATTGATATAGCGCCAACATCTTCCGTGGCGCTTTACAATTACATAGTCATACATTACATACAGGGTAATACATGTTATACAAAGTCATACTTATTACATACACCAGTAATACACAATATAAGTAAACAGAGTGATGAGTTTCTTACAGCAATACCATGATACAATAGGAGAGAGGACCCTGCCCAAAGAGCTTACAGAGTAAAGGATATGGGGGTGAGACATAAGGTGACTGGAATCAGTAGGCTGTAAATAGAGTGGCAGTGGAGTGTGAATGGCGGGTTGGATCATATTGGGTAGTAAGAGGGGTAATGTCAAGGCTAGGTTATATGCTAGCCTAAAGAAAATGGGTTTTAAGGTTACGTTTGAAGGTGTTAAGGGATACCTTTCCACTGTAGATGTTTGGAAGCTACAACTACCAGCATGCTATAGTTGCTGGGAGTTTTAGTTTCCAAACATCTATAGTGAGAAGGTATCAGGGGTTCCTGTATGGGATTACTGCCCCCACCAAAGCCACACCAGTTCAGTGTTCACTTACTTGGGCAGTCTTTAAACTTCAGTCTTTACCTCTCTGCCGCTCACTAAACATCTGCATGCCTGACTTCACTACTCGGCACCAAGTAGTGAAGTCAGCGGGAGATGCAGAGGGAGCAGCAGCCGGCAGAGAGATGAGTGAGTTAGTGACTTGAGTATAAGCCGAGGTTCGATTTTCAGGCTTTTTTTTAAAGCCTGAAAACCTCAGCATATACTCAAGTATATACGGTATTTATGCCACAAAGCATAAATAAATAGAATGTGAAATAGTAACAATTGAAAATATCTTTAATCTACAGTTTACAGATGACAGTAAACAAAAGGGAAAAGACAACTTTGAACTTATGGGAAAGGGATATGAGGAATAAAACATGTTGTGCTCATGCCCCTAAGAGGTGCAACATTTTGGACAGAAAATATTTGATAACTGCAAAGGCAGAATTTTGCACCTCTTATTTAAATAGAGCACATTTAAAAGGGAAATAGGAGCACTTGCTCCTATCTCTTTTAGGGGCATATTTTAAAACCCATGGTATCACAAATTTGTGATACCATGGGTTTTCGCAAAATTACCATCGCAGCAGTAAGTATACCGCCGCGAGTGTTAATAAATGGCTTGTGCAATACCATGCAGTAGTAAAATACCGCAATGGTATTGTATGGGCGAGTGTAGATCTATGATCGTGGTCATAGATTTACGCTTGTGGCAACAATCATTTTAGGTGCAGTATTTATAAAATGGCCCTTGGTTACTTACAGTAGCTGCAGTCGGTTAATGAATATTGTGCTCCTGCACTGAATGACTCACCTGCCACATTCCCATTCTGCGACCAGTGCCTATCTTATAAAATTGCATGCATGTGCAGAAGAAGGGACAGGAAGGAGAAGCTAGCACTGATCAAAGGAGCGCTGTTTTCACTCTTCCACCGATTGCAGCTACTGTAAGTAACTAAGGGAGATAAGAGTGAGTGCTCCTTAAACCCTTTTTCATTAATTTCTTTTATATAGGCTGGGGAGGAGCTGTGAGTGGAGCGCCGGTTTCCTCCCTTTTTTTTTGGTCCTCCCTGCCTTCTCTTCCTCCATGCCATTGCTTGACTACTTGACTATTCTGTTTTTTTTCTCTCCTCCCCCCCCCCCTTGCTGTTTTGCTTATCTTATCATCTTTTGGAACTGGCTTTTTACTTTGTTAAACCTTTGTTAAAATCAGTACTGCTCTGACCTGATGAAGAGGGTATAGCCCTCGAAAGCTTGTCAAATAAATAAACTGTTAGTCCATAGAAAAAGTATTACAGTCCTTTTATTTTTGAATATCTAATACAATGCATGCAGCATGGCTTAATTAATGTTGTTTACTCATGTCTGTTCAAATATCTTTTTGATATTTTTCTCCCTTCAGATGTATCAGATTGGCTCTTGTGCATGACATGGCAGAGTGCATTGTGGGGGACATTGCTCCTGCTGATAATGTTTCTAAAGAGGAAAAACACAGGAGAGAAAAGGTGGGTGGTTTGCTTTTCACTGCCTAGTAATTAGAGAAAGTAAAATCTAATTTAATTTACACTGCTTTAACTTTTTTGATTCTGTGAATATAAACAATTTTTAAAGCACATGCAATAACTATTCCTAGGTAACTAAATTACTTTTAAAACATAACCGTTGTTGCAGTTTGGTTAAGTATCTCATGTGAATTTTCCCAGAAATGTGTCTGTTTTTAAAAGATGCTTTTATCTCTGTAGTTTATATTTCTGCCTAAAGTGAACCACGCATTTTGTTCACTATTATCATATCGGCTTTGTGTTACATATGCCCTTAGTTTTACATCAAAAGATAGCTATATACTGCTATACAAAAATGTGTATCCTGTATTTTATGTTTCATATTTTCTTGTAGGCTGCCATGGAACATTTATCACAGCTATTACCAGAGGATTTGAAGACAGAGGTTTATGATTTATGGCAGGTAAGTGTAAATGTTTTTTTAGTGACCATGGACGTGGTCAGCCTATACAGGTCAATCATGCATAATGACGAGGTGGCGGCTTGTGGGAGGCTGTTGTCATGCAGTGGCTTGTATAACAGTACTAGCAAAATACCCGCGCTTTGCAGCGGAGATGTATTGAAATAACGTTTTTAGTAAGAAAGCAATAATGTATCAAGATTGCTGTAATCACTCGGCACTTGATATATTAAAGAAAGACAATTCAATAATCTTTACGATAATGCAACACTCATTAACTTTAATTTAATATTATATTTTTTATTCAACTATGAAATTTTGGTGAAAATAACCCCCACCACCCCTCCCCGTCCGCCCCTAATACCCCCCCACTATTCCTCTCTGTCCACCCTCCAAACCCTTCCCCTTACACCTCAGCCAGTCCCCGCACAAACCCTGAATTTTTGGTAAAAATCGGTCCAGCCGTTAGTGTGCAGGAATTAAAAATTCTATTCCCCCCCATTCACCCCCACCCTAAAAAAAATATTTTGTTAACCTTTTACTGGTAAAGGAGCATATGCATACCAAATTTGGTTGAAATTGGACCAACCAGTCTGTGCAATGTCAGATACTCACCGTTACAGGTGCAATGTCAGATACTCACCGTTACAGGTGGAATTTCTAAACGAAACCTGCTTAACTTTTGTAAGTAAGGTGCAATGAATGAGCCTGCCAAATTTAAGCCGTCTGCCTCCACGGCACGTTGGAGAATTAGTGGTGAGTGAGTAAGTGAGTGAGGGCTTTGCCTTGTATTAGTATCGAAACGAAACCTGCTTAACTTTTGTAAGTAAGGTGCAATGAATGAGCCTGCCAAATTTAAGCCATCTGCCTCCACGGCAAGTTGGAGAATTAGTGGTGAGTGAGTGAGGGCTTTGCCTTTTCGAAACGAAACCTGCTTAACTTTTGTAAGTAAGGTGCAATGAATGAGCCTGCCAAATTTAAGCCGTCTGCCTCCACAGCAAGTTGGAGAATTAGTGATGAGTGAGTGAGTGAGTGAGGGCTTTGCCTTTTCAAAACAAAACCTGCTTAACTTTTGCAAGTAAGGTGCAATGAATGAGCCTGCCAAATTTAAGCCGTCTGCCTCCACGGCAAGTTCGAGAATTAGTGATGTGTGAGTGAGTGAGGGCTTTGCCTTTTCAAAACAAACGCTTAAATTTTGTAGTAAGGTGCAATGAATGAGCCTGCCAAATTTAAGCCGTCTGCCTCCACGGCAAGTTGGAGGATTAGTGATGAGTTAGTGATGAGTGAGTGAGTGAGGGAGGTCTTTGCCTTTTCGAAACGAAACCTGCTTAACTTTTGTAAGTAAGGTGCAATGAATGAGCCTGCCAAATTTAAGCGTCTGCCTCCACAGCAAGTTGGAGAATTAGTGAAGAGTGAGTGAGTGAGGGGCTTTGCCTTTTCAAAACAAAAACCTGCTTAACTTTTGAAGTAAGGTGCAATGAATGAGCCTGCCAAATTTAAGCCGTCTGCCTCCACGGCAGTTCGAGAATTAGTGGTAGTGTGGAGTGAGGTAGGGGCTTTGCTCTTTCAAAACAAACCTGCTTAACTTTTGTAAGTAAGGTGCAATGAATGAGCCTGCCAAATAAGCCGTCTGCCTCTACGGCAAGTTGGAGAAATTAGTGATGAGTAGTGGTGAGTGAGTGAGGGTTTTGCCTTTTCGAAATGAAACCTGCTTAACTTTTGTAAGTAAGGTGCAATGAATGAGCCTGCCAAATTTAAGCCGTCTGCCTCCACGGCAAGTTGGAGAATTAGTGATGAGTGAGGCAAGTTGGAGAATTAGTGATGAGTGTGAGTGAGTGAGTGAGTGAGGGCTTTGCCTTTTCGAAACGAAACCTGCTTAACTTTTGTAAGTAAGGTGCAATGAATGAGCCTGCCAAATTTAAGCCGTCTGCCTCCATGGCAAGTTGGAGAATTAGTGATGAGTGAGTGAGTGAGGTGATGAGTGAGTGAGTGAGGGCTTTGCCTTTTTGAAACGAAACATGCTTAACTTTTGAAGTAAGGTGCAATGAATGAGCCTGCCAAATTTAAGCCGTCTGCTCACGGCATGTTGAGAAAATAGATGAGTGAGGCAAGTTGGAGAATTAGTAGTGAGTGAGAGTGAGTGAGGGGTTGTCTTTTCGAAACGAAACCTGCTTAACTTTTGTAAGTAAGGTGCAATGAATGAGCCTGCCAAATTTAAGCCGTCTGCCTCCACGGCAAGTTGGAGAATTAGTGATGAGTGAGTGAGTGAGTGAGGGCTTTGCCTTTTATTAGTATAGATGAAAATTCTTTATTGACCTATTGGAGTTTATCTTGAATAACAATTATTTTATGTTTAATGGGAAATTCTTCAGCCAATTGCTTGGGATGGCCATGGGTTCTATTGTGGCTCCGTCCTACGGTAACTCATACATGGCAGGAGGAGGACTTTTTCTATGAGCTTCCACAGTTTACCAGGCATTGTTTGGTCTGGTGGAGGTTCACAGACGACATCTTCCTCCTGTGGAAAGGGGATGCTAGGTCCCTCAAGACATTCCATGAGTAGTTAAATAATGTGCATAGGAATATCAAGTATACGTTATACGATGAGCAATTGGGGAATATGTATTCTAGGTTCGTAAAATGGAAATATCCAAAGGATGTATTGGATACAGCTTTAAAGTCCCAGATCAGGGTAGGAGAAAACCTGAGGGAGGCCAGAGACCCTTTGCCACACAGTTTGCCCCAGGCATAGAGTGACTAACATTCTATGCAGACACTGGGGATTATTGGGATTGGCTTATCCTAATAATGAGTTTAATAACCCGCCATTAGTATCCTACAAGAGGGTAACATAAATTGGAATTGTGCTTACAAATGCAGGGATAAATAAACTAACCTTGTGTCAGCTACTTTTCTTGTGCACAGTGTAACAATGTGAATAAAATTGATGGTGTAGTTTCTGCCTTGACAGGATGGAGGCTCTCTATTAGAGGATACCACACATGCAACGGTAGATTTGTTGTATATCTGCTGTCTTGCCCTTTTAATTTTTTTTATGTGGGGGAGACGACCCAACCAATCCAAGGGGAGGATTTCCCAGCATAAGTTGGACATCAGGTTGAGAAATGTTAAATTACCTGATCCTGCACGTTATGTTTGCAGTACTGGAGGTTGTTCCACTGCTTAAACGTGGTGGTAACATAGTCTTGTGCCTCAAGTAAAGGGAGGTCTTGTGGGTCAAACTACTGGGGACTATGCACCCTGGTGGTTTGAACAGGGATTAAGATTTGCATGTATTTTTTTTTTAAATGTTCCAGGGCAGTTTTGGGATTGTGAATGGAACTCAAGAGTTCCATTAACAAATAAGATTTAGTTAGAAAAAACTTGGGGAAAAAATGATGACAGAGATAAAATTTGGTGATCACTTCTGATCACCAAATTATTGATCTTTGCCAGTGAATGAAAAATCACTTCCTGGAAAATTCATTCCGGGAAGTGATTTTTCCGATCGGATTTTGACTTGGATTTTATTCCGTATTCCAAGTTTGTTATCATTCCCTAAGATGATCTGTGATGATTATCTTTGGGAATGATAAAAAAAAGCGAAAAACACCTACATAAATTCTTAAAGTGATACACACTTTTTTTTCTGTTAACTATAATTTTTTTCCAATAATTTAGCAAAAAAAATGTTTCCAATAATTAGCAAAAAAATTTGGTCTTCTCCAAGCTGCCTAATGTCCCCGGAAGTATACGCAAGGTAAACGCAGATTTTCAATAATTTCAAGGGAAACTAAGCCTATATTTTAGAAAATTTTGCAGAGGTCAGGTACCAAAAGGAGACCGAATCAAATTTTTAGTCTTAGTAAAGTGTGCAAATACTTGTGCACCTCTTAGTACCAAACGGGTTTTCACTAAAATACCACTAAAAAGGGGGGTGTTTTTGCGTAGGGGGTGGGTTGTGCACCTCAGCATATGGCATACCATTTGATTCAGGACATGTGGGAGATTGACATTTAGTGGGTTTAGATAGGATTTCAACCTTTTGAATCATCATTTTATTTTTCACAAAATCTCCTAAAAACATAGAGTTCTTTGGATTACTGCGTCTGGAATTTTTTGTATGTCTTAAAGCTTGGCACCGTAACATAGCTGAAGGTGTGTAAATTCCAAAGATATATAGTTTGTGGGGTGTATTTCTAAGTTTCGGGGCTGTTTCCTTTGAAAAAGTGTAGGCTGTTCAAATTACAGAGCACTTTGATTTTTTTTTCTCGTAATTGCACTTGGGCATGCGTCACATTTGAGCTAGTTGGTGGCCACGTCTCTGTGTGCACCCATGCATATGTTATACCTTTTGATTCAGGACATATGGGAGATTGACATTTAGTGGGTTTTTTACCTGTAGGATTTAGTGGGTTTAGGTAGGATTTCAACCCTTGAATTATCCTATTTTATTTTTTCGCAAACTCTCCTAAAAGCACGTGTTCTATGAAGTACTGTGTCTGGAATTCTTCATGTATGTATGAAAGCATGACACCGTTACATAGGTGAAGGTGTGTAGATTCCAAAAATATATAGTTTGTATGGGGTATTACCAAGTTTCAGGGCTGTTTCCTTTGAAAAAATGTAGACTGTTTAAATTACAGAGCACTTTGATTTTTTTCTTGTAATTGCACTTGGGCATGCGTTCCATTTGAGCTAGTTGGTGGCCATGTCTCTGTGTACATTTTCGCAAATGGCATACTGTTTGATTTAGGACATGTGGCAGATTGACGTTTAGTGGGGGGTTTTTCTTGCCAAGTGGGTTTAGGTAGGATTTCAACCTTTGAATCATCTTATTATATTTTCACAAAATCTCCTAAAAACACAGAGTTCTATGGATTACTGAATCTGGAATTCTTTATGTATGTATGAAAGCTGAAGGTGTGTAGATTCTGAAAGTTATATAGTTTGTGAGGGGGGTACTTCCAACTTTCAAACTTTCAGGGCTGTTTCCTTTGAAAAAGTGTAGGCTGTTCAAATTACAGAACACTTTGATTTTTTTTTTCCTCGTAATTGCACTTGGGCATGCGTCACATTTCAGTTAGTTGGTAGCCCTGTGTCTGTATGCCCCATGCTTATGGCATACCGTTTGATTCAGGGCCCTTGGGAGGTTGATACTTGACAAGTTTTTTTTACATTACATGGGAATTTACCAAGATTTTGAACTTTTGAAATGTATTTTTTTACAGTTTTCCAGAAAATCTGGTAAAAGTGCAAAATTCTACACATAACTGCGCTCACACTATTTGTGGTATGCATAATGAGAATAAGCACCGTTGCGTAGCTTAAGGTGTGTAGAATCCAAGAATATATAGTTTTGGGAGGTATTATAGAGGCTAATATAGAGGTGTGTGCTTAGTCTGACAAATTAGAAAAGTTGCTGCAATTGGGCCACTGTGCATTGGCTCACTTTCTGGCTAGTCGATTCCACATATGCGTGTGTATGCATATGGCATACCGTTTGATTCAGGACATTTGGCGGATTGATATTTGTCAACTTTTTTTTACATTTCATGGGATTTTGGCATGATTTCTACCTTCGAAATATGATTTTTGTTAATTTTTTTCAGAAAATCTGTGAAAAGTGCAAACTTCTACGAAAAACTGCGCCCACACCATTGATGGCATGAATGAAAAAACTACAGCATTCCGTAGCTGAAAGTGTGTAGATTCCAGGAATATATAGTTTGTGGGGGGGTGTTTTGTGGGGCAAAACTGCAGACTGTTTAAATTCAGAGTTGGCTGAATATTTTTGCTGTTTTTGAGCAATCATGCATTCTCTCACTCCGTGGCTATTTACTTCCACGTCCGCGTGTGTAACCATGCATATGGCATACCGTTTGATTCAGGACATTTGGGAGATTGATATTTAGTAACTTGTTTTTACATTCCATGAGGTTTTGACATAATTTCTACCTTTTGAATGTTGTTTGATGTTAATTTTTTTAGAAAATCTGCGAAAAGGGCAAATTTCTACGAAGAACTGCGCCCACACCATTGGTGTTATAAATGAACGAACTATAGCGTTACATAGCTGAAGGTGTATTGATTTCAGGAATATATGGGGTTAGTTGGTAGCCATGTCTCTGGGTACACCCATGAATGTGGCATACCGTTTTATTCGGGAGGGGTTAGGCTTTCATATTTGAGATACGTTTGATCTTTCCTCCACAGTTTTTAGCTGAAATTTGCATTTGATTTTCTCTGATTTTACAGTTGAGGAAAAAAGGAAAATGTGAGAAAATAACTTACAACTGGACGAAGCACTGCGCCCAGTTATCTGCATTTTGATCGAAATTTACCTCACTCATAATATCCTGCGGGTGTTCTAAAAATATCTCAGTTGTGGGGATATTTTTGTTAATTTTGTAGATATTCAATGTTAACTGTCAGAAGTGGTTATACATTTCAATTTGGTGTAATATTCTTGAAGGTGCAGTTTTAGTTTGGGGGGTCTCCTGTACAGGAAAAGTGGGATACCTACATATATCTGGTATCGTTGTACTCGGGAGTATCAGAGCTTTTAGAAATGGTAAGATCTTTATGCGTAACCTTAGGATAACTATAAATAAAAATGGGAAAAATCCATAAAAATGTGCAATTTTTTTTGACCTATTTTATCCATAATTCCAGTAAAATTTCCAGAAAAGTTTCAAAATTTTGTTACCATGTTAAAGTACACTTTGTGCTGAAAAAAAAACAATGTATAATATTCCCGATTTACTGGGGGGTTTCCTACTGTAAACTTTGACTTAACTAAATGTGTCTAAAATCCTGAAAATTCTTCTGGCATTTCACGCACGGAAAGGGTTAAAGGAATTTTGTAAAAATGATACAGTAACTTACTGTTAAGCTGGGTACACACGATGAGATATTTCGGTCCGATCGACCAATAATTCAGTGTGTCGGTCGATCGGACCAAAATTATCGCATCCGAATGCTCCCATGTCCGACCGCCCGTTCGTCCGAATCGGACGAAATGACGATCGGACATGGTGGAAAACCTTGTCCGATCGTGCAGTCCTCTATGGACCGCACGATCGGTCGCGGTAACTATCGGACGCGGCTGCTTTTGCCTCGACCGACAGTCCCTCCTGGCCGACCGGTCAAAAGTATCGAACGGTCGGTCAGGAGGAAAAATCGCTAGTTGTGTACCTAGCTTAAATGGCTCTGGGACCTAGGAAATGGTCTGGGGAACAGATAATCGGATTCTTTCAAATCAAAATTGGTTGTAATCAGATTATTTTACTGATGGTATACTAAACAATCAGATTTTTCTCTGTCACCCCAGTGGCAGCAATTCACCAGACTGGGATATCCCTGGCTCACAGGAAACACACGGTATAAAAGTCCCTCCCATCCTCCTCTTCATGTCTTTTGCGTTTCCTGTGGCTAGGAAAGCATGGTACTGAAGATTCAGGGCTTACCTGCCATTGTGGCTTGCCAGTAGGAGTTCTCTCTCTCTCCTAGCTGATGCCTTCCCTTCAGTTGCAACAGGATTGCCTGGGAAGGGCCTTGTGACCAGGCTGAATAGAATGGATTGAGGGTCCATCCAGTTTTTCCCAACAGGTGGCTGCCATTTTTGGATCCAGAGTTTGGAGATTGAAAGGAGGAAACTGTCAGCTTTAGGTTTCCAGGACTCTCTAGTTCAATTATTGTTGAAATCGAGAAAATATTCAACTTCCAATCAATACTATAGAGTGTGGAATAAATTTGTTCAATTTGCCAAAGATTCCAATACGGATCCTTTGAAAGCAGATGCTGTTTTGATTGTAAAATTTCTTTTTTCAGGCTACAATATGGGCCTAAGCAATAGTACTCTAAAAGGGCAAGTTTCTGCATTGTCGGCCATCCTGGAACACTCTTGGGCCATGGATAAGATGGTCATTCGATTCTTCAATGCCCTTATGAGAATAAGACCTCCATCTAAACCAGTCTGTCCGGTTTGGAGTCTACCGATAGTTCTTCAAGCGCTCACAATGTCACCTTTTGAACCACTAGAGAAAGCTTCAGATTGGAATCTGACTTTAAAGACCGTTCTTTTGGTTGCCATCACTTCTGCTTGCAGAGTGTCAGAATTGGCGGCGTTGTCTGCAGAAAGGCCCTACACACGACAATTTTTCATGATAGAGTCAAATGAAACCTTCATTTGGCTAAAGTAGTGTCACCTTTCCACTTTGACATGGAAATTAATCTTCCGGTTTTCTGTCCGGATCCAAAATCTGAAAAAGAACAAAAGCTCCATACTTTAGACTTGGTGAGACTTTTATCCCATTACTTAAAAAGGACAAAGTCATGGAGAAAATCAAAGAAACTCTTTATTATTCCTAAAGGTTTTAGGAAAGGAGAAGCTCCTTCAAAGATTACGTTGGCAGGTTGGTTAACCCAGGCCATTGCAAGGGCTTATCAGGCTCGAGGCGAGGCAGTTCCGGTTGGTTTAAAAGCTCACTCAACCAGGGCAATTGCTACTTCCTGGGCCCTTGAATCTAATGTTCTATTTTCCCTCCCTATATTTTAGCTTGGATAATTCCCAGTCTGGTGAATTGCTGCCACTGGGGTGACAGAGAAAACATGAAATTGTTTACTACATACCGTAATTTCTGTTTCTTGTCACCTTCCATGGCAGCATTCACCAGGTGAATACCCACCCTTCTTGTAAATTATGTTTTATTGATGTTGTATGATTGTTTCCTTTGACAGCTTTATAATTAAGACATGGAGAGGAGGATGGGAGGGACTTTTATACCGTGCGTTTCCTGTGAGCCAGGGATATCCCAGTCTGGTGAATGCTGCCATGGAAGGTGACAAGAAACAGAAATTACGGTATGTAGTAAACAATTTCATGTTTTTTCTGAATGTAACAAATTCTGTTTAGAAAATAACCTAAATCAGATACTTTTCAGAAAGAATCTTATTGGAATGCTTTCTGGAAGAATCTGATTGTATCAGAATTGGTTCATACAATGTAGGGGACCCCACCAACTCTAAATGCTAGCTTGAAAACATTAAAATCCGCACTAAAATGTACTTACCCGACCTAGTTCTAGGGGGAACAAAGTGGTTAAGTACATTTAAGGGCAAATTTGAAAGTATTAAAGCTAGCGGTTAGGGTTTTTTTTTTTAGGGATGGAGATACCCATTAATTAAATGTTTTGTAATTGCCAGCGATTCTCTTACTGCTCAGCTAGTAAACATTTCTGCTCCAGACTTAAATCACTGACACTTGAGCAGAGTGACAGTGCACGGGACACCTTTTGAACTTGTTCTAAAGGAGTCTAAAGGAGATCAGCTGTTCTTGAAACACTGTTGTGACTTCCATGCGGTCTCCGTTTTTTCTTACTGCTGTTGCTGGTCACTAACTCCCTTTATACCACTCAGAATTTTGTATCTGTATATCCCTGCTCTTCAGGACCCTAGTATGCTCTGTCTCTATACAGAAGTACCTTCTGTACCCCTGATGGTGGCCCTGCCTATAGACAATATTTCATTTAAAAATAAAACTAAAGGTAGAAATACTTGATGCAATATAATAATAAATTTGTGGTATTGAAGTTTTTTTTTTTTTTTTTTTTTTTTCCTTCTTCCCACAGGGTAACTGTGGTCCAAAAAGTACTTTAATTAAATTGACAGATATTGCTTTCCTGAGTATTTTTGCAATTTACTTTTATTATTTTCTTTACATAGTTTTAAAGACACCGATCTACATTTTTATATGTGATATAGGAGCAGCATCACCAGATCCTCTGCACTTCTTTTTACCTGCTCTGCCTTGCCGGGCCTCTCCCTTTGGCCTCTTCACTCAGACCCCCTGTGACCTCTTCCCTTGCAACCCCCCCCGTGGCCCCTCCACTTGCAGTCCCCTCCTCCTCATGGGGCCCCATGACCACTCTCACTGCAGTAGTGCAGCTGAATAATACCACCATCCTCTTTTTTTTTTTTTTTTTTTCCTTGTCAGCGTTGAAAATTTGAGTCTGAAAAAGAAAATAAGTTAATGACTGCCTATGTTGACATTGTCAGCAAATTTTATGCCCTTTAAATTTTTTTTTAAAAAACTGGTACATATACAGTTTAAAATGGTGCTAATTTTGCCCCAACGAATCAGATTTTAGCTTTCAAATGTTAAATAATGTCTGATTGGTTGGGGCAAAATTAGCACCATTTTAAACGATAAAAACTTTTATTTAATCTCCCTGATAGTGTTGTACGCTTCAGTTTTTTAGTATATGTACACCTACGTTGCATATCCCCAAAATTATAGAAAAAATATTGGTTGCAGTTGACTTATAGAAAGACATTATACTGCATGCTGCAGGAAAAAACTTTCCATAATAAACGACACACTATGCAGTTTTTTTTTTTTACTTATTTGTTGAACATCCTTTATAGTTTTTATCCATAAGGCCTGTAACATTACAGCTATTATGCTGCGCAGTAGACCGAAACCTAGGTTTATATTCCCCTAATTTTTAGAAGTGAGATCTAATAATCCCTTTACTTGTTGCAATTAATTAGAAATAGTTTACAAAGTAAAATGGGATTTACAAAAATGTCAGTCCTTAAAGGGCCACCCCCAAAACCCTAATATCCCATTACTTACCTGGCTCTCCTGCATTCCTGAAAGATGTCCTCCCTCTTCTTTTCTGCTGCTCTTCCAGGTTCTAGCCACCAGTCACAGGTGTGACAGGGACATTATGGCCAAGGGCACTTCTAGGGTTTCTGCTGCCTGAGCCAAACTTTTGAATGCCGTCCTTGATTATTTCCAGGTATGCTGCAAAGCTGCTGTTTTAAAGTGGTGACTCTTTCAGCAGGGCCCTAACTAACACAACTAGTCTAACCTCTAACTAACTAAAGCTAACCTAAATAAATAAAATTATTTTAACAATCAAGATATTTTTCATATCTTTTACTAAGGAAAATTCCTTTTTTTTCTTGACCGGTCAAGGGAAAAAAATTTTTTTTCCACCACAGCCTGCCTGCAGCCTTTCTTCTTCAGTGCAGGGGTGCCGCCTGAGACAAATGTCTCACTCAGCCTAATGGTAGAAGTGGCCCTGATTATGGCCAATTACTTAAAACTGCTATATGAGCTCCCTCATTTGTATGTATGCAAATGTACAATATTATAACAAAAAATTCAAGGGGGATAAAAATATAAATACTTAACTATCTATGTGCATTAATACGTGTACAAGTGCTTAAACCATGCAACCTGAGGAAGGAGGACCCTGCCTTAAAAAACTTGCTGTCCATATGTCTTTATGTCTGTCTGGACAAATTTGGAAGAGGGACCAGTGGCCTTCATGGAGAAGCCACGTAAGACCTGCAATACCTAGGGTTTGGGGCGGGTCCTGGTTTTAATGAAAACATTTTGTCAAGGTAGAACTTACCCCATATTGTTGTATCCTCATAAACCTAAAAAAAACACTCAAGAATACCAAGAAGAATTGTAACTAGAAAGGTAAAGTTTAAGCCTTTATCATACCCCAGCTTGATTACTGTAAAACCCTCCTACTGTATGTGGTTTACCATACAACCACCTGGTGTCATTTAAACTCTACTGTAGGGCTCATTAATTTATCATTTTGCTTTTCTAACACCTCTTCTCTGATGCTCTGTCCATGACACAAACAATCCAGCTCAAGCTGCTTACTCTTTCTTACAAAGAACTATCAAATATAGCCCCCAAATAATATCCTCCTTTTATCTATATTTTTCACATCTTCCCCCATCTGATTCAGGACTTTGCTTGCGCCGACTCTGGAACTCCCTTCCTCTGTCCATCACTCACCATCCCTAAATATCTTCAAATTTAATCTCAAAACCTACCTCTTTAGGCAAGCATTTAACCTGGCCTAAGACATTACCCCCTCACTTACCAACATGATCCTACCCAATCAGACGCCACTGCCAATCTACTTACAGCCTATGGAATTATCTTTTTGTTTAACCCCATTTTCTCTAACTCACTTGGGCAGCGCCCTTTTTTTCTCTTGTACCATGGTATTGTAACATGGCTGTTAATTAACTTGTCACTTTTCCACACTTAGTGCTGCATGTACTTATAACATATTCATTACCCTTGAATGTAAAGTGTATGATTTGGTATTACATGAATGGCTAGAGACTTGTAGTGGGTGGTGACCTGCTTAACAAGTAACAATGTAAGAACTTGATATTCAATTAACTGTGGTATTCTAATTCAGTGATAATTTCTTTTCCTTTTTTAATTCTATACAAAAAAATAGCCTAGTGCACATCCAATTAATTTGCTTATATTTTACTCTACCATTGTATTGCGACTTAAAAAGCCTGCCCTTCTCTCTGGATAAATTAAAGCAATTAGTTCAATAATTTCATACTGGGGTAACCTTGACGTGGTTGGAAGGCTTTTCACTTTTATGCATAAAATTGTAACTAAAACCCCCATGTTTTTACTGTTTGCACTAGCATAGATGTTATGATATACTGTATGGGGCCCAGGAATGTGCATTGATTGTCTCTTTTCTTGTTTAACCTTTTTTACTTAAGTAACTTTTTACCTTCTTAGGAGATTTAAAGGGCAACTATAGTGAAAAAAAAACTTTGTCTGTTTACAATGTATAGATCACTTAGTATAAGCTGCCTTACTTTCATGTTTCTGTGTGGCTTCGTTTCTTCACACTGGCAGAAGTTTGTACCAAGCTGTGTAGTCCCCCTCCCCTCTCTGTCTACTCCCCCTCAAGCAGTGACGGGCTGTATACAGAGTCCGAGCATGGTCAGTTGAAAGGACTTTAAATGAAGTGCTGACATCCTGTTGACCCCTCCCTTCCAGAGCTAGATTGCAAGCAATCAAAGTGTGGAATAAAGTAGCAATATGCTGAAAGGAGGGGCAGAGGGGGAGAGAGGAGGACAAGTGGTGCTGAGATTCTTTACAAGTAAGTTACTGAACTCTGCCTGTTCTCTAACTTTGCTAATTGTTATTTACTTTTTACCTAAAGTTCATATCTCTCCCCCTGCTTAGCTGAGATCATAATCACTGAAGAGAGAGTCAGTGTAACAGCAGCTTGTAGTGAGACCTTCACAAACACAGTGACACTGCTTGTTGTCCTGTTATATTTCAGTTGCTTTAGTCTATATATTTCATAGATTGCACTGTGTGTCTTGTTTGGTATATAGTCTGTATTACTGTATTATATATACTGTATTAGTGTTCCATTTGAGTCACTGGTTTTGTATGTATATAAGATTTTTTTTGGGGGGAGGGGCTGTTTTATAGTGTGTTATGCTCATATTACTGGGTTAATGGTTTATTGATTGTGTTTAGCACTACAGCATTTGACTATATGTTGCACATGGTACATATAGTGTGGGAGAGACAGTGTGTGACAGTACTGCATGGGAGCTTTGGATTGTGTGGGTGTGTGCCTTTGAGTGACAGATGAGGTGTAGCAGCTCCTACAAATCACAGCATATTCAAAGGCTTATATCTCGGGGACTATGAAGAATTTAAAGAAACTAAAGGTACCCTGGTGGATGGGATGACTTATAGGATACATTAGAAGAAATTAAAAAAAAACAATTTTCTCACTATAATTGCCCTTTAAGTAAAAAAAAATTGCCCTTAGCTCCACCCTCAAACACAGATCACACCCCCAAACCACACTAATTTCCTCATTTTTGGGAAGAAAATAGAATATGTAGGGGTAAAGGGGTGGTTCGATATTGCCAGACACCTCTCCGACCACAAGCACCCCTAGGCACATGCCTACAGTTCCTAAAGGTAAATCCGGGTCTGGCCCTAATAAAACCTTTACCAGTGACTGCACCAACTATGCCTGCCAATAAGATTTGAATGTTGATTCCTCATATACTTGGTTAAAATGCTGCATGACAGTGTCTAGGACTGACTTCAGTTGTTAATGCTGGAAATGAGATCATCTTTAACACTGTGATGGATGTAACATGCATTATTCTCATATCTAATAGAAATCACAGCAGCGTACCATACAGAAACAGGGTAGTGATACTTTTAAAAGTCCAATATTCTAATTTTAGCATTTGGGGAAAAAATAAATATATATATATAAATATATATATATGTATATATATGTATATATATATATATATATATATATATGTGTGTATATAAAAGTGTGCCCTTTGGTGCACAATGGAAATAATGCAGGTGTATGTTTTGCTATGTGTGAATATAGAATCTTTACAAAGGCATATTTTAAACTGTTATTCAGTCACCAGCTTTCAGAGAAACCAAACAGGATAATCCTGCAGGTCTGAGAGTAGACCCAGACAATTCTGCCACACTATGAAGTTGAAACTAAACATGCTAGGTTAATACTTATTAGTATTCACCACGGCAAGTGGTGATGTTACCTCATATATTATATTGTTATTATAATAGCATTGCCCTAATAATCTAACGTATAAACAAACATTTCTCATTCCCAGTTTACTTAAAGAAATGGATTTATCCTTTATATACTCTTTTATACAGATCTAATTGAAAAAAACAGCTTCAGAGCAATTTTTGATAACTGATAACTGCTTTTTATTTCAGTATTACGGTAAATCCTTAGCATACCTGCCTGGCTTTACCACTAAGCAAAAGGCTAAGGATTTGCAAGCAAGCACCTTCATCCCAACCATTAATAGTGTCTGCCAATTCAAATTTTTCTACCCAATCAATCCACTCCCTAGTTACCCCATCAAATGGATCAGGTTTAAAAATAGGTTTGGCAATTGGGCCTGGTAGAGCTACGGAGTCTAATTGGGGAATTTAATCTGCAGGTACCAGTGGCGTAGCTACAGACTTATGGGCCCTGATGCAAAATTTGGGCATGGGTCCCACCTCAACACTGCTACAAACACAAATTGGCACCGCAAAGCAAAAATCATTTCAATAAAAAACACCCAAATTCATTGTTAACATTTTTTTTAAAACAGACAAATATATTTTACCTATACACCTAGCAAAACAATCAGATTCAAACTGTATTTCTAAACTTAGATCCTCAAACCTTCTAAAATAACTAACCAACTGATGCTAGTAAAATGCTTCGCACACAGAGTGGTAAAATGCTTTGTATATAACCACTGGTAAAATAGATGTCACAAAGACTGGTTAAATGCTTGGCATGCAGACACTGATAAACTGGCTGGCAAACTGGCACTGCACACAGCCAGACACTGGTTAAATGCTTGGCAAACAGACAATGGTAAAAATGCTTTGTACACAGACCACTGGTAAAACAGTTACCACACAGACTGGTAGTTTTGGAACCTTAGCACAAAATGGGGCCCCCTTCTTGGCCAAGGGCCCTGGTGTGGTCGCATCCCCTGCACCCCTGGTAGCTACGCCCCAGACAGGTACAAGGACAGGAGGATTTAAATCAATACTTTCAATAGCAGCCTACATAGCTTAATACAGAGAACAAACATACAAAGAAAACAGGGAGAATACATTGTATTGCCACCAATTTGTACCAGATCACTGCTGTTTGGAAGGGTTATGGGTAGCATGGTGCACAGTGTGTTACTCTGGTGGTCTGGCAAAAAGCAGACAGTACACATAAACAGGTTCCCCACATAACATGTGCAGTAATTAGGGGTGTCCCTGTCTATGGTGCACCACTTTAAATATTGATCAGGCCTGTATATTGTGTATCCTTGTAAGTTGGTGTACACTTATCTGTTGCCTCAGAGTTTGTATCCAATAAGGTAAATTGTCTGTCCAATAATCTGTCCTCCCAACAGGTGGTAACAGGATCTTATACACAGGGTCTTGTGTTGCAGTCAATATCTCTCCAAAGCACACACCACAATCTACTTTTACTTTCTTTCCTCCTAGCCTCCTAGTGTTTTGTCTTTTATCACTCACTGACACCACCTGCAGGCTGGAGGTGGTATATTAGGAGCCTTGGTGTATATATCCATTACAATACACATCACATCCTGTGTAGCAGACTGAAATATTTTCTGGATTACACTTGCCTTCACATAGAGCAGACCCAGGGGTGTGGTTTAACGTCCAATTTTGACCATTCCATGTTTAAATTGGGATCTCAGCTATGTAAGTAAGTTTATGTATTTTGTATATTTTGTGTTGTACCTAATATAAGTCAGTGCTATTCTTTATAAAAAATTTACTGATGGTCATTTAAATGACATTATAATTTAACCCACTACTGGCCCCACTGTGTAGTGTAGAAAAATCCTTACCTTACATCCCAGATCCAAATGGTTTCCCTGCAATGTCCCTCCAAAGTCCAGAAAACTGGCCACCAGGAGCCTAGCAGAGGGGGAAATTGTTTCCGCCTCTGAGGCTTCCTCTGAGAGGTTTGTGGTATGCTCTAAGCAGCCCCCTCCCTCTCCCTTCTGTTTTGGTCTCCCTTCCCCATAGCATTAAACATTTTAATATTTGGTAGGGCTTGCTGCCCCAGCCCCAACCGCATTATTCTTTTTTGCAGAAACTCCCCCAATCTCTACTTACCTTCCCTCTATCCTCTACCGTTCAGAACTGCCAGCAGCCGTGTCTGTGATTGGCTGTCTCTCAACAAATCACAGACGCGGCTGCCGGTCCTGCCCCCTGCTTGCAGTTACATGCAAGCAAAGGGCCGGGCAGTGCAGCAGAGGTTAAAGGGCATGTCCACCCCGAAATTTAACTTTTGATATGTAGTAGGGCATGCTCCCCCAGTGTCTTGTTTGGTATATAGTCTGTATTACTGTATTATATATACTGTATTAGTGTTCCATTTGAGTCACTGGTTTTGTATGTATGTATATAAGATATTTTTTTGGGGGGGAGGGGCTGTTTTATAGTGTGTTATGCTCATATTGCTGGGTTTATGGTTTATTGTGTTTAGCACTACAGCATTTGACTATATGTTGCACATGGTACATATAGTGTGGGTGAGAGAGTGTGTGACAGTACTGCATGGGAGCTTTGGATTGTGTGGGTGTGTGCCTTTGAGTGACAGATGATGTGTAGCAGCTCCTACAAATCACAGCATATTCAAAGGCTTATATCTCGGGGACTATGTAGAATTTAAAGAAACTAAAGGTACCCTGGTGGATGGGATGACTTATAGGATACATTTTTCTTATTTTCCTTATTATTCATAGCAGTGGGAAGAACTAACACCACACCTTTCTTAATGATTACTGAGCATGAGCAAGTTGCCTCTGATGAATAGGGCATTGGTTAAGAGTGGGAAGGGGATACTTAGCCCAAGCAAAATAAGTACTGGGTTGAAGGCATGCAGCAGCACACACACCTTAGAGTATATGCTTCTTATATACATTCATTTATAAATGAGATTAGATGAGACACAAAGTAATTATTTTTTTTCATTTGACATACCCTTTAAAGGTATCAATACCACGTACTACAGCATCATAAAAGAATCTGAACCTGTTTAAACACACACAATACATAGATTTTCAATATCAACAGCTATTTTATGATGCCGAAAAATATAGTTCCTACAGTAGATCCAAAACTTCAATCTTCCAATCTTAAAGGACAACTCCACCCTCATAAGAACATTTTTTTAGAAAGGATGGCCACTTTAAAATATGTTGATTTATCATAGTTTGTCCTATGAATTCATTACTGTATGCCTGCTATGCTTCTGGATGCCTCATGGAAACTGAGCAATTTAGAAACCAGTACTGAGCCTGGGCATGCTCGGAAGAGGCAGACAGGGAATTTACATTTAGTCATTGGCTGTGATATCAACTGTCAAAACCATAACTGACAGTGCTAACTGGAAGAACCAAGAAGCAGAAACGGGGAACAGGACATTGTGCAGGATTTCAGGTTAGACTTATATATTTCAGATTTCAAACTATTACAGTTTAGGGTTTTGGGGGGTGATTTACCTGTATGTAAGTTTTCATTTTGGGGCTGGACTTGCCCTTTAAATTGTCATGTAGGAAAATTAGAATGGAATTAACAGGTTTGCTTTTGACTGGTATGATTTTGATGTATGACGGTCGTTTTCAACATAAATACTAACATCATGTGGTATTACATATGCTGTTCCTTTTAGATGACAATGAGCACAATGACTCTACAACAATAGTGACCAGATAATTATCAACCACCTCTGCCATCTAACTGTTTAAAAACCTCAAGATATTCATCAAAGTATTGATTTCAATAGCCAATGAAATCTGGATTTTTTTTTTTTTGTGAAATTTAGAGATGGCCTAGAAAATTTGCATAATCGGGGATTAAGAATGACCATCCTTTTCCTATTCCTAATAAAGTCTTTATGACCTTCTCTAAGGGACCTATCTCCTAGAAACCATTCCACCTTGTTTGTAATTTTGCTTCCTACATCAGCACAATGTTCTCCCCTTTAATAATAATTAAATATTGGAAAACTGACTAAATGCTCATATACTCAATCGCGGTCGCTGACCCATGACACGTGATGTGTATGAGCACCTGTGTTGGCCAACAATTGTGCCGTGTATGGGCACTTTGTCGGTCGAAATGGAGATTGCCAGGTGAATCTTCAACGATTCCCGACCGAACATTTCGCCCATCAAAGTGCCCACAGCATGATTGTCGTCAAAATGGGTGCTCCTACACATTGTGCGTTGTTGGTCGGCACCCGTGATCACATGTGTGTATGAGCCTTAAGTTAATGCATTCACTGGGTCTTTTATCTTTGAATTCAGTAAAAGCAAATGTTCAACTATTTCTCTTTTTCTCCCACAGTCAACTACAGTACTTGTAATTATCCATTTAGGTGCAAATAAATTGAGATTTTTAAAGTGAAGATCGGACGAACAAAAGCCCCTGTAATAATGATGTTCTTTTAAAACAATTAACCACTTGTAAGGCATCTTTCTGCCAATCTGAGCAGTCCCCTCACATTTCTCCTTACATTATTCTGACTTAGGAGTACTTTCCTCCTCTTCCCCTCTTTCTTCCAAGTTTAAATTTTTTTGCTGCTCTTGACTTTTTATCAAGTCCCAGTGGAGGGGTTGTGGAATTGAATGACCTGGATAGGTGGCTTGCTTATGAATTAAGGCCGAGATTTCACAGTGGGGTATAACCTCAACCATTTATAGCAGCCTGCCTTTTATTTGATAACTTGCTTTTTTAAAGGCTATGTCCACCCTAAAATTATATGTTGGTTCCCCCTGGTCCCCCAGCCCCAACCGCGTAATTTTTAATTTCAAAAAGCCCCCCCAAACTCATACTTACCTCCCTCTTTCCTTCGCTGCGCTCCGGCCCTCTGCTGCGAGGAAATGCAAGCAGAGGGCGGGACCAGCAGCCGCGTCTGTGATTGGCTGAGCGGCAGCCAATCACGGACGCGGCTGCCGGCAGCTCACTTCCGCGTAGGAAAGCGGAGAGGTAAGGTTAAAACATTGGGGAGCTTTCTAAAAATAAAAAGTATGCGGTTGGGGCTGGGGGACATGGGGGAAGGGATAGCAGAAGGGGATTAACGCTAGGGGGAGGGATAGCAGAACGGGAGGGAGAGGGAGGTAGGGGGGAGAAGGGCTGCAGCACGCATGGCAGGAATCTCCGGGAGGCCAGGTAGCAGGCAGTGTCCTTATGGACTGCTAGCCTCCTGGTGGTCAGTTTTTGGAACTTTGGGGGGGGACTACAGGAGAACCAGATGGAGTTGGGATGTGAAGTAAGGATTTAAACTACACTACATGTGGTTGGCCCAGTAGTTGGGGGGGTATGTTTTTGGGGTGGACATGCCCTTTAAAAAGGGCGCATATTTAATATTAACTTTGGCATTTAAGATCAGGTTTTCTCAAAGGGTGGGCACACTGGTGTTTTCAGCGCAGTCAATGCAGTTACATTAATGATCACATTGAATTCGGCAAGTGCGCCATAATAGTATAGTCCATCCAGTCCAACCTACTTTACAATATCCCCATTTCCTGCCTAACTGTTGATTTAGTGGAACGGGGGAAAAAATTGCCAGAATTATAAAGGGGGAAAAATTCTTCCTGACTCCAAGTGGCAATCTATCCAGTGAACCTGCCCCATCACCACGTCCAATGGAAGACCGTTCCATCCTTTCGAACTTTAAGACTTAACTTCTTTTCTTCCAGTCTTAAGCAATGTCTGCAATTCCTCTGACATGTTCTTTTGTGAAAAATGGCTCAGACAGTTTATTGTGTGGCCCATTAATGGATTTATACACTGTAATCTTATCCCCACAGAAGTGCCTTTTTATCTAGTGTGCACAATTGTTACTTATCCAATCTGTCTTTATATTCAAGCTCCCCAATTCCCTTATTATTTTAGTTGTCCTTTTTGTACATAGGATTCCAAAATTGCACTGCATATTTGAAATGAAACCTTATCAATGATTTGTAAAGAATAATAGAAGAAGAATATTTTTCTACCTGAACCTATACCCCTCTGTATTCAATACAATATGTTGCTGGCTCTAGCTGCCTGGCACCGCTTGCTACATTTAATTTTGTTGAAAAGTATCTTAGAGTTTTGGTGGACAACCAAGATTCAATAATGTGTTATTGAATCTTGGTTGAGTCATACGTAAAAGCATCACTGGGATTTTTAAGTCCAAAATGTATCACCTTACATTAAATCTCATCTGCTATTTGGCAGCCATGGTGTAAAAAAGTTTGAGAACCACTGTTTTAGATGTTGTTTTCTGAGCTATAACACCTAGTGGATTTTTTTTAAATAAGTGTAATTTGCACAGATCAGTTAAAATTAATGGGACTAATACTTGGACTGATATTCTTTTATACAGGGCTGGGCTTAAGGAGTTCTAACATTGCTCTCAGTGAAAGATCCCATGGCATTCTGTAAACCACCCGGACAGATTGCTTGTTCAACCACCAGAACATACAGTATGGCCCGATATTTAATCAACCAGTGTATGGCCAAAATGTATCTGCTCAAATAAAATCAATAACCATAAAATCAATATCAGTTGATTCCACTGAAACAGTGCCTTCAGTGGTCAAATGTGAAAAAAATCCTACAGTCCTTGTTTCTACTGTGTGAAAAAATCTTGAAAATAAAAATTTGGATGTGTCAGTACCCTTCATATTGTAGTTTCTCAGTGTTAAATGATGATTAGAATGGTGTCACAATACTTGGGTGTTAAATGTTTAATTTTCTCTAAAATTTATATGAGCTTATAGCCAATAGAAAGACCTTCTTAGAAGAATTTGTGTAGTTGCTATGCATGCTGTCTAGAGTTACTACCTGGACAAAATTTTACTTGCACATCCACTATATCGGAGAAGAAATACAGGTTGACTTTACTAACATTTTTAATGGTGCATCCTTTCGAGATTCCCATGTCCATTATTGTACCACTCCTATTCTCAGTACAAATGGTCATGGTCTTTTTCTCTACATGCAAAAAAAAATTTCAACAGCAAGGAAAATATTTTAACATTTAGCCATCTGATAACAAATGTGTTTTTAGCCTGTATTTCTTCTTTAATATGCTGAATATTTTCACTATTAAAATTTTAAAAGCGGTTTATTAGTTTTGATTCCGTGCATGCAAAGCAGGATTTTTTGTGCCAGCTGTTTACTAGTTGTATAAATAAGATTACTGTACTGATGTCTGTACTTTTAATTATTATATTGTGCACAGGAATATGAGCGCCAATCTACAGCTGAAGCCAAATTTGTGAAAGAATTAGATCAGTGTGAGATGATACTTCAGGCTCTAGAATATGAAGAACTGGAAAAGAGACCAGGAAGACTACAGGACTTTTATGATTCAACAGCAGGTATGGGATAGATGACTCACTATCTATATCAAATTAAATGCTTTATTTGCATTGCCTTGGATTAAACTCTGTCCTATTGTGTATACTGAGCATATCTAAAAGGACATTTCTATCCTACGAGTGAAAACCATACTTCCCTCCACCACCATAGGAAACCTCAATATTGACTTACTTCATTGGCATTCCTGAAGTAAAAGATTTCTTTTAGAGTTTGATGTCCTATTCCCCAAATGTTTGTCTGTTCTTATGACAGTATGTTCTTATTGCTAGCTCACACATTTGCAGAGAAGGTGTCACAGTCAGTCTTGGCCTTGACTGCTGTGCATGAGTAGGGTGGCAAACTCCACATCTGATATTTTATTCCTTTTAAGGTAAACCTCTGGTCAAAGTATAATTGCAATTTTTGTAATGTTGTAATTATCCATATTTTATGAACGTTAACCCGTATTTTGTAACCCAATTTAAATGCAAAATCCAAACAAATGGCAAGGAGCATGCACACTGAATGACGAATACTGGAACTCCACGTGGATTAAAAACACCTGTATTGGAACATAAACGGACCCAGAGGATCACCTGATGCATTTTGTACCTTTTTAAGGTGCTTAGAATCATAGGTAGAATGAGTCCTACTACGTATGATCAAGTAACTTAAAGGTAAGAAACACATCAGGTGATCCTCTGGGTCCATTTATGATCTCATAAAGGTGCTTTTAACCCACGTGGAGTACCAATTTTCAATGTTGGGTGTGCACGCTTTTCGCTATTTGTTTGGATTTTCCTGTCCAGCCTATGTGAAGGGCTGAAATGAGCAATGAGTGGATAACAAATGCACTGCTTTTTATAAACACTTGTTTGTATGGAGAGAACTGGATTTTGCAAAGGGTCTTGGGCTAATGCACCTGGACCATTACCAATATAGCTGTGAGTGTGCCCTTTTTTCATAATAATGAAACCTCTAGATTTCCCTCCACTTACGAGCGTATTTATACATATTTTGCCATTGTTGACAGTTTGCAGTCTACCTTTGTGCACAATTTTAGAAACATTTTTATAACCTTAAATGTTTATTATCACTTGTCTATACAAATCATGTACTGGTGTACATTCATATTAAAATATTTTAGTCTGCTTTAATGAGCACCATTTAGCATTAACCAGCGAACACAGTCTCTCTGCTAAATGCTAATCATGTTTTTGACAATGCAGGAGAGGGTCAATGCCTGCAAACCCATTGCACATAAGAATCTAATGCTGTTCTCCCACACAAGCATTGCCTGAAGCACTCTGCTCAGAACCTTGTCATTATGACAGCCTTTTATATTCTAAGTTGGTAAGAATCCGTCATGGTTGCTGCTGACGTCTTGCAGTGGATTGCAGAGGTGTGATGGGCCATACCATGGATTACATTCACAGCAAATAGATTTTCCAGAGAGAGAAAAAAGAAGCCATGTAAATGACAGATATATTTAAATCTGGTGTAATGAACACTAGATTTAGCAGAAGCACCAATCTGTATGCTGGTAATAGGGGGCTACAAATTTATGGACTTTCAATCTGTTCAGTTAAAATGTTACTATAAGCAGTCACTATTTTCAGCATTTCTTCAGTGAATGATTCTGTTGTTTCTAAATTGCTTTATACTTTAAAGGGTATATCCACCCCTTTTCCCAATTTTTGCCATATAGTAGGGCTAGTTCCCCCAGACCCAACCTCTATAATATATTTTCCAGAGGCTCCCACGATCTTCACTTACCTTTCCTCCGCCGCACTGCAAGCAGGGGGCGGGACGGGCAGCCGCGTCCCTGATTGGCTGAGAGGCAGCCAATCATGGACGCGGCTGCCGGCAGTTCAGAACGCCGGGGGAGAAAGGGAAGGTAAGTAAAGATCGGGGGAGTCTCTGGAAAATATATTATAGCGGTTGGGGCTGGGCGAACTAGCTCTAATATATGGCAAAGGATTTTTACAGTAGGGGGAAGGAGGGAGCGGAGGGCTACTCTAAACAAGCCAAAAACCTCTGAGAGGACATCTCAGAGGCGGAAACCATTTCCCTGGTGGCCAGGCTCCTGGTGGTCAGTTTTCTGGACTTTGTGGGGACATTACAGGGGAACCATTTGGAGCTGGGATGTAAGGTAAGGATTTTTATACACTACAGAGTGGGGCCAGTAGTGGGTGAAATTATAGTTATGGGGGTCGACATGCCCTTTAATCATAAAATGAAACGTTGATTTAGAACTAGAATAATTAAAATCCTATATTACCTTTCTTGTCTTTTAGGGAAATTTAAGCATCCAGAAGTTGTTCAGCTTGTTTCAGCAATCTATGAGGAAAGAAACGGTGCCATAGCAGCAAATACCACTAGTACTCAAACTTAGTGTTTCAACATGTAATTTATTTATAGGTTTTTAACAAATTCATTTTTATTTTAACACAGTAAAGCTATCCTAATGTTTGTGCTGCAGTTATTTTCTCTTACCTCCTAGCCTGCCTTCTGATGTTTTGTCGTTTTTACTTTTACTTTTTTTGTGCAATGTTTGTTCCTTTAAATGAAAAGGATAACAGATAATTTACAACCAGTTTTAAAAAGCACCTACCTGTTGTTTATTACTACCTCCCTGCATACAGCACAACTACATCACAGGCAATGGCTGCCACAAGCCTTCCCTCTGCTTCCCAACAAGCATTTGCCAATTGTAAAAGGGGAAAAGGGGGTCTGTGCTGGAGCTAACTGCAAATTATAGATAACAGATAGATGTTAGATCTTTTAGCACTTTTTAGTATTGGACCCTTCTCTTGTCGAAATAGTAGAACTAGAGCAGACAAACAGAAAGTGAAGAGAATTACAGCTTGTTAATTCTTACTTCTTGTTTTTTGCCCTCATTATGGCTCCACATTAAATAGTTTAATATCAACTATGTCCTGCAGGGTAATACTTGAAAGTTCCTTTATTTGAATAGAGCTGCTATAGACACAAATTTGTTCACAAATATAACTTTAGTAAATATACCAATAGGGACATTAAGATGTGTTTATTTTATAGTCCACAAACTTGCATCGTTCTATAATGTGTTCTATCATTTTATGTTTTACTTTACAGTATTTTGTTTGAACATTTTGTTTTTGTTTGAATAACTTGTACTTTGTTGATAAATATCATTTAAATTCCCTTACTTGTAACCAAGTTTTCCTTTCAAGGAGAAAAGTGAAATTTCCATGTAATCGAAACTTTAACTGCTATATTTTTTAATTAAAACTTTAAAGGAGAATGCAGTGGTTTGATGTGGCTGTTAAGATATTTAGAGTCATGCATCTTATTTTCCAGCATTCTAGTCCAGATGTTATGTATGTTATTTGTATAACCGTAAACGGCTAAGTACATACTGTACATAGCCAAGGTAGATAATCCTACAGCTAGCATGAAGCACTACTTCTATGAGAATAATCTAATTAAAAATGTCTGCAGGCTAATCTTTTCTATAAAGTTCAAGTAGTTATTTAAAGGAATCATTTTCTTATACTGTATTCTACTTCATTTTGTGAACCAACCCTGAAGGGGAAATGTTTTCAGTGATCATTCTAATTGGTTTTATCGAAACATGTTTTTTAATGTTTAAAAAAGCGAATAAAACCCCACAAGTACTAATAACAAAATTGCCAGAGGCTTCACTGTCGTTGAGGCATTATCCATACATACCAAAGTGTATCCAGTCAGTGGTTTAACTGCTTCATATTCTAACTCAATTCTTATATGCATTGCAAGGATTTTTTCCCCCCATACATTTCTTTTGTTAAATTGCTGATCAGCTCTTCCAAGTCAGAAAACACACATCCACTGTTAGTGGGGCTTTCTTATAATGAAAAGACCCAAAGAACAGGAAAACAAAAATCCAGACCAGTAGACAGGCACAAATTTACTATTAGGCACAACAGGAGATTGGTTCATAGACTAAATGGGTGTGGTTTTGGGTGTGTGGTCTGTTTAGGGTGGGGCTATGGGCACCAGGCTTTTAGGGTCACATAAGGAATTTACACTTATAAGTAAAGTTTCAGTGAAGTTCTGGCTTCAGGAATGTCAACGAGCTGGGTATTGCGGTCTTGTGCTTTGTTTATTTTTGTCTTGGGGTGCCCTTTAAGCCTGTATATTTCTATGAGTCAATTTCTATATTAACAGTTACCTAGGAAACCATATATGCTACTTTTGCTAATGTTATAATGCTAACAAAAAGGCTGAAGCCAAATTCAACTGGGGTAAGCATAAAGTATTGCATGTAACTGAACATAAGATACGGGGCCGGCATTTGGGCAGGGAATACTGGGCCCCTGACCTTATGCTTGATCAAAGGGGGGCAGTATCTGCTGCATAAGAAGTAACAGTATCTGCTGCAAAAGAAGAGCCTGTATTTACTGCAGAAGGGGAGACAGTATCTGCTGCACAAAGGGGTACCATATCAAACTTCGGAAGCACTCCAGGGACTTGTAACACCATTCCAAACACATCAACGCGTTTCAACCGCCAGTCGCGGCCGTCATCAGGATAAAAATTAACGTACAACACTCCCCCTTATAACAACCCCATATCTGCCACACCCCCATCTCTTTAAATCACATGATCGGCCTCGCCCCCAATAACACGGGGGAAGGTGTGTAAACCCAGGAGGCGGAACCGGCAAGTCAGCAACCAAATGCTCGTCCAGCCTCCACTACACCAAGACACACCTACCCTTCGATTAGGTGAATATAACACTCCTAGGGACATACCCCAACAATAATAATAAAGTGACTTAGTGCAATAAATATATAAAAAAATCAACATGCTGAATAAAACCTTTAAAAACATCTTCCTTAGTCCCGCATCTTATAGTCTAAACATCATATAAAACATATAATTAATGCATACAGCATATGTACAATATCTATCGCTAGATGAAATCTGAGTTAGATACAGACAGAATATATATCTATCGTGATACCGAAAGTATGTCAGTGGACAGGACACCCTGTCAAGGTGTAGACAGGAAACCGACATACCACGGAGTCACGATCTACATGTACTGTCCCTAAATAAGAGATCCTATATTTACAAAATATATAGACCCAGAGTTGTAAAGACTCGATGAAATAAAAGCAAGATAAACGCAACAGCGTGAAGCCTAACTGAGATATGTAACAAGCAACCAAAAGTATCCTCATATGACATAGTAACGCATCCTATAGTGATGCGCACACACGATCCTTTGACCGTGATGTACCAATCAGCATCGCTCCATACATTTAAATTACTGGACATGCGGACATATAAGAATCCCATGGCCCGCATGAAGGTCCCAATCCACCCTGCCTCAAAGCCCAGGTGAACCTGCTGGTGTCAGCTGGTCAACTGTAAGAAAAGTCATCAGACATCCTTCACAAGAAGCAGGCAAATGATATTTGCTCGTTAAGGCCATTAGGCGAAATCGTATTCAGTCTTTTAATCCACCTAACTTCCAGTTTCAAAAGCTCTTCACCACCATAGGTCATCACTGGTAGGTGATCAATATCTCTCCATTTAAATGTCGCTAGACCTTGTCCAGCAGTTTTAAAATGTCTTGCCACTGATTGCTCAAATTGATTAGTGCCCTCTTTATCGCCAGACACCAAACTTTCAGTTTTAGGAGTATTCAAGGCCGCCCTAATGGACGCCCTGTGGTTGCCCATTCGTTCGCGGAGCGTGTTGTGGGTCTTTCCCACATTTTCCAGTCCGCACGGACATGTGATCAAGTAGATGGTATGTGTGCTGGTACACGTCAGTCTGTGCATGATGGGTATACGTCTCCCTGTTTGTGGATGGGAAGTCTTTGCCAGCTTGCATGTACCTACAAGTTTGGCAACCCGTACATTTGTAACATTAAGACAAAAGAAGGCTGGACGAGCATTTGGTTGCTGACTTGCCGGTTCCGCCTCCTGGGTTTACACACCTTCCCCCGTGTTATTGGGGGCGAGGCCGATCATGTGATTTAAGAGATGGGGGTGTGGCAGATATGGGGTTGTTATGGGGAGTGTGGTACGTTCATTTTTATCCTGATGACGCCGCGACTGCTGTTGAAACGCGTTATGTGTTCACAATAAAGTTTGGATGTTGTTACAAGTCCCTGGAGTGCTTCCGAAGTTTGTTCCTTGTATCCATTGTTGGACGCAGCACCCGGGCAGTTTACCGATGGGTTACGTAACGGGTGTAGTGATTCCCTATAGTAGTTGAAGTGCATATATATAAAACGGGACCAAAGTACTATACAATAATAACCATATTGCAACGCTCTGATTGAATAAATAAATAAAAGTAATTTATTATACAATACAGTTAAACACTGTATAGAGAGATCAGTATCTGCTGCACATGTCTAAAAATAGTTTGGCCTTAAACTGGTGAAAATAGCGCTTCTTCATACAGTAAATGTGTCCCTTAGTGTGCCAACTAATTCAGTGTCAGTGTTTCCTTACAATGTAATGTGGGGTGGTAAATGGTCACTGCAGGTTTCTCAAACTCAAACTTCTCAAAATCTATCTGTTTTCTATAGGATGATTTGCCCAGGGGCCCCCAAAATTTGATCCATCCCTGCCCCCAGCACAGCATCTGCATCATTGGCAATAGTGCCGGATTATAGGAAGTTCTGGACCCAGCTCCCTGTATCTTAAAGGGCATGTCCACCCCCCAAACTTAAAGAGTAGAAGCCTCTCTGTGTGTAATATGGTGCCTGACTCTTCCTTGTTAAACCGAACGTTAAAAGCTATGTCCACCCCTAAAATAAAAATTTAATATCATGCCCCCATCATGTCCCCCAGCCCCAGCCACAACCGCATGTTTTTTTTTTTTAAAAAGCCCCCCAAACTCTTACTTACCCCCTCCCCTGATCCTCCGCCGCACTGCCGGCCCTCTGTTGCGAGAATGCAAGCAGAGGGCGGGACCAGCAGTCGCGTCTGTGATGGGCTGAGCGGCAGCCAATCACGCGCGGCTGCCGGTCATTCAGTGCAGCAGGGAAAGCGGAGAGGTAAGTAAGAGTTTGGGGAGCTTTTTAAAAAAAAAAAAACATGCGGTTGGGCTGGGGGACATGGGGGAGCACAATATTAGGGGATTTGTGCTAGGGGGAGGGATAGTAGAACGGGAGGGGGGAGGGAGGGGGAGAAGGCTGCAGCACGCATGGCAGGAATCTCCGGGAGGCCAGGTAGCAGGCAGTGTCCTATATGGACCTGCTAGCTCCTGTGGGCAGTTTTTGGAACTTTGGGGGGGGACTACAGAGAACCAGATGGAGTTGGGATGTGAGGTTAAGGATTAAACTACACTACATGGTGGGGCCAGTAGTTGGGGGGATTATAGTTTTGGGGGTGGACATGCCCTTTAATTACTGATCTGTTTAGCGATCGTTAATTTACGATCGTTATAGTTAATTACCAATAATGATCGTAAATCTACGATAACGATCCCCATAGAATACCATTGCGGTAGTTTACTACCGCATGGTGTTCTATGACCGAACGTTCATCGTAAATGTATGGCCACGGTACAATGCATGGTATCGCTTTAAATAGGGCCCATACTACCTTACTTCCATGCTCATCTTTGCCCAGGACCCCATTTTAGCACAATATGTCCCTGATTAGGTAACCCCTTTTTATTTCATATGGGAAAATGTGGTCTGGATTTTCCGAATGCGATTTTTTTTTTTTTTTAATTATATATTTCGTTTTTATTTTTTGATACTACTTCATCAAAGTTAAAATTGGTTCTTATTAGATAAAAAAGGTATTTTAAATAATGCATCCTTCAGGGAGATAAAATTAAATTTCTTATCGTTAAATATGGTGCTAATTTTGCCCCAACCAATCAGATGTTAACTTTCAGATGGTAAATAACATCTGATTGGTTGGGGCAAAATTAGCACCATTTTTAATAAGAGACATTTTATTACATCTCTCTGCTTGTTTCTAAAATATAAGGCAATTAGAAGTTACTGTATCAAGGAGTTTTAAGACCATATAGAATGCACTTCCACAAGGGAAGAGCAATTACTTTATAAAGCTTATGGAGATACAAGGTAATTAGTATGATTATATATATATATGTTTGGTGGGTCATGTGACACTGATAACATAGCTTAACATTGGGTATGACTTGGCTAAACATTTTTTATATCCATATTTAAAACAATTTTATTTAAAAAAATGTAAGTGTGTGTGAGATGCCATTTACAGTTTACCAATATAAAGTCAGCAGGTAATTGCATTGAACCATGTTTTTTGCTGAGCCTCTAGTTAAAAGTTCCATTTTATAAAGCAGTGTTGAAGGTTTCCTTGGCAACACAGAAAATTATTTTTTGCTTTCACATTCTGTACTATTTTGTGTCATATTCAGCTTCACCCCCATCATCACATTTCCTTTAAACCTACTGCATGTTTTGATTCGCCATCTGCTTAATGCTACTGTTTTACTCTGTTCCCTTGAGTTAACAGGCCGTTCACTATATCAATGCAGTCATGTTCCTTTTGTAAGCTAATAAATTTTAAATGCAAATAGATCCAAATTAAAAATCCATTTACAATCTATATGATTTTGCAGAACCAGCTATGTTAGATTAAAATGTCTGTGTAATATGTATGAAGCAGTTGTATGCAGTTTACAATTATACATGCAGTCTGTTACAATTTTGTCAAGCCCATTGGTGTCTTACCATGAAGCAATAAAAATGTAAACTTTGCTCAGGGCGCGCCTCATCCAATCTCTAAAAGGCGCCTTTTTCTAAAAAAAAAAAACAAAACACTATAGCGCGCACTCAATGCGAGAAGCTTACCACACAGCAGTTTATCCTGTTCCACTCCTCTGCTTGCGCGCATGCATTGAACAGGAGAAACTAAGGGCTAGGCCACACTAGTGGCTGTTGGCACCGCATAGCCTCAATGCACAAGGCCTCCAAGTGGTAAGTGGCTCTCTTTGTTTATTCAAGTGGCTCTATTCAGCTACTCAAGTAATTGGCTCTAATCATTTTCTATGGGGGCATATTTACCAGTCTGGGTGATGGTTTTAAGGGGGCGTGCTGGGTGTTTAATTTCAAATTCGGGTTAAAGTTTTGGACTAAGCACAACAAAATTTTGATTGGAAAAAAACAGGCAAGGCTGGGTACTCTGCTACTATATAAAAGGAAAGGTGGTGGGATTTAAACAGAGATTTTTAAATGAATACAGACATCTCTTTAAATCTGTGCACTGCATGACCATTTATTTCTTGTTTTCTTTTGCTTCACAGTGTGCTTCACAGTATATGATCAGAATAGTTTGATAGTCTTTAAAGGAACAGTTCACAGCTAAATACAACTTAGGCTTGTCTTTAAAACATAATTCTCAGTGCTTCCGTACCTCTTTTCAGCTCCTCAATCTGAAATGTAGTCCCCCCCCAGAAATCTCCCCCGAAAGAAGCCCCCCCCTTCTGTTTCCTGATAACATGACTCTGCCTCTGTCAGTATTTGCAACCGTCCACACAGCTTCGCGCATGCGCGGCTGATGTGGTCGCAAATCTGTAACCCCTTATAGAGTGCCGGCAACCAATAGCTATAGAGCATCGCATTACTATGGTGTTGCGCAAGCGCACCACGCGCATGTATTGGCTATACCAATTTAAAGTGCTGAAAATGGAAAGAATCTCAGATCTTGTACACTTTTATCGGATTGGCTCTTGACTGATTAAAGGACATGGCCGGGCCAACTGCCCTGCTGTCTGGTAATGAGAAGCTGCAGGGCCAATATCTGCACCCAACACCTCCCATTGGGGGCCCAGGTACCAGAATGGTCAGTCTGAAAAGCCTCCTGCAGGGGCCCATAAAGGGGCAGGACCATAGAGCCAATTGTAAGTATACATTTTGACAGAAGTTGGAGGACTTTGATCAGTCATGTCAAACCTTGTCACCCCAGATGTTTTGGAAACTACAGCTCCCAGCATGTCTTCTTTGCACAATTCAACCATGGCATGTTGGGAGTTGTAGTTTCTAAGACCTCAAGTGCTGAATGTATCTGAATTTGTCAGATTTTTTTTTGGGGGGGGGCTACATATGTTATAGGGGTGACCTGGTAGGGGGTGGGGATATAGGTAGTTTAATTAAATTGAATTATGGGGGACAGGAGGTGGGGTGAAAAATGTCCATTTTAGGTGATTTCATAACAGAGAATTATGGGGGACATGGGAGTGGTGTACTGTGGGAAGGTATTATTTTATTACTTGCACAAGTAGGTCAGGTTTATTGAGTGTTAATTTCATTGGACAAAATGTGTGCTAGGCCACACTGCTGCGTTTTGTGCGTTTGCGATCATTAAAAACACAGCAATGCACTGAAAACCCGCGATTTCGCTAGCGATTTGCGTTCTGCATTTTAAATTGCAATCACGTGTTTTCCAAAAAATCTGCATGCGCAAACGCAACAAAATCGAACATGAAATCGCATGCGATTCCATGTGCGATTGCATTTGCGTTGCAGTGTGTTCGTGCCCTTAGTGTTATAGTAAAAGTGTACAATTATGTAAAATGGCTATATACAATTCTCCTTTCACAGGCCTCTGTATTTATAGACATGGTTGGTAACTATTCCCCATGTCTATAAATAAAGGCATATGGTGCTCCTATTTCTCTCTAAGAACTAAGTCCCGGCATTCCTCCTTTAAATGTTAGATGTTTTTTGGTGTAACAAACACAATAATGAAAGCGATGTACAGGCACTATGGGAAGGGGAAAGTGCTGTGCATGAAGGATGGCTGTCTCTCTCCTATTTACACTACTATGTGCCACTGAGAGCGATGCACAGGCACTATGGGAAGGGGAAAGGGCTGTGCGTGATGGATGGCTGTCTCTCTCCTATCTACACTACTATGTGACACTGAGTGTGTTGCACAGGCACTGGGAAGGGCTGTGCATGATGGATTGCTGTCTCTCCTATCTGCAATACTCTTTCCAACTGAAAGCGATACACAGGTACTATGGGAAGGGGAAAGGGCTGTGCGTGGTGGATGACTGTTTTTCTCCTACTTTACCTACTACTATGCCAGACTAACAGTCAAAAACACAGTGACAGACTCAGTCACAAACACATTAACTCAGTTACACAAAAACTGACATTCTCACAGTAACACACTGCTATATACAAAGTTAGAAATTAATATAAACATTAATAAATACATATATTTAATTTTATTTATCAGTACCAATTGAGGATTAAGTTGTCTGTCAGTAATCCCTAAATTCAGTAGAAGAGTTGTGCTATTATCTCTCTCTCTATGTGCCAGTAAACTCTCTGATGCAGCAAAAAAAGTGCTTGTGAAGAGAGGGAAAGTCTATTAGTCATGGGTCAAAAGGGACGGGGCTATAACATGCTAATACTGCAGATGGAAAAAAAAAGAGTGGAGGCCACACACCCCAAAACAAGCAGAACTTTACAAGCTGAATGCAGAGGCTACAAGCTAGGGTTTCCAGATTCTGAAATCCAAAATAGAGGACGATTAAGAAGTGTATGGCGCGTGCTGAATTTTTGGGGGCCACACCCACTTTTAAGGTTACGCCCACTTTGATGTAACACCCATTTTAAAGAATGCCATTTTACATTGTGGAGCCAACTACACTGAAGTAGATGGATAAACTGCGTGTACCTAGTGTAAAGTGAATGTCCCCCATTAAAACTGGTGAATTGCCAGTTATCTGCCCCCAAATTTATAAACTGCATTACTAACCAGACATTTAAATATAATTATTATTCCCGTTCTGGCAGAGTAAGCTAGCCCCTCCAGTGAAGACTGACAATTGACAGTCAATGGTTGACTGCTGTTTCACCTGCCTCCTGCACATGCTCAAGCTTATAAGCTCTGAGAAGAGGGATACGGCCTAAAGAAATAGAACATATTAAATGTCTAGTTAAAAATGCATATAATAAACTGGTAAAAATAGCAGTTGGGGTTGCTGGCAGATAACCAACTATTCACCAGTTTTTTGTTTTAAAGAGTGGGCATGCCTTTTAAAGGGCAACCATTCTGAAAAAAATTACTTCCTTGTCTTAAACTATAAATAAGAGTAAGTGCTACTTACACATTGGTGTGTATGTTTCTGCATACCTTTAATCCAGTACTTGTTTGGCTCAGGCTCCCCCTCCCTCTTTTAATCAGTGCATCCCATCTGACCAGACTTATGAGGGCAAGCATGCTCAGTAATGATTATGAGGCAGCACTGAGAAAGGGAATTTCCCACATATCAACTGTCAAAACTGCCCAAAGCATACTGTCACCATTCCAGCTACAGCAAACCTTCTAACAGTGTATAGTAATATGGCGCCTGATTGGCATCTGACATGTAGGATAGTAAAGAATATCTAAAGAAATAGGGGACAGATTAAAACTGCCAAGCATGCATTTTACCAGTGTAAGTTTGTCAAACACACTGGTTAAATGCTTGGCATAAAAATGCTTAGAACACGGGCAACTGGTAAAATGCTTGTCATACAGAGAGAGAAAAATGGTTTGGAAACTGATACTGGTAAACTGCTGGGCACTGATCACACATATACTGATAAAATGCTTGGCACACAGACAATGGTAAAAATGCTTAGTACATGGAATACTGGTAAAAGGGTTGGCATAAAGACAGGTGAAATGCTTGACACAGACACTGATAAATTGGTTGGAAAACTGATAATGTTAAATGGTTGGAACAAACATTAGTAACTAGCAAAATGGTTGGCACAGACATTGGTAAAATAGTTGAAAAATTGGCAGTGACAAAATGGCACTTGACGCACGATGCCAACCATTTACAACTGCCCATTTGTTTCCAACAATTTTGATTGGCATACAGACATTGGTTAAAATGTTTGCCATTATCTGCCTTGATGCAAGACAATGCCAACCATTTACAACTGCAGACAGAGAATACTGGGAGTTGTAGTTTCAAAATAATAGAAAAACAATACCTGATATATAATTGTACAGAGGTTCTGTTGACTTTAATACTAATGCCACTCTGTACAAACTAAAAATAAAGTCTCAGCCTGAGCTGGAAGATCACCAGTTGCTTGAAAACTACAACTCCCTGATTCCCCTACAATTTAACACTATGCTGACAAGGAATGCTGGGAGTTGTAGTTTCCAAAACACTAGCTCTATCACTGGCTGCCATGTAACTGTAGTGTGTGTGGTTCTATGTAACACTACTAAGAACATTAATAAACTAAAAATATAAAGTAGTGTTGTGTCACTGGGACACAAACTCAACCCCTTCCCCCTCCCCTCCCACTCTCCTGACCACCCATCCAGACCTCATCAGGCTGAGACTGACAGCATCTTACCTCCTCAGTACAGTCACTTACACTTATGAGGATAGGCAGGTTGCAAGCAGACCGTGTCTGCATACCTCCCAACATTTACAAAAGTCAATGAGGGACAAAAAGACTGAGGAGTTGCGGAACACTGAAATTTTGTTGTCCAAACCCACTTTTCTAAAGCCATGCCCCTTTCTCCACAGCCACTCCCACTTTGTTTAGGTTACACATGTTTTAAAGACCACTATTCCCATTTTACATTGTTGCCTGTGACATTTTTAAGTGTATGATGTGATTAAACTGCTAATGAACTGGAGGGCTAAATAACACTGTGTAATGAACTGGAGGGCTAAATAACTGTATAATAAACTGAAGGGCTAAATAAAACCGTCTAATGAACTGGAGGGCTAAATAGTAATAAACTGGAGGGTTAAATAACACTGTAATGACATTTTGGGCTAAATAACTGTATAATAAACTGGAGGGCTAAATAACACTGTGTAATGAACTGGAGGGCTAAATAGCTCTGTGTAATAAACTGGAGGGCTAAATAACACAGTGTAATGAACTGGAGGTCTAAATAGCTCTGTGTAATAAACTGGAGGGCTAAATAACACCCGTGTAATGAACTGGTGGGCTAAATAACTGTATAATAAACTGGAGAGCTAAATAACACTGTGTAATGAACTGGTGGGCTAAATAACTGTATAATAAACTGGAGAGCTAAATAACACAGTGTAATGAACTGGAGGGCTAAATAGTTCTGTGTAATAAACTGGAGGGCTAAATAACACAGTGCAATGAAATGGTGGGCTAAATAACTGTATAATAAACTGGAGGGCTAAATAACTCTGGCGAATGAACTGGTGGGCCAACTTTAACTGGGGTGCTGTTTTTTCCACAGGCCAGTGGAAGGGATGATAGGGATACAAATAATAAAGTTTAAAGGGCATGTCCACCCCCCAAATTATAATTTAACCCACCACTGGCCCCACTATGTAGTGTGTAAAAATCCTTCACATCCCAGCTCCAAATGGTTCTCCTGTAGTCCCCGCCCAAAGTCCAAAAACTGCCCAGCAGGAGGATAGCAGAGTCCATATAGGACTCTGCCTCCTGTCTCCCCTCCGGGAGAAGTTTGGCATGCGCACTGCAGCCATTCTCCCCCTCCATCCCCCTAGCTCCAAATCCTTTTGAGATAATGTACTGCTCCCTCCCCTAGCCCCAACCGCATTACTATTATTCACAGAAAGCACCCCGATCTTTACTTACCATGCCTCTCTCCTGCAAGCAGGTCCCGCCCCCTGCTTGCATTTCCGTGCAAGCAGAGAGCCGTGAGCAGTGCGGCGAAGGAGAGAGGCATGGTAACTAAAGATCGGGGCACTTTCTGTGAATAATAGTAAAGTGGTTGGGGCTGTGAGAGGGAGCAGTACATTATATCAAAAGTTTATCAGAAGGGTGGGCATGTCCTTTAAAGCTGAGACCCACGTTCATTGCTCTGATCTGGGCTTCCTTTAAAGTCCTGTCCAGGCTGGAAATCTAAACTTCAGACACTGCTGCTTGTGAAGGTTCTCATTCATCCAGGTCATGGTCAGTGGCGGCTCCAGCTCCAGATTTTTCCGGGGGCACAACATGGGCACAAAGGCTAGCAAATGGGGCACATTAAAAAACACCAATAATCTATATCAGTATAATGTAAGGTGTACAAAACAGCTATTACACGCCTTACAGTTAAAGGGCATGTCCACCCCCAAAACTATAATCCCCCCAACTACTGGCCCCACCATGTAGTGTAGTTTAATCCTTACCTAACATCCCAGCTCCATAGGGTTCTCCTGTAGTCCCCCCCCAAAGTCCCAAAAACTGCCCACCAGGAGGCTAGCAGAGTCCATATAGGACTCTGCCTCCTACCTGGCCTCAGGTAGATTTTTGCCATGCGTACTGCGTACTGGTCCCCCAGCCCCAATAATGCGGTTGGGGCTGGGGGACCAGGGGGAAGCCTATATTAAAAGTGTGATTTAAGGGTGGACATACCCTTTACATTGTGTGGGTTTTTAACTAAGAATTTTAAGTTTAAAGAACTAAACTACAAGAATAGGTGAAGAGCATTGCCTGTCTTTCTACCTCTGTTTGTCTTTCTATATACCTGTCTGTCCAGTCTATCTATCTTATTATCTGCCAGATAGATAGGCAGATAATAAGATAGATAGGCAGATATATAGGCAGATAGATAGAAAGATAGACAGAAAGGCAGACAGAACAGATGGATAGATACATAGATAGATATGGTATATAGTTAGATATGGTATGTAGATAGACAGATAGATAGGTAGATAGATAGAGATATATATACATATGGAATATAGATAGGCAAATAGATATTGAGATAGATTATCTATCTATAGATAGATATAGAGATAGATAGATAGATAGATAGATAGATAGATAGATAGATAGATATGGAGATAGATAGATAGATAGATCATTTATCTAGAGATAGATAGATAGATAGATAGACAGATAGATATATATATATGGAGATATATAGACACACAGACAGACAGATAGATAGATAGATAGATAGATAGATAGACAGATAGATAGATATGGAGATATATAGATAGACAGACAGTTAGAGATAGATAGATAGATAGATAGATTGATAAAAAGATAGATAAATAGATATGGAGATACATACCTAGATAGATTGATAGATATATAGATTATTTATCTAGAGATAGATAGATAGACAGATAGATAGATATGGAGATATATAGATAGACAGACAGACAGACAGAGAGACAGATAGATATATAGATATGGAGATAGATAGATAGATAGATAAAATGATAGATAAATAGATATGGAGATAGATAGATAGATAGATAGATAGATAGATAGATAGATAGATAGATAGAACAATTGGTAATGTGGGGTGGGTAAATGGTCACTGCAGGTTTCTCAAACTAAAACTTCTCAAAATCTATTGTTTTCTATAGGATGATTTGCCCAGGGGCCCCCAAATTTGATCCATCCTGCCCCCAGCACGCATCTGCATCATTGCAATAGTGCCGGATTATAGGAAGTTCTGGACCCAGCTCCCTGTATCTTAAAGGGCATGTCCACCCCCCAAATTAAAGAGTAGAAGCCTCTCTGTGTGTTAATATGGTGCCTGACTCTTCCTGTTAAACCGAACGTTAAAAGCTATGTCCACCCCTAAAATACAAAATTTAATATCATGCTCCCCATGTCCCCCAGCCACAACCGCATGTTTTTTTTTTTTAAAAGCCCCCAAACTCTACTTACCTCCCTGATCCTCCGCCGCACTGCCGGCCCTCTGCTTGCGAGAATTGCAAGCAGAGGGGCGGGACCAGCAGTCGCGTCTGTGATTGGGTGAGCGGCAGCCATCACGGACGCGGCTGCCGGTCATTCAGTGCAGCGGAGGAAAGCGGAGAGGTAAGTAAGAGTTTGGGGAGCTTTTTAAAAAAAAAAAAACTGCGGTTGGGGTGGGGGACATGGGGGAGCACAATAATAAGGGGGATTTGTGCTAGGGGGAGGGATAGTAGAACGGGAGGGGAGGGAGGGGGAGAAGGCTGCAGCACGCATGGCAGGAATCTCGGAGGCCAGGTAGTCAGCAGTGTCCTATATGGCCTGTAGCCTCCTGTGGGCATTTTGGAACTTTGGGGGGGGGGACTAAAGGAGAAACCAGATGGAGTGGGAGTGAGGTAAGGATTAAACTAATAACATGGTGGGCAGTAGTTGGGGGGATTAAGTTTTGGGGGTGGACATGCCCTTAATTACTGATTCGTTTAGCGATCGTAATTTAATCTATCGTTATAAGTTATTACCAATAATGTATGTAAATCTACGATAACGATCCCCATAGAATACCATTGCGGTAGTTTACTACCGCATGGTGTTCTATGACCGAACGTTATCGTAAAGTATGGCCAACGGTACAATGCATGGTATCGCTTTAAATAGGGCCCATACTACCTTACTTCCATGCTCATCTTTGCCAGGACCCCTTTTAGCACAATATGTCCCTGATATTAGGTAACCCCTTTTTATTTCATATGGGAAAATGTGGTCTGGATTTCCGATGCGATTTTTTTTTTTTTTAATTATATATTTCGTTTTTATTTTTTGATACTACTTCATCAAAGTTAAAATTGGTTCTTATTAGATAAAAAAGGTATTTTAAATAATGCATCCTTCAGGGAGATAAAATTAAATTTCTTATCGTAAATATGGTGCTAATTTTGCCCCAACCAATCAGATGTTAATTTCACGATGGTAAATAACATCTGATTGGTTGGGGCCAAAATTAGCACCTTTTTAATAAGAGACATTTTATTACATCTCTCTGCTGTTTCTAAAATATAAGGCAATTAGAAGTTACTGTATCAAGGAGTTTTAAGACCTATAGAGATGCACTTCCACAAGGGGAGAGCAATACTTATAAAGCTTATGGAGATACAAGGTAATTAGTATGATTATTATATTATATGTTTGGTGGGTCATGTGACACTGATAACATAGCTTAACATTGGATATGACTTGGCTAAACATTTTTTATATCCATATTTAAAACAATTTTATTTAAAAAAATGTAAGTGTGGTGAGATGCCATGTACAGTTTACCAATATAAAGTCAGCAGGTAATTGCATTGAACCATGTTTTTTGTGAGCCTCTAGTTAAAAGTTCCATTTTATAAAGCAGTGTTGAAGGTTTCCTTGGCAACACAGAAAATATTTTTTGCTTTCCATTCTGTACTATTTTGGTCATATTACTTCACCCCCATCATCACATTTCCTTTAAACATACTGCATGTTTTGATTCGCATCTGCTTAATGCTACGTTTACTCTGTTCCCTTGAGTTAACAGGCCGTTCACTATATCAATGCAGTCATGTTCCTTTGTAAGCTAATGAAAATTTTAAATGCAAATAGAATCCAAATAAAAAGCCATTTACAATCTATATTTTTGCCAGAACCAGCTATGTTAGATTAAAATGTCTGTGTAATATGTATGAAGCAGTTGTATGCAGTTTACAATTATACATGCGTCTGTTACAATTTTGTCAAGCCCATTGGTGTCTTACCATGAAGCAAATAAAATGAAACTTTGCTCAGGGCGCGCCTCATCCAATCTCTAAAAGGCGCCTTTTTCTAAAAAAAAAAAACAAAACTATAGCGCGCACTCAATGCGAGAAGCTTACCACACAGCAGTTTATCCTGTTCCACTCCTCTGTTGCGCGATGCATATTGAACAGGAGAAAACTAAGGGCTAGGCCACACTAGGGCTGTTGGCACGCGAATGCCTCAATGCCAAGGCCTCAAGTGGTAAGGGCTCTCTTGTTTATTCAAGTGGCTCTATTCAGCTACTCAAGTAATTGGCTCTAATCATTTTCTATGGGGGCATATTTACCAGTCTGGGTGATGGTTTTAAGGGGCGTGCTGGTGTTTAATTTCAAATTCGGGTTAAAGTTTTGGAACTAAGCACAACAAAATTTTGATTGGAAAAAAACAGGCAAGGCTGGGTACTCTGCCTACTATATAAAAGGAAAGGTGGTGGGATTTAAACAGAGATTTTTAAATGAATACAGACATTCTTTAAATCTGTGCACTGCATGACCTTTTATTTCTTTTCTTTTGCTTCACAGTGTGCTTCACAGTATATGATCAGAATAGTTTGATAGTCTTTAAAGGAACAGTTCACAGCTAAATACAACTTAGGCTTGTCTTTAAAACATAATTCTCAGTGCTTCGCACCTCTTTTCAGCTCCTCATCTGAAATGTAGTCCCCCCCAGAAATCTCCCCGAAGAAGCCCCCCCCCTTCGTGTTTCCTGAGTAACATGACTCTGCCTCTGTCACGTATTTGCAACCGTCCACACAGCTTGCGCATGCGGGCTGATGTGGTCGCAAATCTGTAACCCTTATAAGTGCGCGCAACCAATAGCTATAGAGCATCGCATTACTATGGTGTTGCGCAAGCGACCACGCGCATGTATTGGCTATACCAATTTAAAGTGCTGAAAATGGAAGAATCTCAGATCTTGTACATTTTTATCGGATTGGCCTTGACTGATTAAAGGACATGGCCGGGGCCAACGGCCTGCTGTCGGTATAGAGAATGCAGGGCCAATATCTGCACCAACACCCCCCATTGGGGGCCCAGGTACCAGAAGGTCAGTCGATCTGAAAAGCCTCCTGCAGGGGCCATAAAGGGCAGGACCATAGAGCCACATTGTAAGTATACATTTGACAGAAGTTGGAGGACTTGGATCAGTCATGTAAACCTTGTCACCCCAGATGTTTTGGAAACTACAGTCCCAGCATGTCTTCTTTGCACAATTCAACATGGCATGTTGGAGTTTAGTTCAAGACCTCAAGTGCTAATGTATCTGATTTGTCAGATTTTTTTTTGGGGGGGGGGCTACATATGTTATAGGGGTGACCTGGTAGGGGGTGGGGATTAGGTAGTTTATTAAATTGATTATGGGGGACGGAGGTGGGGTGTGAAAAATGATCCATTTTAGGTGATTTATAACAGAGAATTATGGGGGACATGGGAGTGGTGTGTACTGTGGGAAGGTATTATTTATTTACGCACAAGTAGGTCAGGTGTATTGAGTGTTAATTTCATTGGACAAAATGTGTGCTAGGCCACACTGCTGCGTTTTGTGCGTTTGCGATCATAAAAACACAGCAATGCACTGAAAAACCCGCGATTTCGCTAGCGATTTGCGTTCTGCATTTAAATTGCATCACGTGTTTTCCAAAAATATGCATGCGCAAACGCAACAAAATCGAACATGAAATCGCATGGATTCCTGTGCGATTGCATTTGCGTTGCGTGTGTTCGTGCCCTTAGTGTTTAGTAAAAGTGTACAATTATGTTAAAATGGCTAATACAATTCTCCTTTCACAGGCCTCTGTATTTATAGACATGGTGGTAACTATTCCCATGTCTATAAATAAAGGCATATGGTGCTCCTATTTCTCTCTAGACTAAGTCCCGGCATTCCTCCTTTAAATGTTAGATGTTTTTTGGTTGTGTAACAAACACATAATAGATGAAAGCGATGTACAGGCACTATGGGAAGGGGGAAAGTGCGTGTGCATGAAGGGATGGCGTGCTCTCTCCTATTTACACTACTATGTGCCACTGAGAGCGATGCCAGGCACTATGGGAAGGGGAAAGGGCGTGGGTGATGGTGGCTGTCTCTCTCCTATCTACACTTACTATGTGACACTGAGTGTGTTGCACAGGCACTGGGAGGCTGGTGGCAGAGGATTGCTGCTTCCTATCTGCAATACTCTTCCAACTGAAAGCGATACACAGGTACATGGGAAGGGGAAGGGCTGTGCGTGGTGGATGACTGTTTTTCTCCACTTTACCTACTACTATGCCAGACAAACAGTCAAAAAACAGTGACAGACTCAGTCACAAACACATTAACTCAGTTACAACAAAAACTGACATTCTCACAGTAAACAACTGCTATATACAAAGTTAGAAATTAATATAAACATTAATAAATACATATATTTAATTTTATTTATCAGGTACCAATTGAGGATTAAGTTGTCTGTCAGTAATCCCTAAATTCAGTAGAAGAGTTGTGCTATTATCTCTCTCTCTATGTGCCAGTAAACTCTCTGATGCAGCAAAAAAGTGCTGTGAAGAAGGGAAAGTCTATTAGTCTGGGTCAAAAGGGACGGGGCTATAACATTGCTAATACTGCAGATGGAAAAAAAAAGAGTGGATGGCCACACACCCCAAAACAAGCAGAACTTACAAGCTGAATGCCAGAGGCTACAAGCTAGGGTTTCCAGATTTGAAATCCAAAATAGAGGACGATTAGAAGTGTATGGCGCGTGCTGAATTTTTGGGGGCCACACCCACTTTTAAGGTACGCCCACTTTGATGTAACACCATTTTAAAGAATGCCATTTTACATTGTGGAGCCAACTACATGAAGTAGATGGATAAACTCGGTTGGTACCTAGTGTAAAGTGAAATGTCCCCATTAAAACTGGTGAATTGCAGTTATCTGCCCCCAAAATTTATAATCTGCATTACTAACCAGACATTTAAATATAATGTATTATTCCCGTTCTGGCAGAGTAAGCTAGCCCCTCCAGTGAAGACGTGACAATTGACAGTCAATGGTTGACTGCTGTTTCACCTGCCTCAGCACATGCTCAAGCTAAAACTCTGAGAAGAGGGATACGGCCTAAAGAAATAGAAATATTAAAATGTCTAGTTTAAAATGATATAATAAATGTAAAAATAGCAGTTGGGGTGCTGGCAGATAACCAAATATTCACCAGTTTTTTGTTTTAAAGAGGGGGCATGCCTTTAAAGGGAGCAACCATTTGAAAAATTACTTCTTGTCTTAAACTATAAAAAGATAAGTGCTACTTACACATGGTGGTATGTGTTTCTGCATACTTTTAATCCATACGTGTTTGGCTCAGCTCCCCTCCCTCTTTTAATCAGGCATCCCATCTGACCAGACTGATGAGGGCAAGCAGCTCAGTAATGATTATTGAGAGCCAGCACTGAGAAAGGGGTTTCCCACATATCAACTGTCAAAACTGCCCAAAGCATACTGTCACCATTCAAGCCTACAGCAACCTTCTAACAGTGTATAGTAATATGGCGCCTGATTGGCATCTGACCATGTAGGATAGTGATATTAAAGATATCTAAAGAATAGGGGACAGATTTAAAACTGCCAAGCATTGCATTTTACCAGTGTAAAGTTTTGTCAAACCACTGGTTAAATGCTTGGCATAAAATGCTTAGAACACGGGCAACTGGTAAAATGCTTGTCATACAGAGAGAGAAAAATGGTTTGGAAACTGATACTGGTAAATGCTGGGCACTGATCAACATTATACCTGATAAAATGCTTGGCACACAGACAATGGTAAAAATGCTTAGTACATGGAATACTGGTAAAAGGGTTGGCATAAAGACCGTGAAATGCTTGACACAGACACTGATAAATTGGTTGGAAAACTGATAATGTAAATGGTTGAAAACATTAGTAACTCAGCAAAATGGTTGGCACAGACATTGGTAAAATAGTTGAAAAAATTGGCAGTGGACAAAATGGCAACTTGACGCACGATGCCAACCATTTACAAAACTGCCCATTTGTTTCAACAATTTTGATTGGCATACGACATTGTTAAATGTTTGCCATTATCTGCCTGATGCAAGACAATGCCAAACCATTACAACTGCAGACAGAGATACTGGGAGTTGTAGTTTCAAAAATAATAGAAAAACAATAACCTGATATATAATTGTAAGAGGTTCTGTTGACTTTAATACTAATGCCACTCTGTACAAACTAAAAATAAAGTCTCAGCCTGAGCTGGAAGATCACATTGCTGAAACTACAACTCCCTGATTCCCCTACAATTTAACACTATGCTGACAAGGAATGATGGGGAGTTGTAGTTCAAACACTAGCTCTATCACTGGCTGCCATGTAACTGTTCACACTGACTGACAGACATTCACACACACAGACTGACATTCACACAAACAGACTGACAGACATTCACACAGACAGACCTGACTGACAGACATTCACACTGACTGACAGACATTCACACACACAGACCGACAGACATTCACACACAGATCGACAGACATTCACACACACTGACACATTCACACACAGACTGAGACATTCACACACAGACTGAGACATTCACACGCAGACTGACAGACATTCACACACACAGACTGAGACATTCACACGCAGACTGACAGACATTCACACTGACAGACATTCACACAGACAGACATTCACACACACAGACTGACAGACATTGCGTGTGAATGTTCTCAGTCGTGTGTGTGAATGTCTCAGTCTTGTTGTGAATTGTCAGTCTGTGTGAATGTCTGTTCGTCTGTGTGTGAATGTCGTGTCGGTCTGTGGTGGTGTGAATGTCTGTCAGCCTGTGTGTGTGAATGTCTGTCAGTCAGTGTGAATGTCTGTCAGTCAGAGTGGATGTCAGTCTGTGTGTGAATGTCTCAGTCTGTGTGTGTGATGTCTGTCAGTCTGTGTGAATGTCTGTCAGTCTGTTGTGTGAATGTCTGTCAGTATCTGTGTGAGTGAAAGTCTGTCAGGCAGTGTTGATCCTGTCAGTCTGTGTGTGAATGTCAGTCTGTGTGTGACTGTCTGTCAGTCAGTGTGAATGTCTGTCAGTCTGTGTGAGGTCGGTCAGTCTGTGTGTGAATGTCTGTCAGTCTGTGTGTGTGAATGTCTGTCAGTCTGTGTGTCATGTCTGTCAGTCTGTGTGTGTGTGAATGTCTGTCAGTCAGTATGTGTGAATGTCTGTCAGTCAGTATGTGTGAATGTGTCAGTCTGTGTGTGTGAATGTCTGTCAGTCTTTTTGTGTGAATGTCTGTCAGTCTGTCTGGGTGAATGTCTGTCAGTCTGTGTGTGTGAATGTCTGTCTGTGGTGAATGTCTGTCAGTGTGAATGTCTGTCAGTTGCGTGTGAATGTCTCAGTCTGTGTGTGAATGTCTCAGTCTGTGTGTGAATGTGTCAGTGTGTGTGAATGTCTGTCGATCTGGTGTGTGAAGTCTGTCGTCTGTGTGTGTGAATGTCTGTCAGTCGTGTGAATTTCCTGTCAGTCAGAGTGGATGTCTCCTGTGTGTGAATGTCTCAGTCTGTGTGTGTGGAATGTCTGTCAGTCTGTTGAATGTCTGTCAGTCGTGTGTGAAGTCTGTCAGTCTGTGAGTGAAGTCTGTCAGTTCAGTGTGTGATGCCTGTCAGTCTGTGGTGTGAATGTGTCTGTGTGGTGAATGTCTGTCAGTCAGTGTGAATGTCTGTCAGTCTGTGTGAAGGTCGGTCAGTCTGTGTGTGAATGTCTGTCAGTCTGTGTGAGTGAATGTCTGTCGTCTGTTGTGTAAATGTCTGTCGTCTGTGTGTGTGTGAATGTCTGTCAGTCAGTAGTTGTGAATGTCTGTCAGTCGTAGGTGTAATGTGTGCAGTCTGTGTGTGTGAATGTCTGTCAGTCTGTTTGTGTGAATGTCTGTCAGTCTGTCTGGGTGAATGTCTGTCAGTCTGTGTGTGTGAATGTCTGTCTGTGTGAATGTCTGCCAGTCTGTCTGTGTGAATGTCTGTCAGTGTGAATGTCTGCCAGTCTGTGTGTGTGAATGTGTGTCAGTCTGTCTGTCAGTCTGTCTGTGTGAATGTCTGTCAGTCTGTTTGTGTGAATGTCAGTCGTGTGTGTGAATGTCTGTCAGTCAGTGTGAATGTCTTAGAGTCTGTGTGTGAATGCCTGTCAGTCTGTGTGTGAATGTCAGTCTGTGTGTGTGAATGTCTGTCAGTCAGTGTGAATGTCTGTCAGTCGGTGTGTGAATGTCTGTCAGTCTGTGTGAAGTTGGTCAGTCTGTGTGTGAATGTCTGTCATTATGTGTGTTGAATGTCTGAATGTCAGTCTGCTGATGTCGTCTGTCTGTGTGAATGTCTTTCATGTGGTTTGAATGTCGTGTCTGTTGTGGAAGGTTGGTCAGTCTGTGTGTGAATGTCTGTCAGTCTGTGTGAGTGAATGTCTGTCAGTCTGTGTGAAGGTTGTCAGTCTGTGTGTGAATGTCTGTCAGTCTGTGTGTGTGAATGTCTGTCAGTCAGTGTGAATGTCTGTTAGTCAGAGTGGATGTCAGTCTGTGTGTGAATGTCTCAGTCTGTGTGTGTGAATGTCTGTCAGTCTGTGTGATGGTCTGTCAGTCTGTGGTGTGAATGTCTGTCAGTCTGTGTGATGAAGTCTGTCATCAGTGTGTGAATGCCTGTCAGTCTGTGTGTGAATGTCAGTCTGTGTGTGTGAATGTCTGTCAGTCAGTGTGAATGTCTGTCAGTCTGTGTGAAGGTCGGTCAGTCTGTGTGTGAATGTCTGTCAGACTGTGTGAGTGAATGTCTATCAGTCTGTGTGTAAATGTCTGTCAGTCTGTGTGTGTGTGAATGTCTGTCAGTCAGTATGTGTGAATGTCTGTCAGTCAGTATGTGTGAATGTGTCAGTCTGTGTGTGTGAATGTCTGTCAGTCTGTTTGTGTGAATGTCTGTCAGTCTGTCTGGGTTAATGTCTGTCAGTCTGTGTGTGTGAATGTCTGTCTGTGTGAATGTCTGCCAGTCTGTCTGTGTGAATGTCTGTCAGTGTGAATGTCTGCCAGTCTGTGTGTGTGAATGTCTGTCAGTCTGTCTGTCAGTCTGTCTGTGTGAATTGTCTGTCGTCGGTTTGGGAATGTCAGTCTGTGTGTGATTGTCTGTCAGTCAGTGTGAATGTCTGAGAGTCTGTGTGTGAATGCCTGTCAGTCTGTGTGTGAATGTCAGTCTGTGTGTGTGAATGTCTGTCAGTCAGTGAATGTCTGTCAGTCGGTGTGTGAATGTCTGTCAGTCTGTGTGAAGGTCGGTCAGTCTGTGTGTGAATGTCTGTCAGTATGTGTGTGAATGTCTGAATGTCAGTCTGTCTGAATGTCAGTCTGTCTGTGTGAATGTCTTTCAGTGTGTGTGAATGTCTGTCAGTCTGTGTGAAGGTTGGTCAGTCTGTGTGTGAATGTCTGTCAGTCTGTGTGAGTGAATGTCTGTCAGTCTGTGTGTGAATGTCTGTCAGTCTGTGTGCGAATGTCTGTCAGTCTGTCTGAATGTCAGTCTGTCTGTGTGAATGTCTTTCAGTGTGTGTGTGTGTGTGTGTGTGAATGTCTGTCAGTCTGTGTGTGTGAATGTCTGTCAGTCTGTGTGAGTGAATGTCTGTCAGTCTGTGTGGAATTCTGTCAGTCTGTCTTTGTGAATGTCCTGTCAGTCTGCGTGTGTGAATGTCTGTCAGTCTGTGTGTGTGAATGTCTGTCAGTCTGTGTGTGTGTGAATGTCTGTCAGTCTGTCTGTGTAAATGTCTGTCAGTCTGCCTGTGTGAATGTCTGTCAGTGTGAATGTCTGTCAGTCTGTGTGTGTGTGTGAATATCTGTCAGTCTGTGTGTGTGAATGTCTGTCAGTCAGTGTGAATGTCTGTCAGTCTGTGTGAGTGAATGTCTGTCAGTCTGTGTGTGTGAATGTCTGTCATCTGTCTTTTTTTTGTGAATGTCTGTCCAGTCAGTGTGAATGTCTGTCAGTAGTCTGTCATCTGTCGTGTTGAATGTCTGTCAGTCTGCGTGTGTGAATGTCTGTCAGTCTGGTGTGTTGAATGTCTGTCAGTCTGTGTGTGTGAATGTCTGTCATCTGTCTGTGTAATGTCTGCAATCTGCTGGTGAATGTCTGTCAGTGTAATGTCTGTCATCTGTGTGAATGTCTGTCAGTCTGTCTGTGTGAATGTTTGTTCAGTCTGTCTCTGTGAATGTCTGTCAGTTTCGTGTTGTGAATGTCTGTCAGTCTGTATGTGTGAATGTCTGTCAGTCTGCCTGTTGTGAATGTCTGTCAGTGTGTGAATGTCTGTCAGTCTGTGTGAGTGATGTCTGTCAGTCTGTGTGAGGGAATGTCGTCATTCTGTGTGTGTGAATGTCTGTCAGTCTGTCTTTGTGAATGTCTGTCAGTCAGTCATGTGGAATGTCTGTCAGTATGTCTGTCAGTCTGTCTGTGTGAATGTCTGTCAGTCTACTTGTGTGAATGTCTGTCAACGTCTGTGTGAATTTCTGTCAGTCTGTCTGTGTAATGTCTGTCAGTGTGATGTCTGTCAGTCTGTGTGTGTTGAATGTCTGTCAGTCTGTGCGTAGATTGTCTGTCAGTCTGTGTGGTGTGTGAATGTCAGTCTGTCTGTGTAAATGTCTGTCAGTATGTCTGTCAATCTGTCTGTGTGAATGTCTGTCAGTCTGCGTGTGTGAATTTCTGTCAGTTTGTATGAATGTCTGTCAGTCTGTGTGGTGAATATCTGTCTGAATGTCTGTAAATCTGTCATCTGCTGCTCACCTCATGGAAAATAACACTTACTTGCGGCTAGGAAATCAATAAAGTTTTAAACCTAACAAAAAAACCAAACTGAGAACTGCAAGCAGAGCTCCGCGTCCGACTGTCGCCTAGCAACTGTGACACTAGGCAAATGGAGAAAGCATGAGGAGTGGGAGCGAGGTCACAGAAGCTGATCAATCCGCTTTCTTTTCAAATTTCCATCGGCGACTGAGCAGGACAGGCGGAGAGTTAGCCCGGGGAATGCTTTCTTCAAGGATCGATAACTCCTGTTTCTTACAACGCAGGATTAAAGTAAAAGGGTGTGTTACACTGCTTTACCTTTACTCTCTCTCTAGTTGATTGGATACATTTTAGGAGTATATTTGTCCTTTAAAATGAGCCGACAATCACATCTCTGGCAAGGCCTGTGAGACATTATATTGGGGTGAATGTTCAAACTTCCTGCTTCCAAATGTTTGAGTGACATCACCTGACCTCTCGCCCCGCCCCCCGCCATCCCTTGGGGGATAAGCATGCACATTTAAGACTTAATGCTGGGAAATCAGGAAGTACCTAAGGGAAAAAATTGACAGTTGAAAAGAGAGTCTATTAATGCAGGCTGAGGCTGGTCACATCATTACAAGCTGCTTACATGGCTGAAAACGGAAGTGTTCAAGCAGGAAGTAATATTCATTAATCTTTCCAGCAATAGCTTCTCACAAATTTTATCTAAAAATGTTATTTACATTTTATTTTGAATTTGTGATGGAAGGCTTTTATATATTTCTTACTAGTTTGGAAGAATTCAAGACCACAGTTTCCCTTTAAGTAAAAAAAAAATTGGCAGATAATGCGGTAATGCTTTAGTGGATTCATTAGCTAGGTAAAAGCACACTTCCCCTATGTGTCCTGCACTTGTATGTTCAAATTTTGTTTCTCTGCTGCTTGAAATCTGGGTGGAGATACAGTCCAAAAAGTGGAAGAATAAAAGGGAAGAAAAAATAGAAAGTAATTTGGATCTTCAAGACAAATTAATTAATTAAATCACACACAACCACAATAGTTTGGAATAACCAGGAAGCAGAAAGAAGGGCGATTGGAACTTTGGTGCAGCATTTTAGGTCAGCTTATGATTCTTTCAGTTATCAGCTGTCATTGATTTTTGTGACAGTTGAGATTATAGCCAATGACCTGAATGCCATTCCCCTAGCAGCCTCCCCTGGGCATGAAAATAAAACTGTTAATTAAAACTAGAATGGGAAATTTTAAGTAAAACTTTGAATTTGGCTTGAAAGACCACATTTTGGAAGGGAATGTGTGTGTTTGTGCTGCAGATTTTAAAACTCAATAATACCAATTATGAGGACATTGTTTTTTTTTACTTACCCTTTAAATATGGCTGTCCACATGATTTAAGGCAGGTCAGTTGATGAGTGTACTCGTGTCAGTTGGGGGATAAAGACTATCTTTTTTGATGATTGGTCAAAATGTGTTGTTTTTTTTACTATATTTACCCTAAATATGATTGCCACATGAATGAATGGGTACCTCAGTTGGTGTATGTACCTGTGTACCAGGTTGGAAGTTAAAAAACAAACTTTTTTGATTATTGATCAAAATTTATTTTTTACTATTACCCTTTAAATATGTCTGCCACAGAAATGGAAGAGTAGGTCAGTAGGTGTGTTTTCCGTGTCTTAGGTTGGGGGTTAAAAAAAAAAACTTTTGATGATTGGTCAAAATTAGTTTTTTTGACTTAAGTTACCCTTTAAGTATGGCTGCCACAGTAATGGAAGGGTAGGTCAGTAGTATGTACCTGGGTAAGGCTGGGGTTAAAAAAAAAACTTTGTTGATGTTTAGTCAAAATAGTTTTTTTGACAAAATTACCCTTTAAATATGGTTGCCATGAAAATGGAAGGGTGGGTGAGTAGGCGGGTGTACCTGGATCAGGTTGGAACTTTTTTGATGATTGGTCAAAATCTTTTTTGATCTTAGTTACTGTGTGGCTGCCACAGTAATGGATAAGTAGATCAGTGGGTGTGGGTATCTGTGTCGGGTTAGGGTTAAAAAAACAACCTTTTAAAATTTTTTTTACTTTAGTTACGTCTTAGGTAGGGCTGCAACGTATGGAGGTCAGTAGGTGTATGTACCTGTGCCACGTGGGGGTTAAAAAAACACTTTTTTGATGACTGGTCAAATATATATTTTTTTAACTTTATGTTACCCTTTAAAGGGCAACTGTGGTCTCAAAACAAGTTAGGCTTGAATGAAAGCCTGTAGTATTTTCTTTAAAATGAGCTGACAATCACATCTCTGGCTAGAGCCTGTGAGAAATTACATTGGGGTGAATTTCAAACTTTCTGCTTCCAGTAGGTGGAGTGACATCTCATGACCTCTGCCCCCACCCCTCCACCCCGGGGAAAAGCGCTTAGTTGAGACTTGATGCTGGGGAAATCGGAGCACCTAGGGAAAAAAGGATAGTTGAGAAGGGAAGTCTATTAATGCAGCCAGAGGCTGTGTCACATAGCTGAAAACAGGAAGTGTTTCAAGCAGGAAGTAATGATTGCTGAACCTTTCCAGCTATAACTTCTCACAAATTTTAACTAGAGATGTGATTTATGTTTTATTTTAAAGGTGTGATGGAAGGCTTTTTATATAATTCTTACTAGTTTGGGATAATTTGAGACCACATTACCTTTAAGTATGGCCGCTACAGAATGGATAGTAGATCAGTAGGTGTGTGTACCTGTGTTGGGTTGGGGGTTAAAAAACAATTTTTTTGATGATTGGTCAAAATTTGTTTTTTTGACTTTAGTTACCCTTTAGGTATGGATGCAACAGTAATGGAGGGGTAGGTCAGTAGGTGTATGTACCTGTGCCACACGGGGTTTAAAAAACAAAAATGTTTATTATTGACAAAATTAATTTTTTTTGACTTTAGTTACCCTTTAAGTATGGCTGCCACAGTAATGGATAGTAAATCAGTGGTGTGTGTACCTGGGTCTGGTTGGGGGGTATGTCTTTTTTGTGTTTACGACCATAAAACTATCTTTTTTGAGGATAAATCGAAATAGTTTTTTTTTTACTTTAGTTACCCTTTAAGTATGGCTGCTACAGCAATGGATAAGTAGATCAGAAGGTGTGTGTACCTGGGTCTGGTTGAGGGGTATGTATTTTTTTGTGTTTACAACCATAAAACTATCTTTTATAGAGGATAATCTAAATTACGAGAATAATGAAAAAGCAAGGGTGGCACTCCAACCCGTAATTTTATTCAATATAGACCAAACAACATCTCACAACGTTTCGGGGGATACGTGCCCCCTTCCTCAGGTGAGGATAAATCTAATTAGTTTATTTGATTTTATTTACCCTTTAAGTATGGCTGCCACAGGATATAGAAGGTAGGTCGATAGGTGGGTGTACCTGTGTCTGTGTGGGGGTTTGGGGGTATAACCGTTTGTATTTATGCCAATTAAAAACTGTTTTGAAATATCCACATTTGAGGATTGTTACCATTATAGTCTATGGGAAAAACGCTGTAACGCTTAGCTAGAAGATAGCACAGAATTTCATGTCTCTAGCTCAAGAACTGTGGGAGGAGATACAGTCCAAAAAGCTGAAGAATAAAACTGAAGAGAAGAAGAAATAGAAAGAATAGGAATTTGGCTTTTTCAAGCTGAATTAATAATTGGCAGACAATTGCAAAACTGCTAACTTGATGCAATACAAAGTGCTTTTCAAAAAGTAAACATGTCTGTTGATATCTGACAGTTTTAGGGCACGGCCACACTGCAACGCAATCGCATACGATTTCATGTGCGTTTCATTGCGTTTGCTCATCGTTTTTTTCATTAGCTATTGAAAAACGCATGCGATTGCAATTAAAATGCGGAACGCAAATCGCAATTGCAAACGTAGCACACCCGAAAACGCGCGTTTTCGGTGCATTTGCCGCGGTTTTCAATGATATAAAAACGCAAGCGCAAATATAATGCAAGCGCAAACGCAATAAACGCAGCAGTGTGCCCTAGCCCTTACAGGCATTTATTTTTTATGTTAAAATGCACCTATGATAATATGACAGCATTGACATGATTTCTTTGTTAATAATGATTGTTTACCCATGTTAACATTCACACCCGTACATCTGATAATGACAACAGAACTTTTCTTGGTTTATTTGGCTTGCACACGTATTGTGGTTTCCACAGTTGCTGCGGTAATTTCTGGCACCTATTAAACAAATCTCCTGAGACAACTGTGCACAGGAGAAAGGAATGAATCATTAGAGACAAATTCCAAACTATTAGTATGTGAGGTTTAATGATCAGTGGGATAAAATATACACTATATACCATTCACCTCCACAGCCTTAGACAACATAATTGTGAGCTTAATATTCTGTGGTTTTGTGAAAATAAAATCATTGACTTTATATTTAGCAGCGAGAGAAAGAGCTACTGTGCTCAGTTTGAGCCAAATCAGCCATTTTTTCCCTCATAACCTCTGTTGGCATTACAGTAAACCTTCTTTTTAAACATCTTCAGGGCCTATTGCTGCTTATGTATAATATGGAGTAGACAAACATCTAACACTGAATCTTGTGCGGGATTAGATTTATTTAATATGCTTTTTTATTTATACTCTATATTGACTCTTTGGCTTAATTGTACTTTGGCTTAATTGTATTTGCCCAATGTATACATATATCTAGCTTTGCTAACTCCATGCTTCAAGGCTGGAAACTTGTACATGCGGCATGACTACAGTAAAATCATTGCGGCCTGCATTGTGCTTATCTTCTATAAGATGAATTTTCTTTTGCTCCTTTCAGCACATTTTCTAACAGAGAGAGGGAAGAAGAGAGAAAGAAAGAGAAATAAATGTGTTGGAATGGCACTGTCATCACCGTATCAACCACCCAGGTGTTTTTCAGTAAGTCAACTGCATATATGGTAAGGGGGCTAGGCACAGTAGCTTGTTTTTCACACTTTGCGCAACGTTTGGGTTTGCGATTGCGTCTGCGTTTTTTGGCTAAATGGAAATTGCGGGAACGCGAAAATTCCCACGATTTCCGATGCGACTGCTATTGCGGGTCCATTCCCGTTTTGGTAACGCATGCGTTTACCTTTTTTGATGCGTTTCCATATGGAAAACATCAAAAACGCACACGCCAACGCAAAAGGCACAAGAATCGCGCACACATCGCAGTGCTGATACCGCTCGCAGTTTTGTGTGCGATTCCTGTGTGCGTTGCAGTGTGGCCTCAGCCTAAGCAAGGAGCACCCCTAGAATTTTAATGAATCAATTTATTATAGTGCAAACATTGGTACTTTCCAGCCCCAACACAGCCATCCTCAAGATGGTGGACACAACAAGCAGTGAATATATACAGGTAATGCACAGATAATGTGGGCACTCTCCTTATTCATAAATTCAATGGGTTAATTAATTGATAAATAGATAAACACCAGTAAGTCCAGTGCACACATGAGATTTATTTCCAAATGTAGGAATATAACTGAGGACTTTTACTGAACTAGTTCTGTAGGAAACGACAAACATATGTTTCTTTCAGCAAGGACCCTTACCTATTGTTTCTTGTTTATAGTGGCTTTAGTTTTTATTGATTATGCCTTCAATTGACAACACACTTGGCAATAACAAGTGATCAAGAGGAGGGTTGTGACTGTATCACATCACATGTATGATATTTGCCAATCACCAGTGTACACGTATATCTATTATCCCACCTCTTCATTCTGTACCTCCCAAAAGTCTGACTAATAAAAGAACCTCTCAGGGATCTGAGAGGGAAGAACGATGATCTAAACCCTCAGTGTGCGTGTCACTCACTTCACAATGCCTTGATTGGCTACATAAAAAACTGGCAACGTTTCGAATTTTAGGGCCTTTTTCAAGCCAAATCCTTGCATTATGTGTGCATTATCTACACAGCTTCCTTGCTTGGCTATAGCTTCATGCAAGTAATACACTTTTTATTGATAGTAACATAGCATTGCACTGCTTAGTACAGGGATCGTGGCTGATTGTTGGTGGATCAGCTTTCATCTGAAATCTTACCATGATAAACATAGATTGATTAGGTTTTTCTTGCATGATTTCCAGACAAGATTAACGGATCAATAAAAGAGATTAAAGGAAGTGTTTCTCAGAAATGACACATTTTAAAAACGTCTGTATAATAAACTCCCCTGTACCCCAGCCCCAAGGATCCTTTCTTGTGAAAAAATTCTGCTTGTCGTAGGGATTCCAGACGCCCCTTTTTCTCTCGATTAGGCCTCTTTTTGGGGGCTAAATCCGGGGTCGAACGGATTTTCAAAATTGGGTGAAGAATCAGTTTTTTTCTAAATGCTTAAACAGCAAAGCGCTTTGCGCATGCATGGCGTCCGCCACCTTGCTGTGACAACTCCTGCCCCTGGAGAGACCTGTAAACTGTAAAGTAAGTGAATGGGATGGGCACAGCATGAGGTGGGCTGTGCTGTGCCTGAAGAACATGCAGATATGTCTCCCTTGAAATGTCCTGGTTTGGTGAGCATTACCCTGCATTGTCAGGTTATGAGTAAGTTTTTTTTTTTTTTTAAAACTTTACTGAGAACTGTCCATGCCAGGAAACGCTAAGTAGGTTACTTACTAAGAGCATCATGCGAGGAGCAGGGACTGAATTCTATGGGACAGAAACTTCCCAGTACAGGTGTATAGGGCACATTCCATTGCTCTGTACTGTGTGACAGGATGCGTGAGAACATTTACACTGTAGGTGCAGATAGTTGAGGTGAGGGTTTTAAAACGACTGACAGACATTCACACACACAGACTGACAGACATTCACACACTTATTCACATTGACAGACATACAAGCACTCATTGTAAAAAAGTATAACATACAGTACACTATAAATTCAAATGGAAAGACAGAATGAACAAACATTTTTTTTTTCTTGTAAAAACCTTTTATTGCAATAGAGCAGCTCTGCTCTCCCAGCACCCCCAAAGGTGTATTGCCAGAACCATAGATTCCTTCTCACTAGCTTAGATCCTCCTCCGTGTCACGGTTGCTAGGCGATAGTCGGACGCGGAGCTCTGCTTGCAGTGCTCAGTTTTAGTTTTTTTGTTAGGTTTAAAACTTTATTGCCTGACCTAGTACCTTGATTGATTTCCTAACAATACATCAGTATGGTGTTATTTTCCATGAGGTGAGCAGCATGACAGATTGACAGACATTCAGACAGACATTCACACACACACACACACAGACTGATAGACATTCACACAGACTGACTGACAGACATTCACACAGACTGACAGACATTCACACACACAGACTGACAGACATTCACACTGACTGAGACATTCACACACACAGACTGACAGACATTCACACACAGACAGACATTCACACACACACACACTGAAAGACATTCACACAGACAAACTGACATTCAGACAGACTGACATTCACACAGACTGACAGACATTCACACACAGACTGACAGACATTCACTCGCACAGACTGACAGACATTCTCACACAGACTGACCGACCTTCACACAGACTGACAGACATTCAAACACACACACACACTGAAAGACATTTACACAGACAGACTGACATTCAGACAGACTGACAGACATTCACACACAGACTGACCGACCTTCACACGGACTGACAGACATTCACATTGACTGACAGACATTCACACACACAGACTGACATTCACACACAGATTGACAGTCATTCACACACAGACTCACGACATTCACACTGACTGACAGACATTCACACACACAGACTGACGCATTCACACAAACAGACTGACAGACATTCACACAGACAGACCGACAGACATACTGACAGACATTCACACAGACTGACTGACATTCAGACAGACTGACAGACATTCACACAGATTGACTGACAGACATTCACACAGACAGACTGACAGACATTCACACACACACAGACCACACACACAGACTGACAGACATTCACACACACAGACTGAGACATTCACACACAGACTGACATTCACTCTGACTGACAGACATTGACACACACAGACTGACAGACATTCACACACACAGACCGACAGACATTCACACACAGACCGACATTCACACAAACTGACACATTCACACACAGACTGACACATTCACACACAGACTGACACATTCACACACAGACTGACAGACATTCACACAGGCAGACTGACATTCACACAGACTGACTGACAGACATTCACACACAGACCGACAGACATTCACACAAACTGACACATTCACACATAGACTGACACATTCACACACAGACTGAGACATTCCCACTCAGACTGACAGACATTCACACAGGCAGACTGACATTCACACAGACTGACTGACAGACATTCACACACACAGACTGACAGACATTTACACACTTACATTGACAGACATACAGGCACTCACTTTCAAATGGAAAGACAAAATGAACAAATGTTTATTTTTTCTTGTAAAAACCTCTTATTGCAATAGAGCAGCTCTGCTCTCCCAGCACCCCCAAAGGTTTATTGCCAGAACCATAGATTCCTTCTCACTAGCTCAGATCCTCCTCTGCTCTGCAATATGCTGGCTCCCACTATTCGAGTAGCACCATGTGTTTTGGTAAACAACAGACAACGTGATTTACGTCAGGAGGTCAATTGGGAGGAGGGAACATAGCAACCGTCATTTTAATTGATGTTCCTCCTGTGAGCCGGAGTTCCACAAAGCATTCCTTTCAAGTAAGATTACTGGGGAATCTTACTTTTTTTTTTTTTTTTTTTTAGAAAATAAAGACAAAGGGAAGGTTTGGGAACAGAGGAGAACATATATAACTGCAGAAAGAAGTTTTTAATTCTGGACTATAATTGTCCTTTCATTTAACCCTAACTTGTTTTGAGACCATAGTTGCCCTTTAAGGGTCTAGCAAACAAAAAGTCAATATTTTAGAAGCATTTACTTATACACAGACAAAATGCTGAATGGGTAATGCTTAATACTTCACAACAGCAGAACCATTGAGTTTGAGTAGGGTCATTGCAGTTTGCCACCATTGTTGAGGAGTCAAGTAGGCTTGGCCCCTCTGGACATACCTCACACCACATTGGCTTCTCTCCCTCAGAGTATGCATTGTGCAAGAGAAAGTGGGCAAAAGGGTAACACTTCACAAGGCGCCTGTTGAGCTGACTTTTATACCCAGGGGATTGGCACTGCTAAAAATAGCTGTCGTTTGGTGAATTTGGGACATGTGACCGGATTGTTTCCACAAATTTGATACGTTTCAAATCTAATATTCAAAGATTTAAAGTTTGTTTGAACTCATAAAATCAGATTCAAATTCTGGTTCATCTATAGTTATGCTAACCCATGCATCCCATGGTAAATGGGTTAAAGGATCTCTTAAATATATTTTTTAAGTTTATTTAAATGAAATCTACAAATCCTAGGGAGATGGGTCCATTACTTCCACCTCCCACTTTTACTTACAAGGCTCAATTATCTGGAGTTCCTCCCAGCAACACAACCCCCCCTCCATCTCTTACAAAGATATTTCCCTGGTCCTGCACGGCAGGTAAATACATAGGGTTAATTTCCCTATCTCACTTGCGTGCAGGAAAGCTTAAAAGCTCCTCCCTCCCCCCTCCTCCTTACGTCAATTTTTCCTGCTTGTGTGCAGGTAGGATCGCGGCTCCCCCCGCTAATACGCCGGAGGTCTCTCCTCTCTTTCCTCACGGCAAGTCCTGCACCAATCATTCATGAGAGGTCAGGAGGGGGTTTTTTATCAAGTGTGTACCCCAGGTGTCACGGCTCACTTCCTGGTTCCCGAAGGGGCGGGGCTTAATGACGTCATCGCGCCGGCGCGAATTTAAACAGCCTAGCGCGCGGAAAATCTTCCCTGCAAAGTCAGTATTTCAGTGGAAGACAAACACGCTGTTTTTTTCTACTTACTGCCTGTCTTCAACAAATTAGCTTGCCTGTTGCTGTAAGTAGAGTTGGACTCCAGACCTCAGAGGTTCACAGAGTTCACTCTTGTGCCCTCTGTCAAAAATTGTCTGCTCATCTAATTGAAATTATTTTTTTCTGTTTGCAGTACTGCCATGAGCTCCTCCAAACGCTACAGGTCTGAGTCCAGGGGGTGAGTCTTTATAAAAGAGAGTGGTACTTCAACAAAGCTGTACTTAGAATTTTCTGATGTACTGTTCATATGTCTTTCAGTTCTTCCCCGGATTCAAGGGACCGTTCGTCTTATTCCCGGAAGTCCAAGAAAAACGAGTGTGCATTGTGCTACAGTTTCGCTGTTCAGGGAAAAAAACTATGTGAAGACTGTTTGGCAGATAAACGGCCTCCGCCTACTTTGGAACAAATAGCCGAGGTGGTTAAAAGTATTATGCAGTCCAATGCAGAGGTAGTATGCAACAAAAATGTGGAACCAGCACCAGAAAAGGTATTAGCCGCAACAAGTGGCGAACCATCAGGGATTCCAACCTACCAGCTTCACAGGAGTATCAATGATGAAAATTCAGACAGTGATGCAATGGGCGATGATTCAGTACTATCCCCCATATTCAATCAAGACACTATGGATCACCTTATTGCCAAAATGAGAACATCTCTGAAAATTCCGTCAATAGTTACCCATACAAATGAAGAAGACCTTATGTTTGGGGGCAATGTACAGTCTAACCTTACTTTTCATTTCCATCCACAAATTCAAAGTGTCATTCGCAAAGAATGGGAATCTCCAGATAGGAAATATGGTCTCTCTCAAAATTTCCTCAGTCTTTATCCTTTTTGTCCTGAAGAGGTCAAAATCCTGGAAGATCCTCCCAAAGTCGATACAGCGATAGCCAAGATGGCTAAGAAAGTTGCTCTGGCCACAGAAGACTCTACCTCTCTTCGAGATCCAATAGATAGAAAGGAAGAGACGGCGCTCAAAAGAGCGTTCTCTACAGCAGGTATTGCTATGAGACCATCCATAGCCATTACTAACCTAGCGAGAGCTAACCGTATGTGGCTACAGGAGCTGGAGCAAGCCATCAAAACCGGTACAAAGAAAGAGGATATTCTTTCTTCGCTACAGGATATAAAGCTAGCAAATGATTACATGGCCGAAGCCTCTATGGACTCTGTAAAATTGGTCGCTAACTCCATGGGTCACGCAATTATAGCCAGGCGCACACTGTGGTTAAAACAGTGGCGTGCAGATACGCAGTCCAAACAAGGACTGGCAGTTATTCCTTTTGAAGGTAAGCTTCTATTCGGCTCGAAGCTGGAAGATCTGATAGAGAAGAATTCGGCCAAGAAGAGCCTTCCACAGTCTTTCAAAAATCAAAGACCGGGGACCTCATCCCAAAGAAATATGGGGTTTCGCGAAGCCAGACAGTACAGACCTGGCAGACCTTCTTCGCAGAGACCTTTTTGGTCCAGCTCTAATCAGAATGCGCAACATTCCTTTCGTGGGGCTAGAGGAGCTAAGTCAAGAGGCAGACCCTTATGACTATGTTCAGAGGATTGGTGTAGGAGGTCGTCTGAGTTACTTCAGCCACATATGGGGAGACAGTATTTCAGACAAATGGGTGCTAAAGACCATCAGATTGGGTCTTCGGTTAGAATTCTCGGTCACCCCAAATTCAAACAGGTTTCTAAAGTCCAGAGTTCCTTTCTCATTGGAAGCCAAAGCTCTGATGCTACAAGAGCTGCAAAGGCTCAAGAGGGAGAAGATAATAGAACCTGTCAATCCAAAGAGTCAAATGAAAGGAATTTACTCTTGGATTTTCCTAAGAAGAAAGAAGTCAGGAGAAGCCAGACTGATCCTGGATCTTCGATATCTGAATACTTTTCTACAACAAGAAAAGTTCAAAATGGAGACGTTGAAATCTATATCTCAGCAGATAAACCACCTAGACTGGATGGCCAAGATAGACTTGCACAGTGCTTACCTACACATCCCAATTTTCAAACCCCACAGAAAATATCTAAGGTTCTGCATACTGGGTCAACACTGGCAATATACAGCTCTTCCTTTCGGGCTAACTTCAGCCCCTCGTGTATTCATCAAAATACTTGTTCCACTAATAGCAAAATTAAGAATCCAGGGGGTTCAGGTATTCGCCTATCTGGACGACATTCTGGTAAAAGCAAGGAGCAAGTCGCTACTGAAAGAACATCTACAGATTACGGTGAATTGTTTAGAAGAGCATGGCTGGATCATCAACACAGAGAAGTCGTGCCTACAGCCATCTCAGAATATAATATACCTGGGGGTGGTTCTAGATTCTCTGGAACAACAGATCTATATCACAGAAGAGAGGAAACTCGACATCATCAGCAGAATAAAGAACCTGGTAAAGTTTCCATTTTCAACAGCATTAGACTGTCAACAAGTCATAGGGAAACTGGTCTCTTCGACGGAGTCTGTGAAGTGGGCCTTGCTACACCTCAGAAGTCTACAGATAAATCTGTTACAACAGTGGAAAACATCGGAGAATCCTCATCAACTAATTTTTCTCCCCACAGTACTGAGGGAAGAGCTGAAGTGGTGGCTAAATCCAGCCAATTTCAAGCCAGTATCTATAGCCCTTTCCAGCAAGATCATAATTACTACAGACGCGAGCCCAGTGGGCTGGGGAGCAATCTGTCAGGGGAAAAAAGTCCAGGATACATGGACCTTGATTCAGAGAGAGAGGTCTCAGAACATGAGGGAGCTGCTAGCAGTGTGGCTAGCAATGAAGGCCTTCTATTCTCGAATCTCAAAGAAGTCACTGGTGATACTGTCGGACAATTCGTCTGTAGTATCATACATAAACAAGAGTGGAGGAACACGCAGCAAGAGTTTGTGGGATATGACGAAAACCATTCTGACTTGGGCAGAACACAACTTGATGAGCATCCAAGCGATTCATATCCCAGGGACAACAAACAAATTAGCAGATTATCTCAGCCGGAATTTATTCCATCCGAACGAGTGGAGTCTGGATATAAAAGTATTCAACAGGATATGCCAGTACTGGGGCACTCCGTCCATAGACTTGATGGCATCGAGAAAGAACCACAAGCTGCCGAAATATTGCTCCTGGACCCAGGACAGTCAGGCTTGGGCAGTGAATGCTTTCTCCATTTCCTGGAAGTTCCCCCTGGTCTATGTGTTTCCACCATTCCCTATAATCATGAAAACGCTGAAGAAAATTCAGGAAGAGAAAGTATTAGCTATAGTTATCCTTCCCTGGTGGCCAAGGAGACCCTGGTTTCCGTGGGCGCAAACTCTAGCCATTCAACCTCCACTCCATCTACATCAAACCCAGAACCTTCTGTCTCAAGGCCCGTTCAAACACCAAAATCTTCAGAAACTGAACCTCAAGGCTTGGTTGTTGAAAGGGAAGCAATGATAAAAAAGGGCATGGCCAGTAAAACGGTAGATACTCTTCTAGCGTCAAGAAAACCTGTTACATCGAAAAGATACTACAAAATATGGGACGTTTTTTCTACCTGGTGTCTGGCAAAAGGGCTAACACCTTTAGAGGCTTCCACAGAAAATCTACTAGATTTTCTTCAAGATGGGTTAGAAAAAAAGCTGAGTCTCTACACATTAAAGAACCAGGTGTCAGCAATCTCAGCAATTAGACAAATCAAGTATGCATTTGACCCTCTGGTGATAAGGTTCTTCAAAGGAGTACAACATCTTTTTCTCAAAAGAAAATCCAAAGTTCCTCCATGGGACCTTCAGTTAGTACTAAAACATGTGGGAAAGAGTCCTTTCGAACCTCTAAGTGAGTCAAGTTTGAAAAATCTTACTCTTAAGACGTTATTTCTGGTGGCCATAACCTCTGCCAAAAGAGTAGGGGAAATTCGAGCACTTAGAGTGTCTCCCCCCTTTCTGACTTTTTTGAACGATAAAGTCATGCTCAGACCAGATCCAGCATTTTCAGCTAAAGTCATAGATGAGAGACATCTCAATGATGACATAGTTCTACCATTCTTCAAAGAAACCAAGGAAGATGGTAATGAGAGGGTAAACCCTCTTGATGTGGGCAGAGCGTTGGAAACATACAAAGAACGAACGCAGCCGTTTCGTAAGACAGATGCTCTGTTTATCTTCTTTGAAGGGAAGAATAAAGGAGAACAGCCGTCTAAAGCTACGATAGCCTCATGGCTCAAAGCAATTATAAGGCAAGCATATCTTGACAATATGGCAGTACAATGTCCAGAGAGAATAACTGCACACTCCACCAGGGCAGTTTCCACCTCATGGGCCTTTTCGGCAAGGGTGCCTCTGGAAGATATATGCAAAGCGGCCACCTGGTCATCCTCAGACACTTTTCTGAGACACTATAGATTAGATGTATTGTCTCAAACTCAGTCGCAATTCGGTAGTAAGATTATCGAAGTGGCAATAAATAAAACTTGATATATTGTTAAAATTGAATCCCGCCCCTCTTCTGATTATTTCTGGCTTGTTAAATCCCTATGTATTCACCTGCCGTGCAGGACCAGGGAAAATAGAAAATTTACTTCATACTCACCGTAATTTTCTTTTCCTGGTCCAGGCACGGCAGGGGAATACACCCTCCCCTCTAACTGTGTAAGCAGTAAAAATTGACGTAAGGAGGAGGGGGGAGGGAGGAGCTTTTAAGCTTTCCTGCATGCAAGTGAGATAGGGAAATTAACCCTATGTATTCCCCTGCCGTGCCTGGACCAGGAAAAGAAAATTACGGTGAGTATGAAGTAAATTTTCTATTATTTAAGTGAAGACATCTTGGATATAAAGTAATACCTTTTTACTTTATATCCAAGATGTCTTCACTTTCATCTATGGCTAACACGGTACAATTCTCTACTACTAAAGATATATTTAGTAAGTGAGCACAATTGGCACTTTTTTACAGATTCTTATGGAAATATAATACTTGGGGTAGTTTTCTCTCCTAGGCAGAAAAAGGTAACATCTGATCATTGGTTAAAGCAGATTAAGAACACAGGTAGAATATTTCCCCTTAAAGGGCAACTATAGTGAAAAAAAAACTTTGTCTGTATACAATGTATAGATCACTTAGTATAAGCTGCCTTACTTTCATGTTTCTGTGTGGCTTCGTTTCTTCACACTGGCAGAAGTTTGTACCAAGCTGTGTAGTCCCCCTCCCCTCTCTGTCTACTCCCCCTCAAGCAGTGACGGGCTGTATACAGAGTCCGAGCATTGTCAGTTGAAAGGACTTTAAATGAAGTGCTGACATCCTGTTGACCCCTCCCTTCCAGAGCTAAACTGCAAGCAATCAAAGTGTGGAATAAAGTAGCAATATGCTGAAGGGAGGGGCAGAGGGGGAGAGAGGAGGACAAGTGGTGCTGAGATTCTTTACAAGTAAGTTACTGAACTCTGCCTGTTCTCAAACTTTGCTAATTGTTATTTACTTTTTACCTAAAGTTCATATCTCTCCCCCTGCTTAGCTGAGATCATAATCACTGAAGAGTCAGTGTAACAGCAGCTTGTAGTGAGACCTTCACAAACACAGTGACTCTGCTTGTTGTCCTGTTACATTTCAGTTGCTTTAGTCTATATATTTCATAGATTGCACTGTGTGTCTTGTTTGGTATATAGTATGTATTACTGTATTATATATACTGTATTAGTGTTCCATTTGAGTCACTGGTTTTGTATGTATATAAGATATTTTTTTGGGGGGGAGGGGTTGTTTTATAGTGTGTTATGCTCATATTACTGGGTTAATGGTTTATTGATTGTGTTTAGCACTACAGCATTTGACTATATGTTGCACATGGTACATATAGTGTGGGTGAGAGAGTATGTGACAGTACTGCAGGGGAGCTTTGGATTGTGTGGGTGTGTGCCTTTGAGTGACAGATGAGGTGTAGCAGCTCCTACAAATCACAGCATATTCAAAGGCTTATATCTCGGGGACTATGTAGAATTTAAAGAAACTAAAGGTATCCTGGTGGATGGGATGACTTATAGGATACATTAGAAGAAATTAAAAAAAAACAATTTTCTCACTATAATTGCCCTTTAAACAAAAAAACAAAACAATTACCTCATGGCCGGCATACTTACCGGAGTGGTGGATAGAATAGCTGCCATATGAGAGCATAGAGGTTTATAAAATAAAATGTGTCAATAAAGTGCTATAGTCACCTAAATGACTGAGCCATATCCCTCATAAGGGGAAAGGGAGGTATAAAACGCCAAAATAAAGGTGGGTGCAAGGTAGGGTTAGATAATACTATAAAAAATTCCAAAAAAGAGCCTGAAGCAAAGTCAGGTAAGTCCCCAACCTAGGCACAGGGAAAAAAGCTCCCAACAGCACTCAACTACCATGAAACCCTTAAATGTAAGACAGTTTAGCCGGGGTAGCTAAAAGACCCAATACATTGCTAAACATAGGTAACCAATAGACGGCTAGCAACATCGACTCCGCTGAGGCCTTCAGTGCCAGAAGGCTCACTGTTAGCCGCAGTGAGCCTGCCTGGCATCGGCGACCTCAGTGGTGTTGGTGTCGCTAGCCCGAAGACGTTGTGTCGGATCAAGACGCTGGTAACAATGGCCTCAGCGGAGCTGGTGTCACTGGATGGAAGACAGAAGACGCCGCCCAAGGGCCGTTTGGGGATTTTCGGAAGCGGCCATTCGAGGCCTGCCGAATGTTCGCAAATCCTCGTACATTCGAGAATTCTCAAATGTTCGAGGATTTTTGAAATTAGGGTTCGAGTTCCAGTCCATCTCTACTGTACAGCTGTTTAAAAAATATTTTCTATATACCATATTACTATTTACATTATAATAACGGTTTATATTTTTTATAATTAAATGGCAGCCCCTCCCAATTTTTAAAATTACATGTTAATCATTTAACAAATTATGTATTTGGTTAAGTCCAATGAAAATGCTCCAAACATAAAGGGGTAAAACAGAAAATTTTTATTACTCACCATAATTTTCTTTTCCTGGTTCCTTAACACGGCAGTGGTTATCATTGGGTTAATTCGCGCTTTATTTGATTAACAGGCTGTTCCCTCCATCTGAGAATAAGTTCTGATGCTTCCTACCCTCTGGTGTCTTTTGCCGACTGTACGATTATGACATTACTACAAAAAATAGGGGGGGAACCACCACTGCCGTGTTACGGAACCAGGAAAAGAAAATTACGGTAAGTAGTAAAAATTTTTGCCTGGTCCTTACACGGCAGTGGTTATCATTGGGATTTAAAAAGCTTCATGTACAAAAAGGGAGGGAGGCAAGATATGCAAATAAGCACAAAGAATTTATTAGTCTGCTTGAGAAGAAGAAAACACATCCCAATTGTAGTGTTTAATGAAGGTGTTCATGGAACTGAAGGTAGCTGCTTTACAGATCTCTTCTGCTGATGCTTGGGCGGAGAAGGCCCAAGAAGCTGCCACAGATCTGGTTGAGTGTGCCCGAACCTGATTAGGTGGAGCTGTGGCCATATTTAAATAAGCCTGCTTGATGCAGATCTTAATCCAAGATGATATGGTGGATGAGGTAGGTTGCAATCCTTTCTTATTGCCAGCGTGAGGAATGAAAAGAGGATCAGAACTCCGCCAACCTTTCCAAATATGTTCTGAGACATCTAAAGCTACTAAAGTTGGGAGGAAAATGTCCTCGTTGAGATGAAATGAGGATACAACTTTTGGTAAGGAAGATGGATCAGTTCTAAAGACAACTTTGTTAATAAGAAAGGTAATGAATGGAGGAGATGCTCTAAGAGCTCTAATTTCCGAGACTTTTCTTGCCGAGGTAATGGCTACTAAAAAGACGGTTTTTAGGGTCAAATCTTTGATGGAGCAAGAAGAGATTGGTTCAAATGGTGGATTCTGTTAAGCTTGAAGAACTGTAGGAAGGTCCCAAGGGGGTACCTTGGATCTGATTTGTGGGTTTATGTGTTTGACTCGATTATAGTGGGATCCAAGGCCCATTTAATGTCAGTTAGGGCTGATAAAGCGGAGACCTGGGATTTGAGTGATGCTAAGGAGAGGTTTTTATTGAGCCCGTCTTGAAGAAATTCAACTATAATCTCGACTGAAGTAGAAAGGGGAGACAGACCTTTTGTTTTATTCCAGGCACTGAATTCCCAGATTTTATAGTACCTTGTAGTTGTTGACCCTTTCCTGGATGCCAGAAAGGTTTGGATGACCTGATTGGAAAGCCCTCTTTTCTTCATAGATCTTGTTTCAATCTCCAGGCCACTAGGCATAGTGTCTGGGTGGAGGACTGGACCTTGAAGTAGAAGGTCTTCCCTCAGAGGTAGTCTGATGATAGGGCAGATTGACAGTTGGAGAGCCCACTGAAACCATGGTCTCCGAGGCCACCAGGGTAGAATGGCGATAACATTGGCCTTCTCGTCCCTGATCTGAGAACCCTGGGAATGAGAGGAATGGGTGGAAAGATGTAGGACATCTGGTGACCCCAGGGGACTGAGAGAGCATCTATGACTATCGCTCGGTCATCTGGGTATCTGGATATGAACTTCTCCAATTGAGCATTCTCCCTGCTGGCCATAAGGTCTAAAAGTGGCATCCCCCAGATGTCACAAATTGATTGGAACACCTGAGGGTTGAGACGCCATTCTCCCGGAAAGAGAGATTTCCTGCTGAGGAAGATCTTTGAGGTGAAGTTCTGCCAATCCAAGTCAGGATTAGTTTTGAGATTTTCCACATTGTGGTGCTTCAAGTACCACCCTTTTCCCTGATGTATGCCACAACTGTCACGTTGTTAGAGTTGATCATAACAGATTTCCACATTATCTGGAATTGAAATGCCATGAGGGCCTGTAAAACTGCCATAATTTCTCTGTGGTTCTGAGGTGCTGATTTTGATTCCTTGTTCCACTTCCCCTGAGCCACCTGTTTCCCACAGGTCGCACCCCAACCTTGGGGACTGGCATCTGTGGTAAAAGAAATCCAGTTCCGAACTTCTAAGGAGATGGGAAGGAAATTCTCTTTCTTTGTCCACCACTTCAGATCTTTTTTGACCTCTGATGTGAGGATGATCATTTGGTTCTGATTCTTCGAGTGGAACTGGTTTAGAAAGGAGATTTGAAAGGTTCTGATGTGGTTCATGGCCCATTGAACTGATTCCAGTGTGGAGATTAGCTTCCCCAGGATGTGCTGACAAAACCAAGCAGTGGATGCTGGGTGCGATAGGAATTTTTTGATTCATTGGACAATGTCCATCTGACGTTCCAAGGGAAGAGAAATCGTCATGAGCTGGGAGTTGTGTATAATCCCTAAAAATGAAATTTGATTGGATGGAGTGAGACTGGACTTCTCTCAATTGATAATCCACCAATGGCTTTGCAGGTAAGAGAGGGTGATTTGAATGTGTTGTTAGAGAGTGGATGAGTTGTGAGCCTTGATCAGAATGTCGTCTAAGTATGCGAATTTGTGGAGTCCCAGAGATCTTAAATGGGCTATGATGGGAATCAGTATTTTGGTGAAGACCCTTGGGGCTGTCGCTAGCCCAAAGGTTAGGCATCTGTATTGGAAGTGATTTTCCATGATGAAGAACCGTAAGAATCTTCTGTTTTCCTGACGAATAGGGATATGAAGATAGGCATCTTTTATGTCTATCTTTGCTAACCAGTCGCCCTGCTGGAGTTGGATAGTGACTGACTTTAGGGATTCCATTTGAATCTGCGGATGTTGAGGAATTCGTTCAGGAACTTGAGGTTCAGTATCGGCCTGAATTCTCCTGATTTCTTCCTCTTGAGGAATATTTGAGAGTAGATGCCTTGTCCCTTTTTCCTGGCAGGCAATTCCTCTATGATGCTGTTCTTGAGGAGGAGATGAAACACTTGAATAAGTTCCCTTCTGATCAAGCTTGACTTGGGACACTTTGACAGAGTGAATAGGTTTATGGTTGGATAAGAAGAGAATTCTAGGCTGTAACCCTGATGGATGGTTTTCAGGACCCAGGAATCCGATGTTGACTGAGCCCAGACCTTTTGGAAAGAGGGAAAGTCTGCCTCCTACCTTCCGGGTTTGGGCTTGCGCACCTTCATTGAGGTCTTGCTTTTGAGGGAATGGATTTGCCACAAAAGGACTGCTGCTGAAAAGGTTTCCAAGATCCTCTTTGAGGAAGTGATCTGTTGTTCTTGAACTGCCTTTGATCCCTGAACGATGGTTGGGGTAGGCTTGAAGAGGAAGCTGTTGGGGTTCTGAAGCTTCTGGGTTGAGGGAGACTTTTCTTATTGGAATTCTTTTCAATCAGCTCTTCCAGTTTGGGTCCAAAAAGAAGGTTACCCTCAAAAGGAATACCTCTGAGACTCTGTTTGGAATGGGCATCAGCCCTCCATTGCTTGATCCATATGGCACTCCTAGTGGCCACAGTAGATCCCATGAGTTTGGAGGATAATTTAATGGAGTTCATTGAAGATTCGGACATGAATTCATTGACTAATTTGATGTCTGACAGGTTTTTTAGCAGTTCGTTTCTCGGCTGGCTTGTCACACATGTAGCATTCCATCCTGCGTTCTTTATGATAATCATGTTCTCAGTCATCACTATGTCTGGAACAGGAGCTACCAAAAAAAAATAAAATATACATGAAAGGAAAGGCACCCTCTTTGGAAAGAAATGCTCACCCCCTGGAATCCTAACTTTTGTGAGAGCTCATGGTAGCAGGCACCTAAGAAGAAACATAAAATCCTTAGGACCCAGGAAGATAGTCTGAGCCTGAACAGAAGGGAGGCTCAGAGGCAGTGTGAATACAATACTTACAAATATGGCACACAGCAGGGCAGATTCAGCCAAAACTCTCTTCTCATGCACCAAAAATGAGCAGGAGAGAGGGAGAGCAGCAGTCGCTGTGTTTTTGAAATTTCCCGCGAAACCGTAAGTGACGCGGTCGCGGTGATGTCATGGGCACGACGTGGTCGGCCAGGTTGGTGCACCAGCGGCTGAATCGCGGAAACACTTAAGTGCGGCCGCGGCAGCAGGGATGAGAGGCTGGAGACCTGTGCTGGAGTGTGCGGGGGAGCCACCTGTCTGACCAAGTACAGGAGAAAAAAGACACCAGAGGGGAGAAAGCATCAGAATTTATTCTCAGAGGGAGGGACCAGCCTGTCAATCAAGTAAAGCGGGAATTAACCCTATGATAACCACTGCCATGTAAGGACCAGGGAAATAAAGGGGGAGATGTAATAAATTTCCCTATCGCAACTGAACTGCACTTGTTCCCACGATATAGTAACCACTTTGTGACTGTTGCATCATGTGTTAAAGAGCTCACAAGGCCGGAAGGCCCTCTAAAGACAACATATGTTGTGAGTTGTACTGGCAACAACATGGAAGCCTTCTTAATTACAGAATACTGTATACTTCTTTAATGTATATAAATGCAATTTACTATAGAAGTATCTTACAATGTACAGGTGTTCTGAGGAGAAAAGTTTTCACATTAGAATTAAAACATTTAAGTTTAAATTTAAGATTTAAAATTATAAGTTCTTGTCATTTACGACATTGGCAAGGAAAAACCATGTGGACACGGATTCAGTTTTCTAAATATGCAGCTTTAATTTTTGATATTTAAACTTTTAATTTAGAACTGAAACTACTGATACTTCCTATCCTTAAAATCTTATAGTTACTTACAAAGTATTTATATTTAATAAATAAAAATTAAGTTCTGAGTGGGTTTGTACAGCCATGCAAGTTCTGCTTTAAATTATTCATCATGTTGACTCCAAGCTTCTGCTTCATCTCTACAAGGTTCTAATCTTTGGCTGCTAAAACTTGACCTAAAGTAACAATTTCATTTTCCACCAAGGAAAAAAAAAAAAAAAATAGAGAGAAAACAGAAAGTAATTCTTACCATATCCTGTATGGGAAATAACAGCAGTATATATTTCAAAGGGTAATGAAAATCTTGTCCTCCAGAGAGCTTAACTCCTAATTTCCTTTGTTACTGGTATGCCTAATGTGGTTTACCGTACTCAGGGAATAACAAGGAGAGGTAATATTTCTAATTTCTTGGTACTAGGTTAGGAAGAAAATATGTTTTAGTCTAACCTTAGAACACATGGGCAGTGAGTGGCTGTGACTTACAGAGTGTTAACACCTGACCAATCAATCGTTAAACAAAAACTGTTGGTCTAAAGACCAGATATGGCAATAAATACAAATAGGTAATTTTCTTATACCAGCAGTAAGGCTACATGAGCTGACAGCTTCTCCTGTGTGGCCCAGATGCTTGAAGCTGACTCTCTAGTTTAAAGAGCAAACCTAACCTAATTGGGCTGTTGTACATCCATATTAAAGTGCAACTAGAGACCAAAAATATAATACATACAAAAAATAGAATTCAAGTGCACAAACAATTCTAATTGCATTCTTCCTCACATAGGTACCCAATATTACCTTCTGCTCCATCAATGAGTCATACAAGACCACACGTACGAACAATGCCTTCCCATCATCCACAACAAGAAGCGACTGTTTTTAGCTGACTTAAAACAGTCGCATAATTTCTTGGTGTAATGCCGCTCACTGCTCCATGTGGCACACAAGTGTCCAATAACCCCTTCTTTGCCCCTCATGTAGTTATGTAAAACAAAAGCAGCTTTGACTACCCCAATAGCATGTGTTGGTTTCATCTGTATGGAGGTCCAAAGGAGCACTCAACTACCCTTTGTGCTCTACTCAGGTTGTAGTTGAATATTCTCCTCTGATTATTGAGCAAAAGGTCTAATCACTTGCTCTGACAAGCCAAATCTCAAATCTGCCACAAATATATGGGAAGGATGCGTGTTCTGTTCCAGGCCATGATTTTGGAAGGTTCAGTTGTGCCTGTCGCAACTTCATCTATATAGATCTATCTATATAGGTAAATCGATACTCTGCATCCCAAACTGCCATAAGCACAATATAAAAGGACTTTTTATAGTTCCTGCTGCCACTGAAAGGTGGCATCACAATGTGAATGTGCTTTCTATCGATTGCACCTACACAGTTTGGGAAGTTGTGCTTCTCCCATAACTGAACACTGATCTCCAGTTTCACATGGCATGAACTGAGGTTGAAGTTTCTGCCATTGCAGTCTGCATGTCTCCAGCACAGTTCTTTAAATGGTGTCTCTCCCCATCCTGAACTCAAGGTGTAGAGAACGAAAAGAGTGGCCAGCTGCAAAAAATCTTTAAAAATAACATTATAGTGTAAGTATTTTAACTAACAAACTTTCCTCCTTCTACACTTTGCAACCCCCTCCCACATTTGTGTCATGCTGGGGTGTTGGGGCCTACCAGGAAATACACCAGGGGCCCACTATAAAGAATTAAAAGACCTACTAATTTCTTCCATCATTTCCATACATTTTTACACAAACCCCCTTAAAAATAATTTATTGTCATTCTTACCTAAATGTGACCATAAGCATCTCAATCGGTTTAATATTAAAAGTAGTATCCTCCTTTTTTAAAACATTGTCATAATGTCCAGTAGATCATCAAAACTGTTCAAAAAAATAAGAAGGGGAAGAAAATATAATATGTAAATCAACATAAACAACAAACATTCTACATTGGACATACCTTTCTATGGACATTCTAGTATAGGACTTAAAGGAAATTCTCTGAGGTTAGAATAGAGTCCAAAGTCCCCCTTCACTCCTGCAACAAGGGATGGACCCAGTATCTCCTGTTTCCTCTCCAATGCCAAACAGCAGCTACAAAAAGCAGCAGGATCAAAAATTCAAGCACCAGCTTGAACAAACACAACCTCTCTCGTCAGAAACAAACATAGGATAGGATATACTCCCAAGGAAACGACATCAACAGGTAGTAAAATCCAACCCTCTGACACACAGGAAATGATATCAAAAAGCATAAAATATGCGTTTTCATGTGTTTTACAGTGGGGCCTTGCCCTTGCCCCTTATATATATAATGTTTACTTGCTGGAATGCTTCAATGTGTTTAATATAAAAGTACAGTTTATAACTCAACCAGAAGTCACATCTTTTTGGAGTGAGCATTGCTGTTCCATTAGTTACCTTTAAGAACAGCACTCACTTATTCAAAAGTAAATCAACACTAGGGAATTTATACAACATAGGCATTAACAGAAAATTTAAAGTACAGTTCTTGTTAGCAAAGCCTTTATTTGAATTTCAATTAATGCTTCACCACAAATATTTGAATGAAACTGTGCTTTGCAGTCTTTACCTATCAACTTTTCTTTATTTAAAAACCTTCCCTGCCAGCAAATCTTCTTTAAAGTCGGTACTTATTGCTGAATAAAAGGATACAAAATATTTTGCTCTATAGATATTTAAAATAGTAAATTTTCCTGAAACCCTACCATAAATCTACAAAATGAAAATCACTGACACCTACACACACCATCCAACTGTTCTGTTACTTTGTGTTTCACAATTTCCAATACATGTGTAGCAGCAGGACATAAAGAATGCGAAATGCTAACAACATGTATAGTTAGACTTTACTTGGTTCCCCCTGTACATTATTAACAAGTAATTTAAGAGAAAAATCAAAGAGGATTATAAGATTAAATCAAGAGTTTTCAATTGTTTCCAAATATTGATGTAATTAATATTAAACCAGAGAAACTGAAAAAAATCTTCAATGTATCACTCAGTTCTAAACAGAATGATGATTAAATGTAAAAAATATTTCATTATATATTAAATATAAAAAATGTTTCTAAATAAAACAGCAAAGGACACTGAAACTGTAATTTTAAAAAAGTAAAACGAAGCGGAGATCCCATGATGCACTATATTAAAGTTATACAGATATGTTTAAGGAAGCAGAGAAGTGATGAATAAGGTAATAACAAATGTTAAAGGACAATTATACTCACCTTCCCTATGCTCCTCTTCTTTAGTGAGTACTTTCTACCCAGGGTGAGGACCTGAACTGCTAGGTCCTCACCCCTGGATTCGCACATGTACGGAACTCACAGGCATTACTGTTTGAGGCTCAAGCAGGAGAGTGCACAGAACTCACAGGCATTACAGTTTGAGGCTCAAGCAGGAGTAAGCAGAGGAAATCTCAGAGGGGTGGAGTTTAACATTCAGCAAACCAGTAACAAGATGTCAGCAACTTTCAAGGCACAAAGCTAGGCTCTGGAGGAGCATAGGTAAAAAAAAAATATGACAACAGTATTTTAAAGCTGCAGCTTCCAAATGAACATAACTTGATTTTACAATCATAGTGATACTTTACCTGATTGTTTCCAAACATCTGCAGTGGTAAGCACTGCATACCCCCCAAGATCTGCATAGGAGAGGACTTTCCTTGTGGAGAGAAGACTTGTGGACAGAGGACCTTCAATCCGGAGGAAGAGAGGATTTACAATCCAGAGGAAGAGAGGACCGACAATCTGGCTGCATCGCTCCGCACACACTGTCTCCTGGCGCCTGACGTCACTACTCAGCGCCGGAAAGCAAGACCGGCGCTGAATAGTGACATCAGCAGGCAGAAGAGTGGATGCGGAAGCTTTCGGCAGCTGAAAACAGGACAGTCAGGTAAGTGACCCGAGTATAAGTCGAGGTAAGATTTTTAAGGTATTTTTATAGCCTCGAGTATATACGGTAATGTTTTTTATTTTGGGAAGTGGAGATATCAGCAAAAAACAGGACGTTATTTATAAAAGATAAAAATAATGCCAGCAGTACATATAAAATAGTAACATAGTAATTGTGGTTAAATAAAGACACATGTCCACCCTTTTTAACGCTACCTAACAGTTAAGGAAGGCAAAAAAACAGCTAAAAAGGGGGGGGGGGGGGGCTTCCTTCCTTACTCCAAATGGCAATTGGAAAGTATCCCTGGATCAACCAGAACTAGCCCACTTTTAAAGCTATTCAATGAACTTGCCATTACCACATCTGCTGGAAGACAGATCCATAGTTTCACCGTTCTCACTGTAAAGAAACCTTTCCTAACCTGAAGATGAAACTTCTTTTCTTCCAACCCTTAAAGGATGTCCACGTGTCCTCTGATATGACCTATTGGTGAACAAGGCACCAGAGAGTTTATTGTATGACCCATTAATATATTTGTATAAGGTTGTCATGTCCCCACGCAAACGTCGCTTCTCTAAAGTAAACAGCCCTAACTTTGTCTAATCTGCCTGCATAGTCAAGCCCCTCCATTCCCTTTATTATTTAATTGGCCCCTCTCTGAACTGCATCCATTTCCAAGATGTCCCTTTTGTATATGGGATTTCAAATCTGCACTGCATTTTCCTAATGAGGCCTTACCAGTGCCTTGTCAAATAATAAATAAAAACTCACAAGTTTATTGATCTCACTCTCCTCCTAGGATCGTCTCTCTGAAGACTGTACTGCTCTCCAGTCTTATAATATATCCCAAAAAAATGCGACAGGACACTCCAAAATTCTTTGAAAAATGTTCTGTTTATTCACCCATATGTGAGGTCTCTCCAGCAACGTTTCGTGTGGACCTCCACCCTTTACCAAGCTTCCTCCTACATTTGTTTTGTCAAATAATAAAGGCACAAAGTGTATCCTTATTTGACGCCATGTAAAATAACAACCACCGTGTAAAATAATGCCCACCAAACAAATATATATATATATATATATATATATATATATATATATATACACAATCGGAGACAAACACTGCACACCTTATAGCATAGACTACCTGGTGCTTGTGTGAAGGAGATCGGCTGTACTGCTCCTGTTATATCCAGAGAACCAGTTTCACACCGCACACAGGTTTTGATCTTCAGTTTCTTTATTTACATTAGCACATGTAAAAATGTACAATGTTTCGGGGTTGGCACACCCCTTCCTCAGGTACAAAAATGGCTATCACATGTGACCTAATCCCTTATTGTTATATACCCTCCCCAACAGGATCTGACATCAGTAGTCCAACCTATTAACCCCGTGCAACATCCCCATTAACCCTTCAATACCGTTCTATGTGCATCCTAATAGAAACTAACCTCTTTTAAGGAAGATAGACATGGACCTATTTGACTCTGATTCTTACAGATAATGATACAAATCATTAAGTTGGCCAACTTAATGGTAAATCACCCTATTATTCCTGTCTTGTATGCCTTGCCCAAAGTGCACAAGAATCCCATCCAGCCCCCTGGGAGACCTAAAGTTGCTGGCATAGGTTCTGTGTTCAGCCCCAGGGCCACCATGCTGGATGGGATTCTTGCGCCCTTGGTACAGGGCACGCAAGCATATCTTAAAGATACTTCTCATTTCTTGGAAAAATTAAAAAGTATTCAATGTGATACACAAGTTGATTTCTTTATTGAATGTCTAAGGTTGATATTGCACAGATCATATTTTAAGTTTGATCAGACGTACTATATGCAAATGAGGGGGACGGCGATGGGATCCAACGTCGCTCCGTCATACGCCAATGCCTTTATGGCCTGGCTTGAGGGAGACTTCATCTATGGTCTAACTTCCTTCACCAGGCATGGTGGAGGTATATAGATGATGTCTTCCTAGTGTGGCGGGGCGATGTTGGATCTCTTCGCCGGTTCCATGAACAGGTTAACAAAGTGCATTCAGAGATTAGGTTCTCTTTAGAATTCAGTACCACTGAAATTAGTTTTTTGGACGTGAAAGTTAAAAATGATGGAGGACTCAGTACCGAACTGTATACCAAGACTACTGATCGGAATCAGATCCTTGCATATGGAAGTTTTCACCCGGCCCATATCAAGCATCGATTCCGATCAGTCAATTCAAAAGAGTGAATCGCATAGTGATTAAGGAGGGAGTAAGGAGGATTCAACATGGACAGATGTATTCGAAGTTGGCAGAGAGGGGATACCCGTCTAAACTCCTTGAGGGAGCTGCACTAAAGGCAGAGGGTACGGAGAGGCGCACATCAAGAGATATAAGGAGTAGAAATAGGAGAATTCTGGTGAGTGAGGCCATAAGACGGAATTGGCATATGTTGAATAAAGCTTATCCAGAAATTGAGGAGTTTAAAGCACCACTGTTAATTTCTTACCGCAAGGGATTTTCCATAGGTAACCGTTTAGTGAGATCCACCTTCAGGAGAGGTAATGGGGAAGACATGTTGGGTTTGGGGTCCAGAAGGTGTGGGATGTTTCCTTGTCTGCATTGTGTACAGTGTAAATTTGTGGTTAAAGGACCCATTTTCAAGCATCCTCTGACGGGTCAAGAATACCGTAACAGAGAATTCTGTACTTGCAATTCATCATTGTTGTATATGTTTTATGGTGCCCATGCGGCCTTATATATGTGGGTGAGACCACACAAATGGTAAAGTCCCGAATATCTCAACACCGTTCTAGTATTCAGAAGAAGGAAACCAGATTACCGATACCTAAACATTTTGCCGAGCTAGGACACACTGAAAATGATCTGAAATTCAGAGTTTTGGAGGTGGTCTCCCCAGGAGATAGGGTTAAAATTAAAAAGGAGAGAGGTCTGGTGGGTACATCAGTTACGGAGTCTACATCCCCTAGATCTCAATAGGGACTATGATTTGTATCATTATCTGTAAGAATCAGAGTCAAATAGGTCCATGTCTATCTTCCTTAAAAGAGGTTAGTTTCTATTAGGATGCACATAGAAGGGTATTGAAGGGTTAATGGGGATGTTGCACGGGGTTAATAGGTTGGACTACTATGGTCAGATCCTGTTGGGGGGTATATAACAATAAGGGATTAGGTCACATGTGATAGCCATTTTTGTACCTGAGGAAGGGGTGTGCCAACCCCAAACGTTGTACGTTTACATGTGCTATGTAAATAAAGAAACTGAAGATCAAAACCTGTGTGCGGTGTGAAACTGGTCTCTCTCTCTCTCTCTCTCTCTCTCTCTCTCTCTCTCTCTCCTCTCTCTCTCTCGCTCTCTCCTCTATATATATATAGTATATATATATAAGAGAGATATAGTGAGATATTTTACAATAACAACATTTTATAAATACCATCCAAGGTGTAAAAAAAAAGTCATGCTGAAGAGCTAAAAATTAAATTTTAAATTGCTTGCTGGGTCTGCATGTGTTACTTTTCTAAAACTCAGCCTCCACATTTCCCATGTAAAGTGATGCTAACCAATTGTAAATGCAACATTTTTAGATGGAAAATTTGTGGTATCACCTACTGGTAAATCTAGCTTTTAGTAAATACAAGATGTAAAGAATTAGCCCTTAAAGTCATGTCTACCCTTAGAAATGTAGGTACTTGTGCAGAAGCTCCCCAAACCTAAAAAAGCAAACCTAAAAGTAGATTTTTAGGCCAAACTGACATTTCTGTCAAAATGTCTCTGCTTCTTTGCAGCTTCCGGGTTTGGCTGTCATTCAAAGCAGGGGCGTAACTACGTGGGAGCAACTGCAGAGGGGGCCCGGAATCAAAGGGGCCCCATCTTCTTATTTTTCCTATGACAGATATAGCCTTCTTCCACTGTGGATGGAATGGATAGGGGCCCAGTGATTCCTAGTTACGCCACTGATTCAAAGCTGGGGGGGGGGGGGGGGGCTTCTGCATAAATGGCTACATCATCTTTATGAGGATGGGCATGCCCTTTAAGTTGCTGGTATGTATTGCTATTAACATAACAGGCAAAATGGAAAAGCCTTACGAGCCATCACAAACCTTTACACAACGCCAACAGCATTAATACAACTCCCCCACGCAAAATCCCCCACCTTCCAGCAGCACAACGGAACACGTCAGGGCTGCCCCCTCTCTCCATTGCTATTCATCATGTGCATGGAATCACTAGCAGCACATGTCAGATTACACCCCAACATCAGAGGAATACAACTCCCCTATGGAGAATTCAAATTGTCGCTCTATGCAGATGATGTTTTGCTCAACCTAACATCCCCGCTTTCCTCCCTCGAACACCTAACCCCCTCCTCATTCACTTTGGCACATTATCCGGGTACAAAATTAACCAAAATAAATCAGAAGCCCTACCACTAAACATCCCACTTAACACCTTTGAAACCTTGAAAAGGAAACACACCTACACATGGAGAACAAAGTCCATAAAATACCTCGGTATCAACCTCACCCCCACCTACCAAACACTATATAATGCAAATTACCCCCGGCTGCTAGACACACTGGGACAAGACATGAATAGATGGAAAAATTTACCAATATCCTGGCTGGGAAGACTGACAACTCTAAAAATGAACATCCTCCCCAAACTATTATACCTCTTTGAAACTCTCCCCATCCAGGTCCCCTCAAAACCCCTACACTCCTTTCAATCGACCTGTTTCAGATTTCTGTGGCAGGGCAAACGCCATAGAGTACCACAATCAGTGATGACAGCACACAGAGCCCATGGCGGTCTAGCAGCCCCATCATTTCACAGATACTACCTAGCAGCACATCTCAGAGCCCTAGCACACTGGTCCCAACCTGACAAAACAGCACAATGGGCGACAATCGAGCAAGACTGGGTGCCAGACATGAATCTGGGCGCCTTTTTGTGGGACGGGGGAAAAACCCATCAAAACTAAATAAGGTCCTTTTACACTCAATGCAAAGCACAATAAAGACCTGGGAAAGTATTGTAAAAAGGTATGAAAGTCCGGGTCGCCCCTCCACCCTCCTTCCATTCATAGGCAACCCTAGCTTCCCTCCAGGAGGCTCGGGCCCACAAGCCAAATGGCTACACACAAAGGGGATGACCAGAGTGAGAGACGTGCTACATAGGCTAACCGGAGAACTATTGACCTTTGATGAACTGTGCCACTCACGCTCCCTTCCAAACTCCCCCCAATTCCAATTCTTCTACCTACAACTAAAGCACTTTATCCAACAGACCTTTCGCAAAACAAACTTTTCGCATCTGGATAACTTAGAAAGGATTTTCTACACTGGCCCCTCCCAAAAAGGCCTTATATCCTCCATATACAGCGCCCTACAGGAACTGACAGTAACCAAAGCAGGCCCCCACACCTACATGCGAAAATGGGAAAAAGACCTAGGCAAACCCATCCCAGAGTCCACCTGGATGGACATATGGTCTTCGGCCAAAACCACCTCTATCTGCACCTTGTACAAAGAAAATATCTACAAAATCCTACTCAGATGGTACCATACCCCACAACTACTATACAAGCTCTTCCCAAACACATCCCCCTCCTGCTGGAGATGCCAGCGAGAGGAAGGTTCCTTATACCACATCATGTGGACCTGCACACTAATCAAGCCATACTGGACCACAGTCCACCAACTGCTACAAAAGACGCTAAAGAGGAAGCTGCCAAAAGATCCGCTATATCTACTACTGGGTGCCCCACTCCCAGGGATACCACCTACCTCTCAGAAACTGGCATCACATATCCTGACAGCAGCGAGATGTGAAATCCCAAAATCCTGGAAATCAAACACCCCCCCAACAGAAAGGGCGCTGATCAACAGATTACTGGATATACGCAGAATGGAATACCTCACGGCACTTATGGTCAATAAAATCCCCAGGTTCGACAAGATATGGACCCCATTGAGCAATATTCTCCAGACCTATGACAATACCACACCATATGGCAACGCTCTGGCATCCCCTTATCTACCTGCACACACTACACATAGCCAGAATACCAGAACTACTCTCCCCCCTACCCGGGGGCACCCCCCCCCCGCAGTAGAACTGACGGGAGGAGGGGCCACCCGGACCACCAACAACAATAATAATTGTAAAGCCAAAAAAAGTTATGAATGTTAAGTGAAATAAACGACCCAATACCAACTTGAAATCGTGGGAGCTCCCACGAAAACGTAGACACAGACAATAGCAAATATAAGTTGTAAATATTGTGCAATCTAGAGGGAGACCAAAAGTTGATAGGTCGATACAAGTATACACTGATATATCTGTGTTAAGTAAGATGAGGGGTATCCAAAAGGTTAATAGGGAGCAGTGCGCAGGAGACACATACAAAAGGGTACACCCCAACACCTGTACTCTCTATTCCTCACCAACGCGTACGGACCGGGAGAACGAGGGGGACGGCGCCGGCGGCGGAGGACGAGCCTAAACCCCCCCCCCCAAAAAAAAGGGGTGGGGGGGCGCCTCGGGGGTGGACGGGGGGCTCGGGGGCGGACTACTGCACACCAAAAGGGCCGCAGGCCCCAAAGGCACTATTGAAGCCCAGCGGCGGGGTCCGTCCGTCCTCCGGGCGCAGCACCCGCCACCACTTAGATGAGCTAAAGCTAAACCCAAAGGCACCTAGGAGAGACTTCTCGACAAAAGTTAAGTTAAGTTAAATCAGTACTAAGATGATGATTTTTTCTAGCATATGTCTATAACAACCAGAATTCTGTAAGTATAATAATAATGACACGGTATATTACTATGTCTGTAAAAATTTAAGTTTATTGAACATGAATATTAATGTACAGAAATGTTTTGAATATGGAATCGGTTATTTTTGAAAAATAAAAAAAAGTAATTTTCAAAAAAAAAACCATAACAGGCAAAATAATTACAGCTATAAAGGAAAATACACAATAGTTTCTTTCTCCTCTCAAGGAACATGGCACGTTATAATGTAACGTGATTAAAGCACTATTCACAGAGGACATGTGTGATATGAATATAATATACACCGTATCTAGAAATTCTAGAAATTCAGTAGCCAGGGAGAAGTTAAAACAAAATACTTAATAGATTGCTTAAGCAACACCATAAGTACTGCTTGCTTGCACTTGTCAAATGAGAACTGTCACTTTTTGTTGGCAGGTGAAATTATAGTAGAATGAACATAACACTGCACAATGCATTTTCTTTATTACAAACACAAATCTACTTTTTACCTAAAAAACAGGAGCCAGGAGCGAAGCAAAATAAATTTACCTTGTACGCGATCCATCTCCGACTCCTCTGACAGGTCACGACTGTTTCCAGCTTCACTTTAACTATAGCGCATATGCATGCTAATGTGCACTATAGTTTAGTGAACACAGAAACAGTCGGAAATTGCCAGAGGAGCTGGAGGTGGATCACGCTGAAAGTACATTTCTAAAACTTGCTCCTGGCTCCTGTTATATTAATTGAAGAACGGGTGGTTTGTTTATTTACCCCCTGTTCTTCAATGAATGCATTAAAGGAATAGTTCACTTTCTCAGTAAAAGTTTATATTGTTTATATAAATATATCTTCATAAATGTGTGCATCACAGTTCATTTATATATGCCTGGTGCTACCCTGGGGATTTTAATATATGCCAAAGCTACAGTCAAGGTGCACAGCTAGGGCTTCATTAAACACTTTTATTTAGGGTGCAAGAACAGCAACATTTCGGTCTTTCTTCTTAGACCTTTTTCAAGCTAATAAATCCTGTGTATCAAACAACCTTAAATGGAACACATATGCTCCACCTCCTATTACATCACAAAAACAAGTGCATCACATAAAGTGCAAACAACATGGGCATATAACATCACTCCCCAACCTCTGCATATTCAATTCCCATCTTACTGCATTAATTGAAAGTGCATAATTTTAAAGGTGCTAGACTTTAAAGTGCTCAATCTAAAGTGCTAAGCTTAAAAGTGCTAAGTTTAAAAGTGTTGTGCAAAAATTAAAAAAAAAAAAAAGCATATGCATTAAAGTGATATATTAAAATATAGTGTTCATTATAAAAACTAGTCTGAAAGATTTCTATTCTGAATTTTACAACACAAACAAATCTTAATATTAAACATGTCTACAAAAGATAATTAACTGTCCAGCCTAAAGATAAATTAACATTCATTTAAAAAACATCTGAATGAGTAATGTTTATTGAGACCCTTAGGACTAAGAGTCTCTAAATAGCGTATCCAGTAAGTCTCTCTCTGTAGTAGCATCCTGGACCTAGCTGTGCACCTTGACTGTACCTTTGGTATATATATAAGGGATAATGCCCCCTTACAGTGTAATATAACGATATTACGCCACTGAGGAGTTCCCTGACCATATAGAAGCACGAGGCCATAGGCCGAGTGCTTTTATACAGGGCAGGGAACTCCGAGGTGGTGTAATGTCCTTATATTATAATGTGAAGGGGCGCATTATTTCTTATAATACATAAGTATCGGATTCCTTCACCCCATGCACATTTTAAATTCTAGCCTTGTCCCTATTTCCACCTTAAATCCCCCAAGCTACCTTCTGTAACTTAAACCCAGTAGAAATGAACATCCCAGCCCAGCATCTATGCGGTTAAACAAATCTTTGTGGAGGAGGAGAGGGACATTGGTTATGAGGTGACAGGAAGCAGCTCCAGCAGGTTCTGTTAGTGAAGTTAAACACTGCAAAAAATGCTGAGTCATTGTCCAGGCATGAACACTGGAATGGGCGGAGTAGTGGGATATAAGAAATGGTCACTTAGTGAAATAGCTGAGTGATTTTTATAAGGAGTATACCACTGCAGCTCCCATTATAAATATCACACTTATGTAATATATATATATATATATATATATATATATATATATATATATATATATATATATATCATATACTCGGAAGCACTCCTGGGTCTTTGTAATGAACAGGCAACTTTATTCAACATGCATCAACGCGTTTCAACACCGCCCATCGCGGCCGTTGTCAGGATCGTCGTCAGTATCCTGACGACGGCCGCGATGGACGGTTGAAACGCGTTGATGCATATTGAATAAAGTTGCCTGTTCATTAAAAAGACCCAGGAGTACTTCCGATATGTGTTTACACCGTTGGTTGGACTCAGCACCCGGGCAATATCGAATGGTTACGTGAGTGCCACTTAAGATTGTTTTGCTTTTTATATATATATATATATATATATATATATAGCAAAGAATGTAGATAGAGACCAACACTCCACAGGTCTTGTGAACAAGTTTTTATTACTTTGAACAAGTGCAAGGTGCAAAAAATAGCAACGTTTCGGGCCCTAGTTCAATGGCCTTTATCAAGCTTACAATTAGTGCAACTGAGAGGATTTAAATACCCCCTCATACAATTAGTGGGGACACACCCTCTAGTACAACATCTCCCAATTCCAAACTCTTAAAGTGGCAGTGCTAGATAATAAAAGTAGATGTGACAGTGCTATATAATACTGCCTTAAATTAGTGTTACCGTGTAGATAAATATGATAAAAAGTATTGTTAAAAACTATGCAAAAAAGTGCTAAGAAGTGCTAGGATATATATTTTTACATAAGTTAAAAACAAGTTGAAGACAAGGCTGGCTGGGAGGACATATTTAGCAGTCCATAAGAGGGAACTGCACCTGTAGGTAGTAACTGCATAGGGAAATAAGCAGAACAAAATATAGAAATAAAAAGTGATTAGCGTTCATCTATAAAATATTTAAAGGAACATAATTCATTAAGACCATGAGGTGTCAGGGTATTCAGAGTTTTTATCCAGAATGTTTCTTTTCTTAACAATAAATTAGTCCTGTTTCCTCCTCTTGTCTATGAAGGTATATGGTCAATGCCACAAAACGTAAGATCCTTTAATGTAAAGGATCTTAAGTTTTGTGGCATTGACCATATACCTTCACAACACTAATTTAAAGCAGTATTATATAGCACTGTCACAATCTACTTTTATTATCTAGCACTGCCACTTTAAGAATTTGGAACTTTGGGAGATGTTGTACTAGAGGGTGTGTCCTCCACTAATTGTATGAGGGGTATTTAAATCCTCTCAGTTGCACTTAATTGTAAGCTTGATAAAGGCCATTGAACCAGGGCCGAAACGTTGCTATTTTTTGCACCTTGCACTTGTTCAAAGTTAAACAAAGGACAGAATGCTTATACCGTAGCTTCCTCATCTGAGCATGCTCAAGCTCAGTACAGGTCACTAAATTTATAATATATTTATATATATTATATTTTATAATATAATATAATTTGTGTGTGTATATATATATTATATATTAAACAGAATGGCAATAGTGCAGTAGTGTGCACTCAGTGTTCCTTCTGTTTAGTTTGCCTGGAGCTGCCGGTTTCAAATTCCAATACACAGCAAAGAATGTAGATAGAGACCCACGCTCCACAGGTTTGTGAACGAGTTTATTAACTTGAACAAGTGCAAGGTGCAAAAAATAGCAACGTTTCGGCCTGGTTCAATGGCCTTTATCAAGCTTACAATTAAGTGCAACTGAGAGGATTTAAATACCCCTCATACAATTAGTGGAGGACACACCCTCAGTACAACATTCCCAAAGTTCCAAATTCTTAAAGTGGCAGTGCTAGAATAAAAAGTAGATTGTGACAGTGTATATAATACTGCTTTAAATTAGTGTTGTGAAGGTATAGGTCAATGCCACAAAACTTAAGATCCTTTACATTAAAGGATCTTACGTTTTGTGGCATTGACCATATACCTTATAGACAAGAGGAGGAAACAGGACTAATTTATGTTAAGAAAAGAAACATTCTGGATAAAAACTCTGAATACCCTGACACCTCATGGTCTTAATGAATATGTTCCTTTAAATATTTATAGATGAACGCTAATCACTTTTTATTTCTATATTTTGTTCTGCTTATTTCCCTATGCAGTTATACTACTACAGGTGCGTTCCCTCTTAGACTGCAAATATGTCCTCCCAGCCAGCCTTGTCTTCAACTTGTTTTTAACTTATTAACAAATATTATCATCTAGCACTTCTTAGCACTTTTTTTAGCATAGTTTTTAACAACTTTTTATCATTTATCTACACGGTAACACTAATTTAAGGCAGTAATATAGCACTGTCACAATCTACTTTTATATCTAGCACTGCCACTTTAAGAGTTTGGAACTTTGGGAGATGTTGTACTAGAGGGTGTGTCCTCCACTAATTGTTGAGGGGTATTTAAATCCTCTCAGTTGCACTTAATTGTAAGCTTGATAAAGGCCATTGAACTAGGGCCGAAACGTTGCTATTTTTTGCACCTTGCACTTGTTCAAAGTTAATAAAAACTTGTTCACAAGATGTGGAGTGTTGGTCTATCTACATTCTTTGCTATATATATATATATATATATATATTATATATATATATATATATAAAAAGCAAAACAATCTTAAGTGGCACTCACGTAACCATTCGATATTGCCCGGGTGCTGAGTCCAACCAACGGTTGTAAACACATATCGGAAGTACTCCGGGTCTTTTTAATGAACAGGCAACTTTATTCAATATGCACAACGCGTTTCAACCGTCCATCGGGCCGTCGTCAGGTATGACGACGATCCTGACAACGGCCGCGATGGGCGGGTTGAAACGCGTTGATGCATGTTGAATAAAGTTGCCTGTTCATTACAAAGACCAGGAGTGCTTCCGATATAGTTATAATATATATATATATATATATATATATATATATTATATATATTATATATATATAATACATAAGTGTGATATTTATAATGGGAGCGCAGTGGTATAAAAATCACTAGCTATTTCACTAAGTGACTCATTTCTTATATTTTATATCCCACTACTCCGCCCATTCCAGTGTTCATGCTCGGACAATGACTCAGCATTTTTTGCAGTGTTTAACTTCACTAACAGAACCTGCTGGAGCTGCTTCTGTCACCTCATAACCAATGTCCCCTCTCCCTCCACAAAGATTTGTTTAACCGCATGATGCTGGGCTGGGATGTTCATTTCTACTGGGTTTAAGTTACAGAAGGTAGCTTGGGGGATTTAAGGTGGAAATAGGGACAAGGCTAGAATTTAAAATGTGCATGGGGTGAAGGAATCCGATACTTATGTATTATTAAGAAATAATGCGCCCCTTCACATTATAATAAGGACATTACACCACCTCGGAGTTCCCTGCCCTGTATAAAAGCACTCGGCCTATGGCCTCGTGCTTCTATATGGTCAGGGAACTCCTCAGTGGCGTAATATCGTTATATTACACTGTAAGGGGGCATTATCCCTTATATATATACCAAAGGTACAGTCAAGGTGCACAGCTAGGTCCAGGATGCACTACAGAGAGAGACTTACTGGATACGATTTAGAGACTCTTAGTCCTAAGGGTCTCAATAAACATTACTCATTCAGATGTTTTTTAAATGAATGTTAATTTATCTTTAGGCTGGACAGTTAATTATCTTTTGTAGACATGTTTAATATTAAGATTTGTTTGTGTTGTAAAATTCAGAATAGAAATCTTTCAGACTAGTTTTTATAATGAACACTATATTTTAATATATCACTTTAATGCATATGCTTTTTTTTTTTTTAATTTTTGCACAACACTTTTAAACTTAGCACTTTTAAGCTTAGCACTTTAGATTGAGCACTTTAAAGTCTAGCACCTTTAAAATTATGCACTTTCAATTAATGCAGTAAGATGGGAATTGAATATGCAAGGTGAGGTGTGGGGAGTGATGTTATATGCATGTTGTTTGCACTTTATGTGATGCACTTGTTTTTGTGATGTAATAGGAGGTGGAGCATATGTGTTCCATTAAGGTTGTTTGATACACAGGATTTATTAGCTTGAAAAAGGTCTAAGAAGAAAGACCGAAATGTTGCTGTTCTTGCACCCTAAATAAAGTGTTTAATGAAGCCCTAGCTGTGCACCTTGACTGTAGTTTGGCATATATTAAAATCCCCAGGGTAGCACCAGGATATATAAATGAACTGTGATGCAAACATTTATGAAGATATATTTATATAAACAATTAAAACTTTTACTGAGAAAGTGAACTATTCCTTTAATGCATTCATTGAAGAAAAGGGGGTAAATAAACAAACCACCCGTTCTTCAATTAATTACAAGGAGCCAGGAGCAAGTTTTAGAAATGTACTTTCAGCGTGATCCACCTCCAGCTCCTCTGGCAATTTCCGATGTTTCTGTGTTCACTAAACTATAGTGCACATTAGCATGCATATGCGCTATAGTTAAAGTGAAGCTGGAAACAGTCGTGACCTGTCAGAGGAGTCGGAGATGGATCGCGTACAAGTAAATTTATTTTGCTTCGCTCCTGGCTCCTGTTTTTTAGGTAAAAAGAGATGTGTGTTGTAATAAAGAAAATGCATTGTGCAGGTTATGTTCATTTACTATAATCACCTGCCAACAAAAAGTGACAGTTCTCATTTGACAAGTGCAAGCAAGCAATACTTATTGTGTTGCTTAAGCAATCTATTAAGTATTTTGTTTTACTTCTCCTGGCTACTGAATTTCTAGAATTTCTAGATACGGTGTATATTTTATTCAATCACACATGTCCTCTGTGAATAGTGCTTTAATCACGTTACATTATAACGTGCCATGTTCCTTGAGAGGAGAAAGAAACTATTGTGTATTTTCCTTATAGCTGTAATTATTTGCCTGTTATGGTTTTTTTTTTTGAAAATTACTTTTTTTATTTTTCAAAAATAACCGATTCCATATTAAAACATTTCTGTACATTAATATTCATGTTCAATAAACTTAAATTTTTACAGACATAGTAATATACCGTGTCATATATTATTAACTTACAGAATTCTGGTTGTTATAGACATATGCTAGAAAAAATCATCATTTAGTACTGATTAACTTAACTTAACTTTTGTCGAGAAGTCTTCCTAGGTGCTTTGGGTTTAGCTTTAGCTCATCTAAGTGGTGGCGGGTGCTGCGCCGGGACGGACGCGGACCCCGCGTGGGCTTCAATAGTGCCTTTGGGCCTGCGGCCCTTTTGGTGTGCAGTAGTCCGCCCCGAGCCCCCCGTCCACCCCGAGGCGCCCCCCCACCCCTTTTTTTGGGGGGGGGGGTTTAGGCTCGTCCTCCGCGCCGGCGCCGTCCCCCTGTTCTCCCGGTCCGTACGCGTTGGTGAGGAATAGAGAGTACAGGTGTTGGGGTGTTCCCTTTTGTATGTGTCTCCTGCGCACTGCTCCCTATTAACCTTTTGGATACCCCTCATTACTTAACACAGTATATCAGTGTATACTGTATCGACCTATCAACTTTTGGTCTCCTCTAGATGACAAATTTTACAACTTATATTGCTTTGTCTGTGTCTACGTTTTCGTGGGAGCTCCCACGATTTCAAGTTGGTATTGGGTCGTTTATTTCACTTAACATTCATAACTTTTTTTGGCTTTACAATTATTATTGTTGTTGGTTGTCCGGGTGGCCCCTCTCCCGTCAGTTCTACTGCGGGGGGGGGGGTGCCCCCGGGTAGGGGGGAGAGGAGTTGGTATTTGGCTATGTGAGGTGTTGCAGGTAGATAAGGGATGCAGAGCGTTGCCATATGGTGTGGTATTGTCATAGGTCTGGAGAATATTGCTCAATGGGGTCCATATCTTGTCGAACTGGGGATTTTATGACCATAAGTGCCGTGAGGTATTCCATTTGCGTATATCCAGTAATCTGTTGATCAGCGCCCTTTCTGTTGGGGGGGTGTTTGATTTCCAGGATTTTGGGATTTCACATCTCGCTGCTGTCAGGATATGTGATGCCAGTTCTGAGAGGTAGGTGGTATCCCTGGGAGTGGGGCACCCAGTAGGAGATATAGCGGATCTTTTGGCAGCTTCCTCTTTAGCGTCTTTTGTAGCAGTTGGTGGACTGTGGTCCAGTATGGCTTGATTAGTGTGCAGGTTCACATGATGTGGTATAAGGAACCTTCCTCTCGCTGGCATCTCCAGAGGGGGGGATGTGTTTGGGAAGAGCTTGTATAGTAGTTGTGGGGTATGGTACCATCTGAGTAGGATTTTGTAGATATTTTCTTGTACAAGGTGCAGATAGAGGTGGTTTTGGCCGAAGACATATGTCCATACGGTGGACTCTGGGATGGGTTTGCCTAGGTCTTTTCCCATTTTCGCATGTAGGTGTGGGGGCCTGCTTTGGTTTTGTGATGTCAACTGTCAAATCCATTACTGACAGTTGATAACTGAAAGAATAGAAAGCAGAAACAGGGGAAACAGGACATTGTGCAGGATTTCAGGTTAGACCTATATATTTCAGATTTCAAACCATTATAGTTTAGGGTTTTGGGGGTGATTTACCTGTATGTAATTTTTCATTTGAGTACTGGATTTGCCCTATAACTGATCTCCTTACTCTACAGCCAGTAAATCACTTTCTATTGGCTGCCCCCCACACCCATGCACAGCTTGTGCTAACAGCTTTACTGCTCCATGGAATTGTAAGCAGCACAATTTTTCTTTAATAAAAAATTAACCACAAAAACAAAAATGTCCACAGTTATTTATTATAATCACACAACAATTAATTTATTATTAAGCAACCATAAATAAATATTAACTATCAGTATACTGTTCAAACTACACATTTCAATATATCACCTCCATTCCAAGGCTATTCCACCAAGGAATTAGCACTGGCCTCTTTCCTTCTATGCAAGGCATGCTCAGGAGCATCCTGCAGTGCCATATTAAATATATCTAAGGGGATATCTGCTAGATGTATACCATCCAGTCTATAAAAAGCTTGACCACTCCCAAGTACGGTAATATTTCCTGGCTATATTGTGTCTGCCCAGGGTCTCCAGATAGATTCTGATAAGTTTCTGTCATTCAAAACTGGTCTCTTCCTACAGGAACCAAAGACATACAACAGTTTATCAGATTTGCTAACCATTATAGACAGTTTATCAAAGGGTTCTCCCAAATTTTACCTCTCATCACATTAATTCCAAAAGAAGGAAAAGACCTGACACTACGAACAAACTAAAGACCAATATCATTATTTAATACAGATATGAAAATATTCACAAAATTATTAGTTAATTGCCTCCACTCACATTTCCCAACAATAATTCATCCTGACTAATGAGGGTTTATCCTACAAAGACAGACAAAATACGCAGAGCAATAGACCTTATCTCACATGCTACTCCTTTCTTTAGACGCCCAAAAGGTATTTGACATGGTAGAGTGGACTTACATGTTCACAATATTTAAACACTATGGGGGCGATGTAATATTTGTATCTGCCCGAGTTTCCGCGATGCAAAAATCTCCCTGTGTGAGATTTTGTACATTGCAGGATCTCTGCCAGGTAAATGCGCCAGCTAACGCCTCCTATTGCCCTCTTAATTGAACCCATAGCAGAAAACCGTATATACGTGAGTATAAGTCGATCTGAGTACAAGTATTTTTACCTGAAAAATTAGTAAAAACTGATTGATTCGAGTATAAGCTGAGGGTAGAAATTATGATCACTACTGCCTTGAGATTCTGTATTGTTTTGTGGCTTAAGATGCCCTTTAAATGGACAGCAGAATTCCCATACATTAATCCCATAGAGTAATAGCCAAATCCAGTGCCAGTAAACCGCAATTCCTTGGCACTCCAGATGTTTGGAAATTCCCAGCATGCTTTGGTTGCTGGGAATTGTAGTTTCTAAACATGTGGAGTGGCAAGGTCCAATAAACTTTTAATTAAGCTTACCATAATTTACAATTCTCCTGACCACAATAGTTAAGTGTCAACTGAGAGTTGTAGTTTCAAGCTGTCCCTTGCATTGAACTAGCAGCCCTTTTTTGCCCCACACTGAGAAGACCCATCAGATTTACAGCATCCAGATGAGCAGTGACAGTGCTGAGTGAGTCCAGCATCCTCACTACAGGAAGCAGGAAGGAGTGTAAAGGCAGATCAGCTCCTGTAACCTTCAATGCAGATGAAGGATTTTTAACACACCTACTGTTTACTATCCGCAATTGCAGCATTTGGATCTAATTTAGTACTTGACCCAAGTATAAGCCGAGGTTAGGTTTTCAGGCTAATTTTAAATCTCAAGTATATACAGTACATAATAAATTCCTCCAACATACTAGGGATACAGATAAACCTAGAGTGAATGCAGGGGAGGACTGGCCCAGTGGGCTGAGGGGCAAATGCCCCCGGGCTTGTAGTAAGTACATGCTTGAAAGGCACAGCGCACACCTCTAGCTCTAAGATGGTCAAGGAACATGAAACTCCTCCTCCTTCAGATTGTTTACCAGTCAGCCCTCCAGTTCATTAGCAGTGTTAGTCAGCCCACCAGTTCATTAGCAGTGGTAGTCAGCCCTCCACTTCATTAGCCAGTGTTGTGAGCCCTCAAGATCATTAGTCTGTGTTGTCAGTCCTTCAGATTGTTAGCCAGTGTCATCAGCCCTCCATTTCATTACCCAGTGTTGTCAGCCCTTCAGATCGTTAGCCAGTGTAAGTCAGCCCTCCAGTTCATGAGCAGTGTTGCAGGCAACAATGTAAAATGGGAATAGAAAAATGGGCGTAACTTAAACAAAGTGTGGGTGTGATTAATGTTGCAATCTACAGTGAAAGGGTCACTTTGTTATATTTGCCCTCTAGGCCAAAAGGTCCCAGTCCTCCCCTGAGTGAATGTTAGAGTCTTAACCAGATCTAAAGACAAAGGAGGCCTAGGACTAACAAATATATAAAACTGCTATACAGCAGCACAATTAACAACTATACAACAAGCTGCTAAAACACAAAGTTGACAACACTGGTCTGAAATTCCCATTTTTTTTTTTCAAAATTCCCCCTGATACATCTACATCTGGATACCACAGTAAAAAAGCCTGCAATCCTCAGTTTTACATTCTTTTAATGCGGGATAGAGCAATCAAAATAATATATATGCATCTCTCTACCAACAACTTTGCAATTAGGACAATTACTAAATGAACAAGGAATTATGATCCACAAAAATGTAACCTTCCGAAAAAAGTTGAATTCTAATGCCTCAAAATCAAAAATCTAATACAACAAACCACCCGAACCAAACGAATAGTATATCCAAAAAATTTTAAGAAGCGTGACACAGCCGCATATCGTATCAATATATACGTCAATATCAATATTGAGACAATTTCACGCTTCTTCATTTTCCCTATGACATACACCGGTGTATCTACTTACCATCAGTATTTAAAGGGTAACGGTGGTCTCCAATTCTTCCAAACTAGTAAGAATTATATAAAAAGCCTTCCATCGAACCTTCAAAATAAAACCTAAATCACATCTCTAGATAAAGTTTGTGAGAAGTTATTGCTGGAAAGGTTTAACAATATTACTTACTGCTTGAACACTTCCTGTTTTTAGCCATGTGACCAGCCCCTGCCTGCATTAATAGGCTCCTCTTCTCAACTGTCAATTTTTTCCCCCCAGGTACTTCCTGATTTCCCCAGCATTAACAGGATATTCAATAAAAGTTCTTATCGTTTAAAATGGTGCTAATTTTGCCCTAACCAATCAGATGTTAGCTTACATATGTTAAATAACATCTGATTGGTTGGGGCAAAATTAGCAACATTTTAAAAGATAAGAACTTTTATTGAATCTCCCTGAAAGTCTTTACTGAGCATGCTTCTCCCCATGGGGCAGAGGGGCGGGCAGAGGTAAGGTTAAAAGCTACTGGAATCAGGAAGTTTGAACATTCACCCCAATATCATTTCTCACAGGCTGAAGCCAGAGATGTGATTGTCGGCTCATTATAAAAGAAATACTGCAGGCTTTCATTTATTCCTAACTTGTTTGGAGACCACAGATGCCCTTTAAGTTATGCTTGGGGAGTGTTTTTAATATTTTGGGGTTTATTTTCTTTTTGTCTATCATGTATTATACACTAACTTGTGACTCCTATGATTTGTAATAAAGGAGGATTTTATTATTCATATACAGAGAAGTGTGCCCTGTTTTTTATCCATTACTAATGCTCCTTTTGTTGTTTTTTGCCTAATCTTTTAGTGGATGAAGCACCCCCGAGTTGGAATTATTACCTCAGATTTAAGAACCAGTGCTCTTATAATATATTTACCAACGGGTTCATCAACATCAGTCATTCACAGTAGTCACAGAGTTAATTATCATTTACACTTGCAGAGCATTCCATATACTTAAGGCTAGGCCAAACTGCTGCGGGTTTTTTTTGCGTTTGCACCTGCGTTTTTTTCATATCATTGAAAACACGGCAACGCGCGTTGCGATTGCAATTTGCATTCCGCATTTTAAATTGCAATTGCATGCGTTTTTCAATACTTACTGAAAAAACACATGCGCAAACGCAACAAAATCGCACATGAAATCGCATGCAATTGCGTTTGCATTTGCTTGCAGTGTGGCTGTGCCCTAAAAGACCATCCAAGCACATCAATTTACAGGAGGCTAACTGAGTTCTTTTAGAGCATCAAAGACAAAACTTATTAAATTTTAGATTTAATATTCCAAAAGGTGGACAGTGCATATAATACAAAAATAAAAGAAAATGGTGTTACAATAAAATGACATACAATATAAGTTCAACAGTTAAATGAAATAAAAAGGACAAAAAGATTCACACACCCTAACTACTCACTAGAAGAAGTCCTGAATGGGCCTGGTGGCATTAGCAGCCTAGGCACACATGGGAGCATGGAGAGGCAGCTAGGTTCAGTTTCAGGTCAGGGGTTTGAAATTAGGCGGGCAACTTAGGGATTGGTGGGAGTCAGGGCAGTTAGGCTGGGCGAGAGTTTGTGTGTATATAAAGTGGAACGTTATGTGCTAAGGGGCTTCCTGTCGGTAGCACTCTCACTCCCCCCCCATTTATAAGATTGTTTTATACTATTATGTTGCTGTTTATTCAGGGGGTATAAGGTCGCCCATATGGGTGGATATTTGGTTTTTTTTTGTATATAACCATTCCCGGGCTATTACGGCAGGGAAAAATGTTAATCGGTTTTAAAAGTTATATAGTTATAAAAGCGAGTATTATGTGGTTAATCTCTGACTACTGAATAAACATGCGACCTTTCCACCAAGTTTATGTGTCAAGTGTTTTTTCTTTATGGTATTAGCACATGTCTCACCACGCTCCCATGTGTCTCGGGCGAGAAGGAAACATATGATCCATTTAGCATGTCCACTCACTATGAACACAGTTATAATGAATTGTAAGCCCCTTGTTGTACCATCCCCATTCTTAGCTATGCATGAGGTGGGAGTGTCCTGGTATGTCTAGATTTACAACTAGCCAAAAACATTAATTCCCCCTCACTTAAGCAGATTCCATATAAATTTAGATTTGTACATTGTACCGGGATATGGACCACATATTCCTCTCCTGTAGTAATTATCGACTCCTAGAATACCAAACATGACCCGTGTATAATGCATATTTCCCAAGATATAAATAACTCCTGCTGACAATGGAATAAGGCCTCCATGTTTGGTATTGTTTTAATGGGCCTATCCTCCCATTCACAAATATAATATTGGTTCCCATATCACATATTCCAATATAACAATATATTTATTTTATATGTTTGGCTGTCTTTAAGATGACCTCTTTGTAATTGGCTGTAGATAATTCTAAAAACAGGGTTTGGCCCCACATTGTCTAGAAGAGAAGTTCTGGTCCGTGCTTCACTAACCCTAACATAAACACCCCCTAACATAAACACCGGGGACTGTTTCCAGGGTGGAATGGCATTTTTATAGGTACTTTGTGTTAGGTTTTTATATATTCCCTATAATCACTTAGCCTAATAGCAGCCATTTTGTTGTTGTTCTCGAAATGTACTTAGATGTTCTTTCCCTTGTCTCATGGGGTAGATAATATTTTATCTCAAGGTCTTTTGCCTCCTTCATTGTGTGTCAACCTGACTCTAAAGAACTAATACCAATAGTTAACCCATTCATGGCAAGTCACTACACACTGTCATGTCATACTTCAATTACGATTAGCAAACTTTTGCATTTGTCATACTTGCGCACCAGATCAATATAGCAGGAAGACTTTTTTATTCATGTGATCACAGTAATGTATGCTAAAACCCCTTTGTTTATAAAGTATGCCAGTGTGCAGATAATTGTATGGGGACTAGGAATGTGTATTGATTATCTTTTCTATGTTTGTATAAATGTTTGACCAGATCAGTAGCACTTCCATAAAATGTAGTTATTAGCCTAATTGGAGTGCTTCCACAATCCTTGTATTGTATGTATTTCTTAGGAAGCATGGTCAAGCTTCCATGTGGTAATACCACCACCAACATGCCCCTTTAATGCCCCTCTTCCCTCATTTTAAAAAGCCAAAGGCCTGGGGGGAAGTGAGAAAGCCTGTTATATTGATCCGGTGCACAACTATGAGAAATACAAAAGTTTGATAATCGTAATTGAGGTGAAAAATGTTAGAAGTTAGGACCTTCCAGACTGGGGTTACCAATGACATGGTTGGAAGGCTTTTCATTCTTGTGATCACAGTAATGTATATTAAAACCCCTTTGTTTATAATTTATGCCAGGTTGATAATATGATATGGTATGGGGCTTAGCACCACAAAACATATATAATATATGTTATAATTTGGCCTAAGGAGTGCTTCCACAATCCTTCTATTGTATGTACTTATATGCATATGTGGTGGAGGTGCCCAGTAATAACAGACATCTGGACTCAAACACAAATCCTATTAGAGCAAATATTCCATGCCAAAGTACCACTAAATCCAGCAACATTTCTTCTGGGATTACGACTAACGGAACTATTCAACAAACAACAACAAAACCTAGCAACTAAAATTCTCCTAGCAGCCAAATCTGCAATTGCTCAAAACTGGAAACAAGAACTTAAACCCCCTATGAAACAAGTTATATAAAAAAAATTAAATGTATACGATCCATGGAATATATTAAACATCTACAAACGAATGAGGAATACAAGTTTGCACAGAATGGTTACCTTTTGAAGAATACCTTAAAGGTCTTGGTTCAACATCAACTGCTGGTACATCCTAAAGAAAAAGAAAAAAATGAGATGTTATATATGAATACAAAACAACTAAACCCCTCTCCTCCTCCTTTTTTTAATCCTCACCCTACTAACCAAACTGCTTTACATGTTTATACTATTGTTAAAAGTGAACGCAGATCTGCTGATCAAACGGTCAAATAAATAATATTGACAAGATATATATATTATATATAATGAATAATGATTTATATGTTTATACAAAACTGTTTAAAAAAAATCTTATTAAAAAACAATAAAAGACACAGTCGTCTAGATAAAACCCGAATAAGCTCTCTTAAGATCCTTGGATGTACAGTATTCCATCCGGTCTTGGGGCTTTGTTGATGTTAACTTTGTCTAATTGTTTCCGTACCATATCCTCTGTCAACCAGAGTGAATATGCCTCATTTATACCCTTCATATTATTACAGTCCCTGCTATAAGAACTATGATTCTCTATTGTAAATACAGAGGAAAAAAACAGTTTAGCATATTAGCCTTAGATGTATGTCTTTATTTTATCTTCCAAAACAATCTTTACTGGTGAAAGTTATTTCTGTGCAGCTAGTAAAATAAGCTGCAAACAAATTATACCATTTATGCTGAGGGAGATAAAGTATATGTCTTTTCATTTTAAAAGCACAGTACATATTTCCGTGCCAGTTTACTTTAAAGATGTATCAGACTGACTCTTGTGCATGACATTGTAGAGCGCATTGTGGGGGACACTGCTCCTACTGATAATGCTTCTAAAGAGGAAAAACACAGGGGAGAAAAGGTGGGTGGTTTGCTTTTCACTGCCTAGTTAGTAATTGGAGAACATAAAATCTCATTTAATTTACGCTGCTTTAACTTTCTGTTGATTCTGTGAATATAAACAATTTTGAAAGCACAGTCACTACACCATTCCTAGTTAACTGAATTCCTTTTCAAACGTAACAGCTGTTGCAGTTTGGATAATTTTCCCACAAATGTGTCTGTTTTTAAGAGATGTGTTTATCTCTGTGATTTATATTCCTGCCTAAAGTGTAGCACACGTTTTGTCAGCTTTGTGATACATGTATGTTCAGTTTTACATCAAAATATAAAGCTATATAGTGCTATACAGGGATGGGTGTCCTGTCTTGTATATTTTTGTAGGCTGCCATGGAACATTTATCACAGCTATTACCAAAGGATTCGAAGACAGAGGTTTATGATTTATGTCAGTAGAGTATAGAAAGTTTTTATTTGAGCCCCTAAGGACCGTAATGATTGTGGTGTACCATTCATGCATTAATGGATGATGTAATAACACTACTGTATATAATATAAGCAAAAATTCTGTGGCAAAATATTGGTAAAACTTCTAAATCCTATTACTTAAAGAGAAACTTTACTCCTGAAATGAAAAATGGAAATAGGTATATTGCCCCTACAATAGTTAGAAAGCTGACAGGTGTATGGCTAATCTGTTATGCAGCAAAAAATATGTTTTCCCCTTCCCCTTCTCTAAGCGCTCACAGCTTTTTCCACAAGCTTTTTCTTGCTCAGAGGAGGCAGCTAGAGGAAAAGCATTCAGTCATTGGCTGTGATGTCATCTGTTACACCTATGATTGACAACTGGAAGTAGAGTGAGAGGTAACAGAACATCAGGCAGCCTTTCAGGTTAGGCTTACATTTTCAGTTTTCAAACTATTGCCCATATACTATTTTTCATTTAAGGGGTGAACTTTCCCAAAACAAAACTGAAGGTAGAAATACTTGATACAATAGAATTATAGATTTGTGGTAAGAAAAGTTTTTTGTTGTTTTTTTAGTGGTCATTTAATTGTGCCTACTTGTTTTAGGCTCACCAAAGTTACCCTTTCCAGACCACATGAACACTAGTGTACACACTAGTATACCTGCAATCAGTTATCCTTTGCTAAGAATATATACAATTGTACTACTGTCATGAATGTCAGTTCACTGGGCATGTGATCTGACCAATCAATCGGTACAAGCTGCCACCACTTTAAGTTATGGCCTTAAAGACGCCACAAAAACACTCTTGACTCTCACTGACTATGCACACCCCTGTCCTGGCAGCCAAATGTTAACACTACACCATTCACTCCAGCAACTAACTGGTTAATTAGCATCAGTCCTTCACAAGCAGTCACAGACTTAATTAGCATTTACACTGCAAAACATTCCATTCAACATATAAACGTATCAGAGGCTAACTGAGTTCTTTTAGAGCATCAAAGACAAAACTTATTAATTTTTAGATTTAATATTCCAAAAGGTGGACAGTGCATATAATACAAAAATAAAATAGTGTTATAATAAAATGACATACAATAGGTACAACAGTTATATAAAAAAAAAAGGCTAAAAATATTCACAGACCCTACTCACTAGAAGAAGTCCTGTGAGTAGGGCCTGTGAAGTCCACAGAGTCCATACACACGGTTTTAGCATGTCCCCTCAGTATGAACACAGTTATAGGGGCTACAGGGATTTTTAAACCCCTTGATGAACCCCCCCCTGGACTATGCATGAGGTGGGAGTGTCTAGGAATGTCCAGATTTACAACTAGCCAACAGCATTTATTCCCCCTCAGTTAGGCAGATTCCATATAAGTGTAGATATGTACATTGTACTGGGATATTGACCAGATATTCCTCTCCTGTATTAATTATCAATTCCTCCAATACCAAACATGACCTGTGTGTAATCCATATTTCCCAAGATATTAGTAACTCGCCTTGACAAGGTCTCTATGTTGGGTATCATTTTAATGGGCCTACCGTCCCATTCACAAATATAATATTAGTTCACATATCACATATTCCCATACACAAATATATTTATTTTATACATATGGCTGTCCTTAATGTGACCTCAATGTATCCAACAGACCTCTAGCTGCAGAGAATTTCAGATACACGGTTCGGCCCCACATTGTCTGGAAAAGGAGATCTGGTTCCATGCTTCACTAATCTTAATATAAACAATAGGACTGTTCCAGGGTGGAATGGTATTTTTATTGGTCCTTTGCAAGAACTAATACCAATAGTTAAACCATTCTTGCCAAGTCACTACACACTTTCCTGACAACTACAAATGAAGGACTTTAGGTATTGCATTTTCTATTCTTCTTGCACAAGTAGTTAAAACTTTACATATTTAGTATATATTTATGTGTTGGTATTTTTTCCTAATCATTTTTTCCTGGCTTCCAAATGGACCATATATGCTACCATATTACTGAAAATCATAAAACCAAATCCGGCTGAGATAAAAGGTCTTTTTGGTCTGTTGAATATGGGGGACAGCCAATATGTGTATGATCGCTACATTTATAGAACTTGTAAGAAATGGAAATCTATTTCAGAAGATCCATTTTCTTTTATAAATCTAAAAATATTCATGACCTTTTTACGTTCTACATAAAATCTACACAGTGTTTCAAACTGCTGCAAAACCAATAAGCCCTGTTCTGATTACATGTCCAAGATGTATCCAGTGTTCAGTGATGACTAGAGATGGCCAAAGTTCATAAAGTTCGGTCCGTTTTTGAACTTTCGAACTTCTAAAAAAGTTCGAAAAGGGGCCCATTAAAGTCAAGGGGGGGTAAATAGTTTGGGAAAGTTCAGATGAACTTTCCGAAATATAGCAATGTAAACTTACCTTACAGGCCTCTGGGACCTGGGAGATGGTCTGGGGAACATGTCCGTGTACGGGTAACAGCAAAAAAAAAAAAAACCTGACATAGCGCACACATGTGCTACTTCTGGTTTCTGCGGGCCGCTTTCAGAAATCCAATTGTGATTGGTTAAGATTTCAATGCTTGCAATCATGTGATCACACATTAACCAATTATATTTGAATATTTTCAAGAGATCGGCAACACCGGCGACATTGATGTCGCCAGTGCCGGTGGTGTCACAGGCGGCCGCAGCGCCAGTGCCCGGTGTTGGCGACATCAGCGGAGTTGGTGTCCTTTTTAGTTCTTATAATTCTATCATTTTTGAATGTTCAAGGATTTTCGTAAAAACCCCTGCGAGTCCGGAAAATCAAATTAGTTCGAGTACGAACTAGTTTGAATAATTTAAGTTTTTCCGAATTCATAAAGTTCGGCTTGAACTTTGGTTCGAGTTCGGTTTTGTGTGCATCTCTAGTGATGACATATATTTGCACCAAAACAGAATAAGTTAATGACTCTCCCTATGTTAACATTATCAGGAGATTTGTGCCCATTAAAAAAATAATTTAAAAAATGTGATACATATAGATAGTATAGATAAATAATTATATTTTACCCCAGCTTCAGTTTTTTTAGTCACACTGTGTAGCAAATTTGCCAGTTAATACCAGGTGCTAACTTTTGGGGATCTCTCCCTGCAGGCCTTACTCAGATATTCATGAAAATCACACTTTCCGGGAGCTAACTGACTCCTTTCTCAGCTGTCACTTTATGTGGTTGATAAAATAAATATTTGAACTTTGCCACTGTGTGCACCTCTGAAATAGTGTTTTCATCAATAAGAATTTACCTCTACATCATTGTTGGGGTACGAGATACACATCACTTTCTGTAAATTCAAATAATTTTCAAGTTCTTACAGATAACTGCTTATTTAAAGGGCAAGTCCAGCTTCAAAATGAAAACTTACATACAGGTAAATCACCCCCCAAAACCCTAAATGTTTGAAATGTGAAATATATAAGTCTAACCTGAAATCCTGCACAATGTCTTGTTTCCCTGTTTCTGCTTCCTGGTCCTTCTAGTTAGTAACTGTCAGTTATGGATTTGACAGTTGACATCACAGCCAATGACTGAATGTTAATCCCCTGTCTGCCTCTTCTGAGCATGCCCAGGCTCAGTAAAGGCTCAGTACAGGTTTCTAAATAGCTCAGTTTCCATGAGGCATCCAGAAGCATAGCAGGCATACAGTAATGAATTCATAGGACAAAGTATGATATATCAACATATTTTAAAGAGGCCATTCTTTCTAAAAGATGTTCTTATGAGGTTGGAGTTGCCCTTTAAATAGTTATTTCTAGCATTGTGTGGACAAGGATTTCTCACTTATGTAACCCTTGAAGTTAAATTACATTTTATTTGCCTTCATTACATTAGAATGTGTATTAAAATTTTGCTACTGCTTAAAGCAGAGCTTTTTACCTGTTCCTGTTAGCAACACTGTCAATACAGCAAATACATTTCCAGTCTGCTGTGCAATCAAATCTGCTGTATATTTTTGTTACCTCACTGCAGAATATCCTGGTTACCAAGGTGACAGGTTCTTCTACAACACAGTTCCTTTACTGGGAATAGCATGTCCCACAAAATTGTATTCTAATCATTTTATATAAGATTTGAAAATAAAGTGTTTGCCCAGTAGCGTAGCTACAGACTTATAGGCTCTGGTGCAAAATTTGCAATATACATGTGTGAAAACAGGGAACTGCCTCTTAATTGTTAATATATATAGGTACCTAGCAAACCAAAGATAATAAATTTCAACTATGACAACCAAAGAATTAGTTTGAGGCACTCAAATATATACAACCTTTATAAGTAAAATCCCTTTATTGTGCTTATTCCAGGGGAAAGTTAATTAAAAACATTGAAAAATATATAGTACATAACAAGGAGCCGATGTTACAAATCAGTGCATTACAGTATCATTCAAACGTATAGCAGCTTCTGCATAAAGTGCTGAAAAAGTGCGTGAAATGCTATACAACAGTGTTCATATGCCTTACAATATAAGGTGCTAATATAATGAGTATATCATATAAAGTGCTATATAAAATAACCGATATAAGCTATGGTGGAGCGGCACTCCTTAGTCCAATCTGACAGCTACCCGGGTGCATCCGTGAAATAAATATATATAGCTCTTAACGGAAGGATCAGAGCACTCCTGGGATTCTTTCAATGTAAACAATTTATTCAACACACGTGTCAATGCGTTTCAACACTGCGTTCTCAAGACAAAAAGTGCAACAGTGAATCATACCTAAGTACCCCGAAATCGGAAGTCCACACCCCCTGCCTGCCCCCATTCCACTCCCCCTTGTATCAGCTGTCACAGTCCAATGCTGGGGTGCTCCTCCCCCTGTGAGGATGCAATCTCAGAGATTGCCGATGTAATTGTAGACAGAATTGTAGCGGACTCTAGGAACAGGTGGGGATAACAAGGGTCGGGACGGAGCCCCAAGTGTCCTCGATGTGCAAGATGATCATAAAGTGCAAAGGCTGAATAAATTAGTATAAAATCCATAAACAGTGCAGCTGTGGAATAAAAATACATTCATACAAGCTTAGTAATGCAGTACTAGTGTATATAACATGACAATAAATAGCCACGATAAAATAAAGTGCAACATATCTAAAACAACAACATCAGGAATATACTCATGGTCAACACTCTATTGGTATCCTACAGCTAGAGGATAAGGAATAGTATCTAAATATAACAGGCTAGGGAGCATATCTCATTAAGTCCCTTGGGGGAAACTGTGTCCAATTTATGGATCCACCATGCTTCACATTGTAAGAGCGCTCTATCTCTGTCACGGCCCTCTGCTTGTGTGACATGGTCGATGGCCATCCATTTAAAGTTAGCCAGCGTATGTTTGGCCTCTTTGTAGTGTCTGGCTACTGACTGTTCCCCATACTTTGATGGGGGCCCTCCTCTGGGCAAGTCTGGTCTGTGGATAAAGTAGTTCTTTATCCACATAGACTTTATGAAAATCTATGTTTGATTTTAATGTGCCATCCACACAACAGCAGGCGCATTAAAATCAAACATAGACTTTCATGTCTTAGTAAATACATAGTTTACATTATCACCTGCCCCTGTGGATTATATTACGTGGGTAAAACCATAACCACGGTAAGAGAGAGAATGGCCAACCACAGGAAGGCGATAAGAACTGCTTTATCCACAGACCAGACTTTCGGGGTACTTAGGTATGATTCACTGTTGCACTGTTTTGTCTTGAGAACGGCCCGATACAGGGTTGAAACACGTAGACACGTGTGTTGAATAAATTATTTCCATTGAAAGAATCCCAGGAGTGCTCCGATCCTTCCATTAAGTGCTATATAAATATATTGCTGTACTGACGCAGCAGTATAAGCCCACATAGGATAATGGTAGAATATGCTGAAATCACAACATAGGATATTATATAATATTATATGAAAAGCACAATTATAAATGGGCAAAAACTGTAAATCGATATAACATTTACACATTGAATATAATCAAAGCAGATAGAGGTAAGTATATCATCACATCTGCAAACCTATTGACATATGAGCAGTGTTAAGGTAGCCATATCTAAATGGCAATTGAGGGTCGCACTCCAAGAAATTAGAACAATTTTATTGTGAACCACACATCACACGTCACAACGTTTCGGGGGGATACCCCCTTCTTCAGGTGATAAAGTGCAACTGTGCTCAGGGAAAATATAAAGACTGTGACTCCCTTTGGTCCCGCCCACCAATCTGGGGGGAGCCAATTACAAGTGTCTAATTAAATCAATGCAGTTCGTGTCGTATATAACTAATGGTTAAATTAAATGTTTAAGTTAGGACCTTCCAGACTGGGCTTACCGTGACGTGGTTGGAAGGCTTTTCATTCATGTGATCACAGTAATGTACCGTATATACTCGAGTATAAACCGAGTTTTTCAGGCTGAAAAATCAGCCTGAAAACTCGGACTCGGTTTATACTCGAGTCACCAGCTTACCTGAGCATTCCGGCAGCCGCACAATCTTTCTGTGTACTGGCGCGCCGGCCTGACGTCACTGCCCGGCGCCAAGCCCGTGCACAGTGCACAGAAAGATTGCGCGGCTGCCGGAATGCTCAGGATACCGCACCGTACCTGCCAGGAAGGATGGAGGAGAGCCCACAGGGAGAAGAGACCGAGCCCACAGGGAGAAGATACCACAGGGAGAAGAGACAGGTACAAACTGAACTGGGTGGGAGGGTGAGGGTGGCATTCAAGATGTTTGGGAACTACAACTCCCAGCTAATAAAGCATGCTGGGAGTTGTAGTTTCCAAACATCTTGAATGCCACCCTCCTTGGCATTCAAGATGTTTGGAAACACAACTCCCAGCTAATAAAGCATGCTGGGATTTGTATTTCCCAAACATCTTGAATGCCAATGGGGGCATTCAGATTTGTTTGGGAACTACAACTCCCAGCATGCTTTATTAGCTGGGAGTTGTAGTTTCCAAACATCTTGAATGCCAAGTTTCTACCCTCGGTTTATACTCGAGTCAAAAACTTTTATTAGGATTTTAGCTGAAATTGGGTACCTCGGTTTATACTCGGGTCGGTTTATACTCGAGTATATACGGTATACTAAAACCCCTTTGTTTATAAAGTATGCCAGAGTGCAGATAATATGATAATGTATGGGGCCTAGGAATGTGCCACAAATACTACATCCACAAATGGTTCTACGTACAAATGTATTCAACAGTTATTATTCTCATTATGGTTGGTGATGCTACTTCTCACCAGTACACCAGTATACCTTGCAATTTTAGAAACCTTGTCAGAACCTCAAATGTTTGTTATTATCACTTGTCTATACAAATCATGTACTGGTGTACATTCATATTAAAATATTTTAGTCTGCTTTAATGAGCACCATTTAGCATTAACCAGTATACACAGTCTCTCTGCTAAATGCTAATCAGGTGTTTCACATTGCAGGAGAGGGTCAATGCTTGCAAATCCATTGCACATAAGAATCTAATGCTGTTCTCCCACACAAGCATTGCCTGAAGCACTCTGCTCAGAACCTTGTCATTATGACAACCTTTTATATTCTAAATTGCTAACAATCTGTCAAGGTTGCTGCTGACGTCTTGCAGTGGATTGTGGAGGTGTGATGGGCCATGCCATACCATGGATTACATTCACAGCAAATAGATTTTCCAGAGGGGAAAAAAAGCAATGTAAATGACAGATATATTTAGATCTGATGTAATGAACACTAGATTTAGCAGAATCACATTGTTGTTGATCTAGAACTAGAATAGTTATAATCCTTTTATTAATCTCTGTATTACTTTTCTTATCTTTTAGGGAAATTTAAGCATCCAGAAATTGTTCAGCTTGTTTCAGCAATCTATGAGGAAAGAAACAGTGCCATAGCAGCAAATACCACTAGTACTCAAACTTAGTGTTTTAACATATAATTTATTTATAGGTTTTAACAAATTCATAACACTGTAAAGCTATCCTAATGTTTGTGCTGCAGTTATTTTCTCTTACCTCCTAGTCTGCCTTCTGATATTTTGTCGTTTTTACTTTTTTGTGTGCAATGTTTTTTCCTTTAAATTAAAACCTATACAGCAGATCTAGTAAAAAAAAAAAAAGCACCTACCTGTTGAGTGTTTCTACCTCCCTGTATACAGCACAACTACATCACAGGCAATGGCTGCCACAAGCCTTCCCTCTGTGACAATCGTAAAAGGGGAAGAGGGTCTGTGCTGGAGTTGGAATACTCGGTGCTACCTCCCTACAAATTATAGTTACCAGATAGATGCTTTTCTTAAACTGATTTTTCTTTAGTCTATATTAACAACAATAGCTGCAATAAAAGGTGGCTGAACTTTCAAAAACCCGGTCCGATTTTGGATCATTAAAGACAATGGGGACGGATAGTTCAAAAAGTTTGGATAAAATAAGTGTAAAGGGGAACAAAAGTCTCCAGACAACATTGCACCAATAAAAAGAGCACAGTCACAAAGATACAAAAAGCTGTGTCTCACCTCTTTCTTTGCTGTGGATAATGAGTGATTTATGAAAATAACCTGTGGGTACTAGGGATCAGCTTCCATAATTCACCTTATCTGGGAATACCAGATAATACCCAGCTATGTGTATGCAGTATACTTTTTACATTAAGCTGCAGCCTTGCTTCCTTTGAAGCTGATAGCCAATCACTGGATTTTCCTGCACTAAAAGTACTCTATGACTGTACCATGAAGTCCCTAAGGAGAATACCAGAAAGTCAAAGAAAGTGCAGCAATGTGTCCCTGGCTAAATACAAAGCAATTCAGGAACTGAGGGGCTTAGATGGGGTAGTGATAAAAAAAAATTCAGATAAAGGGGAGAGTATGGGACGAAAATATGTATGTGAAGACAATTAAATTATAAAAAACTTATAAAATTATAAAGAGCTCTTTAAAAGGCATCTGAAGCACATACTGGATGATGCCAGGAAGGCCAATATCATTACACAAAAGGAAATAGAATTCTTATTCATTGAGGAGCTAGTTGTACCTACCTTTTATCTGCTGACAAAGGTACACAGAAATTCTCGCTGTCCCCCAGGGCACCCTATAATGGGATGGGTGGTCTTGAAGCAGCCTGTGCCTATGCAGATTGGCATCTCCAACCACACGTGACAACTCTTGAGTCCTATATTAGGGACACTACTAATTTTATCAGTAAAATCAGAGATGTAGAAGTAACAGAAGATGTTTGGCTTGTCACGTGTGATGTGGAATCACACTATTCTAATATAGCACATGAAAGTGCAATTGAGGCAGTGAGATGCTTTCTATCAATGGAGGAAGTCCAACTTCATTATCTCCTTGCTATGCTTTGTGTTACACCACAACATTTTTCTGTTCGACAGAACATATTATTTACAGATAAGGGGCACAGCATTGGGCGCCAAGTGCGCTCCCTCAAACGCCAACCTATTTTTGGGTTGGTGGGAGAGGGAGGTGGCACTTGATGACCATTACCATCCTTATACCCAATATGTTGAGTTGTGGATAAGGTACATCGATGATATTTTAATTTTGTGGAAGGGGCCTTTAGATCTGTTGCATGACTATATCCAGGGCCTCAATAAGAACTCAATACAACACTGAATTTCTGGATTTGAGCGTGGAAGTGAGAAACAACAGACTGTGCACTACATTATATCAAAACCCACTTTGACTAATTCACTGTACATTACGAGAGCTCACATCCTAGACAGCTAGACATCCTAGAGCCACCCCCAAAGGTCAATTTATGAGGGTAAGAAGAAACTGCACTCATGTAGAGGATTTCAGAGAGGCCTCACAAGATTTGACCAGCCATTAGTGGAAAGAGGCTACCCAAAAAACCTTATTAACATAACTAGAACAAGACACACACAGGGAGATATTATTATAGTTATATTTATAACTCCATATTGCAACCAATGGGAGGGTATAAAACAGGAAGTAGAAAATAATTGGAGTATTTTACTAAGTGACACTACATTGGCTAGCATAGTGACCTATAGATCTAGAACATATCGGACAAAATATGCAGTAGCCACTATGAGTGATCCAAACATGCCCTAAACAGAGGTGTGCACCTGAGGGGTATGTTGCTGTGACGACTGCAACTTTTGTAACTATATGCTACGTAGTGATACTTTTTATTCAAAGGAATGTGATTACAAAATTAAAAGATATTTTAACTGCGATAGGAGTTGTATACTTATTCACATGTATGTGTCCTCTTCTCTATGTATGGAAAACAAGGCAGAAACCTTAAGAAAGGTTGAGTTCCCACCTTTCAAATATGAAAAATGCCCAAAGAGACACTGACTGGTGTGGCAGAACAAAGGTGATCTTAAAGCCCTTAAATGTATGGCTAAAGATAGTGTGAATCGGAATATGAGAGGAGGAGATCTGGAGACCCAGTTATTAATAAAGGAGGCTGGATGGATTTTCTGCTTAAAGACATTAGCACCGGAAGGCTTAAATGAGGAGTGGGACTTGACATCCTTTATTTAAGTTTAATGGAACTTTGGAATAATTACCTTATTGCGCTATACAATGTTTACTCCCTTTCGGAGATATACATTATTGCGAATATCGTACACTATGTTCATTGGATATTGGACGTTACGATTGCCTTATGGACTGCTTATCATTATGGGTATCGTATACTATATTCCTGGGACAGAATCAATAGTGGTTTGTTATCTGTAGGCCACACGTCAATAAACTTAAGGCAGGCTGCTACAATCCAGTAGTTGGGCCTCACCACGTCCCACGGTCCATGTAACAGAAAATTAAGAGATTGGAGAGACCCAAAAGTTGGTATTATTCCAACAGTGTCAAACCAATTTATTGAAGAAAATCACACGCAATTTTCTATATTCCTGGGATAAAGACACTACGATGGCCTTATGGATTAAAAAGGTATATCCGCTATTTACCCTGGGGAGTTATCATGTACATCTTTTGGGCTCTACTTAAAGTTGTAAATTTAATGACTTTTGAGAATGTACACCTTGTTCAACGGATGATGGATACTACCCTTATTATTATCTTCACTTACCTTGGAGAATTAACAAAGACATCTCAGGACTTAGGTATTTAAGATCTGGTTGGACCCTTCTATAGACATTGAGATGATCAATATAATGGTGAGCAATGTTAAGTTATTAGAGCATGGTCCTTCATATGTAGGTTTCATGAGTAACTATGTATACATCTATAATATAGTGTTTCCTTTATATATAGAGAAAGTTATCATGGTACTTAACTCTGCTTCTGAGATACAGATTTTTTCAGATATTATCATACAACATGTTAGACCTTATATCCATAGATTATATGTATCTGAAGACACTTTATCTGTCTCGTGAACACACATGTGAGGAGAATCATACACACGCTGATGTCACTTCCGCTGTTGAGAAAGTCTGCATAACAGACGAAACATGTACAGCTTGTGCAGTTTTTAACTGCTCTCTGACCTTAGGATGGGCTGAGTATTATACATTATCCCTTTGTGTTTGACAGTACTTGAATGATCTGCCACCGGTCTGTGATTTTTTTGTCTTCATGCCTTGATAACCTATCAAGGAGTGTGCTATGTAGCAAAAATGTTTCATTGCTTCTATATGCTATATGTCTATACATTGACAGATGGTTTCTGTCAGGAAAGTGTGTAGTGACTTGGCAAGAATGGGTTAACTATTGGTATTAGTTCTTGCAAAGGACCAATAAAAATACCATTCCACCCTGGAACAGTCCTATTGTTTATATTACGATTAGTGAAGCATGGAACCAGATCTCCTTTTCCAGACAATGTGGGGCTGAACTGTGTATCTGGAAATCTCTGCAGCTAGAGGTTGTTGCAGCTGTTGGATACATTGAGGTCACATTAAGGACAGCCATATGTATAAAATAAATATATTTGTGTATGGGAATATGTGATATGGGAACCAATATTATAATTCTGAAGGGGAAGGTAGACCCTTAAAATGATACCCAACATGGAGACCTTATTCCCTTGCCAAGGCGAGTTACTAATATCTTGGGAAATATGGATTACACGCAGGTCATGTTTGGTATTGGAGGAATTGATAATTAATACAGGAGAGGAATATGTGGTGAATATCCCAGTACAATGTACATATCTACATTTATATGGAATCTGCCTAACTGAGGGGGAATAAATGCTGTTGGCTAGTCGTAAATCTGGACATTCCTAGACACGCCAACCTCATGCATAGTCCCGGGGGTAGTCATCAAGGGGTTTAAAAATCCTTGTAGCCCCTATAACTGTGTTCATACTGAGGGGACATGTTAAAACCATGTGTATGGACCCGATGTTTCTTCCGGCCCCGGGATACAGGACTTCTTCTAGTGAGTAGGGTCTGTGGATATTTTTATCCTTTTTATTTTATATAACTGTTGTACCTATTGTATGTCATTTTATTATAACACTATTTTATTTTATTTTTGTATTATATGCACTGTCCACCTTTTGCAATATTAAATCTAAAATTTAATAAGTTTTGTCTTTGATGGTCTAAAAGAACTCAGTTAGCCTCTCATAACTTTATATGTGATTGAATGCAGTGTGCAGTGTAAAGGCTAATTAATTTGGCTTGAAAAAGCCAAATTACTGTTCCTTCTATTTCTTCTTCTTCTTTTTCTTCTTCCGTTTTATTCTTCCGCTTTTTTGGACCGTATCTCCTCCCACAGTTTTTGAGCTAGAGACATGAAATTCACAGACGTGCGGGGCATATAGGAGAAGTGTGCTGTCTTCTAGCTAAGGAATCCGCGGAAGCGTTATGGCGTTATCGGCGAATTTCCAGACATTTTTTACCATAGACTATAATGGTAACAATCCTCAAATGTGGATATTTCAAAACAGTTTTTTTCATGGTCATAAATACAAATGGTGATACCCCCAACCCCCCACACAGACCCAGGTACACCCACCTACTGACCTACCTTTCCATTCCCATGGAAGCCATATTTAAAGGGTAACTAAAGTCAAAAAAACTAATTTAGATTTATCCTCAATAAAAGATAGTTTTATGGTTATAAACACAAAAAAGACATACCCCCTCAACCAAACCCAGGTACACACACCTACTAATCTATGTATCCATTACTGTGGCAGCCATACTTAAAGGGTAACTAAAGTAAAAAAAAAAAACTAATTTAGATTTATTCTCAATAAAAGATAGTTTTATGGTTGTAAACACAAAAAAAGACATACCCCCTCAACCAGACCCAGGTACACACACCTACTGATCTACTTATCCATTACGGTGGCAGCCATATTTAAAGGGTAACTAAAGTCAAAAAAACTAATTTAGATTTATCCTCAATAAAAGATAGTTTTATGGTTGTAAACACAAAAAAGACATTCCCCCTCAACCAGACCCCGGTACACACACCTACTAATCTACTAATTCATTATGGTGGTAGCCATACTTTAAGGGTAACTAAAGTACTAAAGTCAAAAAAATTAATTTTGATAAATAATAAAAAAGGTTTGTTTTTTTAACCCCCATGTGGCACAGTTACATACACCTACTGACCTACCCATCCATTACTGTTGCAGCCATACCTAAAGGGTAACTAAAGTAAAAAAAAATTTTTTGACCAATCATCAAAAAAGTTTGTTTTTTTAACCCCCAACCGGACACAGGTACACACACCTACTAATCTACTTATCCATTACTGTGGCAGCCATACTTAAAGGGTAACTAAAGTCAAAAAAATAAATTTTGACCAATCATCAAAAAAGTTTGTTTTTTTAAGCCCCACGTGGTACAGGTACATACAACTACTGACCTATCCCTCCATTACTGTGGCACCCATATTTAAAGGGTAACTAAAGTCAAAAAACTAATTTTGACCAATCATCTAAAAAGTTTTTTTTTTTAATCCCTAACCTGACCCAGGTACACCACCCTACTGATCTATTTATCCATTGCTGTGGCAGCCATACTTAAAGGGTAACTAAAGTAAAAAAAAAAGAATTTTGACCAATCATCAAAATGTTTGTTTTTTTAACCCCCACATGGCACGGTACATCACCCTACTGACGACCTACCCCTCGATTACTGTGTGCAGCCATACCTAAAGGGTAACAAAGTAAAAAAAAAGAATTTTGACCAATCATCAAAAAAGTTTGTTTTTTTAACCCCACACATGGCACAGGTACATACACCTACTGACCTACCCTCCATTACTGTTGCAGCATACCTAAAGGGTATCTAAAGTCAAAACATTTTTTTGACCAATCATCAAAAAAGTTTGGTTTTTTTTAACCCCCAACTTGACACAGGTAACACACCTACTGATCTACTTATCCATTACTGTGGCAGACATACTTAAAGGGTAACTAAAGTAAAAAAAACTAACTTGATTTATTCTCAATAAATATAGTTTTATGTTGTCACAAAAAAGACATACCCCCTCAACCAGACCCAGGTACACACACCTACTAATCTACTAATTCATTATGGTGGTAGCCATACTTAAAGGGTAACTAAGTCAAAAAAACTAATTTAGATTTATCCTCAATATAGTTTTATGGGTTTGTAAACACAAAAAAGACATACCCCCTCAACCAGACCCAGGTACACACACCTACTAATCTACTAATTCATTATGGTGGTAGCCATACTTAAAGGGTAACTAAAGTAAAATAAATACATTTTGATTAATAATAAAAAAGATTTGCCCCCCCATGTGGCACAGTTACATACACCTACTGGCCTACCCCTCCATTACTGTTGCAGCCATACCTAAAGGGTAACTGAATTCAAAAAAATTAATTTTGACCAATCATCAAAAATGTTTGTTTTTTTTAACCCCCAACTGGACACAGGTACACACACCTACTGATCTACTTATCCATTACTGTGGCAGCCATACCTAAAGGGTAACTAAATAAAAAAAACATTTTGACCAATCATCAAAACAGTTTGTTTTTTTAACACCCAACCCGACACAGGTACACACACCTACTGATTTACTTATCCATTACTGTGGCAGACATACTTAAAGGGTAACTAAAGTCAAAAAAATAAATTTTGACCAATCATCAAAAAAGTTTGTTTTTTTAAGCCCCACGTGGTACAGGTACATACAACTACTGACCTATCCCTCCATTACTGTGGCACCCATATTTAAAGGGTAACTAAAGTCAAAAAAACTAATTTTGACCAATCATCTAAAAAGTTTGTTTTTTTTAATCCCTAACCTGACCCAGGTACACACACCTACTGATCTATTTATCCATTGCTGTGGCAGCCATACTTAAAGGGTAACTAAAGTAAAAAAAAAAGAATTTTGACCAATCATCAAAAATGTTTGTTTTTTTAACCCCCACATGGCACAGGTACATACACCTACTGACCTACCCCTCGATTACTGTTGCAGCCATACCTAAAGGGTAACAAAAGTAAAAAAAAAGAATTTTGACCAATCATCAAAAAAGTTTGTTTTTTTAACCCCCACATGGCACAGGTACATACACCTACTGACCTACCCCTCCATTACTGTTGCAGCCATACCTAAAGGGTATCTAAAGTCAAAACATTTTTTTGACCAATCATCAAAAAAGTTTGGTTTTTTTTAACCCCCAACTTGACACAGGTACACACACCTACTGATCTACTTATCCATTACTGTGGCAGACATACTTAAAGGGTAACTAAAGTAAAAAAAACTAATTTAGATTTATTCTCAATAAAATATAGTTTTATTGTTGTAAACACAAAAAAGACATACCCCCTCAACCAGGGACCCCAGTACACACCACCTACTAATTACTAATTCATATGGTGGTAGCCATAATTAAAGGGTAACTAAAGTAAAATAAATACATTTTGATTAATAATAAAAAAGGTTTGCCCCCCATGTGGCACAGTTACATACACCTACTGGCCTACCCCTCCATTACTGTTGCAGCCATACCTAAAGGTAACTGAATTCAAAAAAATTAATTTTGACCAATCATCAAAAATGTTTGTTTTTTTTAACCCCCAACTGGACACAGGTACACACACCTACTGATCTACTTATCCATTACTGTGGCAGCCATACCTAAAGGGTAACTAAATAAAAAAAACATTTTGACCAATCATCAAAACAGTTTGTTTTTTAACACCCAACCGACACAGGTACACACACCTACTGATTTACTTATCCATTGTGACTTTTTTGTTTTTGTTGTGGCGAATACTTAAAGGGTAACTAAAGTCAAATTTTTTTTGACCAATCATCAAAAAGATACAGAGAGATTCAATAAAAGTTCTTATCATTGAAAATGGTGCTAATTTTGCCCTAACCAATCAGATGTTAGCTTTCTGATTGATTGGATCAAAATTAGCACCACTTTGGGCTGGGTACACACAAAAGTTTTTTTTGTCCCAAACAAGTGTTCACTACAAACTCATCATTCCCATTATTGAGTTTAAAATCTGCAGCAAACACACATATTCTCTTCCAAAATGCAGCCCTTCAAACCAAATTCAAAGTTTATACTTAAATTTTCCCTTTCTAGTTAACTCTGTGACTGCTTGTGAAGGACTGATGCTAATTAGCCAGTTAGTTTCTGGAGTGAATGGTGTAGTGTTAACCATTTAGCTGCCAGGACAGGGGTGTGCATAGTCAGTGAGAGTCAAGAGTGTTTTTGGGGCATCTTTAAGGCCATAACTTAAAGTGGTGGCAGCTTGTACCGATTGATTGGTCAGATCACGTGCCCAGCGAACTGGCGTTCATGACAGTTTCTGATTTACTGAAGAACAGACACTTACCTGCGGACCCGCTCCAGCGCCGAAATCCCAGACGCCTCCGACACATCTCCAGTCCTTTGCACTGTGCGCACACAGTGTGAATGAGCGAGGACGCGGCGGAGACAGTGACAGTGACTGACAGTGAAGTTGGCTCTGGAAAGGGTCCGCGGGTAAGTGTCTCCTCCTCTCCTGTACGATTTACTGCCTCCTCTCCTGTAATATTTACTGCCTCCTCTCCTGTAAGATTTACTGAAGAACAGGAGGTAAGAGATAGTGCATTTACCTCCTGTTCTTCAGATAGAACCAGATAGAAACCAACTTACTTTTTTGATGGACATACCCTTTAACATTCTCGGAGTGATTTTCTCTGTTTATATGAGGGTGTGCCTAAAGCCGGGGTGGTGGTGGTGGGGGTGTATGTGTGGTAAAAACCCTTCCACCATACCTCCAAAATAAAATCTAAATCCCATCTCTAGATAAAATTTATGAGACGTTATTGCTGAATCTTATTACTTCCTGCTTGAACACTTGTTTTCAGCCATGTGACCAGCTTGTAGTCATGTGACCATCCTCTGCCTGCATTAATAGACTCCCCATCTCAGCTGTAATTTTTTTCGCCAAGCAATTCCTGTTATCCCCAGCATTAAGTCTTAATTGTGCATGCTTTGCCCCCTGGGGTGAAAGGTGTGGCAGAGGTCTGATGATGTCACACAACCTACTGGAAACAGGCTCTTTAACACTGGCTGCTGACCTGCAAGGCAGTCTTAACACTTGAAAGCACAATTGGGTTTTAGGTTTTGTCTCCTGAGGAAGCCCGCTGGGTAGCGACTAGTGTGTGAGCTTTTATCCTGGATGAAATTTTTTTGTTCTTAACTACTTTTTGCAATTAACACTAAACAGGTTCACAGGCCGGGGTGGAGCAGGGCGCGACCTTGTGGGAGGATGCTTTTGCTAGTGGCTGAATTCAGACTCATTAGATACAATGCCAAAAACAGTTTGATGCGGTCGCTGTTTTACAAGTGAATTTTCTGTTGATGTACAGATCCTAGGGTAGCTGACAGAGGTCATCCACATGAGAGGTGGAGATACCAAAAACTGTCGGAACCTTTGGACACAGCAACCGATATTAGGACCAATATATCTGTCATCACGGCAGAACTTTCCTATAGAATACTATTCGGCCCGCTCCCCAGAAGCCTGATATGTAGAACCTAAATGGGTGCCTGAAACACCACTACAAGGGATAAGTACTATAAGCATATATATCCTAATGTCATATGTCTTAGAAATCTATATGGTGATTGAACAGTGACATTTCGGGGCTCATTAATATCAGGAGTTATTGCATACAATTTGCAATTTTTTTTAATATGATATAACACTGATATACAGCATCTATTTGCAATATTACAGAGTGCACAACCCACCAAGCTTATCTCAAGAATATACACTAACCTACATATACCACAGACTATCAAAGTCTTAGTGACCAAAAGAACGGCATGGGAGGGGGATGTTGGGGTTTCGGGGAATGAGGAATGGGAGGAAGTGTTGGCGGCCCACATGTTCATTTCACCCAAGCAGTCAGATAAACTTACCCATATGTTAGTTCTACACAGGAGCATACATAACACTCATTAAGGTCATTAAGATACAAAGCTAACCAAAGCCCTTTATGCCCCAAGTGCCAGCAAATGGCAGGCTCTTTCTTAGATATGATGTGGGCTTTGTTACAAATCTAAGGCTAATGGTGACTAATTGATTATATGGGATCTCCAGTAGGTCTTGATCCCAAAGAATATTTATTGGGTATTAAGGAACACTTAGATTTAAACAAATTCCAAACAATATTTATAGCTGATATCATGTTAACAGCCAAGAAATTGGTAGCAAAACATTGGACATTACCACCACCTTTATACAATGGAAGATGGATGTAAATACCACATTACCATACAAAAAAATAATTTACACCCAGAAGTGTAAATGGATATGGTATCGGGTTAACATGGGTTTTATCCTTATTTTATATATATTGAATCTCCCCCATAGATTCCAGATAAGCGTGTTTTCATTAAAATGGCTTTGTACACTATGCGCATAGTGTATGAATCCATTGGGACCTGTCCGAGGAACGTGGCAGAAGATCGAACGATCGGGTAAGTTCCGAACCTTCTCTCCTGGCTCCTGCAGGTTTTATTGAAGAACGATAGGTAAGACACAGCTCCTTTATCTCCTGTTCTTCAATAAAACTGAATGGCAAAAAATTAATTTACCAGTGGAGATACCCTTTAACTATAGTTTAAATTAGCGTGCATGCGCGCTATAGTTAAATTGAAACCGTTGGTGGATCGCGTGTCCACCCTTAAAACAGAAAACTGGTCACATTACCTTTACCCAAACCCAACTCATATATTCAGCACATTGTTAGATTTATTATTAACCAGATATTTACAGTAAGTATAATACAGTAAGTATAATTAATTCCTCTCAGTAAGTAAAATTAATTCCTTTCTGGCTCTTTTCTCCATGCAGTCAAACAAGTCTGTGACTGCTGACATTAAAAGCAAACATAATAAACTGGTACAAATAGCTATTGGGGCTGCGGATAGATAACTAGCAAGTCAACGGATTTTCGTTTAAAGGGTGCATATGACCTTTAAATGGCAAAATATGTACAGTGCAGTATACAACGTAAAATAATTTAATAAAAATTATTAGAACACTTAGGCTTTTTTTAGCGATTTCTGCAGATCTAGATGTTCAGTGCCAGAAAACGCACAGGGTTATTCAATAAAAGTTCTTATTGTTTAAAATGGTGCTAATTTTGCCCCAAACAATCAAATCTTATTTAACATTTGAAAGCTAACATCTGGTTGGTTGGGGCAAAATTAGCACCATTTTAAACGATAAGAACTTTTATTGAATAACCCTGGTACGGGGAGATTCAATATTGCTGCGCCCGTTACTTACCTTAGCCCAATCCTGCGATACAATAACTGACGTAAACGAGATTATGTCAGTTATTGCATCGCGGGATCGGGCTAAGGTAAGGAGCGGGACTTTAACGATCCACAAGCCGTAGCGTTAAGTTTCACGCTACAAAGTAGCGCAAAATTTAATGCTACGGGTTTTGGATCGTTAGTACAGCGCTATTTCCAAAAACATTCGGAAATGGCACTGTGCTCTAAAATCCATCCAAAACCCACGTTAACCCAAATTTTTTAGGGTTAACGTGGGTTTTAGATGGAAAAGAGCCATATTGAATCTCCCCCGTAGTGTTTTATCATCGTTGACCACTCAAGAAACACTGGTAACCAATACCTGAGCGAAAACAAGCCGCTTGTTAGCCTTAGTTACTTTTACATTTGGAAATAAGCTCATTTGTCATCTAGGAACTACATATGTTTAATTTTAAAGATGTTAAGTATGTATTTTGTATAAGAGTAAAGAGCTAAGTACATATTGTACACAGCCAAGGTAGATACGTAATCCTACAGCTAGCATGAAGCACTACTTCTATGAGAAGGATCTAATTAAAAATGTCTGCAGGCTAATCTTTTCTATAAAGTTCAAGTAGTTACAGTATTTAAAGGAATCATTTTCTTATACTGTATTTTACTTCATTTTGTGAACCAGCCCTGAAGGGGAAATGTTTTCAGTGATCATTCTAATTGGTTTTATCGAAACATTTTTTTTATGTTTAAAAAAGCGAATAAAACCCCACAAAATTAATAATGACTAATAACAAAATTGCCAGAGGCTTCACTGTCGTTATGGCATTATCCATACATACCAAAGTGTATCCAGTCAGTGGTTTAACTGCTTCATATTCTAACTCAATTCTTATATGCATTGCAAGGATTTTCCCGCCCATACATTTCTTTTTTGTTGTTAAATTGCTGACCAGCTCTTCCAAGTCAGAAAACACACATGCACTGTTAGTGGGGCTTTCTTACAACGAAAAGATTTAAAGAACAGGAAAACAAAAATCCAGACCAGTAGACAGGTCCAGATTTACTATTAGGCACAGTAGGCATGTGCCTAGGGTCCCCAGTGGTTGTAGGTGCTGCTGCCAATCTCCCCCACCAATCCACTCAGATTTTCCAGGTGTTCCTATTAGGACAGGATTGCCCAGACTGCAGGGACAAAATCCTGAGTCCCGCAGTCAGGGTTGAAATCCCGTACAGAGACTGGCCCTTTCAACCCCGCCAAGTTATGCCCCCTCCCCACCTGGTTACTCCCTACCTTCTCCTATGACCGTCAACCCGCCCCCTAGCCCCGCCTTTCCCCCCCCCACCGGCCACCATGACATCAATGTGAGGTCATAACCCTACCCCCTCCTGCTCGGGGGGAGGCCAACATTTGGCAACCCTGAATCCACCCCATTTGTCAGGACAGTGTGTAGTGACTTGGCAAGAATGGATTAACTATTAGTACTTGGCCTTTCAAAGGACCAATAAAATGCCATTCCACCCTGGAACAGTTCTATTGTTTATATTACGATTAGTGAAGCATGGAACCAGATCTTCTTTTCCAGACAATGTGGGGCCGAACCCTGTATTTGGAATTCTCAGCTAGGGGTCTGGTGAGTACCTTAAGAGGTCACTTTAAGGAAAACCATACATGGAAAATAAATGTATTTCGGTATTGGAATATGTAAGACAGAAACCAATATTATATTTGTGAATGGGACGGTAGGCCCATTAAAATGATACCCAACCTGGAGATCTTATTTCCTTGCCAAGGCGAGTTACTAATATCTTGGTAAATATGTATTACACACAGGTCAGGTTTGGTATTGGAGGAATTGATAATTAATACAGGAGAGGAATATGTGGTCAATATACGTATATTATATTATAATATGTATACAATGTACATATCTATATATGGAATCTGCCTAACTGAGGGGTAATGAATGCTTTTGGCTAGTCATAGACACTCCCACCTCATGCATAGCCCAGGAGGGGGGTTTATCAAGGAGTTTAAAAATCCTTGTAGCCCCTATAACTGTGTTCATACTGAGGGGACATGCTAAATGTGTATGGAGATATTATCTTCCTGCCCCGGGACACAGGGCTTTTCTAGTAGTAGGGTCTGTGAATATTTTTATCCTTTTTATTTTATACAACTGTTGTACCTATTGTATGTCATTTAACACCATTTTTATTTTATTTTTGTATTATATGCACTGTCCACCTTTTGGAATATTAAAACTAAAATTTAATTAGTTTTGATGCTCTAAAAGAACTCAGTTAGCCTCTGATAAGTTTGAATGTGGTTGAATGTAATGTTTTGCAGTGTAAATGCTAATTAAGTCTGTGACTGCTTGTGAAGGACTGATGCTAATTAACCAGTTAATTGCTGGAGTGAATGGTGTAGTGTTAACCATTTAGTTGCCAGGACAGGGGTGTGCATAGTCAGTGGGAGTCAAGAGTGTTTTTGGGGCGTCTTTAAGTTCGCTTGTACCGATTGATTGGTCAGATCACATGCCCAGCGAACTTGCATTCGTGACACCATTTATAGTCTATTTTTATCCCAAAAAAGAGAAAACGGGTATGGTTTAGGGGTGTGGTCTGTGTTTAGGGATGGGACTATGGGCACCAGGCTTTTGGGGATAAAGGCTCCTGAAGTGTAAATCTGTCCCTGCCAGTAGATAAACTAATTTCAATACTTTTTTAGATCTGTATTTTTTTCCCTCCCTGGCAAATACTTTAAAGGTGTTTTAAATACCTGTGTAACTTTAATTTCTACCAATACAATTTTTTTTATCTATATCATGGAAATACATGCGTTTCTGGACAGAAATATGTGCAGCAGTGCTTTTTAAAAACTGATCGGACAGCATTAGTGTGAATGTTAATATTGCAATCATATGGGAAATAAGTTACCTTGCCGGTGTCGGACTGGTGTCTGAACTATTGGGGTCCACCAGTAAATCTGAGACAAGGGGCCCACCAGGATGAGTTTAGGGGCCCATCTAACATGTCATATCTCTATTATCACTCATTTATATATCTATCTTACTTCTACTGGCTTCTTTTGTTTGTTAGAATGCATTTATTACTGTTTGGCTCTGTAGTTGAATTAAAGCAGTTGTCTCTGTTTTCTTGGTGTCTGGGGTGAGTGGGCCCATCGGGGGATTCCTCTCAATCCCTGTGGGCCAGTCTGTCACTGGACCTTTCTTAATTAAAAACACATGTGCTTTCAGAAAACTGCAAACAACTGCACAGAAATGCATATAATGTGAATTTACTCTAAAGGTCCGTACACACGTGTGATCGCGGGTCCCGACCCATGTCGCACAATGTTTATGAACAAACATTTCGGCCTATAATCTGCCCATTTGTAGGCCCTTTGTCGGCCAAAACGGACGTTCATTCGGAGATCCGCCAGGTCGTGGAACAATCCCCGACCGAATGTCCGTTTCGCCCAATAAAGGGCCTACACACGGGCTGATTATCGGCCGAATCATTCGTTCATACACATCGTGCGTCGCAGGATGAACCTTTACACAGTACAAGACACTTGGTCCCATGTTGCTGATTTCTAGTTAAAAATTTAATTGAGCAATTGAGCAAGATCTTTTCTAATTATCCTGATCAAATCTACTGTCTTGCAATTGCCAAGAGCATTCCCACCTAAAAGTATTAATACTATCTTTGGGGAGCCCCATTGCTTGAATTATCGAGAAATTGTAGGGAAAATATCAAGCCACCGCCCCCCTCTTCGCCCATGACACTGAATTGTCAGTTGAGAAGTCAGGAAGGCTAAGTTCAGACGAAATTTCTTCTGCGCAGCTCTCTGCAGAGCCCAGTGTATAAAAGAATGCCCAATGATCCACACCCTCCACTGTTTATTACCTGTGGATAAAATTATACAGCTTCAACTAAAAGGCCTGACATACAATTTTTATAGCTTTGATTACCATTTGCCCAAGTGTTTAATTTTCTCAACTGGGAAGTTAAAGGGAAAACCCTGTGTGGCTGCTCCTATGCTAAAAGAATGTCTACTATGATACTGCCAATCACCTTCAAATTCCTTGACTGCTAGCTGAAGAACTTTACATAAATATATGCTGTTTTTCCTCATGAATAATGTCCTCATGAATAATTATTTTGAGGAATTAAAAATTCCTCAAAAGATTTTACTGTACAAATCTCCTGAACCTGTTATTGGCCCAACTATTACACTTTTCCTTTTCCTGTAATATCAGTCTTAGATCTCCTCAGCACAATGCATAATCTGTCCTTAATTAAAGAATGTCTGAAAAAAGAATGCAAAGCCAGAAGAAAGGACAAAATAAATGCTACCGTAGTCTAAATATTTTTACTTCATAACCTGAGTTCTATCAGGGTTATTCAATAAAAGTTCTTATCGTTTAAAATGGTGCTAATTTTGGCCCAACCAATCAGATGTTAGCTTTCAAATATTAAATAAGATCTGATTGGTTGGGGCAAAATTAGCACCATTTTAAACTATAAGAACTTCTATTGAATCTCCCTGTATGTTACTATGTAACATATCCCATCTAAAACTGCAATGACTTTCTTTAGCATGGGAAGAGTAATAGGGCGCCTAACATCTTGTGATGTTTAACTGTGGCGAATTATTTATCTTCTTATTATTCACTATCTTAAAAAAGTAAGAAACACCCACTACAATTTTATCAAACCAGTATCAAACAATAACAAACATTAGTAACAATTCTTCCTCTTTTACAACATTCTAATATTCTTTTCTGAATTTATTCCAACATGACCAGCTGTTGCAGTAAGGAAGCCATGTCTTTAGCACCACTGACTGTCCACAAAACTCTCTTACCCTGGACGTATAGGCTCCCAGAATTCCTCTGCTATGCTGACCCTCTCTTCCCGGGAATGTTCAGCTAGTTGTCTGAAATGCTTCATCTGTAAATAGATATGAACTGGATTGCGGATCCGAACCGGTTCCATGGCAGATTTCCGAGTATTAAGAATTTGGGTGGATTTTTCCGAACCGCATTCAATAATTCAAGAATTTTTTGCGAATTTTTGAAAACGATGAAGCCCAAGTTCCCCAGTGGCAGCTATTTTTATCAGTGCAAAACCCTGGGTATAAAAGGCATTTCTTGAGAAACCATTTTGTCAGTGTGTTGGGGTGAGTTTAGTGGATTGGTATAATGGTTGATCAAGATTTAATTTTTGATTTAAGTTGCCCTTTAAATAGGGCTGCTGTGGAAATAGAAGGGTTCGTCAGTACGTGTGATTACCTGTCTGTGTGGGTATCATTATGCATTTAAAAGTGTAAAAAAAAATTTTAAGATTGGTCAAGATTTTATTTTTGACTTTAGTTTCCCTTTACATAGGGCTGCCATAGGAATGGAAGGGTGGATCAATAGTGTTTTTACCTGTGTCTGTGTGGGTATCAGTTTGCATTTAAGAGTGTTTAAGTAACTTTATAATGTTTTTGACTTTAGTTACCCTTTAAATAGGGCTGTTATAGAATAATAAAAGAAGATGTAAAAACCAGTGAATTAGAATTAGAAAGAACTGGGATCTCAAGCTAAATTAATGGATTTGTGAAGGATAAGTTCTTGAAGATGTTTCGCTAGTCATCCAACTGGCTTTCTCAATTCAGAATGACTTGTACAAGAATTTGTGGCAATTATGTAATTGATTCATCCATTTTTCTTCCCTCCAACACTCAAACCATTCTTCCGAAAACCAGCGATCGTTAAAATAAGCATCACAACCTTTTCTTAGATGTTACATTCGTGTATAAATGCAGCTAATCGCATGAGACAAACTCATCTTGCCATTTATGATTTCCATTAAACTGATCTAAAAAGCTATCCCGTACTATAAGATCTTCTGTAACAACTTCTGTAATATGTACACGCCACAAAGGATGCTCCATTCCCTTATTGCTGTCGATAAGGTGCCTGTTGAATGCCCTACCCATTGGGATCACCCTTGATGCAGAATTAAAATAATCCAGTAATGACTGGACTTCTTTTACTGACATCTTTCTAACAGATATCACATTTTTTTAAGCTGTTTCAGTTTTTTGCTGGGAAGGATAAGTTTCATTCTCTAGAAATCAATGATTATCCCCAGAAATTGTCTCTTTGTCTGCCGCAATAGGGATGGTGAACCTCTCTGTACAATAAACTCCTGAGTAAACACTTGATTTTGTAGGGCCAATAAATAAAAAATCATTTAAAAAATGCAGAATTTAATTAGAACTTGTTTAACATCCCTTTCAAAGTAAAATAAAAGCAAATATTTCAAAGTAAAGGCAAAAGATACTACATCCCATCGGCAGACATCGTTCATAATAGAAATTTCCTTCCAGTGCAAAACCCAGAATGTGATGACACTTTGGGTTAATTGGTAAAAGTCTAAATGCTGACTGAATGTTGGCTTTTCACAATAAGGATCCCTGACCACTGGCTCTCAGCAGCTCCAATGTTTTGTCAAGGAAGTTTCCTGTGAGTGTAACGAACTTGTGAGTGGCCCTTTCTCTTAAGGACCTTGATCTCAAGGACATAAAAAAAGGACACTTAATCATTTGATGGTTGTATGGTGTGTGTGAAAGTTTGAAAGTAAGGATTGTTTGACAGTTTGAAAATAAGGATTGTTTGTACTGTTAAAAACTGTGTGCAGGATTGAGTGTGCAGTAAGCAGACTAATCTTTCTTTTCCAGTTAAAGGGTGTGCTGGACTTCTATTTCTAGTATTGTACCTGTTTGTAATCACAAACAGGCTGCGAAAGGGTTAATAAGTGTTTGTGTTTTTTTTTTTTAATTTCCCATCCGTCTTTCTGGCTCTTGCACTAATTGGTGTGGGGGTTGGGGCCTATTAGTTAAATAGGATTCACAGTGTTGGGCCTGTGGTTTGGACCTAACAAAAGGAAGTTTCCTGTGAGTGGCCCTTTCTCTTGATGACCTTGATCTCAAGGACATAAAAAAAGGACACCTAATCATTTGATGGTTGTATGGTGTGTTTGAAAGTAAGGATTGTTTGACAGTTTGAAAATAAGGATTGTTTGTACTGTTAAAAACTGTGTGCAGGATTGAGTGTGCAGTAAGCAGACTAATCTTTCTTCTTCCATTTAAAGGGGTGTGCTGTACTTCTATATTCTAGTATTGTACCTGTTGTAATCACAAACAGGCTGCGAAAGGGTTAATAAGTGTTTGTTTTTTTTTTCCCTCTCTTTCTGGCTCTTGCACTAATTGGTGTGGGGGTTGGGGCCTATTAGTTAAATAGGATTCACAGTGTTGGCCTTGTCTGGACCTAACAAAGGAGTTTCCTGTGAGTGTAACGAACTTGTGAGTGGCCCTTTCTCTTAAGGACCTTGATCTCAGGAACAAAAAAGGACACTTAATCATTTGAGGTTGTATGGTGTGTGTAAAGTTTGAAAGTAAGGATTGTTTGACAGTTTGAAAATAAGGATTGTTTGTACTGTTAAAAACTGTGTGCAGGATTGAGTGTGCAGTAAGCAGACTAATCTTTCTTCTTCCAGTTAAAGGGTGTGCTGGACTCTATATTCTAGTATTTGTACCTGTTGTAATCACAAACAGGCTGCGAAAGGGTTAATAAGTGTTTGTTTTTTTTCCCTCTCTTTCTGGCTCTTGCACTAATGGTGTGGGGGTTGGGGCCTATTAGTTAAATAGGATTCACAGGTTGGGCCTGTGGTTTGGACCTAACAAAAGGAAGTTTCCTGTGAGTGTAACGAACTTGTGAGTGGCCCTTTCTCTTAAGGACCTTGATCTCAAGGACATAAAAAAAGGACATTGAAACAAGAAGGGCAATTAAACAAGGTTTGTGCGTCACTGTGTTGGTGTGGTGTATTAGAAGGGACAGTTTTGTCAGTACCATGCAATGTGCATCGTGCCACATGTATAGGAACCTGGAGCAGACGTTCCGGGGAACCTATGTCTGTGTGTGGTGTGAGTGGGTTGCCCGTTTGGAAGCTGAGGTGGAGAGTCTAAGGGGGCAGCTTGCAGCATTGCGGGGATTGGCAGAACTGGGGGGTCAGCAGGCACTGGCTGGGGCCAGTATAGAGGTGGGTGGAAGAGGGACATGAAAGGATGAGGAAGGAGGTAGTTTTGTTAGGGTTACTAGGGGAAGTGGGGGACGGAAGAGTAGGGGGGCTTCTTCCCAGATTGTCCATCCCAACAGATTTGCCGCCTTAGGTAATGAAGTGGAGGAGGACACCTCGGAATTAGCATGTATGGAGGGGGCTAGTCCCTTGAGCACCCAGGGGACTGCCTTCTCTGATACAAGGGAGGAGGAACGAAGGGTCAGGAATGCAAGGCAGGTGGTAGTGGTAGGGGACTCCATTATAAGGAAGGTAGATAGGGTAATCTGCCGCCAAGACCCTACATGCCGAACTGTGTGTTGCCTGCCTGGTGCTAGGGTTCGGCATGTGGTGGATCGTGTAGACAGATTATTGGGTGGGGCCGGGTGTGACCCGGCGGTCTTGGTTCACATTGGTGCCAATGACAAAGTTAGAGGTGGAGGTGAGGTCCTTAAACATGATTTCCGAGAACTAGGGGCCAAGATAAAAGCAAGGACCTCCAGGGTAGTGTTTTCAGAAATACTACCGCAGCCACGTGCTAAGCCAGGGAGACAGCGGGAGCTTAGGAGCATTAATGCGTGGCTAAGAGAGTGGTGTAAGGAAGAAGGGTTTGGGTTTATTGAGAACTGGGCAGACTTTGCTGTCGGCTACAGGCTCTTTAGTAGGGATGGGTTGCACCTCACTGATGGTGGTGCAGCTGTTTTAGGGGAGAAGATGGCTAGAGGGTTGGAGGAGATTTTAAACTAGGTTTGCGGGGGAGGGTATTAGCAGTCTCACTGGGATAGATTGTCCAGGAGGAAAGCAGGGTGTAGATAGGCCAGTGGTGGGTGGAAAGGGGGGTGGGGCTAGCATAGGGGATAGGGAGGAATGTGTATCAAAGTGTACAAATAAATTACAGGATCATAATCTAAAATGTATGTTTGCAAATGCGAGAAGCCTGGCTGACAAAATGGGTGAATTGGAAATGATGGCATTGAATGAAAAGTATGATGTAATAGGTATAGCAGAAACGTGGTTGAACAGTTCTCACGACTGGGCTGTAAATATAGAAGGATATGCCTTGTTTAGGCAGGACAGAAAAAAAAGGAAAGGGGGAGGAGTATGTGTATATGTTAAAAAAGAATTGAAGCCAAATTTAAAAGAAGAGATAGCTGGTGATATGGATGATAAAGTGGAGGCAATATGGGTGGAATTAGGCAACAGGAAAGGGGGTAATGTCATTGTTGGTGTCTGCTATAAGCCGCCAAATGCTAGCAGAGAGGAGGTGAGTCAACTTCATATGCAGTTGGCAAGGGCTGCAAGTTTGGGGAGTGTGCTCATTATGGGGGACTTCAATTACCCTGACATTGATTGGTGTGGTGGAACTGCCATCACAGAAAAAGGCGATGAGTTCCTGAATTTGCTGCAGGATAATTTTCTCTCACAGGTGGTTGAGGTTCCTACTAGAAAAGGAGCTCTGTTGGATCTGGTAATATCTAACATTGTGGAGCGCATTATAGATATAAAGGTAACTGGAGGCTTAGGGAATAGTGACCATGAAATAGTGGCATTTGGACTTTATCGAAAGGAAAAGTGCGCTGGGTTAACAAAGACATTTAATTTCAGGAAAGCAAATTTTCCCAGGTTAAAAGCAGCTCTTCAGAATGTCAACTGGGATAATGTATTATCAGGTAAAGGTACTGAACAGAAGTGGACTGTGTTCAAGGGGATTTTAAGCCAGTTCACATCTAAATTTATACCCTTGGGAAATAAATGTAAAAAAAATAAATCCGCGCCCATGTGGCTGAATTCTGATGTAAAGAGGCAAATGGTAAGGAAGAAAAAGGCATTTAAAACCTTTAAGGCAGAGGGATCGGAAAGGGCCTTTAGGGAGTATAAAAACTGTAACAAGGAGTGTAAGAAAGCAATCAAACTAGCTAAAATTAATAATGAAGTTAGGATAGCTGAAGAAAGCATCACTAAGCCTAAACATTTTTTTAAGTATATTAATAGTAAGAAGATGAGGACTGAGAATGTGGCACCATTAATTAATGGGGATAAGTTAGTTACGGAGGATGGCGATAAAGCAAATGTCTTGAATAATTTTTTTTCCTCTGTATACACTATAGAAGATCCAAGTACAGATATCATAGAGTATAGTAGCAATAAAGGTATACAAGATTCAAGTTCACTTTGGTTAACCGAGGATATGGTACAGAAAGAACTAAATAAGGTTAATATTAGTAAATCTCCTGGACCGGATAAAATACATCCTAGGGTACTTAGGGAGCTAAGTTCAGTTTTATCTAGGCCATTGTTTCTTATTTTTGCTGATTCCCTCATGTCCGGTGGTGTGCCTCTGGATTGGAAAAAGGCTGATGTTATTCCAATATTCAAAAAGGGTAGTCGTTCACAGCCGGGTAATTACAGGCCTGTAAGTTTAACTTCAGTGGTGGGGAAGATCCTGGAAAGTTTAATAAGGGATCATGTTCTAGAGTATGTTTCAAGGACTGACATTATAAGTAGTAACCAGCATGGATTTAGGAGGAATAGATCTTGTCAAACTAACTTGCTTGGCTTTTATGAGGAAGTAAGTAGAAATTTAGACTCTGGTATAGCAGTAGATGTAGTTTACTTGGATTTTGCAAAGGCTTTTGATACAGTCCCCCATAGGCGACTAATGAATAAGCTAAGGTCTGTTGGTCTGGGGAGTCACATTTGTACATGGATAGAAAATTGGTTAAAGAATAGGATGCAGAGAGTAGTTGTTAATGGGGCTTCATCATTATGGACTAAAGTGCTAAGTGGGGTGCCACAGGGTTCTGTGTTGGGGCCGCTTCTATTTAATCTATTTATTAATGATTTGGAAGTGGGTATTGTCAGCAAGGTTTCTGTGTTTGCTGACGACACAAAACTTTGTCGACCATTAAAAACATCAGAGGATGTGCAATCGTTGCAAGGGGATCTAGATAGATTATCACATTGGGCTGCTAAGTGGCAGATGAAATTCAATGTTGATAAATGTAAGGTGATGCATTTTGGACTTAAAAATACTTGTGCTACTTATACTATAAATGGCTCTGTGTTAAGTGAATCCCTGTTGGAAAGGGATCTTGGAGTTTTGGTGGATAACAAACTTAAAGGTAGCAAGCAGTGCCAGGCGGCAACAGCCAGAGCCAGCATGGTATTGTCTTGTATAAAGCGAGGTGTGGATTCAAGGGAGGAGAATGTAATTCTCCCTCTTTACAAAGCATTGGTAAGGCCTCATTTGGAATATGCAGTGCAATTTTGGAATCCTGTGTACAAAAAGGACATCTTTGAAATGGAAAGGGTTCAGAGAAGGGCAACTAAATTAATAAGGGGATTGGGGGAGCTTGAATATGAAGAGAGACTGGAAAAGTTACAATTATGTACGCTGGAGAAAAGGCGCTTGCGTGGGGATATGATTACAGTGTATAAATACATTAATGGGCCATACAATAAACTATCTGGGGCATTGTTCACCAAGAGAACATGTCAAAGGACACGAGGACATCCCTTAAGACTTGAAGAAAAAAGGTTTAGGCTTCAAGCTCGGAAAGGGTTTTTCACTGTGAGAACGGTAAGGCTATGGAACTGTCTTCCAGTGGACGTTGTAATGGCAGGTTCATTGGTCAGTTTCAAAAAAAAGCTGGATGAGTTTCTGCAAACAAGGAATGTTGCAAGTTACTGGTATTGATACATAAAGTAGAGTTGATCCAGGGAAATTTCCGATTGCCACTTGCCAGTCAGGAAGGAATTTTTTCCCCCTTCATAAATTTGGTGGATTTTTTTTGCCTTCCTCTGGATCAACAGTTAGGCAGGAAATGAGGATATTGCTAGATGGGTTGGACTGGATGGACGTATGTCTTTATTCAACCTCAAATACTAAAGGACGCATATTATTTAACCCTACAAATGCCAGTGTCTATTGCATTAACAGAACATCCAGCTGGAAATGATAAATGGTGAATTGAAAACTACGGTATTTACCTCTTTTTTGGGGTATTCAGCCCAATGGGAAGATTCTATTACAAAATGGTGGGATATTAAACAGTCCAGCCACCCTGCCTACCATTACTTATTTTGCTAGCTTCTCCTTTACAATCTCTATATTTAATGAAACTGATTTTATATTTTTTGGAGAGGTCCCACCCTACAACAAATGTCAAATGGCATCCAAAAACCATGATTGAAGCCGTTTTCAATGGTCCAAACCTTCAATCGTTTTGCATAGAACCTTAAAAATTCTGCCAACTTTACTGGTGTGATAACTTCTCGGACCTCCTGACATAAATGCCTGCCTGCCTGCCTGCCCTGTCCCTGCATGTATTGTTTAATACATTAACAGGCAGGGGCACTTCTAGGGCTTCTGCTACCTGAGCAAAACTTTTATATGCTGCCCTTGATTATTTCCTGGCGTGCTGCAAAGCCGTTGTTTTAAAGTGGTGACTCTTTCAGCAGGGCCCTAACTAACCCAACTAGTCTAACCTTTTCCTAACAAACTAACTAAAGCTAACCTAAATATATAAAATTATTCTAGCAACATCATATCTGTTACTAAGGAAAACTCCTTTTTTTCTTAACTGGTCAAGGGAAAAATTTGTGCTGCCTGAGACAAATGTCTCACTCTGCCTAATGGTAGAAGTGGCCCTGTTAACAGGAAGGATGTTGACCTGCGCATGTGACACATTCATGACAAAAGCAGCAGGAGTTCTGCCAACTGAAGTTACCTTCATTGAAGGCCCAGTAAAAATTCTGTCTGGAAACTGATGTGAATGCTCTTGGAGTCATCTGGAATACCAGTTGAAATAATTTGTTCAACATCATTCCCAACCATAAAGTCACATTATTTGCCCCCCAAACTAGATCCTTGTGTATTTTAATCTTTTGCCTATATCTGCCATCCTACATAATAAAAACCTAACTGCTGACTATGTGCTGGCATGCGCGTGTGTGTCACTGCAATCACTCCCCTGGCCACTAGATGTCCCCACTCCTCCCATATAGTGTTACTTGTGACTGCCCCGATCGTTTTTGTCACTCCGGTATTTCCGTGACTTGCCGGTGCCAAGGTATTCCATTGCACTGTAGACGATGGTTTGGCCAAACAGGGTCCGGATCACGGCCATCCTACAAGGAAAGCTTAACTGCCTGTCGCAGAGAGAGAGAGAGAGGAGAGAGAGTCTAGCTCCCATTATTTAAAGGGCTTAATTGTCTAGTCGTAAGTATATGTATATGTCAATGACCTGTAGGCATCTACCACTTTATCCAGGCCTGGCATTATATTGGGGTGTTTTCAGACAAAATATTAATGAATATGAAATAGGCTTAAAGCCAATTATTAAACGCATGAGGGACTTTTTTCAGTTTCTTTTTCAGATAAACCCTCAATCTTGCATTCCTTTGCTGTGGGTAACATTAATAACATGTCAGTCTATTCCTCTTTTATATTTTGTCATTCATGGAATTACTCAAATGTAATCCTAAAGAGATAAACTTACATATTGCCACATCCTTCAAGGGACAATATACTGAAAAAATGACTTCTAAATTGCAGGTCTCCAATACTTGCAGTTTCTTAGATTGAAACAGCAGGAGATTGAAATATTGCTTTAGGGCTAGGCTACACTATCGCGTTTTTCTTGCGTTTGCGCATGCGATTGTGCTTGCGTTTTTTCAGATCATTGAAAAGGCGTCTACACACCGAAAACACGTGTTTTCGGGTGCGTTGTGATTGCGATTTGCGTTCCACATTTTTAATCACAATCGCATGCGTTTTCCTATACCTAACAAAAAAACGCAAGCTCAACGAAAATCGCACATGAAATCGCATGCGATACTGTGTGCGATTGCGTTTGCGATGCAGTGTGGCCATGCCCTTAAGAAGCTTTTAAAGGTTCCTTTCATAAATAGATTGTTAGTAGGAACTGTAAGCACATAACAGATACTGCCTGCAAACAGACTTTTTATGGACCTTTTAAAAGCTTCTTAAAGCAATATTTCCCATATCAAACGCTAGCTGTTTCACAGAAACAGAAACTTCTGGAAATCTGCACCTTTTCTAGATATCTTATTTTGCACAATAAAGGACAAAGGATTACAGAGTATTGTAAGTGTCTTTGTTACATTTTTAATATAAGTATTTATGAAATAAATATTTTTAGTCAATAGGTCTGTGGAGAAAATTGCATAATAACGCATACACAGGTGTTATCTCACTTCAATAATGGAAGGCTAAGGAAACTTAAAGGGACACTATACTGAAAAAATGACTTTGCCTCATCTTAATCTATAAATGAATACATGTAAGTAGCACTTACTCTGATTTGCGTGTGTTGCTGCATACCTTCAATCCAACACACATTTTGTTTAGGAGCAGTATCCTCCCTCCCTGCCATTTAATGTATTAGTGACGACTGTCCATAGGCGCTTCACACTACAAAACCAGAGGCCTGCACTACACTGATGATGGCTCAATAAAGCCGAAACCGGTCTGTAGTTGGCGCTCTGGGGTTGCATTTAGCTTGTGGAATGCTATAAAAGTATTTTTAAAGATATAGGGGGAGATTCAATATGGCTCAAATCCATCTAAAACCCATGTTAACCTGAAGAAATTTTAGAGCATAGCGCCATTTCCAAATGTTTTTGGAAATAGCACTGTGCTAGCGAACCAAAAGCCGGTTCGTAGTGCAAAACTTAACGTAACTGTGAGAGGCTTTAAAGTTGCGTTACTTACTTTAGCCCAATCCTGCGATGCAATACCTGACATAATCTCATTTATGTTAAGTATTGTATCGCGAGATCGGGCTAAGGTAAGTTAGGCGACTTCCCTATTTTGAATCTCCCCGATAGTGTTCCTAAGAGCTTACATGGAAACATGGTAAATTCACAGAAGTCTGCAACATTGGTTTTAAAAACAGATCTGCCTTACCTTCGTTTTTCAATCAATATCTCAGGAGCCTTTCGTGGGATCCACTGCTGCAGAGCTGAAAATATCCAACTGCTTCCTGGTTCTAATCCACTATAGCACACATTATCCAGAGCAATTTTTTTTGATTTTGCAGGCAATGTGTTAGTCGTATGAACTACTCCTGTATTGACTGCAAATAATATTAAAAGCTTATTATCCTTTAATATGTGACCCCACACTAAAGCCTCGTACACATGTACAATTTGACGTGCGAAGCACGACTTGTTGTCTAGCCAACATCCCACAATTGCTTAATCTTACACCTCCAGACTGATCTACTGTGCACTGTTTTTCCAAACTTTGCTGAACACTCACATTGCTCTCTCTGCTATCTGCTCCTTGCAGTCCCACTGCTTCTAGACCCTGAATTGAAACAGCCCTAAAATAAACTTTAATACAGTCCTAAGACCTGGTACAATATTAATAAAACCAGTATTACCTGCTTTCTGAGCTTCAACTCCACTCTTATAATAACATATTTTAGAAATATTGACCTCTTGAAAATACAGTGTATTGATATATCCTCATGGAAAACTGAGCAATTAAGTGACCTGTACTGAGCCTGGGCATGCTCAGAAGAGGCAGACAGGGAATTAACATTCAGTCATTGGCTGTGATGTCAACTGTCAAATCCATAACTGACAGTTGATAACTGGAAGAACCAGGAAGAGATCAAGAGATCGTACCCCATGTCCGAAAGATGCTCTCCATCCTTTGCCAACCAGGTTTCCTCCCCAGACTCAAACTCACAGTGCAGCCAAACAAAAAAAACATTCCTAGCCACAAACTTACCCACTTCCCTATTCAACTTCATGCGTGCCCTCTCCACTGACTTGCGATCCTTTACACCCCTCCAAAACTGCCTGACCAGCAACTTGGGAAACTCTGACTACAAACGAAGAAGGTCACATTTAAAGTGAAGGGAAATTGCTGCCATTGTAAACCCCAAAAACCAAGCCACCTTTTTTCTGCCTGAGTCCTTGCAATCCCCAATTTCTAACCGTTTTCCCATACCAAGGTCCACTGAGTCGCATGATACACGAATGATTCAGGATCCACACCAAACGAGTCCCTGAAAGACAAAGCTCAGTGACACCAACCCTCTAACATCTGTACCCTACCTGGCCTGACATATAACCTAAATCTCTCTGATACCCACCTCACAATCCTACATACAGTAGCCCCCACCTAGCTGCCTCTTTCGCTGCCCCTATCGAAATCTTACTCTACAACCACCAACCCTAGTCTGGACAAGCACAGTTTAATCTAAACTGAAAAACTGACAAAAAGCATTGGCCTAAAGGATACGTAGCATGGAGAGTCACAGTAAAACTCCTGCCCATTCGATCTGTCTTGGACTGCCTAATCAATATTGTCAGAGTACTGTAACCCCTGCTAAGGACACATCCTGAGCCTGAATTCCCCCTGGCACCTTTCTAGCTTTACTTACCAACTCGCCCAAGCGGAAGGGCCCAAAAAAGGCTAAGCAGAAAGCACAACAAAACAACAACAACTCAAATTCTGATTTACAAACCTCACCCAAATACGACATGAGTGACTGGAGCATGGCAAAATTAACTGGTCTCCGAGAATCCCTACTTACCCGCCCCTTACGGTACCCCTTCAAGGCTTGTCACACCACTGCATCAAGACCTGACATCTTAAACCAAACGCTAGACACGACCCACAATCTCATTAAGCTTCACCACCGAGGCCCCATGGACATGCAAGTCACAAATCCACCAGATCAGGACCTCTCTATCCACAGGGGAGTATCCCCCACCCTGCAGATCAGCATATACTTCCAACCATTCCCCCCAAACCCTCTGATATTTGGACCAAGTTCAAAGACTTCCTCACCAACTCTTCCACTGCATGCCCCCCAAATCCCACAGCCAAGGAGAGCAATCAAAATACTGGAGGAGAATTGGGGATATCACTGACTACCCCATGTTATCAGAGGTGTTGTACAACATCCCTATTTGCCAAGATTTCCCTCCAAACTTCCTTGGGTACATGCACTGGGAAAAGCTTGAGAAAAGTGAGTTTCCTCGTTAGCCCCATGTCATGCCACCTCTCTGCACTCCACCTGCCATCCCTAAATGTGCCAAAACCCACTCCACCTGATGCATCCGTAAACATCAATGCATCATTACTGACTGGTCTCTCTTGCCACACCATCCTGCCATTGTCCTGCTCCAAAAAGGACAGCCATACAGCAAAATCTTCCTTCACCTCCCTACCAAGGTGGACAATATGGCCTCTTTACTCCTGCCATTGTCTGTACCAACCACCGATTGAAGACCCTCCCAATTGGCATGATCCCATAGGCAAAGTTAAGCTTGCCCGGCAATGCTTGCACCTGTCATAAAGTCAGTTTAGCTTTCTCTGTGGCTACCCAAAGTAGGGCCCGAAAGCCCCAACCCCAAGTTTTTAGACCCTCTGTCTTGTACTCAGCTAAAGAAACTCCAAATCTCCTACAGACCATGTTGCATGGTCTGAAGCAAAATCAAACAAATCGACGAGCTGCGTGAGGCAACAAACAAGAAGTTGTTCAAGTAGTGTATCACTGAGGAATGAGCTGTCACATCTCGCACCACCCGCTCTAAGAAATGGCTGAACTTTTCAAAGTAGGAGTAGGAGAAGGAACTGTGGCAAGGAAGGTATTTTGTGGACAAATGCCTACCAATGTGATCATTACCCTCAAAAATAACCTTGAACATTCGATAATACTTGAAAATATGATCAGAAACCCAAAAGTACTTTCCAATTGTATTTATGAGGGTTATCAAATGTTCAAGGGTCAGAAAATAATCTTGTACATTCGGTAGCCCTCAAAAATATGTTCTGATCCCTGGAAAATAAGTTCTGTTTTTCGGACACCTTTATCTCCTAACTTCCTCCTCTGAGCATCTAAACCAGCGTTTTTGAACCAGTGGTCCCTGAGAGGTTGCATGGGGTTCTTAAAATATTGTGCCAGAAACTGTATAGATTCACTATTGTGATGAATACATTTCTTTTTTTTAATATATTTAATAATGCTATATATGTATATGAATGATGTGTTTGGTGTATTGATGTTTGAGAGATGCAATAAATAAAAATGTTTTTATGTAAGGGTTCTCGAGATATTTACATTTTTAAGGGTTCCGTAAGGCGAAAAAGATTGAGAAACACTGGTACAGACCCATCCACTGAGAGGAATTTGAGTAAAATAGAGATATATTTATAGATCATTTATATTTGAATAAATTATGTATTTTGATGATTTAATGGCGAGAAAGAAAAAGATAAATAATAATATATAATCGTCTGTGAGGGTTTCTCACAGATTATAATTGTTTCAAGGGTTCCCCACAAATAAAAAGGTTGATAAACACTGATGTAAACTCTTGTACAAAGAGCTTATAAAGGTGGGAATGGATAAAGCATGTTTGCTGCATTATACATCTGTCAGCTTTCTAACTATTGTAGTTTTGGGTTATGGGGTGTGATTTATCTATAAACAATTTTTCATTTGATGGGTAAACTTTTTTTCTTCAAGCAGTGCTGCACAGCCATGGATCTTCCTCTCAATACTTAAGATAGAATGAAAATCAACCCCCACCCCATAAGCTCTTCCCGGAGCAAGGACCTAAAATGCTAGGTTCTAACCCCTGGTAGTACATCTAAAGTGTCCTCACTGCTCTGTTGCAGTCTGGCACTTCTCCTTCACACCAGGACACGCTCTGCAAGAAAAGTGTCCTCCCATTGGCAGCTTAAGGGGGGATTTTTCAATTTAGTTTACCTTTTTAAAAATTCAATTTAATTTACCTTTTATAGTTAAAATGTGCGTTGAGTTGACTGGCATTATGTGTCATTTGAGTCATTCACTACACTGAATTACCTGCTATGTATGAGCATTTAACAGGGCATAATTAAAAACTAGAATAGCGAGTTTGCATGATGTTCCCGAAGGACAGTCAAATCTGTGCCATTGAATGCTTATTGTAATCCATTCAAGTGCATGCTGTTACAAAGAATTAATATATGCAACTTGATTATATTATAACAATGCACATGCTTAAGGGTTTCTATGTTTATCAATTCAGGTTGAAGTTTTAAAATCTGTTTTTAACATTATTAAATGTTAAATTTGATGTGTATACTGCATTGGAAGTTATGGTCAGTCATACTTTATTTTTAAGTGATTAAACTATTACATTTCTAAATGTATACCTTTAGGGAACAAGTATAAAAAAATGATGTCCACTCTTGGCTTAATGGAAAGGGAAAAAAAGAAAATGAGTGCAAGAAAGCAAATAAACTAGCTCAAATAGAAAATGAAAATAAACAGATAGCAGAACAAAGCAGGTCCAGCCCCAAAATGTTTTTCAAGTATATCAATAGTAAAAACATGAGAAATGAGAATGTTGGACCATTAAATAATGGGGTTAAGATGGTTGAAGAGCAGCGTTTCTCAACCAGGAGTCCGGGGACCCATAATGATTAAAAGGTTGTGAATCACTGGTAAAGACCGATCTCTTGAGGTGAATTCGAGTGTATTTATTATGATGGCCGAGAAAGAAAAAGATAAAAAATAATATATAATCATTATTTTATGAAGGGGTTCCGCCGAGACACAAAAATTTTTCAAGGGTTCCCCACAGGTAAAAAGGTTGAGAAACATTGTTATGAAGATGCCAAAAAGGCTAATGTACTAACCCCCCATCTATATTTACTATAAAGAATCCTAGCCCTTATAGCAGGAAATTTAATAATATGATGGGTATAAATAAGAAATATTCACTGTGGCTGAGAGAGAGTATGGTAGCAAAACAATTAGACAATGTTAGGGCTATAAGAGCAAAGTATGGACACAACTGGGCACACTGACACCAAAATAATGTGAATGTAAAACTATAAACTTTATTAAGCACATTATAATAGTAACAAATATTAAGTGCTCACAACTACACCCCAAAAATACATGTTAAAAACATCTCCCATAGATCAACTCCTACCTGCCTATGCAATATACAGTACCAGTAAATTGTAAACTTAATACATACTGAATCACAACAGTGGATCAAGCCCATACAGCAATATATTTTGGAAGGTTACTTAAATATTATCAGCAGTGAGGCAAGAATCACCAGTATACAATACCAAGGGTCCAACCACCATAACTTCTGCTAGGAGGTGAGGAAATCGAGGGCCATTAAAACTTCACACGTTGGAGTGTATGGGTTGATGAGTCCGAAATAATTGCATGGTTTTTCAGATGCAACTGACCTTTCAGTTCAAATCAGACGAGCGCACAATTGTACGTCCAAAAACCATGGCCAATTGTGTGGTCCTCTCTGGACCGCACGCTCGGTTGCGACAAACTGTCGGCTGCAGCCACTATTGCCATGACTGACAGTCCTTCCTCCTGGCCGACCAGTTGGAAGTACCGAATGGTCAGTCAGGTGGAAAGATTAAAAGGTATGTACCCAGCTTTAGGAAGATTGTTATTGGAAACAGGTGGTTGACTTACATACACGCACCAATACAGATTGTGTAATTGCAGCATTGTACGACTGGAATTGGCCAGAGAAAACTTTCTTAAGCGTCCGATTGGGAATCAAAATCATACAAAAATTGCATGATTGACTATACACAGTCAAGGTGTACCAGGGGGAATACAGACGGAACACTTTACTGGGCAAAATATCATTCAATATTAAAATTAGTTTATGATTGTAAATTAGTGAAAATATCTCTTAAATAATATATACAGTGCAATAAAATGAATTAGCCGCTACTTACCTTACCCTTCTGCAATGCAGTAAGTTTGCCGTGTCTACTAATACATTCTGGTTCTAGCCTGTTGCCTGTGATTTTAGACCACATTTGTAGGTAAAAATTGCACACAAAAAAGTCTTGTATCTCCAAGCTTTAAAAAACTGCATTGTGTGTGTTGAAAAGAATCAAATCTTAATTAGTAATGAATCCCGGTTTCAAAACTAGCCTGGTTTCAATTCGAAATGGCCAATTTTCTAAACTTTTCATGGAAAATTCTATTCGAAATTGAAAATTTCTATAGAAAAAAATTTAAATGTCTACTGAGAAAATGTAAAAATGCCTAAAATGTCAAAAATGGTATAGAAAATTCGCAAAAATTCCAATCCAATTGGATTTTTGGAACTTCATTAGGTTCTGCAGAGCCGCTATCGGAACAAAACTCGTCAGTTTCATTAACATCTAGTCTTAAAGTCATGTTAGTGCTATTGCATTTCTGCAAAACTGGTTATTGGGATATGCAGCACATATTGGGGTTTACCCAGAGGCTCTCGGTGAATACTGGTTATTGTATCATCCTGTAACAATGTTATATAACATAAGGGTTAAGACCCTGCTCTAGTGATTATTCATTCTGTCTATGGTGTATATCCCTTCCTCATTTCTTGTGTATGATTGGGGGATTTATCTATGCATAAAAGTAAGCACAAGTAATCACAGGACACCTGGCTAGAGGTAACACAAAGATGACTATCAGTGCTATCGGTTTACTATTATACTAGGGAGTGTTGAATTACACAAGCAATGTTAATTAGGCTTTGTTAGTGTAAGCAGAATTGTTTTGGACACTAGGAAAAGGAATATATTTTGGTGGCTTCCTATTTATTAATGACCTAGAGAAATGAGAATGTTTTTTTCTATTGCATAGAGCCTTTGCTTGGATACAGGACTTACCTTATGCATGCCATACTGTACAAGGTAAATGGCTGGACAATCATGTAACTGATCATACTTTCCAAACTCGATGAAGAAGGACCAACAAATTTCCCCACCTTTTATTATTCAGCTTGAGATCATAAACATTTCTGACAGGTTTGATCTCCTACTGCTCAATATCGCCTGGCAGTATATGGAACTGAAGTCCATACAGGGGCCAGCTTTTTGATCAATCAGGTCTATCTTAAATCATTTTAAACTATATCCTAGTATGATATAGTGCTGTTGTTGTAGACATTTGCGTTTCAAGAATTACACTTAAACAACTGTAAACATGCATGTAAATTACAACATAGATTTACTAATTATACATTTTAACTTCTTCCTCCAAGTTGATCAAGGTTTTCTCAAAAATGGGTAATGCAATCTGTACATCTATAGCTGAGACATTTTGAAGATGAAAATTGCAATACAGTAAGTGTAACAAACCAGTAATTTATTTACAGCTCTACACTTGGGGAGACAATCACCAGTTAGATCCCAGGGTTGTAAACTAAAATAGAATGTCAGTTTTGTAAGAATATGGCATGAATATTGTTGTATGGATGAAAATCATCAATGGTAATGTTAAATACTAATAGCTGTGTACATATGATTTACTTAGTTTAGCATTAGTTAACAACACTCTATATTGTATCAAAATATATAATACGTGTGAAAATTAGTCGCATAAGGAATTTGGACTTCTCATATCTCATGTAATTTTATAGAAGACTGTGTAATTTAAAGTGCTTATTGAATGTGCATTGAAAAGTCCCTAGATAAACACGCATTATTTATAACCATCTTTGAGCAAATTAATGATTTTATCTATATATATGTGATTTTGAAAAATACATTTCTTAAAATTTTGTTAAAATATTTTTCTTGTTATTCTGGGACTTTGGATGTTTATTTGCTAGACACATATAAAAAGTTTATTAATAAATATTCAGAAATATTTTAGACTTTTTTCCCATTAAAACACGCATTTGGTTGTCTTTTATTTCCCCTAAAACTCAATTTAGTTTGGTCCAAGCTTAAATAAATTATTTATCCATTTTTGTAATTATCCTTTTAAAGAGATAAAGAAAACAGGATGATTTTCAGGACACAGTGTGCATCCGATCTATCACTGTAAATCTTCATCAGCTTCAGGCAGTAGTGTGCCAGCCAAAGAACTATGTGCACTTGCATGAGCTGTGGAACTTAGGACCTCTTCAAAACTTCCTTGAGTTTGATTTGTTGCTCCAACCTTTGCCTGCATGCAACCACAATAAAAAATTAGCACATGATACATTATAGTGATGGAGTAGGTGATACTGGTATTAATGAAAAGTATCAAAAGAGAGTTGCATAAAAAACTTTTATATTAAACATTTCAAGACTTAAAAATAACTAACGATTAACATTTCTTTTGCATTTTTTAATGTGTTTTCTAAAAAGGAGTTTTTGAAACTTAATTCTATTGTATTAATACAGTATTAAAAAATATAATAAATAAAATATAAAATAATAAAATAAAATAATAAAAATTTTTTAAATGCAGTTTACACATTACCTATATACAGACTGACAGCACAATCAATTTATAACATGAATATCAACATTTTAACAGCCACTAGACTAATAGTAGAGAAAATTTAGCCTACTTAGCCTATATCAGACCATGTGCCCCTCCACCATTCATTAGTCCTATAAACAGTGCATAAGGTGAGCCAGGGTGATGCAGTTGCAGTAAGTATAGTGGTGTCAGAAAAATATAATTATCATTATGATATGGTGGATCACCCCTATTTGCAATAAAGCACTGCTCCATACACTGTTAGTTATAATTATAATAAGTACCGTATAATTTAGGTTAAATAATGGATCTCATCAGCTAAATGAATTAAAATCTGTGGCACTGTTTGTTTTGAGTCCCATTCCCACAAAATGTATGGATTAAAGGGCATGTCCATCCCCTACCAGAAAAAAATGACACTTAAAGGATATGTCCACCTTAAAAAAAAACACTAGGTTATTGGCAAGCTATTGCTTTAAAACTTAAGTTGGCTAAAAATTTTTCTTCTATCCCCCCAGAGCCTACCTTTATTATAAACTTGCTGGCTTCCGCCACATGGATAATGACATCTGCAGCTCCAGCCCAACGAGATCTCTTGGCTCATCCTGCTTCCTTGGCCTCCAAAGGTAAGTTCCAGTTGCACCATGCATGTGAAGTCACGACATGACAACAATGCATGACATGACGCCATCACGACATGACGTCAATGCACGTGTGTCAGCGGGGCCGTGACCGTGCATGTGACGTCACCGTGCTGCATGCAAACACAGTGCGATCACGTCACACACTCATGATGCATGTTCACTGACCTTTGGAGGCCAAGGAAGCAGGATGAGCCAGGAGATCTCGTTGGGGCGGAGCAGCAGATGCCATTATCCAGGAGGAGGAAGCTAGCAAGTTTGAAGCAATAAAGGTAAGCTCTGAGAGGTGGGTGGGGGAAATAGAAGAAAAAGGTTTCAGCAACTTAAGTTTTAAAGCAACAGCTTGCCAATATCCTAATGTTTAACTCTGCCTCCAACTCCAACATCACAATAATTACACAGCTCATGGGCATTCCTGATGCCAGATCTTCACTGAAACATTTGCTGTACCTTTTTCAAAGGTCCCTGCCTCCTCTTAAAGCTGTAGTAGCTTGTTGAATCTACTTGCTACATGCTCAGAGGAGGTGGCTAAGCATCAATAAGGCATTCACTGTAACACAAGCCATCAAGGTGGGTAAACACTGCTGTGAAAATCTGGCTTCAGGAACGTCTGTGTATAATTTTGTCTGGTGGTGCCATTTAAGTCTGTATATTTCTATAGGCCAATTTCTATAATAACAGTTACCTAGCAATCAAAATACACTACTTTACTAAGGTTATAACTATGCTAACAAAAGGCTGAAGCCAAATTCCACAGCGGTCATCAAACAGTATTGCATTTAACTGAACATTAAATACAGGGCCAGCGTTTGGGCAGTTTAAACTGGGCAATGGCCCAGGGCTCTGGACCTTATGCTTGACCAAAGGGGGCTAACATGCGCTGCACAAAGGGGGCCTATATTCACTGCACAAAGGGAGTTTTAACCACTGTGCAAAGGGGGGCAGTAACTGCAGTATTTTCGCCTTGGCGAAAATTAATGCTTCAAAAATTTTTATAAATATGTCTATAAATAGTTTGGCCTTAAACTGGTGAAAATAGCACTCCTTTATAAATATGGCCCTAAGTATGCCAGCTAATTCATTGCCAGTTTTCCAAGTAATTAACCAGTGTCAGTTTTTCATTATGATATAATGTGGGTTAATGGTCATTGTGGGTTTCTCAAACTCCTTTGTGGTAATGTGGGGGTTAATGGTCTATTTGCTTTGTCTTAAACTCCTGTCATAGTGTTGGTTCTCAAACTGCTCCAAAGTCTATCTATCAAAGTCTATCAATCCTTCACTATCAATCCCTAATCTCTCTTTGGGTATGAATTTTTCAGAAGTTTTTGTTCATAGTTGTGGCTGTTGTTTACTGGTAAGGGGGGGGGGAGGTTGATGATTCTCCCAGGGGCCCGGACTTTAACAAGATCTTGACCGAGCCCCCAGTATCTTTAAAATATTAAAAACTGGAGAATGCAAAAGCTGTTCCTTTTTTTAGAACCTACTTTAGTGCAGCAATTGTCTCCCTCTTTCCCTACTGTCAGGGAGGGAGAAGCACATGCAGTGTGACTGTGCGGGTCAGAATAAGTGATAAACATTCGGCAGGATCTGCACATTATGCACATTTAATGTTTCTCAGTCTCTGAGCTTCTGTAGTGTTGTAAACAATGCCATAATTTTTAGCTCAGCCTCAATATTAATGAACTCTTTTATACTCTAAGTGTCTTTATTACACCTTGTAAACAGTACTCCAGCTCCACCAGCCAGTTCCACTGGCCACTGTTATAGCCAGTCCCCCAGCTCCACTTGCCAGTATTACAGCCTGCTCCCCAGCTCCATCGACCAGTGCTACAGCCAGCTCCCCAGCTCCACCAGCCACTGTTACAGCCAGCCCTAGAGCTCTACTGGCCACTGTTACAGCTAGCCCTCTAGCTCCACTGGCCTCTGCTACAGCCAGCCCTCCATCTCCACCACCACAGTTACAGCCAGGCCTCCAGTTCAACCAGCCATTGTAACCTCCAACTCCACTGGCCAGTGTTACAGCCAGCCCTTTAGTTTCATCAGCCAGTGTTACAATGGTCCATCCAGTTTGACAGCCAAAGTGAGATTTTGCTTGGCCTTGAGGATGAAGGTACTCTGTAAAGGGAGAGGAAAGGGGAAACATGACCTAGAGCAAAAGGGGTACATCTAGGAAAAAGAGCTGGACTTAGATACTGGAATAAGAGAAGAGTGTGAGAAGGCCTCAAACTCAGAGAAAGATGGGGACTCAACACAGTCAGAAAGAATAAAGAGAAAGAAACAGTAGGTCACCCAGAATGGAAAGAAAAAAAAGTATTTCTTTTATAGTACCTTACTGTGAGTTACCCCATGCTCATCTTTGTCCAGGGCCTCATTTTAGCTAAAACTGTCCCTGATTAGATAACTGTTTTTTTTTATTTTATATGGGAAAATCTGGTCCGGTTTTGTTGAATGGAAACAATTACATATTTTTTTTAATTATTTATTTATTTATTTAATTGTTTTGATACTGCTTCATCAATTTAAAATAAGTTCTCATTAGATCAAAAATAAAATGTATAGTGAATATTACACCCTTGCTTTTAAAATATATGGATATTAGAAGTTACTTTATCAAGGAGTGCCAAGACCATATAGAAGAACAGTGACACATGGAGAGAGCAATTATAAAGATTATGGAAAGCCAAGGTGATTATTTGTAATATATATCATGTGACACTGATGAATTCATAGTTTATTATGTATATTATGAGTGTTCACATGAAACATATTTAAAGGATAACTGTATTGCCTTTTTTGCTTTAAAAAGAGTAAAGGTATGCAGCACTCTACATACATTTTTTTCTGATTACGAGCCTCTCTGCCTTTAATTAGCCTTCAATTAGCCATGCTGTGAAGGGGGTGTAACAATTCTGTCTGTCTCTAACTGTCACTCAAACTAGCATGCGAAAAAACACTCCTCTACCCACTCTTTATCAGCTTGATTATGTAGGCTGTATCCTAGCAACAGAACATTTCAAGTTTGTTTAACTGGCAGAGGAGGAGGAGAGAGGTTGTAACAGACATTCCCACCAGCCAATGACAAGTGTTATTTTAATCATGGCCCTGGGCTGTCTAGGAGGCTGGCTTTTAGCAATCATCTTTGGTGTGTGATATCTAAGGGAGGGCAGCACAGCTGTAAATGTAAGTTATTTCAGCTGCCGGAAGTGTGGACATGTAATGGGGGCGGTGTTGTTTTTTTTTTTATATTGTTTTCCTTTAAAACAATTTTATTTAAAAAATGTAAAAGAGTGTGTGTGAGATGCCATTTACAGTTTACCAATGTAAATAGTAGATAATTGCATAGAACCTTCATGTAAGTGTATCTAGTTAAAGTTCCATTTTATAAAGCACTGTTGAAGGTTTCCTTGGCAACATGGAAAATAATTTTTTGCTTTCACATTCTGTACTATTTTGTGTCATATTCAGCTTCACCCCCATCATCACATTTCCTCTAAAGCTACTGCATGTTTTGATTCGCCATCTGCTTAATGCTACTGTTTTACTCTCTGTTCCCTTGAGTTAACAGGCCTTTCAAAACATCAATGCAGTCTTGTTCCTTTTGTAAGTTAATGAGAATGTTAAATGCAAATAGTTCCAATTTAAAAATTCATTTACGATCCATATGATTTTGCAGACCCATCTATGTTAGATTAAAGTTTCTTTGTACTATGTACAGTATGTAGTTTATAATTATTAAGAAATGATGTACATGCACAGTTTTGTCATGCCATAATATATTCATTCATATAGGTGATGACAAACAGGGAGATTCAATAAAAGTTCTTATTGTTTAAAATGGTGCTAATTTTGCCCCAACCAATCAGAACTTATGTAACATTTGAAAGCTAACATCTGATTGGTTGGGGCAAAATTAGCACCATTTTAAACAAAAAGAACTTTTATTGAATAACCCCCAAAATGTATTAATGCATGAAAAATAATTTTAGTAAACGCCACATTAGAATAAAAACTGCAAATGTTGTTTAAATCATGCCGATTTATTTACTGCTAGAATTGTTTACTCATTCTAAAAGTAAATACACATAACTCCTTCATTTATTAAAATAATACCACCTTTTCCCATAATGGCTATCCCATAATGGTCCCTTCTTTCAAAGAAACCAAACTATAATGAAGATTAATTTGCATTAGATGAGTTAAGTTAAATGCTAAATCATTTAAAGGTAATGTAGTCCCACAAGCACAGATATCTGACTTTTAGGGCATGGCCACACTGCAACGCAAACACAATCGCACACAGAATCGCATGCGATTTCATGTGCGATTTCGTTGCATTTGCACATGCATTTTTTCATTAAGTATTGAAAAACGCATGCGATTGCGATTTAAAATGCGGAACGCAAATCGCAACGCACCCGAAAACAAGCGTTTTCAGTGCGTTGCCGGATTTTCAATGATCTGAAAAAAAAGCAAGCGCAAAAAAAAAAACGCAGCAGTGTGGCCTAGCCCTTAGCTCAGAAAAGAATGATTAAAACCTTGTACCTCTGAGAACTAGCAATGCACAGACAGGAAAATCTTCCACCAAAACAAATGTGTCAAATCCTAAAGCTTCAGTACCAAAGATAAGTGTAATTTTAAATTTCTGCACCACATGCCCACAAAGTACTTGTTTTCTTTTGCTTCACAGTATGTGATCAGGATAGTTTAATAGTGTTTTATCTCTTCAATTGATCAGTTAATCCCTGTTTGGAAATCACTCAAGAAACAGTAATCAATCCTCTTTGTACTATTCAATCATGTTAAGATTTCAGCCAAAATCTGATCCACTATCAATCAGCCACGATCCCTGTACTAAAGAGCGCAATCAGGGCCGGATTTCCCATTAGGCCACCTAGGCCATGGCCAGGGGCGACAAAATAAAACAAAAAAATGTTAGGCAGTATTGCATCCCCATATTAAATTTACACAACTTACATTATTTGGCACACAACAGAGCCTTACTGGTCTCTGTTAAATATGCAGCGATTGCTGATTTGCTATGGGCAGCAGGTCCCTCTCCCACTCACAAAGCTCCGCTTCAGCCAATGAATTACCGCGTATGGGGGGGGGGGGGGGGACAGGATGTACAAGTTAGCTGGCCTAGGGGAGAAAAAAGTATAAATCCATCCCTGAGCGCAATGCTACTATACTGTATTGCCTTGCATGAAGCTGGAGCCAAGGAAGTTGTGTGGATAATCTGTCTTTGTTTGACCAAGAATATTAGTATATATATATATATCTATATATCTACATACTTACTCTCAGTGAGGTGACTGTATTCTCAACACGCTCTTCAAATGACTTGAATGTTGGTGTGTTTCTGGGCAGGTGAAATAATTGTAAAGTTAATGCACTACATATTCATTTATCATTTTTTGCACAAAGGACAAGGTGTATTGCTACATATTTCCAAAGACACATAACATAGCATTGTATTAAATACATAGTTAATGTGAATATACTAGAAGATATAAAGCCCATAAAGAAAGAATTATTAGAAGATGAGCAGAAAGGAGTAAAAGAAAATTAATCTTTATGGAAGATAAGCACTATGCAGGCTGCATCGGTTTCACTGTAGTCATGCAGCATGTATTCACCAGTACTCAGCCTTGAAGCATGAAGTTGCCATCGCTAGATTTATGTATACATTGTGTGAATACAATTAAGCCCAATAATCAAAATAGTATAAAGTATAAATAAAAACAATATTAAATAATAAATGTTATTAAATACAGCACAAGATTCAGTGTTAGATGTTTGTCTACTCCATATTATTACATAAGCAGCCAATAGGCCTGAAGATGTATAAAAAGAAGGTTTACTGTAATGCCAACAGAGGTTATTGAGGGGAAAATGGATGATTTTGGCTTAAACTGAGCACAGTAGCTCTTTTCTCTCGCTGCTAAATATAAAGTCAATCATTTTATTTTCACAAAACCACAGAATATTAAGCTTCACAATTATGTTGTCTAAGGCTGTGGAGGTGAATGGTATTATTAGTGTATATTTTATCCCACTGATCATTAAACCTCACATACTAATAGTTTGGAATTTGCTCTAATGATTCATTCCTTTCCTGTGCACAGTTGTTCCAGGAGATTTGTTTAATAGGTGCCAGAAATTACCGCAGCAAATGTGGAAACCACAATACGTGTGCAGCCAGAAAAAGAGTTTCTGCTGTCATTATCAGATGTACGGGTGTGAATGTTAACATGGGTAAACAATCATTTATTAACAAAGAAATCATGTCACTGCTGTCATATTATCATTCATAGGTGCATTTTTAACATAAGAAATAAAAATCTATAGACCTGTCAGATATCAAAAGATTCTGTTCATATTATTGTCTATTTAAGTAATTTTTAGGGTATCAAGTTTAGCAGTTTTGCAATTGGTCTGCCAATTATTTTAATTAACACTTTTATTTTCAATTACAGTTTGGGAACATTCAGCATTATTTCCTGAGAACCACAAGCACAGGAAGAGGCTTGATTTACCCTGAAATGAAAAAATATACAGGTAAATCAACTCCAATAGTTAGAAAGCTAACAAATAAAGTGAAATGTTTTTCTCCCCCTTCTTTTGCCAGGTTTCAGCCTCCTCTTCAAGCTGTTTTACAGGCTCACACATACTCAGAGGAGGATGCTAGGGGAATAGCATTTAATAACATTGGAGCTTTAGGAGGTGATTTACTTACATACAATTTTCCATGAGGGATAGCCTTGCCCTTTAATATTATGCTTGGCTTGTTGTACATTTTAAAATTTTTCCCCAACCAATCAGAACTTATGTAAGATTTGAAAGCTAACATCTGATTGGTTGGGGCAAAATTAGCACCATTTTAAACGATAAGAACTTTTATTGAATCTCCCTGTTTGTTTTAATCAGTTTCCATTCATTTTTCAAAATGCATGCGGCCACTTGTCTTGGCTATGACCCCCACCTCCCACTTGTACTAACAAGTTCAATCACAGCAATTTAAGGATTTAATGTTGGAAACTTGACCCCTGTGTCTTATAGATAAGATAACTTAATATATTACTTTTTTTTCTCATAGGCAGAGACTTCAATTGGGACACTTAAAGGTGCAGTATTGCAAAATTGTGATATTTACCTTTATGCCTATATTTTACAGCTGTGTCTGTATTTTGTACCATAAAATATACATTGCCATGCAAAATACCCTTCCATGGCTTCTGTGGCTATTGCCAACCATGGTTGTAAAATTATGAAGACTTCATACAACTCTTATGAGAATGTATTCTAGTGAGTGACACAACATGTTTTGGACTCACAGGTTCTTTGTCAAGTGAATCTTGTTTGTATAGGACACAGAAATGGGATGGCAGCAGTAGAGGATCAGGTTACAATAATAACGGAATCCTCCACAGTTGGTAACAGTCCTCAGTACTGTTAATGACCGATATTGTATTTTTGTTTTTTTTTTAAATATGGCCAACTCATTCTAAAAATGCGATGGCCCATATTTAATAAAAGGTGCAACAAGCGATCAAATGTCATCAGATATTTTTCCAACCTTAAAGGAAGCCCTGGATAAGAAAAATTGAAGGAGGGGCTGCATGACTAGGTGGGACTTTGAGTGCAGGGGATTGGTTGGGGGAAAAAGGATTGTGGGGAAGAAGAAGGGAGGAGCTGATCATAATCTACACTGTGAGGCCAGCAACAGTTCCCCAACAAAAACGTCTGAGGCAATGGAGCCTGTGGAGAGAAGCCGAGCGCAGAGGAGAGGACTGGGCATTTAAAGAAGGCATTTAAAGAAGACGCGGGAGGAAGAGAAGGACCTACCGGAACCGTCCGAAGAGGAGAACAGAGGGCCTGGAGGAGTCACTCGCCGGAGAGGCTGAGTCCGTCGCCGCCATGTCGTCGAAGAAGGAGGAGTGCCAGTCCGGCACAAACAAGTGGGGGTCTAGAAGAAGGTAATCCACAGCCCAGCACCGCAGAGGAGAGAAGACAGAGACAGAGGACAAGGAGGGCGACCCGTCCATCAGGAACAGAAGATCAAGCGGTCGCGCAAACGGACATTGCGGCAACATCATTGGTGAGTGAAGTGGGGGAAGGGTCCAGGGCGAGGGACCTTTAAGAAAAAGAAGCGGGAAGGAAGCTGATAACAGTAGGCAAAGTCTTGGGAGTAAAATCCGGGGGTTGAGGGATATGTCAGGAACCCTAGCACTGCAAGTCCCAGAGGCAACAGGGACCCCTTATGAAATAGAGTTGCGACAGAGCAGTGGGCAACCCATGCTAGTGTCGGGGGCCACAATGACATGCCACACAGTTGGTCAAGATGGGGAAGGGCTGGGTGGGGGAGGGCTGCAGAAACCAGTAGTCAAAGAGGAGGATTAGCCTGGATTAGATACAATGAGGCATTTAGGCAAAAAATGGCAGTTCACAGCGAAATTGCGTGGGACCATCGGGACATAGGGCTGTGGATGTGCATTATGAACAATAAATCCTTTCAAAGCACTCACAGTTTTCCAAAGTCATCAAATCAGCCATTTCCAGGGCCTCAGTCCTTTCAAGGGTTTCAGACAGGTAAAAACACAGGAGGAGGAGGGGGGGTTGCAAAGGAGAGGAATTTGTTGGCAATACAATGAGGGCAACTGCAGGTGGAACAACAATTGCAGATTCAAGCATGAGTGCTCGTTGTGCTCAGGAATGCACCCCATCACCAGGTGCTTTAAAAGGGGAAAACAGCCCCTCAGAGATTTAGAGAACCCAATCAAAAAGGGGTCGACTTCAGTGAGGGTCGACAAGATGGTGGGCTGGCTAAATAAGTATCCTTTAAGGGGAAAAGCTGTGATTTTAGAATTAGGTTTCCATCTGGGTTTTAAGATCTCCTCACAATTGGAAGATCCCAGAATCATCCGTAAAAACTTGAAATCAGCACGTGAATACCCAATCAAATTGTTAAACACAAGCTTGAGAAAGAAATTAAATTAGGAAGGATGGCGGGCCCCTTTGTTGATCCACCATGTCCTAATTTAATAGTTTCTCCATTGGGATTAGTTCCGAAAAAAGAACCTGGAAAATTTCGTCTGATCCACCACCTTTCTTTCCCAGAAGGTGGGTCAGTCAAAGACGAAATAGATACAGCCCTGACAGCAGTTGTTTACACGTCTTTTGATAAAGCCATCTCAGTGATCAGAGAGGCAGGAAGGGAAGTATTGATGTCTGAAGATGATGTGGAATCGGCTTTTTCAACTTTTGCCAATCCATCCAGACTCCCAACACCTATTGAGTTCTTGGTTCGAAGGAAAATTTTTCATGGATAGAGCATTACCTATGGGGTGCTCTATCTCTTGTGCTTTATCAAGATGCTTGTGAAGGTTCTCATTCATCCAGGTCATGGTATATCGTTGTATTCAATTAGATCAACTGGACTGAAATGTGTTCTTGAAGACATTTCGCTAGTCATCCGACTGGCTTTCTCAATTCAGAAGTTCTGAATTGAGAAAGCCAGTCGGATGACTAGCGAAATGTCTTCAAGAACTACATTTCAAGTCCAGTTGATCTAATTGAATACAACAGATTTATTCAAGATGCTTAGCACTTTCATAGAATGGGTGGTGAAGCAAAAGTCAGGACTAGACACAATCAAACATTATTTGGACGATTTTTTACTAACGGGTTCAACAGATTGTTCACAGCTACTTCATACATTACAAGGGGTGGCTAAAGAATTTGGCATACCACTAGCACCAGAGAAAACGGTGAAGCCCACAACGTGTTTGATGTTCTTGGGGATTGAAATTGATTCGAAGAAGCAGGAGTGTAGGTTACCGAGGGATGAAGTGGATGATTTAAAGTTAGTCATAAGACAGACGTTGGGCGAATAAAATCACATTAAAGCAATTACAATCTCTAATAGGCAAGCTGAACTTCGCTTGTAGAATAATCCCTATGGGCAGGATTTTCGCAAGGCGATTAGCGTTTGCTACAGCAAAAGCAAAGAAACCACACCATTTTATTAGGCAAACTAAACCAATAAAACAGGATCTTAAAATTTCGTCAAGATTTTTAGACACCTTCAACGGGAAATGTTATTGGCAGGAGCAATCGATTAGTGAGGATGAGTGCCAGTTATACACTAATGCAGCCGGAGCTCATGGCTTTGGTGCTTATTTTAAAGGCAGATGGAGTGCGGCGGCTTGGCCCACAAGATGGAAATCTTTAGAGGTGATGGGCAATTTAACGTTTTTAGAGATCTTCCCAGTTCTGTTGTCATTCACATTATGGGGAGAATTATTAAGAGACAAGTTAGTAGTTTTCAGGTCAGACAACATGTCAGTAGTTCATGCAATAACTACTGACTTCTGGTTCCCCACCGGTAGTAACGATTCTAAGAGAGCTGTTATTGAGCTGCCTACGTCTAAACATAACAGTAAAAGCGAGACATATCCCAGGTTTAGATAATAACGTTGCCGATGCTCTCTCTCGATTCCAGTGGGACAAATTTTCGAGGGTAGCACCGGAGGCCCGTTGGTCAGGAGAGGAGTGCCCCGACTGGCTTTGGGAGCTGATTTAAGTGGATTTATGCAATGGGTCAAACATTCCCTAGCGCCATCAACATGGGCAGGATATGAAAAGATATGGGTGGAATGGATTAATCTGGAACAAGAAGCAGGAGAATTGATGACTAAATTGCAGTTACTGATATGGAAAGTGTTAGATATGTTTGCAAATGAAGTTTCAAATAGTACAGTTGAAAAACTCTAGCAGCCCTTAGTTTCCTATTTAAAATGCGTGATGTCACAAAAAATGTTATGGTAAGACAAGCCTGTAAAGGATTTAAAAGAGGCAGGCGACAAGCGGACAAGAGGCGCCCAATAACAATTAATATATTGAATGGATTGTTTCAACAGCTAGAAAAGGTTGTTAAATCAGCATAGGAGTTGATACTGTTTAAGTTAGCATTTTCATGGGCTTTTTACGGCACCTTCAGGATCTCAGAGCTAGAATTAAAACCGGAAAAGGAGGTGTCTTAATAGAGGATGTTAGTCACGAGGATAAAGGCTTAATAATTATAGAGGCACCAAAACTAGTAAAGGGGATGGTAAAGTAACAATACCCTTTTACTCATCAGCAGGAGAACTCTGCCCAGTTAACTGTTTCGAACAATTTATGAAAGTTCGGCCACAAAAAAGTGCCACACAAAAAAGTACTGTTAATACATGAGGATAGCACAACCCTATCACGGTATCAGTTTAAGGCCATATTTAAAAAGGCCTTACAGGGACTTCACTTGTCAGATGGGTAATATAGTTCACATTCGTTTCGAATAGGAGTGGCTACAGAAGCAGCCAAAATGGGGCAGAGTCAAGAAGTCATTCAAAAGATAGGGAGATGGGAATCTAATAGATTCAGGCTGTACATATGTCCTAGGAGAATAGAGCAATCCTGAATGAGTGAATATGTTGAAATGTTTAATAATAATAGCAAGTTGTGGTTTTGTTTCTTTCAGGGCCAGCATGTCTTTCTATTTGGCTGGTAGGACACTCTTTTGTGTACTGGGCGGAAAAGAGAGCAGCACTAAGAGCTAAGGGGTTACAGTTAGGAGTGATTCAAGAAGTGGGGGAAATGCAGTGGTTGGGGAATTGGTACCAATAGTTATTGAACAAGCTAAGTGGAATGGCCAGCCCAGGGTGCTGCTATTGCACATTGGAGGAAATGATCTAGTTAAATCCCCTATGAAATATTTGATCAAAGCCATAAAAAGGGATTGTTTGAGATTGTGGTCAAGGTTCCCAGAGGTTAACATCATCTGGACGGAAATAATTCCAAGATTTTATTGGAGGGGTGAGAGATCGTGGGAAGCTATAGAAAGGGCTAGAATCAAGACGAATCGGGCAATATCAACATTTTTAGTGCTGAACGGCGGTGAGTTAGTAAGACACAAAGATTTTGAACATCAGCGCTTTCTTTTCCGCTCAGATGGGGTGCACCTAAATGAGGTGGGTCTAGATATATTTAATATTAACCTACAGGAGGCGTTGGAAAGGGCATTGGCGGCTTGGGGCACCTCACAGAAGTGAGAGCTGTGGTTCACTGTCTGTAAGTGTTTGGCGGGGTTCCTCGCCAGTCTGCTGATAATTTCGACAAATTGGAGATGGGGTCAATTAACTTGGCCTGGTCTAACCCTCAAGGTGGGGTGGCCAGGGTGGTAAATACTATGCATGATGTAAAACAGTTTTAACATGAAATAGGCGTTATTACTTGTTGGGATTACAAAGCACTTAACGGGTAAGGACAATTATACTTACCATTTCCCCGATCCACTCCTGCAAAGTACCCAGGGTGAGGACCTAAAACGCTAAGTCCTCACCTCTGATTACTTTACAAAAGTCCTGAAGTACTTACTTGTAATCTCCCTCGTCGCTCCGGTCGGATCCTCCCCACTGGCACTGTCAGTGACAGTCCGGGAGGCAGCCAATGGGAAGACACGCCTCCTTGCAGAGAACGTCTTCCCATTGGCTGCCTCACGACCTGTCACTCAAAGTGCCAATGGGGAGGATCGGACCAGAGCGACGAGGGAGATTAGTAAGTACTTCGAACTTTTGTAAAGTACCCAGAGGTGAGGACTTAGCGTTTTAGGCCTCACCCGGGTACTTAGCAGGAGTGGGGGGAAAGGAACGAGGGGGAGGTGAGTATAATTGTCTTTTAATTGGCGTACGAACTGGGAATGCAGTTGGTACAAGAGCAAGCTGATGGTGAAGGGGCAGAGTGGCGGGGATCCTTAAGCCGAGAGTTACAATAAAGTTGTATGTTTTGTTATTAACAAATAAGTTCAATAACATTTAGGACAATTCTTTGGTAATTTGTTAAAGTTATTGATATTTAACGTGACATGTTTGGTAAAAAATTGCTAATAAAAAGCTGTGGCCAGCATTATCCAAAGAATAAGAAATGGTGTGGAATCTTATTTATTAAGGTAAAGATTGGGTAAGGGGCTATATTGGTAGCGGAAAATAGGACATGCTTAAGTCAAGGAAGCCCTGGATGAGAAAAATCGAAGGAGGGGCTGCATGACTAGGCGGGACTTTGAGAGAAGGGTATTGGTTGGGGGGAAAAGGATTGTGGGAAGAAGAAGGGGGGAGCCAATCATAATCTACCCTGTGAGGCCAGCAACAGTTCCCCAGCAAAAATGTCCCTTCCACCCGGCCCTCAATAGCTAGGTAATGGGGGAAGGTAGGAATGGTTGGTAATTATGTTTTGATTCAATTTCAGGAGACGGCGTGCAGGCCAAGTTCAAAAGGAGGTATGCACAGGCACAGAAAGCAAAGGAAACAAGATTGATGTCACAGCAAAAGGATGCGGGGTTCCTCGCCAGCCTGCTGATAATTTCGACAAATTGGAGATGGGGTAAATTAACATTGCCTGGTCTAACCCTCAAGGTGGGGTGGCCAGGGTGGTAAATACTAGGCATGATGTAAAACAGTTTTAACACGAAATAGGCATTATTAATTGTTGGATTACAAAGCAGTTACTTAACGAGTATTAATTGGCATACGAAATGGGAATGCAGTTGGTACAAGAGCAAGCTGATGGCCAAGGGGCAGACTGGCGGGGATCCTCAAGCCGAGAGTTACAATAAAGTTGTATGTTCTGTTATTAACAAATAAGTTCGATAACATTTCAGACAATTCTTTGGTAATTTGTTAAAGTTATTGATATTTAAAGTGACATGTTTGGTAAAAAACGGTGTGGAATCTTATTTATTAAGGTAAAGATTGAGTAATGGGCTATATTGGTAGTGGAAAATAGGACATGTTTAAGTCATGAACCTGTAAAAAAGTAACGTCTGATGATTGGTTAAAGCAGATTAAGAACACAGGCAGAATGTTGCACCTTTTATTAAATAACCCCAGATATTATTTCTTTGGGCTGCAAGATCTAACAGAATACTACCTTTATATATACAGAATGCACATTCTGGCAAAATGTATGCACAATAGAAATTCTACCAAAGTTTGGACCTTTTTTTTTTATATTGTCTTCGCTTTATAAAACTTAAAATAATCTGTACTATGTCTTATTAATTATATTTATTATTACAAGCACAAAGGGCATGTCCAGGCAAAAAATAACTATCTATAAATGATCTCCAACCCCCCAAACCCAACTTTTGCAATAACTATAATTTTCAAATATGACCCTGAAGGGACTTAACTGACCCGGTCCCTCGCCGCCTCCTGATCCCGTTTCAAGCTTGTTTCAAGCAAAAACAGAAGCAGAGGGTTTCTACACTGACAGCTGCTCTACTTCCTGGCCACGGCTGTCAGGCGATTGGGTGTGACATCACAACAACCAGGAAGTAGAGCGTCTGTCAGCTGTAGAGCAGAGGGAGAGGAGTGCGGTCCCTCGCCACTCCAGGGAACTTCAGGGTCATATTAGGAAATATTGTTAATGCAATAGTGGGGTTTGGGGGCGTGGAAATCGTTTATAGCAAAAGTTATTTTTTGCCGGGACATGCCCTTTAAATAAAACAGCAACCTTAAAAAAAACATTTACCTCATGGCCGGCATACTTATGGAGTGGCGGATAGAATAGCTGCCATATGAGAGCATAGGGGTTTATAAAATAAAATGTGTTACTGGAAAATACATTGCTGAAACAAAAGCAATACAATATCCACATTACAATACATTATACAGCCTATGCCAATTGTTTTATATTTCGGTTTGGTTATGTAAGCAGCAAGTTACGTATTATGTAAGAGGCAAAATAAAAATAAATTAACTGGATTAGTCTAATGCTAGCAATACTTTCGCAGGAAGGTTATTTTAGCCATTTCTGAGCAGATCCAGGTGAAAGGATTGTATGTATGTAAATGTTTATATAGCGCCAGTTGTGGACGCAGCGCAATTGCAATTTGACTTGCAAACAGGGGCCAGACCAGCAGCCACGTTTGTGATTGGCTAAGAGGCAGCTGCCGTCAATGGAGAGTGCTGCGGGAGAGAAGGGCTGTAAGTAGAGTTCTGCTTCTTTTTTTAACAATTGACATGGCAGTTGGGGGTGGGCAGAGATATACTGCAGAAAAATGGTTTTACCCCTCCCTCCCATCAGGAGGGTGGGAGGGAAGGGTGGGGGGCTTCCCTGCACATGTCAAAATCCCTCCACTTCTGGAGAACCATAAGGAGCAGAGATTTTTTTAAACTACACAGTGGGGCCAGTAGTGGGTTAAATTTCAGTTTTGGGGGTGGACATGCCCTTTAACTAATGCTTGTAAGACCAGGATGTGGGTATAAAAAATGCAGCCGATTAACATTGTATACATAAAAATACAAACAAAACCCAAAAGGTGTTTAGCTTGATAGATGTGGAAAAATTAATTACTTATTCATATCTAGAAAGGTGAATGTTTTGTGAAAGATACAATTCTTGGCTGTTAGAACTGCTAAAATCCATTCCGCATGCAGATTCCCGAATTTTTGAAAAAATTTGCAGGCGAACCCATTAAAGTCAACGGGACAAAATAATCCGCACAGATCTGCCTAAATACAAGGTTAAATGGTAACTTACAGTACATGGCTCTGGGACCTGGGAGATAGTCTGGGGAACACGTACATACAGTATTTCCAGACCTTAAAAAAAATTACTTTCCTCACAATTGCACTGTTTTTCGAGCCTATTTTCGAGCCGCGTTCGAAAATTTGAGAAAATTAAAAAATATGCATTTTCAAGGTTTTCAAAAATTTTGGAAATATGATTACAGTAACTTTACTGTAAATGACTTTGGGACCTGGGAAATGGTCTGGGGAACAGACAATCAGATTCTTTCTGAAGGAATCTTATTGGTTAGTATACCAAGCAGATTCTTTCTGAAAGAATCTAATTGTAACCAATTCTGATTGGAAAAGAATCTGATTGGTATACCAACCAGTCAGATTCTTTGTTGAAAGAATCTGATTGTATCCAATTAGAATTGGTTACAATCAGATACTTTCAGAAAGAATCTGATTGGTATCCTGGTAATCCTGGAATTGTTTCTGAAAAAATCTGATAGTATGCAATTTTCTCTAATTTTTGACCACGAAAGATCCACAAAATTCGCTAGATTCTCAGGTCGCGGAAATCCGCTGCGGAACTGGGTTTGGATCCACAATGCGGTCCATCTCTACTCAGGAGCAATTACTTGTTCATAGACATTGACATTATCAGGCCTGCATAACAGCTTGTTATAGTGAGCACACAAAAATCTGTCAGAATAAAGGTGCAGTAAATTGTGTCTACATAGATAATAGATTTTCTCACTCAGATGTTAAACAATGAAAGAAAATACTAAATCGATAAATTATTTTTTATACTTCATTACTCAAAAAGCTCAGACCACTGTTAAATTATAAAAAAAAAGAAAAAAAAAAACAGCTGTTTTTTAAAGAGATTATCTTACCTAATGGAATGCGATCTGCAGCCAAAAGTAGCAAAATAGAAACATTAAGCATATTTATAGCACCAGAATTTATTTCTAGCAAATATATAGATTTTCTCTAGATTTGAATATCAAACCTCTGGACACAATGCAAGTTATTTACTGCTGAGTAATCAGTGGCATTATTCATCAGGAGCTGATGTAATGTTTGCTTCTATACTATGTTGTTTTTCTTTTTCCAGCAGATTACATGTGACAATCCCTGATCTAAACAATGGCAAATAGAAAAATGTTGAGGCTTTTGCACGTTTTGGTGCAATATCAAAATAAAAATAGAGTCAAACTGTTTTGGGCAGAAATCCTAATTATACAAGAGGTTTCAGTGAAAATGTTTGCCAAATGGATTTAATGCATGTTTAAAAGAAATTAATTTAGTAACCAAACAACTCAACTTTACCAAATATTACCAAACAATGATAGGGCATACAGTTGCCTCATAAGCTTATACATATAAGCATTCTCTATACAAGTAGAAAGAGCACACTCCTACCTTTAAAATTACTAAAAGATCATTCTTCTAGCTGTGGTCTTTCCAGACTTATGGCAGTATAAATGGTAGCGTTTCCTGCTAGTACCGTGATCTGTGACATCACCAGCACTCATGCTCTGGCCCCCAAGTCTCAGGTGTGAGCATGCCCACTTGTATCCTACTGCTGGGATAGAGCATCATCAGCTGCATCATAAGCACTGCACCCAAACTTCTTAATCATTTTTAAAGCTAGCCACCAGCCTGAAAAGATTTTCCCCCCTAAGGTAGAGGAAAGGACAGAGAATGGTTGCAGTTCTGTAACTAGCTTCAAAAAAAGATTATTTGGGGATGGGACTTTTTACACAGCTTATTGAGTGCTTTTCACACAGAATCAGAGACGGGGCAGACAAGGAAATGAAATCATAAAATTTGATAGGAAGGGGACGCCACGCAGTCTATCTACTGCATATAAAAAGTGCTTTATTGTGACATGTTTCAGACTCCATGACAGTCCGAAACGTGTCGTAATAAAGCACTTTTTTGATGCAGTAGATAGACTGCATGGCATCCCCTTCCTATTAAATTTTATGGTTTCAGTATCCTGTTTCACTGCCGGGCACGGAGCAGTTGGAAGGTGAGGACCCCTAAAACATTCCTTGTTCATTAGGTGGCATTTACATGTTGCAGACAAGGAAGTGTAATTTTATAAGCCTGCAAACATTATCTTAGGCATATTAAAGGAATAGTTCACTCTAAAAGTGAACTATTCCTTTAATGTATTGATTGAAGACCAGGAGGTAAAGGAGCTATGCCTTACCTCCTGTTCTTCAATCAATTGAGGAGCCTTGTCTTCAGTTAATGCAATAAAGGGATAGTTCACTTTCTGAGTGAACTATTCATTAAAAAGCCTACCTTGACAGAGACACCATGGTCATATAGCTAAAATGGAATGGATAAAAAACCTTCTGCTAATCAATTCGATAATCTTAGTATGTACTTCCTCCACATTGGTTGGTATAGTGGGAAACAATTTCTGGGATAGGTGATTCCTGTGCAGCATAGCATTCAAAGGACAAATCTACACCATTTGTGAAAGTATGACAATACAGAAACTACAATCAGGAGTGCTAAGTGCAACATCATTTTCTACAGAACAGAGAATTAGTATTTGATAAAAATGATGAGCCCAGTTTTTTGTTTTGTTTTCAAGAACTGTAATTGTACCATTATTTTAAGGTGTCACTTTAATGTTTGTAGCAAAAAAGAAAAGTAAAATAATAAAAAGTACCTCATATCTCCTAGTTTCTTTCCTATAGCACTTCCCACGTTTGATATTGCAGCAGTTGCTTTCATTCCTGCTTGGCTTAGAGTTTCCTGGGTTTTCTTATACCTAATATTTGAAGGAAAAATACATTAAGTATGAAAGGGCTAAAACAAAAACAAACATGCATTGTTTAGTAATTTAAATGTTGAACATTTTGTGTATTAAATCTTTGTAATATTTTATTTAAAAGGCATGTCCACCCTTAAAGCAAAACAATTGGTAAATTGGCAGTTACCTGCCCCAAACCCCATTTGATATATTTAGCACTTTATTAGGTGCATTACTAATCAGATATTTAAGGATATTTAATGTCACCATTCTGCCATAGTAAGCTGGCCCCTCCTTCCATGCAGTCAATCAAGGTTGTGACAACTTACATCACAACCAATGATCGGCTGCTTTTTCATCTGCTGCCTCCTCTACACATGCTCAAGTTCATAAAAAGCTCATTGAGGGAGAAAGAAGATATATTTTCCAGAAAGGAATAAAATCTATTTTTAAATATCTGGTTATGCAATAAACTAGTTAAAATAGCAGTTGTGTTTGCAGGCAGATAACTGACAAGTCACAAGTTTTTTGTTTAAGGGTGCACATACCCTTTAAAGATATTGGTTTTTGAAAATGTAGATTTTTTGGAATCTGTGCTTGATGTAAAACACAAAAAAGAGGTACTTGTCCTAAAATGTAACAGACGGTTAATGCTAGCCCGTCCAAATGGGCTTTGGAAGATGGGGTCAACAGAATATTTTTCACCTTGCCTTTTTTTCCCCATAAACCGATCAAAAACAAACAGGACCTTGATGAGTACTCGTACCTATACTTCAAAACTTTTAAAACAACTCTCCTACCTCATCTGACACGACTATACACCAGTTTCCTGGAAGGAAACAATATCCCAACCCAAATGTCACACTCCTACCTCACAGTCATCCCAAAACAAGGCAAAGGCCTCCTACTTTGCGGCAGCTACAGACCCATTGCCCTCCTAAACTCTGACCTCAAAATATACTCCAAAACACTCTCCAACAGACTAGCTGTCATCCTACCATCCCTAATCCATGGGGATCAAGTTGGATTTATAAATGGTCGCCAAGCAGCGGATAATACACGGAGGGCAATAGATATAATCGAAATTATTAACCGAAGGCAAAAACCTGCCCTGATCCTCAGTTTAGACCCAGAAAAAGCCTTCGATAGAATAAGGTGGGAATTTCTATTTGGGGAGCTTTCCCATATGGGATTCTGTGGCACCTTCTATATGGGTCTCAAGGCCCTATACAAATTCCCTACAATGCAGGTAAAATTACTGAACTCTCTGTCCCCTCCCTTCCCAGTTCATAACGGAACCCGCCAAGGCTGTCCATTATCCCCCCTGCTATATGCAATTGCATTTAACCTCTCGCTGCCAAAATACGACTATCTGAAAACATCAAAGGCATACATACCAGCAACACTACCAATAAAATATTATTATATGCAAATGATGTCTTACTCACTAACTACCATACCCAACATCCACTACGAACTGCAACAATATGGAACACTTTCAGGTTATAAACTAAACAATGACAAAACCGAGGCCCTTCCTTTCCAACTCCACAATAAAAAGTACTACAGATTAACTTTCCCTACTGCTGGAAACAGGACAAACTTACTTACTATGACATCCATACCTTCTCCACACTATATGCAGCCAATTACCCCGCCCCCGATAATTACCACCATCAAAACACAACTAACATCCTGGCACAACCTTTACTTATCATGGATGGGCCGCATAACAGCAATCAAGATGTCAATCTTACCAAAATTTTTATACCTCTTCTCTACACTTCCAATATCCATCCCCACCATTAACCTAGACAAACTGCAATCTGATCTACTTGACTTCATTTGGGGGGAAAAATCCCATCGCCTATCTAAAAAAGTAATTACAACATCTCGCAACAGGGGGCCTTGCTGTAACGCATAAAAAATTGTACTTCCACGCAGCTCAACTGAGACACTGGACCCCAACCCACAGCCTGTTGGGCTATACTTGAACATAACTGGATACATCCCTACCACCCACTTGACCTACTGACCAGCAAAACTGAACCTACAGCAACCTTTACTCCCTTCCATGCAATGGTCCAAAACATTATGGACCAGACTCAACAAAACATACGTACTTTTTCAGCCATCCTCACGGCTATCACCTTTTACACAAAACACTGCCTCACCCTCGCATACTGCACAAAACCTGTACAAACCATGGATGGCAATAGGCCTACACAAATACTACAACATACTTAATCACCAGGCAGACCCAATCATAAGACAGATATGACCCCTCCCAGACCCACTGAAGAGACACCCCTCATTACCCGCCTCGACATGGTTAACTTGGTTAACCGTCTCCAACACAATATCCGAAATTGTGTCCATATGACCATGGTGTCTCTGTATCCATCACTATTGATGGCACCATCCCCCATCTTAACCCCTGAACAAATTGTAACAAAAGGACCACAACATAAAAGGCTCATCTCCCTCTTCTACAGCTTTCTAAACTCCCTCCCACAAGAACCCATGCATAAACACCCATGCATGCAGAAATGGGAAAGAATCCTGGGTGAAGAGATAGATATGGATATGTGAGAAGAAATCTGGGACGACGCTGCTAAAACCTCAATATGCACTACCTACAAAGAAAATATTTATAAAATAATAATGTTCTGGTACTTTACCCCCCAAAGACTTAGCAAAGCTTTTCCAGGAATGCCAGATGTTCGTTGGAGATGTGGCAGGGGAGGGGGCACTATGATTCATATCTTTTGGGAATGCACTTCTTTGGTCCCATTCTGGGACATGGTATTTACCCATTTGGAAAAGGTGTTCCACGTGCGACTCCTAAAGTCACCCAAATATGCACTTTAAGGAGCAAGATTCACTAATCTGACTAGATCAGAAAACATTCTAGCTAGACATGTCCTTACGGCAGCTAGATAAAAACCCCTTACACCCCTACTAAGTGGGAATGCTTAGTGAGTATAAAGGATGTTCAAAACATGGAACTCCTAACTGCCAACCTCCATGGAACCCTGAAAAAATATAATAAAACCTGGGCATTGTGGGACCCCCTCTTCAACCGCGAATCAGACCCTTGCTGAATGATCGTTATGTGACTATATATAAATGTGATACTTACTGTTTAATGTATAAAGTTAAAGCATGTAGTTATCAAGAGGGTTAAGCTAAAACCCCACACCTTATATGTTTATATGCACTCCCTCTCTTTTCTTTTTATTATTTTACTTGGATTATCCATATCCTTTGACACATAAAGTACAAGGACACTGAATTATGCTTGTCAACATCCTCACAGCCAAGAAGATCATAATTTGCCTGTATCTTCATCGTGAGTTGACCACACAGACCCCAAAACAGTTCCACCAGCTAACTTGAATGTATTAGACATTTGTCTTGCTCAAATTTCTTTAATAGGACATTTGTGAAACCAAACAAAATATGTGTCAAATTTTTATATAAACTTTTTATTAAATTGTTTAAAATTGCAGCTATTTTGATAAAATTTCCTGATTCGATGGGAATATTGATGCTGTGCATAGAGGGCTTTAGGTTTGTTCTAGACCAGGAGATCATTTTTTGTAGGGAAAATATTGTGGAAACAAGAATATCAACAAGAAAACTCTTTAGATATCTAGTTTAAAGTCATTTTTACATCATCTTGCCTTTGGTCAAAATATTTACAGCAATCTAATTTTTAACTTTATTTTTTACAATATATTAATAACAGTATGTGTACAGAATAAAACCAAAATCCATGTCAATTATTTGTTTAAATGTAGCATGTAAGACAAAAGTTTACATTGGTTGTAGAACTTGGGGAATATATGCTATGATCTTAAAGCGTATGTATACTGATAAAATGACTTTTTCTCATCTTAATCTATAAATAAATAAATGTAAGTAGCACATACTCCAAAGGTGTGTGTGTTGCTGCATGCCTTCAATACAATACTTGTTTTGCTCAGGCTCTGACCACTGACCTGACTATTTTCCCACATACCAACTGTCAAAACTAATTACAGCACACCAACTGACAAACTATACCAGCTACAGCAAAACTGCTTACAGAAATGCTAAAATGTAAGAGGTTTCAGATTGGATATCTAATGGAATAGGGGGCAGATCAACAAAAAACGGTACAGTGATAGTTGGGATAAATTATAATTTCCACTAATGGGCAATTTAAAAAACACATTTTCCTTTGATCATACCCTTTAAGAAACAGGGGACAGATCAAAAAAAAACAAACAAAAAAAAACCCATCAGATGTGGCTGGGAAAATTATAGTTTCCAGTTATGGGCAATTCAAAAACATTTCTATTTAAAGGGTATCTCCACTCGTTTTTAGAAGTTTTGGGAATCCAGTTCTATTGAAGAACGGGAGGTAAAGGAGCTGTGCCTTACCTTCCGTTCTTCAATAGAACACACAGGAGCCGGAGAGAAGGTAAGAAACTTACCCCTCGCTCGCTCCCCCGGCGCTTGGTCTGACAGGTCCCGACGGACCTTGTCTTCTATGCGCATAGATCGCGCATGCGCATAGAAAACAAGGTCCGTTGGGACCTGTCAGACTACGCGCCGGGGAGCGAGCAAGCGGGTAAGTTTCTTACCTTCTCTCCTGGCTCCTGAGTGTTCTATTGAAGACGGAAGATAGGCACAGCTCCTTTACCTCCCGTTCTTCAATTTTTGCAATATATTGTGTGCATTGTTTATTTTACATAGTTTTGAAGATATTTACATTTTTGTGTATGATATGGCAGCAGCATCACCAGGTCCCCTGCACTTCCTGCTTCCTGCTCTGTAACCATGTCAGTCAATCTGCCTGTGTCTCCTCCCCTTTGCAGCCCCCCTGGTCCCTCCCACTCATGGACCCCATGCTCCACCCCCTTGGCCCATTCACTTACAGCCCCATGTAACCCTGCCCACTCGTGGGTGCCGTGGCCCCGTCCACTCGTGGGAGCCTAAGCCCCACCCACCCATGGGTGCCTAAGCCCCATCCACCCATGGGTGCCTAAGCCTTGCCCACTCGTGGGTGCCTAAGCCCCACCGTGGGCCGTGGGCCACTTTGACCCCCCCACACACAGAAAACTCTGTGGAAACAGCCTTTTCAAGCAGAGTGGGAACTCTGTTTTCATATAGTGTGAGAGAAGGGCTTTAATTCCTTACCTTCTGTGCAGCTGCAGGTCCTTCACACAGCAGGGAGGGGGAGGGACTTCCTGTCTACCTCACACACTGAGGGAGTCTGAGGCTGTGCCCGCTGGCGGCACTGTGCTGGAGAAGCCTTAGGAATGTCACATGTCAGCCTCCCACCCATTAACTTTCTGGTCAGTAATTTCTGTATATCTTGGGCTTTGGAGCACATTTGAACTCAACTTGTTTGGAAACCACAGTTCCCCTTTAAAATACAGTATCAAACAACAGCAGTTTACTATTCAGTTTATATTAATATATTATACTAATATTATATTAGTATTTTGTTGTATTTAGGAAAAAGTAATCAGTAAAATCAGTTTCAATCCTATTCCAAGAACAGAAAGCACCTAGAAAGTAATTAGCTTAAGCTACGCTCTGATTCTATTGCCCACATTCTAAAAGCCATCACATGTAGTTCCTAGACTGTATAAAATACATTCAGCATGACAGCAGTCTTATGATCAGAAACATGGGTAATTTCTGCCAAAAAAGAATATATACTAACATTGTTGTCTTGCTTAAATAATTGCTGCTCATTGCAGAAGATGGTGACAATCACAAGCTTCATCTAACTAGTGTTCAATACAAATGCAGAAATAACAGGTTTCAGGATTCTGCTTAAACCATGAGGAAGTTTGGATAAGATACTTAGTTCAATCTATATAATAGTAAGTTAGCAAATGTTCAATAGGATTTTAGCTTTAACTGGCATACTGTAGGCTTCTTTTTGACAATTGGAATTGTTGTAAATTCTGTTTTACATGACTGTTTTCCTCCAAAAGTAGGTCAGGGAGAAAGAAGCAACTTCCTACAATGTCTAATAAGAAAAAGGGTAGAAAATAGAACAAACAACTAAAAAAAAGGCATAAAAATAATATGTCAGCTACCACTTGGGCAAAAAGTCACTAATAACTGGGAACTAGGGAGACGTGAATTTTCAGTTCTGTTCTATCATTGCAGCTGTATTAAGAATGTGGTGCCACATTAATTACATAACACAGAAAACCATTGGCTCATTAAAGGGCATGTCCATCCCCAAAACTCAAATTTAACCCCATACTGGCCCCACTTTGTAGTGTACAAAATCCTTACCTTACATCCCAGCTCCTTATGGTTGCCATGCTGTGCCCCTCCAAAGTCCAGGATAGTGTAGTGTAGAAGGTCTGGGTGACTCATCCTGCACCTGTCTCTGCCTCAACCTCGACAAGGTCTGAGGCATATGCAGGAGAGTCCTCCCCCCCTCCCGTTTTCTTCTCCTTCCCCCTAGTGTAAAATCCCCAGTATATATTATATATATTGATCCCCCAGCTCCAACCGCCGTAACAGAATTATTGAGTACTTACCTTCCCTCTATCCTCCGGCGTTCTTAGCAGCCGGCAGCCGCGTCCCTGATTTGCTGCTGGTCCCGCCCCCTGCTTGCATTTCCGTGCAAGCAGAGGGCCTGGAGAGTGCCGCGGAGGATAGAGGGAAGGTAAGTACATATCGGGGCACTTTCTAAGAATTTTATTATGGCGGTTGGGGCTGGGGGATCAATATGTATAATATATAAAAAGTTCAAAAAAGGGTTGGACATGCCCTTTAAGTTTTGAAAATTCATTTTTTTTATTGGCAACATGTGATGTCCACTATTACAGAAGACACCATTGTAGAAGATAGGGATAATTTATAGCATTTGTTCCCTGTTATGCAGAAGACCAGAGGAAACTATTGTTGAAATTTAAAATTCCAAATTTTAATTTTCTTTCACATTATCAATAATTTACTCTGCAACATTGGGGACTTGAACACATCTCTAGTAGCAGGCATTACTGCAGATTGTCATAGTACAAAAAGTAAATGAAAACACCCTTCATTTCTTCTTCTGCCATAAGTTATTATGAAGTTGTCACTTGATTACACCTTAACTAATGCTTCCTACTATTTTGTGTATACCACGACAAACTAAGAGGTTTAAGCTTCACATGTGCGACTGTGGGCTTGACCTGCAGCACACAAGTGTCATTTGAATGGCCCTTTAAGCCAACTATGTGTATGGAGCTTAACAGTCTTGTACACACTTGAACACTGTTTAACATTAGTTAGTGTAAATAATATTATGATTTTTCTTACCCTAGCTAATGGTCCCTATCATTGAAAGACTAATGAAGCAGTTAAATAGCACTTCCATTATTTCTTAGTCTATGAGGTTTAGATTCCAAATGGTACCTACACAAATATCACGGTCATTAGATGAGCAGCGATCCATTCACTTTTCTAATTAGCAACAATCTTCTCACCATTAATGACCTAGAATTATTCCTGAGCATTTCTGGAATATCCTGAGCATTTTCGCTTATTTTTTTTATATTTTATTATGCTTAGAAAAGCCTTCTTCGTATGAATTGAATTTTAGGTTATTTGGTAGCTAATAACCTAGACATTTTTCAGATTACAGAAGCAGATCTAAAAATATTATTTTCTATATTTGTATAACTATTATAGAGTGGTCAATAAAATAAGGAAGAAATTCTAATACAAATAATATGGCCATCTTGGATTCAACTTTTACATTTTTCTGAGGTAGGTGCCTTACAAACTAACAGGGCGATACACTAAGCGCCGCTATCGGCAACCGGTGCAAACAGCCCAGCGATGTTATATGCCGATAGCAGTGCTCGGAACATCGCTACTTGACACTGTTCTTTTCCGGCACTTTCAACACCAGCTATTAGCTGGCGTTGAAGTGCCACAATAAAATGCAGATTTCAGCATATAACATCACTTGCGGCGGCTGCGCTGTTAACTTTCGCGTTAGCCACACAGCTGCCGCAAGGAAGGAGTTAAAGTCACGCTAACCGATATAACATCGGTTAGTGTAACTTTAACTCCAAATCAGGAGCGATGCGCCCGTTGGTGCATCGCCCTGATAGACTATACAAGGGGCAACTAAAGTGAAAAAACAACTTGGTATATATGCACCAGCTCAGAATGACATCAGCCCAATGACAGTGAGGCTACAAAGTTTTAAACTCATCCTAAGGGATGCTGGCTGGTATAGTTTAACCACCAAACCAGGGTAATTTGCATTGTTGTGTCATTCATTGCTGCCCGGAATAATGCAGTTTTTAGATCACTTTGTTGGATAATGGATGATGTTGTATGTTGGTAAGTGTGCTCTGTCTATTGGGACAATGTTGCCTGGATACTTTAGTTTCCCTTTAAATGCTACTGTCCCTAACAAATACACATTTCTTTGCTTTTCATACAAAAAAGAAACTCATCTTTACAATCTATTTCTTAGCTAGCATGGGTGTAAGAAACAGAATATTTAAGGGCAATTAAAACCTTCAAAATCAGTTAATAGGATCCAGGGTAAGGACATAAACCGTTGGGTCTTACCTAATTACTTAGAACAAGCCCTGCAAAGTTAGCTTCAAAAAGCTACTTTCAGGGTTCCCCTGCCATAGTAGCAGATTATGGCAGGACTAACCAATGAATACAAGCTCCTTGTAATATTTGTCAGTAGAGGGAGTGGTCCCTTGAGCCAGCCTTACAAAGCCGAGTTTGCAAGTAATAAGGTAACCCCCCCGGGGGTGAGGACATAATGGTTTAGAAAATACAGTGCATATTTGCAGAGAGAAAGTAAATACTGTGGGCAGGGGGGGGCATGACCAATAGGTGCACATGCTAAAAAGATTTTCTGAAGACTAAGAATGCTGTGAGTTGTACTGGCAACAACATGGAAACCTTCTTAGTTACAAAATACACTTCTGGGGAGAAATGTTTTCATATTAGGATTAAAAAATGTAAGTTTAATTCTCCTTTAAGAAATTGGCAAGGAGAAACAATGTGGACATGAACACAGGATGCAGTTTGCCAAATATGCAGCTTTCATTTTTGATATTTCAAGTATTATAACTAAAAATGCTGAGTATTTAAAATAAAAAAATTAAACTAAGTTCTCACGCCGAGTGGGTTTGTACATCGTGCCAGCCACGGCTGAAGTTCTGCTTCAATTCATTCATCATGTTGACTCCAAGCTTTTGCTTAATCTCTACAAGGTGCTTCTCTTTGGCTGCTAAAACTTGTCGTAAAGTAACAATTTCATTTTCCAACTATGCAAGAGAATAGAGAGAAAACAGAAATTAATTCTTATGCTGTGTGGAAAATAGGGGCAGTATACATTTTAAAGGGTCATGAACAGGTCCGTCTCTCTAATGAGGCAACCTGAGAAAAAAATATCAGGGCGGTGCCCCTGCTGGTAGCCAGAGAGGCAGCAGGGCTTACAGGAAAAAGTTTGTCCACGCTGGCACGTCACGGCCCGCACCCATGTATAATTCTGGTGCCCGCACAATGACGTCATGGCACGCATGCACCCGTACACAGTGTGATTCCCAGGAGAAGCAGCAACAGAGCAGCGGTGGAACGAGTCAGGAGATTTGCTATGGTGCTGAGGTACAATTGAAGAACTGCCGGTATTTTAGGGACTTGATTAGAAGATATAAAGTTTCATTTTCGGAGGAGGGAAGGAGAGAAGGGGGGGGGGGGAGAAGACACTTGTGGGGGGAACGGTGGGGTTCTTGTGGGGAACAGGGGCATTTGTGGGGTGACTAGGATCTCTGTAGGTAAAAGTGGCATCTGTGGAGTGACTGTGGGGAACATGGGCATTTGTGAGGTGGCCCTGGAATCTCCCTGGGGAACAGAGGCATCTGTGGGGGGACTGGCAGATCTCTCTGGGGTGGCTAGTGTACCTGTGGGGTAACTAAGGCATTTGTGGGGTGACTGTAGTGTTTCCCTTGGGAACAGGGGCATCTGTGGGGTGACTGGGGAACAGGAGCATCTGTGAGGTGTCTGGGGCATTTGTGGGGAACAGCCTGGCATCAGTGGGGTTACTGAGGCATCTGTGGGGTGACTGTGGGGAACAGGAACAGGGGTATCTGTGGGATGACTATGTAATTTAATTTAAGAGCGGACAGGGAACAGGGTGAAGTCCCAACAGAGCTGGAGTGCTATTGTGAGTAAGTTCTGTCTGATTCTGGCTGTTTAATTGAAAAACAGGAGGTTTTTACCTCCCGTTTTTCAATTAAACTGAAAAAATCTAAGGCAGTTTTGTAAGTGGAGATACCCTTTAAAATCCAGAAATGTATCCCTAGGTTTAATTTTGCAAAAACCAGAGACCTATGGGACAATGAAGATGGCTCAATAAAGATGAAAATGGTCTGTGGCTGGGTCTCTGTTTTTGCATTTAGCTTGAAGGTGTGGCATTTCCTAAAGGACTGTACTGGCTGTTCTCACTGTATGGGACCTTTGTCTGTTCTCAATTTATGGGACCTTTACTGTCTGTTCTCACGGTATGGGACCTTTACTGTCTGTTCCCACTGTATGGGACCTTTATTGAATGTTCTCACTGTATGGGACCTTTACTGTCTGTTCTAACCACATGGGACCTTTACTGTGTGTACTCACTATATGGAAGCTTTACTGTCTGTTCTCACTGATTGCACTAGATTGCTCAACCAAACATATACTTTGCTGCAGATGATATTTTTTCATATTTTCTTTACTAAATGTGTTAGATATTGTTAAAAGGTATTTTATATGGTTAGATTAGCTTTAGATACTTTGTTAGTTTAGGCTAGGTTAGGTAAGTTAGGTTCCTGTTAAAAGAGTCTACCTTGATGTGGTGGCCGGCTCTTTTGGGAAAAAATCTTTATTCTGGTCTTTTATGGTGCAGATAAATGTCAATTTAAAGGAACTGTACAAATAAATGATGCCAAGTTCAAAATGACAAAATGACTAGCCGCCCTCCCACCCACATGCCATGCCACCATAATGTACTGTAGCAGACAAATTACCTTGACCAGTTCATTTTTCAGTTCCTCCTTCTCTTCCTCTGACATAGTTTCACAGTAATCAATGTCTGTAGCCAGGTCCTCATCAGTTTCCTGAAGGGGCTGTGTATCCAAGAGATCTTTAAATAGAACAGATAATGTTATTAAATTGAACAGGTAAGTAACAAGTAAAACTGGCCATATGCTGCATCAAGATTTTGATCAATCAAATAGGACAAAAGTGTTTTTTTGATCTTCAGACTGACCACTCAACAATATTGTTTAGACAATTTTCCATCTATCCCATCTTCCACAGATATCAAGCTGAAATCTACAGAAAATCTGTGGGAAATTTTGATTGGTTCTTACAATTTTCAATTGACCAACATGGAAAGGATATTATGAAAGTGGCTTGTGTATGGCTAGCTTAAGGAACAATTATACTCACCTCCCCCAATTATTTTGACTGACCTCCCCTGCAGTGCTTGTCATCTGCTGCTATAGAAAGAGGAGGAGACCATGCTCACCAGATATATATGGCCTACTGCTAGTGGACGCAAACATGCTGAGCTCCATAGAGCCGGCTGCCAGCCTAGGAACATGTAATCACTGTGATGTGACTTTTCAATCCTTGCTGCTTCCCACTTGCCATTTACCCCCAGAGTATAGAGATGGAGTCAAACTCCAATTGGATTTCATGGGTCCAAACAAACTCAGACTTTTAGGACTTTTCAGATTTTTCGAACTCAAAGAACTTTTTTTGATAATTATCAAATGGTCAAGGATTTCTGAATTCGGGAATCAATTTTCGGAATTTAACAAATTCATGGAAACGATCGAGGAACCTTACAGGGAATGATCTGACCCAGTGGATGAATATTGGCTGTGAAAAAAAAAACGGGGAGCTCTTAATATCTAGCACCCGTTTATATAACGGACTTAACTGTCTAGTTTAATCATAGAATGTTTCAGTACTTTGTTAAAATTTTCTTTATTGCTAATTATGAAGAGGCACACATTTTCACCACACTTTAACAAAAACTTTTCAGCTGGAACTGAAATAGTAAAGTTATTACTATTACCTCTTTTAAGGAAGGTTGTTGTTAACTTCATTTGCTAAGCTTTGACATACAAATCTCTATTGACAAAGGTGAGCTTGTGCTTTTCAGTTTAATTGAAGAATGGGAGGTGAGACTATAGCTCCTCTACCTCCCGTTCTTCAATTAAATTTTCAGGAGCTAGAAATAGCCACATCTTTTTGGAGTGAGTGTTGCATTAGTTGCCTTAAAGAACACCAGTCACTTAATTTAAAGTAAACCAACCCCCCTAAGGAAATGTATACAACACAACAGAAAATTATGGCTGGGTACACACCAGCTAATATTTTCGGCCGACCGACTGATTCACGGCACTTTCGGTCGATTGGTCGATCGGCCGAAAATATTGGCTGGTGTGGGGCGGGCGTCCGCGACCAACATCAATCGCAACAAACGATTGGGCATGTCGGAAAATTCCGACTGATCTATGGGAACGCACGATCGATCGTTTGCAAATTCGGCCACGGCAGAATTTTCCCCGACTGGCGGACATTTGTCCCCGCCAAGCACTCGCTCGTAGCGAGCGCTCGATCGGGGGAAATAAAGTCCCTCTGTGTTTACCCAGCCTAAAACAGTTCTTGTTAGCAAAGCCTTTATTTGAATTTTAATTAATGCTTCACCACAAATATTTGAATGAAACTGTGCTTTGCAGTCTTTACCTATAAACTTTTCTTTAATTAAAAACCTTCCCTGCCAGCAAATCTTCTTTAAAGTCGGTACTTATTGCTGAATAAAAGGATACAAAATGTTTTGCTCTATAGATATTTAAAATAGTAAATTTTCCTGAAACCCTACCATAAATCTACTAAATGAAAATCACTGACACCTACACACACCATCCAACTGTTCTGTTACTTTGTGTTTCACAATTTCCAATACATGTGTAGCAGCAGGACATAAAGAATGCGAAATGCTAACAACATGTATAGTTAGACTTTACTTGGTTCCCCCTGTACATTATTAACAAGTAATTTAAGAGAAAAATCAAAGAGGATTATAAGATTAAAGCAAGAGTTTTCAATGGTTTCCAGATATTGTTGTAAATAATATTAGACCAGAGAAACTGGAAAAATCTTCAATGTATCACTTAGACCCAGTTCTAAACAGTGCTTAAATACTTGAAGGGCATGTCCAGCCAAAATAGGATGAAGTGTTTTTAGCCTTATTAACCTCCAAAACTGAGATGTGTTTTAACCTTACCTTAATCTGAAGCTCCCATGCTGAGATATACTTACCTTAATCTCAGCCGAACCACCACCGAAAGCCCCACCTAACAAATTAGGCTACCCTCTTTTCGAAACCCACAAACCTAATACACAGTAGAAAGGGATTGTCTATTCACAGTGCATTAAAGTGTTATATAACAATTTAGACTATTTAGGACTTAGAACAACTAAGGACAGGTATGGGAGGGTATGACAATGTATTGATTCAGACTCAAATGGATAGGGTCATTACAAGTTCAAATTAGAAAGTGTCCTTTATAACTGTGATTTTGTAACAAAAGGTTGTTCCTTACTGTTTGGGGACACAAGGCCTTCATTTGCCATCCACATAGGTAAGAGTCTGCAAAGCACGTTAGTTAAAGGGACACTAAACTGAAAAAAAATTACTTGCCTTTATACATTTCTATATTTTTAGTGCCATCAGGAACTTGATCCCTTTTTGCTCTCAGTGCTCAATGTCACTAGATTTCCTTATGTCCTGTTCAGCTCACTCCTAGTTAGTATGCATGTCTCCTTTCTATGTATCCACCCCCTCCCAAAACTGGGGCACAGCTAGAGTGTGGAGCATGTGCAGTGGAGGTGATCTGTGCCCCACTACAGCCAATAGCATTCACCCAGTGATTTTGTGTTACAGTGAAAGTAAAACTGCTTTTCTATGGGAAGGTAAGCAGCACTGAGAGATGTAATTACTGCTTGAATCAAGTAAGATTTTCTTTTAGCTGTAGGAGTTTGAAGGTGTGTGTGTGTGGGGGGGGTAAGATTTGTTATTGATTTCTTTTAGGTACTGTGCTACATTGGGACAGTTACACAGACAGCAGCTAACTGCAGGATTGGGTTTATCTGCACAGAAAGAGCACAGAGAACAGATAATGATTATTCCCTTTCCTGATCTTAATGCTGAATCAATTAGCCATACAGTGACAGAGAAATAAGCTTTACTTTTATAGCATGGATGGTGTATACATGTAGTGTGCCGGGGGGGGGGGGTTGGGTGATTGACAGTTCTTTACTGACTAGCTGTGTCCCACCCTCTTTAAAATGTAATACTCCCAGAGCTAAAAAAACAAGGGATAGGAAGGTCAGAGAAGGGGGGGGAAAAGCAGCTTAAATGGTGGTTAATTAATCCTAATTACTGTGTGATTAGTTAAAAAATGATTTGCCCCAGTTTACAAGTCCTTTAAAAGAGACTTAAGGGAACATTTGGAAAAGGACAATGCTAAGTGGTTCCCTAGTAAGATGCCTGGCAAATACAAATGATAATAAATAGATCTCTTTAAAAAAAATGCACACAAATTCATGCAGGGGATGGGTCTAAACCAGTGTTTTTCAACCTTTTTATCCTTATGAAACCCAATAAAATATGTTAATATCTCAGGGAATCCTTACATAAAAACATTATTACTTATTTTTATTTATCTCTCAAATATCAATACACCAAATACTTAATTCATACAAATATAGAACATTGATAAATATGTAGAAAAATATATCTGTATTTATTACAATGGAGGATCCATACAGTTTCTGTCGATCTCTTGAGGACCCCCATGCAACCTCTCAGGGACCCCTAGGACCCCTGGTTGCGAAATGCTGGTTTAGGTTGTCAAACATGCAGATATTTAATATAGGTTGTGATTTTCCACATCCCCATAGAGGATGTCAACTTAAAGGATAGATTATAGTGCCTATAGTACCCACATTTTACAATTCATTTTGTGCCCTTGCAGCCTCTATTATGTTAGCAAAACCTCCACCGTGGTTTGGGAGCATATGTCCAATCATCATTAGTGGTACTGGCACTCTGACATTATTGCACCATGCATATCATGGCGTGCCAGTAGAAGCAAATTTTTCAAGTTCCTTCTGGATGCCGGTTCCTTGCCAGATTGTTGGATTATCTTGCTGATTTAGCTGTCCTTGCTTTATTTTGTTTTCATTGGTTTCTGACCCATGAGTTAATTTTTTGGAATCATTTCTGGCTTATGATCCCTAGCTTCATTACTGGACTCTATACCTTGCTACTGACCCCTGGCTTTGTTTCCTAGACTCTGATTCTTGCCCTGATTCTTCAGCTTTGGATACCTGGACATTTGATAAATGATGCCAAACTTAAAGGGTATCTCCACTAAAATATTAACTTTTTTCTGTCATGTAAGGACCCCCCTCCCAATCCTAACTGCCATGTTTAAATGTTAAGTGCCCAGAAAAGTACTTATCAAGCTTCGTTCCCTCTGCCTCTATTGCTACTTCTGGGAATGGAATAGCATTAGGAGCTGGATCAGCAGCTAAGAGTCAGCCAATGACAGATGCAGCTGTAGGCTACTGAGTTGGCCGAGGGAACGAAGCTTGGTAAGTACGTTTCTGGGCACTTTTTTAACATTTAAACATTGTGTTTAGTGTTGGAAGTAGGTCCCCTATTTTATTTAAAGCATTTACAGCAGTGCCAATGGATACGGGTGGAGGGAGGGAGGGGGGAGAGAGCTTCACAGCGAATGCCAGAGTCCTCCAGAAGGACAGGGAAGGGGCAGACACGGATTAAACACAGAAAGGCTCTTTCTTCATTTTTCTGAACTTTGGATAGGCACTTCAGGAGAACCATATGGAGCTGAGAGGAAAGGTAAGGATTTTTTAACACTACAAAGTGAGATCAGCAGTGGGTTACATTTTAGTTTTGGATTTAACATTTAGGATGTTTGGTACCATTCCTGACAGGGTAGTATTAGGTATGTCAGCTATCGGCTCAGTGAATTGCCTAAAGGGGGCATTAGAGAGCAATAGCGGCTCTTGGTACAGTACATAGCCGTAATAATGGTGGATCTTTAGTTAAGAATTATTTAGACAACATGTGAACTGCAGTTTCATGGCTTTTTAAATCAATGAACTTCTTTTATAAGCCCCTAAACAACAATATTTTAGGATAAAAAATATCTTAGTAACATTTAGCATAACTCAAAGGAAAAAAAGATATGGAGATTACTGGTTGCTGTAAGTGATAAGTGTAACTGAGTCAGTCATGTGTTTGTTAGCCATTGCAACACACTACCAGCTTAGTTTACCATAAGACTGAATTTGCAGTTTATGTTCTATACTATATCACTATTACCTCAGACCACAAAATCCTCAATTATTTACCATAAAGGAGTAAGGAGATGTGATAGAAGCTATACAAAGTAAAGTAGCAGACAGATATTTTATAAGATAAGAGAACCAACTTTAATGTGGGCATTGACGTTTACTTTTTCTTAACTCTTCACAAATGACTGGTGGTTAATCATTGAAAAATACTCACATGATCCTTAAATGGGAACTGTGGTCTCCAAACAACGAGCCGTCAACCACCTTTCTTCGTGCTCCACAGCCCATGATATACATAAATGACTGACCATAAAGTTAATGGGTGGGAGGCTGACTTGTGACATTCCTAAAACTTCTCGTGCATGGTGTTGCCGGCAAGCACAGTCCCTCCTCCTCTCTGCTGTGTAAAGTCCTGACAGAGAAGGTAAGGGGGGTCTGAGTAACCCACGGCACCCGTGAGTGGGCAGGGCTTAGACACCCCGGCGAGTGGACAGGGCTTAGACACCCGCAAGTGGCCACACGGGGCTGTAAGATAATGGGCCATAGGGGGCCTGCAACTGGAGGAACCATGGGGTCCATGAGTGGGAGGGACCAGGGGGGAGGAGGAGACACAGGACACATTGACTGACAGTTTCAGAGCAGGAAGCAGCAAGTGCAGGGGACCTGGTGATGCTGCTGCTATATCACACGCAAAAATATAAATATCTTCAAAACTATGAAAAATAAACAATGGAAATAAATTGCAAAAATTCCCAGGGGAGCAATTCCTATGAATTTACCTAAAGTCATTTTTGGACCACAGTTCCCCTTTAAGCTGTGTACACACAATGCAATAATTTGGGACGATTGACAGATAGTTCAGCGTATCAGCCATTTGTCTGCTTGCGCATAGAGTACAGAGTCCGTCTGGAGGATGCGGCGGAGGAGCGAGAAATTGGTTAAGTTCTGAATCTTCTCTCCTGGCTCCTGCAGGTTTTATTAACGATCAGGAGGTAAGACACAGCTCCTTTACTTCCTGTTCTTCAATAAAACTGAATACCAAAAAATTATTTTACCAGTGGAGATACCCTTTAAATAACTGACTGCCTTTAAAGTGTATGTATACTGAAAAAATTACTTTGCGTCATCTTAATCTATGAATAAATACATGTAAGTAGCATGTTGCTGCATGCATTCAATACAATACTTGTTTTGCTCAGGCTCTGACCACTGACCTGACAAATTTCACACATACCAACTGTCAAAACTGCATAGAGCACACCAACTGTCAAACCATTCCAGCAAAACTGCTTACAGAAATGCTAAAACATAGGATGTTTCAGAATGGATATCTAATGAAATAGGGGGCAGAGCAACAAAAAAAATGCCCTTTAAATTAAATAATATATTTCCTTACCTATAGAGTTAACCATCACTAGATTTTAATCTTAAGATACTTTCTTTATTGTTGTCTAATTGCTAGACATTAACATTGTTCCATTTTGAACTTCATCTGCCATTGCTTTACCTGATCTACCTAAAGGAAACCAAATACCAATTTGCATTGTCACTATATACAGGTATAGTAATCTGTGACTAGCTGTGCAAATAGTTGTATGTATGTATGTGCTCACCTCACAGCCACACCCCTGAATGACTCAACATAGCGGCAACGCCCTATGAAAGGGCCGATGCCCATGAAGTCCAGTTTGAACAATAAAAAGCTTGCACGTCACTTGTAGAGTGTGATTCCCCAATTCAGTAACTCAAATGAAGGGCCTGGGCTCTGTGCGCTGCCTGGCTTCAACAACACAGAGTCCGCACATCACATTCAGAGACACAACCACAGCGTGATGTACGGCTACAGCAATTCAGAGAGCTGCAGATACAGAACAACAGCTTCTATAACGGCAAGCCAGACATTTCCCTTAAGGCCTGTAAAACATTACAATTTGCTTCTGGAAGGTTTCAAATATAAACCCTGGAAAGACTATGTTGATATTGGTGATATGAACCACATTTATATACAAATATGTAACGAATGCGGCCTTGACGGCCAAGGTACTCACCAGTACGCTTTCTGGAGGAGGTTGACAGCCCGAAAGATGTAGGTGTACAGATGGCTGCAAGGGAATGAAAGGCTGGATACAAGAGTCAAGAGGCTCTTTGGAACAATAGGCTGGATTCTGGTGAAAAGGAGCTGCTGGGAACTGTAGGCAGGATAAGGGAGATGAGGTGCTGCTGGGAACTGAAGGCTGGATACAGGAGATGAGGTGCTGCTGGGAACTGAAGACTGAATACAGGAGATGAGGTGCTGCTGGGAACTGTAGGCTATCTCTGGAACAGGCAAGGTAAGTATGTCTCTGGAACAGGCAAGGTAAGTATGATTCTGGAACAGGCAAGGTAAGTAAGTCTCTGGAACAGGCAAGGTAAGTATGATTCTGGAACAGGCAAGGTAAGTATGCTTCTGGAACAGGCAAGGTAAGTAAGTCTCTGGAAAAGGCAAGGAACGGGTAAGGTAAGTAACTGAGCCTGGGGTAGCTTCGGGGTAACAGAAGCTACAATCGGGCGTCAGGAGCCAGGAGACGCCGGCTTTTGCATCTTTGCGCCGGGGAGGCACGTCATCGATGTGACATCATCACGTCGTTGACGCCACCTACCCGGAAGTGTAGCAGGTAAGTTCCTTACAGTACCCCCCTCAACGGGAGGGCCACCGGACACAACGGACCAGGTTTTTCCAGAAAGCTTCTGTGAAAGCTTTCCAAACGAGGAGCAAATAGATCTGAGTGTTTGATCCATGATCTTTCCTCAGGACCAAAACCTTTCCAATGGACCAGATACTGGAGAGATCTCCTAAAGAACCTAGAGTCCAAAATCTTTTCGATCTCAAATTCCTGTTGTCCATCAAAAAAAATTGGGGCAGGAGGCAGAAGAGGGATGGAGTATTGATTAGTGATTACTGGTTTATGGAGAGAAATACGGAACACTTTAGGAATCCGCATATTAGTAGGAAGTTGGAGACGAACAGCTGCAGAGCCAATCAATTCCAGAATAGAGAAAGGGCCAATGAACTTAGGTCCTAACTTGGAAGAGGGGACACGTAAATTAATATAAGCAGAAGATATCCAAACTTTATCCCCAACAGAGTAAGATGGAGGTTCCCAACGTCTCCTATAGACAGCAGTCTTTTGCATAAGGGCTGATTTCTGAAGGCAGATTTTAGTAGAATGCCAATAGCAAACTCAGCCCATGGCAGGAGGTCAGACCAATCATCTTGGGTGTAGGAAATATAGCACCTGAGGTATTGTTCCAAAGACTGATTAATGCGTTCTGTTGCTGAATTGGACTGTGGGTGGTAAGCAGAAGAAAATTGTAATTTAATTCCCATGGATTTACATAGTGCTCCCCAGAACTTGGAAACAAATTGAGATCCTCTGTCAGAAACTATTTCAGTAGGTAGTCCATGGAGGCGAAAAATATGGATAAATAATTGTGCTAGCTCCACACAAGATGGTAGTTTGGGAAGGGGAACAAAATGGGCCATTTTGCTAAACCGGTCTACAGTAATCCAAATAACAGTGTTCCATTTGGAAGGAGGGAGCTCAACAATAAAATCCATTGATAAATGGGTCCATGGTCAGAAAGAATGGGGAGAGGTTGAAGAAGCCCACAAGGAAAAGTTCTAGGAGATTTAGACTGAGTACAGCTAGGACAGGCTAGAATAAAGTCTTTAACATTCTTCCTCATGGTAGGCCACCAGAGAGAACGGGCAAGAAGATCAAAGGTTTTACTCATGCCAGGGTGACCTGCCTGCTTGGAACAATGAGTTTGTCGAAGGATGGTATTCCGAAGGGGAGCGGGTACAAAGATTTTGCCAGGCGGAGTGTTAGAAGGGGCAGATTCCTGTTCTGTTAGAATTTGGGAACAGAGTTGAGGAGTAAGTGAGGCCAGGATCTTTGTTGCAGGAATAATAGGTCCCTTATCCCAGTCCGAAGAGTCAGTAGTATCAAAGGATCTGGAAAGGGCATCTGCTTTTTTATTTTTGGAACCTGGTTGACATAATTGAACCGAGAAAAGAACAAGGACCAACATGTGTGGCAAGGACTTAACCTTTTGAGGTTTTGGATGTATTCCAAGTTTTTTTGATCGGTAGAGATGGGAATACGTGAAGAGGTTCCTTCTAATAGGTGGCGCCACTCCTCCAGCGCCAATTTGATGGCCAGCAGTTTACGTTCCATGGGTAAAAACATTTTAGAAAAATAAGCACAGGGATGGAGTTTCCCTTTGATACCCTGTCTTTGAGAGACAGCTCCAGCCCCAAAGTCAGATGCATCTACTTCAATAAAGAAGGGAAGGTTGGGATCCGGATGAACTAAGACTGGAGCAGAGGCAAAGGCTTCCTTTAACTGTTTAAATGCTTCAAGAGCAGCCGGAGACAAAGAGTTGGGTCTACCCCCTTTTCTGATGAGGGCTAGAATAGGAGAAATGATTGAAGAAACCCCTTTGATAAACTGTCTATAGTAGTTAGCAAGGCCAATGAACCTTTGAATGGATTTGGTTCCGATAGGGAGAGACCAATCTTGGATAGCAGAAACTTTTACAGGGTCCATCTGAAAACCTTGGGCAGATAAAATGTAGCCAAGAAAGGATACTTGAGAAAGTTCAAAAAGACATTTTTCGAGTTTAGCATATAAATTGTTTTCTCTTAAACGTAATAAAACTTGCTGTACATGAAGACTATGAGAAGGGAGATCCTGGGAATAAATCAAGATGTCGTCAAGGTATATGACCACTGATATGCCAAGTAGGTCTCGGAAGATGTCGTTCACAAACTCCTGAAAAACCGCTGGAGCATTACAAAGGAAAAATGGCATCACAAGATACTCATAATGACCATCACGAGTGTTAAAGGCTGTTTTCCATTCGTCACCTTGACGTATACAGATAAGATTATATGCCCCTCGAAGATCTAATTTAGTTAAGATCTTGGCTCCTTTGATCTGGTCGAACAATTCTGAGATGAGCGGTAGAGGATAACGATTTTTTATAGTGATCTTAAACAAACCCCTATAATCAATACAGGGGGGTGATGTCATCAGGTCATTGACGCGGCCTACCTGGAAGTGCCTGGCGCTGGAGCGGAGCAGCAGGTAAATTCCTTACACAAATATAAACCCTGGAAAGACTGTGTTACTATTGGTGATATGAATCACATTTATATACAAATAAAAACCCTAGAAAGACTATCAGGGAGATTCAATAAAAGTTTTTATTGTTAAAAATGGTGCTAATTTTACCCCAACCAATCAGATCTTATTTAACATTTGAAAGCTAACATCTGATTGGTTGGGGCAAAATTAGCACCATTTTTAACAATAAGAACTTTTATTGAATAACCCCATATGTTATTATTGGTGATATGAATGACATTTACATACAAATATATACCCTGGAAAGACTGTGTTCCTATTGGTGATATGAATCACATTTATATACAAATATAAACCCTGGAAAGACTATGTTACTATTGGTGAAATGAATCACATTTATATACAAATATAAACCCTAGAAAGACGATCAGGGAAATTCAATAAAAGTTCTTATCGTTAAAAATGGTGCTAATTTTACCCCAACCAATCAGATCTTATTTAACATTTAAAAGCTAACACCTGATTGGTTGGGGCAAAATTAGCACCATTTTTAACAACCCACACACAGGTAATGTAGACAACACACATAGTCGTTTCCAGGGTTTTATATCTTATGTATAATATTCCTCTACATTGTACGCCAGTCGAACAAGACCAATGGGGGGGAGTTGTAGGCAAATCGAGGCGGCAAGAAGATCACAGTATGTCAGGCATCACCGAGAAAGGGTGCTGTGTGACGAGTGAACATTGATGCTCTATACCAGGCCTAGGAACAAGCGAGAGTAAAAGAAGTTGAGAACGAATCTGTGGAATGAAACGGGAACGGGCACTGAGACAAATAAGGCAGAGAGAGAGGGAAGGGAGAGATCATTAATCCGGGAGAATGCATGATGCTTACTGGAGAGAGTAGGCCGAAGCGTAGGTCTTCCAGATTATATTTATATGAAATTCAGTTCAATCACCAATAGTACATAGTCTTATCCAGGCGTTTATCTTTGTATATAAAGTGATTATACACCTAATAGTACGACAGTCTTTCCAGGGTTTATCTTTGTATATAAATGTCATTCTAGCACCAATAATAACATAGTGTCTTTCCAGGTTAATATTGTATATAAATAACATTCAATCACCAATAGTAACACAGTCTTTCCAGGGTTTATAATTTGTATATAATGTCATTCATATCACCAACATAACATAGTCTTCCAGGGTTTATTATTTGTATAAATATTCATATATCACCACAGTAACACAGTCTTTCCAGGGTTTATCTTTGTATTAAATGTCATTCATATCACCACATAGTAACATAGTCTTTCCAGGGTTAATATGTGTACATATAATATCATTCATATCCACCAATAGTAACATAGTCTTTCCAGCGTTATATTTGTATATAATGTGATCATATCACCAATAGTAACACAGTCTTCCGGGTTTATCTTTGTATATAAAGTCATTCATATCACCAATAGTAACAAGTCTTTCCAGGGTTATAATTTGTATCAAATATCATTCATATCACCAATAGTAAACATAGGGAATATTTTAAAGGTTCGTTAACTTTTCGCCGGCCGTTTCCGCGGACATTAACCATAAATCGTGTTTACCACGATTTATAAAAGTCCGAAAACGGCCGCGAAAAGTAACGAAGCGTTAACCTTTCCGCGATACTTACCTGTTACCGCCGCTTCTATTTATAAGCGGCGGTACTGATTCGCTCGGCTAGTAATCGGCTGTTTTACTTCGCCACCTTGAAGGTGGCGAAGTCAGCCGATACTAACCTCCCGCGGCGAGATACTAACGGCGGGAGACACGCCCACCCCGCCCACACGCACCCCCCGCTTGCGCGCCCACGCCCCTCTTCTTTTCCACCACCCCTCCCACCCGTTTCCCCGCTGCGGCAATCTCGGAACGGGAGCTAGAGGGGCTGCCGGGAAGGCCGCGCAGTTGGTCGCGACCACCGCCGCGCACCCCTCCCCGGCAACCCCTCCAAGCCCCCCGCCCCGCCGCTCCCGGGGAGGGAAGGGAGGGAGCCGCTGGGGGGTGGAGGCTCCCTCCAGCGGGCCCCTGAGAAGGCCTTTGGGCTTGGGGGTCCCGCAGTATCGAACCGGGACCCCCCTCCCCGGCCCTATCAGGGCCTTTGCGGCACTTACAAGTGCCCTGCGGCGCTCTAACAAGAGCCCTTTGGGGCTTAGGGGTCCCGCAGCTCGAAACAGGACCCCCTCCCCGGCCCTTGTAAGGGCCCTTTGCGGCACTGACAAGTGCCTTGCGGCTGACAAGTGCCTTTGGCGGGGTCCCCAGCTCGAACCGGGACCCCCAGTGGCGGCTTCTAAAAGAGCCCTTGGGCGACGTCTTCGGGCTGGCGAAACCAACCCCACTCAGTCGCCGATGCCAGGCAGACTCACTGCGGCCGACAGTGGCACCCCACTGCACCACCGCCGGCCTCAGCGGACCGATGTTCCAGCCGCTTCTTTCTTCTTTTCTTCAGCCTCTACTGCGATGGCATCTGAGTTCCGCGGCGGAAAGCTCTCTTTATATAGGTTTGCAGAAATCCATAATCCGTTTCTGATTGGTCAATTTTTAATACTTGCTTTACATTAACCAATCAGATTCAGAACTTTCCAGAAATCTGATTGGTTATGTAAGCAAGTATTAAAATTGACCAATCAGAAACGGATTAGGTTTTTCTGCAACCTATATAAAAGACTTCCTCCGCGGAACTCAGAATGCCATCGCAGTAGATGGCTGAAGAAGAAGCCGCTGGCAACATCGGCTCCGCTGAGGCCGGCCGTGCCAGCGCTCACTGGCGGCCGCATGAGCCTGCCTGGCATCGGCGACCTGAGTGGGGTTGGTGTCGCCAGCCCGAAGACGTCGCGTCGGATCAAGACGCCGGCAACATCGGCCTTGTTGAGGTCGCTGGCGCCCGCCGGGGGTACCCCTGGCGGCCGCAGGTGTACCTCTCGGGGGTCGGCGGCCTCGGCGGAGCTGGTGTCGCCGGGACTGGAAGAAAGAAGACGCCGCCCCAGGGCTCTTTTAAAGCCGCACTGGGGGTCCCGGGTTTGAGCTGCGGGACCCCCGCAAAGGCACTTGTCCAGTGCCGCAAGGGCCCTTATAAGGGCCGGGGGGGGGGGTCCCGGTTCGAGCTGCGAGACCCCCTAGCCCCAAAAGGCCCTTCTCAGGGCCCCTCCCCCCCCGGAGCGGCTGGGGCGGGGGGGCTTGGAGGGTTGCCGGGGAGGGGGTGCGCGGCGGGTGGTCGCGACCCCTGCTGTTGGGCCCTTCCCGGCAGCCCCTCCTAGCCTCCATTCCCGAGATTGCCGCGAGCGGGGAACGGGTTGGGAGGGCTGCTGGGAAGCGGCGGCGGGTTGGTCGCCGCCCGCCGCCGCGGGGGGTGGGCGGGGTGGGTATGCCCCGCCCCCTTAGAGCGGCGTCGGAAGGGTTTTAAGTCCCTTCGGCATACTACAGTATCGCCGCGAAGGGGCTTAAAATTACCGCAGCACACCGGCTGGCGATAGGTATGCGGGAATAGCGCTCGCCGTTATAAATACGGCGATAGCGCTATTATCGTTTCTTTTATAATATGCCCCATAGTCTTTCCAGCGTTTATATTTGTATATAAATGTGATTCATATCACCTATAGTAAGACAGTCTTTCCAGGGTTTATCTTTGTATATAAATGTCATTCATATCACCAATAGTAACATAGTCTTTCCATGTATATTTGTATGTAATATCATTCATATCACACCAATATAACATAGGCTTTCCAGCGTTTATATTTGTATATAAATGTCATTCATATCACCAATAGTAACACAGTCTTTCCAGGTTTATCTTTGTATATAATGTCATTCATATCACCAATAGTAACATAGTCTTTCCAGGGTTAATATTTGTATATAATATCATTCATATCACCAATAGTCCATAGTCTTTCCAGCGTTTATATTTGTATAAAATGTGATTCATATCACCAATTAAGACAGTCTTTCCAGCATTTATTTGTATATAATGTCATTCATATCACCAATGACAACAGTCTTCCAGGGTTATATTGTATATAAAATGTCATTCATATCACCAATAGTAACACAGTTTTTCCAGCGTTTAATATTGATATAAAATGTCATTCATATCACAATAGTAACATAGTCTTTCCAGGTTTATATTGTTTTATAAAGTTCTTCATATCACCAATAGTAACACAGTCTTTCCAGCGGTTTATATTTGTATATAAATGTCATTCATATCACCAATAGTAACACAGTCTTTCCAGGTTTATTTTGTATATAAATGTCTTTCATATCACCAATAGTTACACAGTCTTTCCAGGGTTAATATTTGTATATAAATATCATTCATATCAACAATAGTACACAGTCTTTCAGGGTTTATATTTTTATATAAATGTCATTCATATCACCAATAGTAACACAGTCTTTCCAGGGTTTATATTGTATATAATGTCATTCATATCACCAATGTAACACAGTCTTCCAGGGTTAATTGTATTAAATATCATTCATATCACCAATAGAACATAGTCTTCTTTCCAGCGTTTATATTTTTCATATCACCAATAGTAACACAGTCTTTCCAGGGTTAATTTTGTATATAAATGTGATTCATATCACCATAGTAACAAGTCTTCCAGGGTTATATTTGTATATAAATGTCATTCATATCACCAATAGTAACTTTTTTCCAGGGTTTATTTTGTATATAATGTCATTCATATCACCAATAGTAACACGTCTTTCCAGGGTTAATATTTGTATATAAATATCATTCAATCACCAATAGTAACACAGTCTTTTCCAGCATTTATATTTGTATAAATGTGATTCATATCACCAATAGTCACAGTCTTTCCAGGGTTTATATTTGTATATAAATGTCATTCATATCACCAATAGTACACAGTCTTTCCAGGGTTTATATTTGTATATAAATATAATTCATATCACCAATAGTAAACATAGTCTTTCCAGGGTTTATATTTGTATATAAATGTGATTCATATCACCAGTAGTACACAGTCTTTCCAGGGTATATATTTGTATATAATGTCATTCATATCACCAATAGTAACATATGGGGTTTATCAATAAAAGTATCTTATTGTTCAAAAAAAATGGGTGCTAAATTTTGGTATCTTTTGCTGCCCCACCCATACATCAGGTGTTAGCTTTTTACTATATCCAAATGCACAATTGTTTCATAATCTTGATTGGTGTTGGGGGTTAAAATTAGCAGCCAGTTTTAACGATCACCTATTCATAGAACTTTTATTGAATTTCCCTGCATCTTTTGCTTCTTTCTAGGAGGGTGTGTTGGAGGTTGGATGATCATTATTTTTATTAGTATATTGACGGGTTGATTCAATGCACCATGTACATAGTCTTTGCCAGGGTTGTATTCTTGGATATAAATGGGGATGTCCGCTCACACGCATGGGGAATAGGACACAACATGTCTTTTGGCCAGGGTGTGATATTTATGTGTCAATGGCCATTCATATCACACATAATAACTCAGTGGGTGTATTCAATAATAAAAGTTCTATTGTGTTAAAAAATGGTGCTAATTTTGCCCCAACCAATCAGGTGTTAGCTTTCTAAATGTTAAATAAGATCTGATTGGTTGGGGTAAAATTAGCACCATTTTAACAATAACTTTTATTGAATCTCCCTGAACGGTCTTTCTAGGGTTTTTATTGTATATAAATGTGATTCATATCACACCAATAGTAACACGTCCTTTCCAGGGTTTATATTTGTGTAAGGAATTTACCTGCTGCTCCGCTCCAGCGCCAGGCACTCTCCAGGTAGGGCCGCGCAATGACCTGATGACATCACCCCCCTGTATTGATTTGGGGTTTGTTTAAGAATCACTATAAAAAATCGTTTATCCTCTACCGTTCATCTCAGAATTGTTCGACCAGATCAAAGGAGCCAAGATCTTTACTAAATTAGATCTTCGAGGGGCATATAATCTTATCTGTATACGTCAAGGTGACGAATGGAAAACAGCCTTTAACACTCGTGATGGTCATTATGAGTACTCTTGTGAGCCATTTTTCCTTTGTAATGCTCCAGCGGTTTTTAGGAGTTTGTGAACGACACTTCTCGCCGAGACCTACTTGGCATATCAGTGGTCTATACATGCACGACATCTTGATTTATTCCCAGGATCTCCCTTCTTCATAGTTTTTATGTACAGCAAGTTTTTATTACGTTTAAGAGAAAACAATTTTATGCTAAACTCGAAAAATGTCTTTTTGATTTTCTCAAGTATCCATTCTTGGCTACATTTTATCTGCCCAAGGTTTTCAGTAGTGACCCTGTAAAAGTTTCTGCTATCCAGAGATTGGTCCTCTCCCTATCGGAACCAAATCCATTCAAGGTTCATTGGCCTTGGCTAACTACTATAGACAGTTTATCAAAGGGGTTCTTCAATGCATTTCTCCCATTCCTAATCAAGCCTCATCAGAAAAGGGGGTAACCCAACTTTGTCTCCGGCTGCTCTTGAAGCATTTAAATTAAACAGTTAAGGAAGCCTTTGCCTCTGCTCCAGTCTTAGTTCATCGGATCCCAACCTTCCCTTCTTATTGAAGTAATGCATCTGACTTGGGGCTGGATTGTCTCTCAAAGACAGGGTATCAAAGGAAACTCCATCCCTGTGCTCTTATTTTTCTAAAATGTTTTTTACCCAAGAACGTAAACTGCTGGCCATCAAATGGCGCTGGAGGAGTGGCCCCAACCTATTAGAAGGAACTCTTCACGTATTCCCATCTCTCACCGATCAAAAAACAAACTTGGAATACATCCAAAAAACCCTCAAAAGGTTAGAGTCCTTGCCACACATGTTGGTCCTGTTTCTTTTCTCGGTTCAATTATGTCACCAGGTTCCAAAAAAAAAAAGCAGATGCCTTTTCCAGATCCTTTGATACTATACTGACTCTTCGGACTGGGATAAGGGACCTATTATTCCTGCACAAAGATCCTGGCCACTACTACTACTCCCTCAATCTGTTCCCAAAATTCTAACAACAGGAATCTGCCCTCTAAAACACTCCGCCTGGCAAAATCTTTGTACCCGCACCCTTCGGAATACGGTATTTCCAGTGGTTTATATTTGTATATTAATGTCATTCATATCCCATAGTAACACAGTCTTTCCAGGGTTTATATTGTATATAAATATCATCTCATATCACCAATAGTAACATAGTCTTTCCAGCGTTTATATTTGTATATAAATGTCATTCATATCTCCAATAGTAACTCAGTCTTTCCAGGGTGTTTATATTTGTATATAAATGTATCATAGTCACCATAAGTAAACACAGTTTTTCCAGGGTTTATATTTGTATATAAATAATTCATATCACCAATAGTAACATACCGGTAGTCTTTCCAGGGTTTATATTGTTATAAATGTGATTCATATCACCACTAGTAACACAGTTTTCCAGGGTATATATTTGTATATAAATGTCATTCATGTCACCAATAGTAACATATGGGGTTATTAATAAAAGTTCTTATCGTTTAAAAATGGTGCTAATTTTGACCCAACCAATCAGTGTTAGTTCAAATGTTAAATAAGATCTGATTGGTTGGGGTAAAATTAGCACCATTTTTAACAATAAGAACTTTATTGAATCTCCCTGATAGTCTTTCTAGGGTTTATATTTGTATATACATGTGATTCATATCACCAATAGTAACACAGTCTCTTCCAGGGTTTATCTTTGTATATAAATGTCATTCATATCACCAATAGTAACATAGTCTTTCAGGTGTTATATTGTATATAATATCATTCATATCACCAATAGTAACACAGTCTTTCCAGGGTTTATATTTGTATATAAATGTCATTCATATTACCAACAGTAACATAGTCTTTCCAGGGTTTATATTTGTATAAAATGTCATTCATATCACCAATAGTAACACAGTCTTTCCAGGGTTTATCTTTGTATAAAATGTCATTCATACACCAATAGTACATAGTCTTTCAGGGTTAATATTTGTATATAAATTCATTCATATCACCAATAGTAAACATGTCTTTCCAGCATTTATATTTGTATATAAATGTGATTCATATCACCATAGTAGACCGTCTTTCCAGGGTTATCTTTGTATATAAATGTCATTCATATCACCAATAGTAACATAGTTCTTTCCAGGGTTATATTTGATATAATTCATTCATATCACCAATAGTACACAGTCTTTCCAGGGTTTATATTGTATAAATGTCACTTCATATCACCAATAGTAACATAGTCTTTCCAGGGTTTATATTTGTATAAAAATGTCATTCATATCACCAAAGTAACACAGTCTTTCCAGGTTTATCTTTGTATATAAATGTCATTCATATCACCATGAAATATAGTCTTTCCAGGGTTAATATTTGTATATAAATATCATTCATATCAAATAGTAACATAGCTTTCCAGTTTATTTGTATATAAATGTCATTCATATCACCAATAGTAACACAGTCTTTCCAGCATTATTTTTGTTATATAAATGTCATTCATATCAACAATAGTAACACAGTCTTTCCAGAGTTTATATTTGTATAAATGTCATTCATATCACACAATAGTACACAGTTTTCCAGGGTTAATATTTGTATATAAATGTCATTCATATCAACATAGTAAACACCAGTCTTTACATAGTTAATATTTGTATATAATGATGTCATTATCACCAATAGTAACATAGTCTTTCCAGCGGTTTATATTTGTATAAAATGTGTTCATCATCACCAATAGTAACACAGTCTTTCCAGGGTTTATATTTGTATATAATGTCATTCATATCACCAATAGTAACACAGTCTTTCCAGGATTTATATTTGTATATAAATGTATTCATATCACCAATAGTAACACAGTCTTTCCAGCGTTATATTGTAATAAATGTCATTAATCAACAATAGTAACACAGTCTTTCCAGCGTTTAAATTTGCTATATAAATGTGATTCAATCACCATAGTAAAACAGTCTTTCCAGGGTTTATATTGTATATAAATGTCATTCATATACCCAATAGTAACACAGTCTTTCCAGCGTTTATATTTGTATATAAATGTCATTCATATCACCAAGAGTAACACAGTCTTTCAGGGTTTATGTTTGTATATAAATGTCATTCATATCACCAATAGTAAACAGTCTTTCCAGGGTTTATTTATATTTGTATATAAATATAATTCATATCACAATAGTAACATAGTCTTCAGGGTTTAGATTTGTATATAAATGTGATTCATATCACCACTAGTAAACACGTCTTTCCAGGGTATATATGTGTATATAAATGTCATTCATATCACCAATAGTAAACATATGGGTTATTCAATAAAATTCTTACGTTAAAATGGTGCTAATTTTGCCCCAACCAATCAGGGGTTAGCTTCAAATGTTAAATAAGATCGATTGTTGGGGTAAAATTAGCTCCATTGTTAACGATAAGAACTTTTATTGAATCTCCCTGATAGTCTTTCTAGGGTTATATTTGTATATAAAGTGATTCATATCACCAATAGTAACACAGTCTTTCCAGGGTTTATCTTTGTATATAAATGTCATTCATATCCACCAATAGTAACAGTCTTTCCAGGGTTAATATTTGTATATAAATATCATTCATATCACAATAGTAAACACAGTCTTTCCAGGGTTATCTTTGTATATAAATGTATTCATATCACCAATAGAGATGTCCGAACTTCGAAAAATCCGGTCCCGCGAGGATCCGCGGATTTTCGAAAAAATCCGAAAATTCGAAAATCGCGAGCGAAACCGTTAAAACGTATTTATTATTATACAATGAAAGTTCGGCAAAATCGCTTAAAAGTGGTCTAAATAGCCTTGGTAACGCTACACTTAACCACTCAGGGACCTGGCGTGGTAATGGCCTTAGAAGCACGCATAAATGCCAACAAACCTAAAAAGTACAGTCGCTAGCGGACTTAAAAAAACGGTATTTTTCGAAAATACGAGGATTCCGTAAAAACGAAGATTCCGTATAAAAAACCGGGCTTCGTAAACTATGATAGCTGCCATTGGTAATTTGGATCATGTGGCTTGCTCCGTCTTGAAAATTTACACGAATTACTCGTTTTTACAGAGTATTCTCGTAATTACGAGAATACTCGTAATTACGTGAATACTCGTAATTAACTCATCGTAATTACGTGAATCCGCAATTACGAGGATCTTCGGTTTTTCGGATCCCGTAGTACCGTAGATCCTCGTAATTACGGAGATACTCGTATTTCGAAAATTTTCGTAAAAAAAAAAAATCCGCAGTTCGGAAGTTCGGAAGTCCGGAAAGTCCGGAATAATCCGCCATTCGCGGCAGGGAGAAATCGCGCGGCGGATCCGGTTCGGGTCCACGAACCGGCCATCTCTAATCACCAATAGTAACATAGTCTTTCCAGGTATTAATATTGTATATAAATATCATTCTATCACCAATAGTAACACAGTTTTTCCAGGGTTTATATTTGTATATAAATGCATTCATATCACCAATAGTAACATAGTCTTTCCAGGTTTATATTTGTATAAAAATGTCATTCATATACCAATAGTAACACATTCTTTCCAGGGTTTACTTTGTATAATAAAATTCATTCATATCACCAATAGTAAACCAGTCTTTCCAGGGTTAATATTTGTATATAAATATTATTCATATCACCAATAGTAACATAGTCTTTCCAGCGGTTTATATTGTATATAAATGTCATCATATCACCAATAGTAACATAGTCTTTCCAGCGTTTATATTTGTATATAAAGTGATTCATATCACCAATAGTAAACACATCTTTCCAGGTGTATATTGTATATAAATGTCATTCATATCCAATAGTCAAACAGTCTTACGGGTTTATATTGTATATAAATGTCATTCATATCACCAATAGTAACACAGTCTTTCCAGGGTTTATATTTGTATATAAATATAATTCATATCACCAATAGTAACATAGTCTTTCCAGGGGTTATATTTGTAATATAAATGTGATTCATATCACAACTAGTAACACAGTCTTTCCAGGGTATATATGTGATATAAATGTCATTCATATCACCATAGAACATATGGGGTTATTCAATAAAGTTCTTTATAAATTAAAAATGGTGCTAATTTTGCCCCAACCAATCAGGTGTTATTTCAAATGTTAAATAAGATCTGATTGGTGGGGGAAAATTAGCACAATTTTTAACGATAAGAACCTTTTTTGAATCTCCCTGATGTTTTCTAGGGTGTATTTGTATATACATGTGATTCATATCACCATAGTAACACAGTCTTTCCAGGGTTTATCTTGTATATAAAATGTCATTCATATCACCAATAGTACATAGTACTTTCCAGGGTTAATATTGTATATAAATATCATTCATATCACCAATGTAACACAGTCTTTCCAGGGTTTATATTGTATATAAATGTCATTCATATAACCAACAGTAAACATGTCTTTCCAGGGTTTTATTTGTATAAAAATGTCATTCATATCACAATAGTAACACAGTCTTTCCAGGGTTTATTTTGAATATAAATTCTCATATCACCAATAGTAACATAGTCTTTCCAGCGTTTATATTGTATATAAATGTGATTCATATCACCTTACAAACAGTCTTTCCAGGGTTTATCTTTGTATAAAATGTCATTCATATCACAATAGTAACAGTCTTTCCCGGTTAATATTGTATATAATATTCATTCATATCACACCAATAGTAACACAGTCTTTCCAGGGTTTATATTTATATAAATGTCATTCATATCACAATAGTAAACATAGTCTTTCCAGGGTTTATTATTGTATAAAAATGTCATTCTATCACCAATGTAACACAGTCTTTCCAGGTTTATTTTGTATATAAATGTCATTCAATCACCAATAGTAACTAGGTTTCCAGGTTAAATTTGTATATAAATATCATTCAATCACCAATAGTAACACAGTCTTTCCAGGGTTTATATTTGTATATAAATGTCATTCATATCACCAACAGTAACATAGTCTTCCAGGTTTATATTGTATAAATATGTATTATATCACCATAGTAAGACAGTCTTTCCAGGGTTTATCTTTGTATTAATGTCATTCATATCACCAATCGTAAACATAGTCTTTCCAGGGTTAATATTGTATATAATATCATTCATATCACCAATAGTAACATGTCTTTCCAGCGTTTATATTTGTATATAAATGTGATTCATATCACCAATAGTAACACAGTCTTTCCAGGGTTTATCTGTATATATAATGTCATTCATATCACCAATAGAACATAGTCTTTCCAGGGTTAATATTTGTATCAAATATCATTCATATCACCAATAGTAAATAGGGGCATATTTTATAAAGTTCGTTAACTTTTGCGCGGCCGTTTTCGCGGACATTAACGCATAAATCGCGTTTACCACGATTTATAAAAGTCCGAAAACGGCCCGCGAAAAGTTAAACGAAGCGTTAACCTTTGCGGGCGATACTTACTGTTACCGCCGCTTCTATTTATAAAGCGGCGGGGTACTGATTTCGCTCGGCTAGTATCGGCTGTTTTACTTCGCCACCTTGAAGGTGGCGAAGTCAGCATACTAACCTCCCGCGGCGAGATATAACCTCCCGCGGCGGATGGGCAGGCAACCGGGGGGTGGTCGACCCCCCCGGGAGACACACCCACCCCCCACACCCCCCGCGGCGGCGGACGACCACCGCCGCTGCTTCCCAGCAGCCCCTCCATCCGTTCCCCGCGCGGCAATCTCGGAACGGGAGGCTAGGAGGGGTGCCGGGAAGGGGCCGCAGCAGGTGGTCGCGACCACCCGCGCGCACCCCTCCCCGGCAACCCCTCCAAGCCCCCCGCCCGGCCGCTCCGGGGAGGGGAAGGGAGGGAGCCACTGGGGGGGTGGAGGCTCCCGCGGGGGCCTGAGAAGGGCCTTTTGGGCTTAGGGGGTCCCGCAGATAGAACCGGGACCCCCTCCCCGGCCCTATCAGGCTTTGCGGCACTTACAAGTGCCCTTGCGGCTCTAACAAGAGCCCTTTGGCTTAGGGGTCCCGCAGCTCGAAACAGGACCCCCTCCCCGGCCCTTGTAAGGGCCTTGCGGCACTGACAAGTGCCTTTGGCGGGGGTCCCGCAGCTCGAACCGGGACCCCCAGTGTGCGGCTCTTAAAAGAGCCCTTGGGACGACGTCTTCGGGCTGCGACACCAACCCCACTCAGGTCGCCGATGCCAGGCAGACTCACATGCGGCCGACAGTGAGCCCACTGGCACCGCCGGCCTCAGCGGAGCCGATTGTGCCAGCCGCTTTCTTCTTCTTTCTTCAGCCATCTACTGCGATGGGCATCTGAGTTCCGCGGCGGAAAGCTCCTTTTATATAGGTTTGCAGAAATCCATAATCCGGTTCTGATTGGTCAATTTTTAATACTTGCTTTACATTAACCAATCAGATTCAGAACTTTCCAGAAATCTGATTGTTTATGTAAAGCAAGTATTAAAAAATTGACCAATCAGAAACGGATTAGGATTTCTGCAACCTATATAAAGAGGAGCTTTCCGCCGCGGAACTCAGATGCCATCGCAGTAGATGGCTGAAGAAAGAAGCGGCTGGCAACATCGGCTCCGCTGAGGCCGGCGTGCCAGCAGGCTCACTGGGCCCGCAGTGAGTCTGCTGGATCGGCGACTGAGTGGGGTGGTGTCGCCAGCCCGAAGACGTCGCGTCGGATCAAGACGCCGGCAACAATCGGCCTTGTTGAGGTGCTGGCGCCGCCGGGGGTACCCCTGGCGGCGCAGGGGTACTCTGGGGGTCGGCGGCCTCGGCGGAGTGGTGTCGCCGGGATGGAAGAAAGAAGCGCGCCCAAGGGCTCTTTTAAGAGCCGCACTGGGGGTCCAGGTTTGAGCTGCGGGACCCCCGCTAAAGGGACTTGTCAGTGCCGCAAGGCCCTTATAAGGGCGGGGAGGGGGGGTCAGGTTCGAGCATGAGGGAACACTAAGCCCAAAAAGGCCCTTTCAGGGCCCCGCTGGAGGGAGACTCCACCCCTCCCAGCGGCTCCTCCCTTCCCCTCCCTGGAGCGGCCGGGCGCTGGGGGGCTGTGTTACTATTGGTGATATGAATCACATTTATATTCAAATATAAACGCTGGAAAGACTATGTTACTATTGGTGATATTAATGATATTTATATACAAATATTAACCCTGGAAAGACTATGTTACTATTGGTGATATGAATCACATTTATATTCAAATTTAAACGCTGGAAAGACTATGTTACTATTGGTGATATGAATGATATTTATATACAAATATAAACCCTGGAAAGACTGTGTTACTATTGGTGATATGAATCATATTTATATACAAATATAAACCCTGGAAAGACTGTGTTACTATTGGTGATATGAATCACATTTATATTCAAATATAAACCCTGGAAAGACTGTGTTACTATTGGTGATATGAATCACATTTATATTCAAATATAAACCCTGGAAAGACTATGTTACTATTGGTGATATGAATGATATTTATATACAAATATATACCCTGGAAAGACTGTGTTACTATTGGTGATATGAATGACATTAATATACAAATATAAACCCTGGAAAGACTGTGTTACTATTGGAGATATGAATCACATTTATATACAAATATAAATGCTGGAAAGACTATGTTACTATTGGAGATATGAATTATATTTATATACAAATATAAACCCTGGAAAGACTGTGCTACTATTGGTGATATGAATGACATTTATATACAAATATTAACCCTGGAAAGACTATGTTACTATTGGTGATATGAACCACATTTGCAGAGCCTCCTGGAATGTGCTGTAGCAATGGCAAACAACCCAAGACATCATGACCACGCCCCAAAGGCATGGCCATGCCACCACACATCACGGGCATGGCCATACCCCAATGGACAAAGCCACGCTCTCAAAGAAAACTGCCATGCCACAAAAATCACAAACACACCCCCAAATGTTGTGACCATGCCCCAGATATTGCAGTCACGGCCATCATGGTCACGATCATACCCCAACCATCAAGGCCATGCCCCTAAAGTTAACTGCCATGCTGCCAAACATCGCAAACCATGCCCCCAAATGTTGTGACCATGCCCCCAGATATTGTGGTTACCCACCCCCCAAAAAAAGCATTACAAGCCCGCCCCATTCATCACAGCCATGCCCCCAAACATCACGTCCATGTCCCCAAACATCACAGACACACCCCCAAACACCACACCCACGCCCCAAAACATCATGGCCATGCTTTCAAACAGTGTGGCCATGACCCCAAACATCGCCACCACAACACCAAATGTCATATCCAAGCCTCCTGGACACCACAACATCCACAGACACACCATCAGTCCTTCCATACCCTAGAATGCCGTGCCCCTGCCCACCACAACATCACAGACATGCCCATATCCACCTACTCAAACCAGGACTGTTGGGGGGTATGGATTACATGGGCATTACCTGCATTACCTGGACTTAAGCACCAGACACACACTGCCCACATGTCACACATTTCAGACAGTTACAATAGTCAATATAAAGTGGTCCTTGAGCAAGGATAAAGTGTTAAAGTGCAAAGTGACAAAGCGAAATCTAATGTGCAAAAAATAAAGCACGCTTAATAAAACACAAAGCTTAGAGATAGCTCAACAGAATGAAGCCCGGCTTTAACAACAAAAAGAGCCCACACGTCACATGCTTCAGAGACACAAGAACAGAGTGAAGCCTGTCAGTCACTCAAGTGCTGCGGTATTCAGTTGTAATCAACATGTTTTTCCCATGGCAAATTATATAAAGCATGTTCACGAGTAGAAAAACTATTAAATACATGACGTACATTACCAACTGTGCACTTATTTTTTTCACCTGTCTCCAATCCAAGCCAAACACATACCTGCACATAACAAATACTATACCCACATGTGTACACAAGCAACACAGGGTACAACTGCTAGTATATATAATATGTCTTATATACATAAATCTTCTTTTAGAGCTGATTGTTATAGAATGAACACTATATCACTTTTTTGGATCCAAAAATATTGTTGGACTATGGGGCATATTTATAAATGATCGCTCTTTTCACCATTTCGCTATCACAGGACATCGCAATGGCAATGTGCGGTGGTAGTATCTTCTCCTTTCGCCAAGATACAGGACTTACAGGAAGGAGCCCCCAAAACATTGTGTGCTACTGGTATTTTAATGGTTCTCAATAGAAGTTAATAAATTGAATTACTGATGTGTGATCTTCCATGGATTTCTGAGTCACTGCCAAGTCCTCCTTTCACGTGTGGTAATCCTACCTTAGCTTAACTGTGTTCCTGCTCCTGCCGTGTCTCTCTCACTCCGCTCTCCTTCTTCACTGTAAAGCTGCTTTGACCCCGAGAATAATAAGCCAAGGTTAGCTTTTTAGGCCAATTTTATAACCTAGAAAACTTGGCTTATATTCGAGTATATATGATCATTTTTTAAAATTCCAATTTAAACATAGAAACCCTTTAAGGTTTTTAGTTTAGTTCACTTTTAAAACTCATATTAAGTAATTCCAAACTAGAGATACACCTGTGTGAAGTCAAGATTTCTAGTTGCTTCTAACCCCTCCTCCTTCTCAAGCACGTAGTTCAGGCATGCTCATTGTACTTTATTTAGAAAGGAACTGCCCAATGGGCTACTTTGTAGTGAAAGGTAATTGGCAGTTTCTTGGCAATAATTTTCTATTCAACCATACCCCCCAACCGTCACGGTTTCTTGAGGACACACCTGGTTTGAAGAGTGGGACGTAGGCATTAGGGGTGTGTGGCTGTGATGTTGGGGGTGGGATGTTCCAGGGAAGAGCAATTTACATTATTTACACTGCACTGTTTTGTCGCCCATGAAAGTTGCGAGGTATGATTTAACTTGATATAAAAACCTGTCATTCACCCATAAAACATCCACTGCACACACCTGTTATGCAATGTTATAAAAAATGCACACTTCCTGGCAAACTTGCAGTTTTATTTTAGCCCCCAAAACTCAAATTTTCCTTGCTGACAGAGAGAAAGAACGAGAGACAGAGAGACTGAACATTTCCATATACAAACGTGCTGCATGAAGCCACACAGAGCATTTTCCAAGTTCCTTAATACTGAATGGCTAGAAAATCAGCAGTTACTAAAAATAAATATGAATTACATTATTATCCTTTTTCCATTACATACACTAAAAGCCAGTCAGTTTTTGTAAAACAAGTTTTACCACTTTGACTTTTTTTTTTTTTTTGCAGTGTCTGTAATATAATGGGTTTCCTCAATAAATGTAAAATTACCCTCATTATACCCCAAGGCCCATATGTGTTTTTTTTGTATTGTTGTAATGACCTGCCAATGCAGTGACCTACAAAATCAGGAACTAGATTTAATTTGAATAATAAAATGTGCTAGGCTTTAACCAGGTTAGGGCTTGTTCACACTAGATGCGTTTTATTGCTTTTTGGTGTATTTTTTTAACGCATGCGTTAGGAAAAAAAGCAAGGACATAAATTTCACATAGGAATGTTATAATACTGTTCACACTACTGCTTTTTGTGTGTGGCGTTGTAGCAGTTTAGTGTGTTACCGCACTCAATGAAAGTTTAAATAATGCTTAAAATCATGATGCAATTTACTGAGTTTTTTTCATGCGTTTTTTGTTGTGCAGTGTGACGCAACCTTATTCTTAGCCACACCTTAACATTTTTTATGCTATACTCTCACAGGGTCATGCATTAATGGTCGATAGCTAGCCAAACCATTGTAAAGCCCACGCAATCCAATGTATTACCAGGTTAAATCAGGTTTGCTTTTTTTTTTCTTTTTTTGCAGTACCATGTAGCGCAAAACTTAACACCTTTACATTGGAGGTGCAAACCGGCACTTCTTATCTGATCGCGATCCCACAATGCAGTAAATACCATAACAAATGATCATATTGTAGCTACTCACACAACAATAAAGTTCAGTAGCAGGCTCAAATCCCACTTCACTCCATCTTTAGTGGCAAGAAATCCAAAAGCATAAGAAAATGTAGGAAAGCTGCAGGCAGAGGCCATGTGCTCCTTTATCAAGCTTGAGTAAGGAGCACACGGCTCCAAAACATGCTGCTTCTGTGGACAAAATAAAAAGTTATTTGCAGTTTAACCTCTGCCTGCAGCTTTCCTACATTTTCTTATGCTTATGCAGTAAATCTTGCAAAGGAATTACTACATCGCGGGAACTCGGCAAGTAAGAAGTGCTGACTTGTCTAGTTATTGTAAGGTAGGCACAAATATTGTGATCTCAGGTGATATAATACTGTTTAAAGGCATGGCCACACTGTGCCGCAAACGCAATCGCAGATGTGAGTTCATGTGTGATTTTATTGTGTTTGCGCATGCGTTTTTTCATTAGATATAGAGAAACGCATTTAATTGCAAGAAAAAAATGCAGAACACAAATCGCAATAGCATCCGAAAAGGCGCGTTTTTTTAAAGGAGCCTCGCAATTTTACAGTACAACAATTTGTTGGGAGGACCAGGAAGCTTGAAACTAATTGAAATGATACTGGATACATATATTAAAGGACAATTATACTTATGTCCTCCTCGCTCCTCTTTTTCTATATCTGCATAGTACCCAGAATCAGGACCTAAACCACTAGATACTTTACACAGCAGCTGTAATAACTTACATTAGGTTTTCCTTGCCTTTCCAGTCCTCTTCAGCAGTCTTCGATGATTCCAATGGGAAAACATGCTCTACAAAGAAGCGTGTCTTCTCATTGGCTACATTGCAGTGGCAAACCGTGGAAAAGACCGAAGCACCATGGGGAACTTTAAGAAAGTATAACAACTGTTAGGTAAAGGACCCATGGAACTATTCAACTAAAAAAATCATTAAAAACTGCACTTAGCCAAGGAATACAGGTAAAAGCTTTAATTTTAATTAAGTATTAAAAGTCTGCCACACACATGGCCGATATTAAAAAATCCTGTTGGATCCGATGGGATTTTCTTAATATTGGCATAAAAAAGAACCACAACCCTCCTAATCTTAAAGGGTATCTCCACTTTTAAAACCAACACAGCTATGTATGGAGAACAAAATTCTGTGCAGTCTTGTGGAAGTAGTGGCGGCCCCTCTGTTCCAACCGCTGTGCAAGTTATACTCTGCCCCCGATCTCATGCCTGCCTGCGGGTGCACTGTCAAATGCGCATTCACCCTTAGCATGCGCGCACACACACACACTCCCTCCATGGTCAAGTAGGCGTGCCAGCATCATGATGATGCACATTGACTGTTAGCCTGCCCAGCACAAGAGGAGACACACCCCCAGGAACTAGCACAACTTCCCCAGGCTGCTGCAAAAGAACAGATGAGATTGTTGAATAATAAAATGGTAGGAGTAGGCTTGGGGAAAGATGCACTTTCAGATTAAAAAAAATGTTTTTCCATCAGTGGGGATACCCTTTAAGTATGGGGAAATAGCCTGGATCCCAACTCGCCTATACACAGCACTCTAGAATTGAGTGCATAAGTACCGGTAAACATCAGTCACAGAGAAAAGCATAAGAAAAAGCCAATCACTCGGCTCTGTGCTTGTTCCCCTTTGTGCCTTTTAAGTATCTGAAGATGTTGTTTAATAACGTCCAATGAAGTAAAGTGGAGTCTAGTTAAAACAAACAAAAAGTTACTGTGACATTTTTGGGACTGAAATTAAAGGGAGCAAAAAAGTTCTTGTTACAGACCCTATCTGTAACAATATCTAATGAATAAACTCGATAATCCTAGTACCACCTATACTTTGATGAACCCACTTTCTCTTTTGGAACATATCTGTAAAATGGGGAAACAGGCATGGTGAGCCAAAACTACTGCTGGGACTTTGGAATATGAGCACTTCTGAAGGTGGCAATTCCTATAATTATAGAAAGTAATGAGAGGTTTTATATTTAAAATATAGATACCCTTTAAAAAGGCAGCTCCCACACGGGTAGCAGGTATTGCATATTGTAGCGGCAGTTCCAGAATCAACATCTTTGAAACTGCATCAAATCCTCCCATGTATAAGTAGCTGTAACATGTTAATTAGTGTTCCCTATAAGCTGTGCACACGTTTGAGTACACAAAACTCTACAGGCCTGCACACACAGGTTACACAGGTGTGCACACAAAAATTTGCTGGAATATAAATGCTGCGGTGTGGAGCACACAAAATGTAATTTAACATCCCCCAAAACCTAGACCATGCTAGGTTAAAAAGTTCTCCTCAGCTCCTTGTACTTACCAAACCTTGTTCCCTTGTTTGTCTTCTGCTGCTGCTCCGTGCCTATTCCGTGCTCAGCAGAAGGGGCCTGGACTGGTAGCAGCATCTGTGATTGGCTGAGACGCAAAGTCTCCTGTAATTGATACCAATGTACAAAAAACCCATATACTGATATTTATTCCTGTCTTATATTCACATTTCCTTTGAAGGAATTCAGCAGACAGTGATATAGATCATTGATATAACAAAGTATGCTGGTGTTAGAAAAGATTTCATAGAGCGGTACGAAAGCTGAGAACTAACACCTCTGAAGAAGTGATATCCAGGCTGTAAATGATTAAACCACCTTTCCAATCTGTAGAGAGGTAACAGCACAGAAATCAGCTATTGGTATTTCTCACCCACAGTAATGTGACCAGCAGCCAACAAATAAACCGCTTCAGTGACGGAAAATTCTCTAATTTGTCTCTTTCACAGAGATGGTGATAAGACAGTTTATGAACATGCACATAGAAGTGTGAGATCAGTAATGGGTAAATAAATACACACAAATCGACTAACCTGGTTGTCCCTTGTTCTCCATTCTATGTGTGTGCGTGAAGTTCTATATATGAGACAGATGTTGACAGCATAAAACCCAGGGCTTGTCAGTTGTTCCAATCAGTGCTAAACACAGATTTCTCAGTCAGAGAGCAGCCTGATCTCCCCCTCCCACTCTGACTTGAATCAGCTCCACCTCTCTCATCTGACATCACAGCACAATCTTGTACAGATTTCCTAGTGATCATTCTGTGCTGACACTTTAAAACATTAACATTATTCTAGCTGAGAAATGTTTACCCTTTTCCCAAGTTCCCTTGAATCAGAATGCATGGTGTTGGAAATAATATATGAATTAGATGTTGGGGAACTTGCTGTATCATTTGGTCAATTTATGACATTGCTAGCATAGTTATCAACATTTCTAAAAATGTTCTAGGGACACTTTCAGAGTCAAAGAAAAAAAGCAAAATGCATTTAACCACGCCCACAACAAATCACTCCCATTTAAGCCACACCCAATTAAACCATGACGATTACTCATATTTTTGTTTCTTGAGTTGTCTACAGATAAAGTAAAAAAAGACAGTGAAGGACCCATACAGCGAGAACAGACAGTAATGGTCCCACACAGCGAGAACAGACAGTAAAGGTCTTATACAGTGAGAACAGACAGTAAAGGTCCCATACAGCGAGAACAGACAGTATGTCCCATACAGCGAGAACAGACAGTAAAGGTCCCATACAGTGAGAACAGACAGTAAAGGTCCCATACAGCGAGAACAGACAGTATGTCCCATACAGCGAGAACAGACAGTAAAGGTCCCATACAGTGAGAACAGACAGTAAAGGTCCCAAACAGTGAGAACAGACAGTAAAGGTCCCATACAGTGAGAACAGACAGTAAAGGTCCCATACAGTGAGATCAGACAATAAAGGTTCCATACAGTGAGATCAGACAATAAAGGTCCCATACAGTGAGAACAGACAGTATAGGTCCCATACAGTGAGAACAGACAGTAAAGGTCCCACACAGCGAGAACAGACAGTAAAGGTCTCATACAGTGAGAACAGACAGTAAAGGTCCCATATAGTGAGAACAGACTGAAAAGGTCCCATACAGTGAGAACAGACTGTAAAGGTCCCATACAGCAAGAACAGACAGTAAAGGTCCCATACAGCGAGAACAGACAGTAAAGGTCCCATACAGAGAGAACAGACTGTAAAAGGTCCCATACAGTAAGAACAGACTGTAAAGGTCCCATACAGTAAGAACAGACAGTAAATCTCCCATACAGTGAGAACAGACAGAATCTGACATGCACAGGTAGCTTTAGCCCCCTTTCCCCTCCTCTGGCTTCAATGCAATCAGGCCAAATCAGCCAAAAGTTTGTCCCTCCGCACAGTAAATCTCCGTATAGAGGTGCGATAGTGGGGCCCACCCATGAGAGACAATAGGCCATTTCCTCTTACTATCAGTTGGTCTATGTACAGTAAGTTTGGTCAGGTGTTAAACATCTGCATGACCAAGCACCCATAGACCAACTGATAGTCATCTGAAACTGCCTTTCATCTCTGTCGTGCGTCGGCCCTGCAATCACAGATCATTAATGTTTAAACAAACTAATATATTTTCCACATAAAATAAGTTCTCATTGAATATACATAAAACTAATTTATTTACATTGTTTGCTATTAATGTGCATATTTATTATAATTGCTTGTAGATTTCATTAAATAAAACATTTCCTGCCTTTTAGGCTGAATTCCCCTTTAAAACATATGCACTCTGATACACAGCAATTCTTTAGTGACATAAAACAGCTCAACTTACTCAATGTGTGACTCTCTCAGGCTCTCTCCTCCTGCTAATTCAACTTCAGCATTGCTGGGAGACCAAGACACGCACAGCCGCTCACAGGTTTCTCTATGCTGCTCAGTATTGCGTGTGCTGGGACGTGGTGCCGCACATAGAGGGCAGCAAGCTTCAACTACGCAGTGTCGACACTGATTATAACTAGCGCAACTTATCAGGTTATCAGGCCGCAACAATGCGCTACACAGGATTTTTAACATTAAAGGTACAGTGCTCAGCTCATATCTCAGGACTTTCCCCAGGACTTTAGGATCACGGGACTGCTACCTAAAACCTGGGACTATCCCAGTATATTCGGACTATTGGCAACTATGTGCTAGAAATAATGCAATAATGTTAAAATACCAATAGACACGCTGCTGGCATTGCAGAGATTGGATCATTAGACAACTGTGCTTCCTAAGACAAGCATTGGAGCACTCTTAAGCTGAGGCCACACTGTAGCGCTTACGAGCCTGCTAGAAAGTGCAGGCTCTGATTGCATGAAAAAATGAGGATCGCGTGTGCAGCGCATGGTAATCGCGATTGGATCGTGCTTAAAAGAACTCTAGTGTGGCCTAGACCTTAAATGGCATGTTGACCTTAAAACAAAAAACTGGACAATTGTTAGTTACATGCCCCCAACCCAAACTGATATATTTTACACTTTGTAACCTGTATTACTAACCAAATATTTATGGATTATTATTGTCCCTAATATAGCAGAGTAAGTTGGCCCCTCTCTCCACGCAGTCAATGAAGGCTGTAACTGCTGACATCACAACCAATGATTGACTGCTGTTTTACCTGCTGCCTTCTCTGCACCTGCTCAAGCATGTAAAAAGCTTTTTGAGCAGAGTGAGGATGCATATACCTTTGCTGGAAATTTTACATTATAAAATATAAGATAACTGTGGTCTCCATACAAGTGTCCTCGATTTAAAAGAGCTCTCTTATATCTTTCAAGCAAACCTAGTGTGACAGTCAATGATGTGTCATTGCCCCCCCCCCCCCCAAATAAAAAGAAAAAAGATCTTTTCTGAAGCTATTTAAAGCCAACCATTCTCTGTACATTCCTCCTCTATCTAGTTTTCTTTTCAGGCTTGTGGCTAGCTTTAATAAGATGTTTGTGGGCAGGGCTTATGATGCAGCAGGTGATGTTCTGGTACAGCAGTAGGATACAACTGGGCATGCTCAGTGCCTCAGGTGGGGGTGGGTGGAGCAATAGTGCTGGTGATGTGCTAGCTGGAAACACCACTCTATACTGCTGTAAATTTGGATAGTCTGCAATTACAAGCATGATTCTGGAGTCATTTTAAAGGTAATAATGTGCTCTTTTAAGGGCAATTGTCAGTTACCTGCCTCAAACTCCAACTGATGTATTTTGCACTTTATTACTTGCATTACTACCTAGATATTTAAGGATAATTATTGTCTCTATTCTGGCAGAGCAAGCTGACCTCTCGCTCTATGCAGTCCATCAAGGCTGTGACAACTGACATCACAGCAAATGATTTACTGCTGTTTCCTTTGCACTTGCTAAAGCTTATAAAAAGCTCATTGAGCAGAAGGAGGGGGGCAGATTACTTTGCCAGAATAGAAGAGAACATATAATTAAATATCTAGTTACAAATGCATGTAATAAACTTGTAATAGCAGTTGGTATTGGGGGCAAATAACTATCAAGTCATCAGGTTTTTGTTTTAGTATAGTATAGTATAGTATTTGAGGTTGAATAAAGACATAAGTCCATCCAGTCCAACCCATCTAGCAATATCCTCATTTCCTGCCTAACTGTTGATCCAGAGGAAGGCAAAAAAACACCACCAAATTTATGAAGGGGGAAAAAATTCCTTCCTGACCCCAAGTGGCAATCGGAAATTTCCCTGGATCAACTCTACTTTATGTATCAATACCAGTAACTTGCAACATTCCTTGTTTGCAGAAACTCATCCAGCTTTTTTTTGAAACTGACCAATGAACCAGCCATTACAACGTCCACTGGAAGACAGTTCCATAGCCTTACCGTTGTCACAGTGAAAAACCCTTTCCGAGCTTGAAGCCTAAACCTTTTTTCTTCAAGTCTTAAGGGATGTCCTTGTGTCCTTTGACATGTTCTATTGGTGAACAATGCCCCAGATAGTTTATTGTATGGCCCGTTAATGTATTTATACACAGTAATCATATCCCCACGCAAGCGCCTTTTCTCCAGTGTACATAATTGTAACTTTTCCAGTCTCTCTTCATATTCAAGCTCCCCCAATCCCCTTATTAATTTAGTTGCCCTTCTCTGAACCCTTTCCATTTCAAAGATGTCCTTTTTGTACACAGGATTCCAAAAATGCACTGCATATTCCAAATGAGGCCTTACCAATGCTTTGTAAAGAGGGAGAATCACATTTTCCTCCCTTGAATCTATACCTCGCTTTATACAAGACAGTACCATGCTGGCTCTGGCTGTTGCCGCCTGGCACTGCTTGCTACCTTTAAGTTTGTTATCCACCAAAACTCCAAGATCCCTTTCCAACAGGGATTCACTTAACACAGAGCCATTTATAGTATAAGTAGCACAAGTCCAAAATGCATCACCTTACATTTATCAACATTGAATTTCATCTGCCACTTAGCAGCCCAATGTGATAATCTATCTAGATCCCCTTGCAACGATTGCACATCCTCTGAAGTTTTTAATGGTCGACAAAGTTTTGTGTCGTCAGCAAACACAGAAACCTTGCTGACAATACCCACTTCCAAATCATTAATAAATAGATTAAATAGAAGTAGCCCCAACACAGAACCCTGTGGCACCCCACCTCTCAGACGTCGGTCGTCTGTAATGATAAATCTAGTTCCCTTCAATTTGTAGGACCACTCCCGTGCGCGCAATTCATCTTTTAAAATTTCAGACAAGCCGATTCTGAACTGATGAATAAGGGCTGCATCATTCCACTGAGTTTCAGCACTAACCCACTACGAAGTCCTGCCACATATTCTTCAACGGTCTCCGCCCCTGACCAAATTGCGTAGCGTCAGCAGAGATGGTTCTACGAGGATCATCGTAGATCTCACCAAGTGCAGAAAAGAGAGCATCGACCGAGGTCGTTGCCGGACTGCCCTGATCCAAAGACGTAAGCCCATGCTTGAGGCTCATTTCTGAAGATAAGAGATAATAAAACCTACTTTCACCCTCGCTTCATGAAAACTCGTAGGGCGAGGAGAAAAGTACAGGCAACAGGAACTCTTGATTGAATTTAGATCGATCCCCAGAGAACCTATCGGGAAGAGGCCTTTGGGATCTGAAACATATTTTAAAGCAGGAGCAGGCTATGGTATGGGATAGACCAATAGTACACTGAAAGCAGGAGCAGGCAAAGGTGGGAATGGAGACCAATAATACACTGGAAGCAGGAGCAGGCTGGTGGTATGGAGACCAATTAGTCCACTGAAAGCAAGCAGGGCAGGTGGGAATGGAGACCAATGGTCACACTGAAGCAGGAGCAGGCAGGTGGTAATGGGGACCAATAATACACTGCGACAGAGCAGGCAGTGATAATGGAGACCATAATACACTGAAGCAGAGCAGCCATGTGGTAAAGGAGAGCAAATAGTACACTGAAAGCAGGAGCAGGCAGATTGAATGGAGACCATAATACACTGGAAGCAGTAGCAGGCAGATGGGAATGGAGATCAATAATACACTGGAAGCCGGAGCAGGCAGATGGAATGGAGTCAATTAACCGAAAGCACATCAGGAACAGATCGACAACAGCTCACAGGAGCTAGACTTCAAGGAAGTAACTTCTGAACCCGGCAGCAAGAAACAGTCTCTGAGGAGGAGCTTAAGAAGGGAGAGAGACGTCATCTGGGTGCGCCATGCCTCCACCTGTGCACGCCAGGTGTGGCGCACACCAGAAGAACCTGCCCTGATCCGCAATGCAAGACTGGGAACCCCCACACCTGCTTCCCTGCGTCACGAGGGACGCACGCACAGTAGGGACGCTCGGCCAGCTCACGTGAGGGCGCCCGCGCGTTAACCCAAGGTAGGACCAGGTATTATAACAGCTTGCCCCCCCCCCCCCCCACGGGCACCCTCCGGGTGCCTTAGGTCCAGGTTTATCACGGTGTTTTAATGAATGCCTGACCAGGCGAGGAGCTGAATCTGTTTGCGCTGGTCCCAGTGTTCTCTTGCGGGGGGGCTTTTTTTGTTCTCTTCGTCAAAACCCTTCCATTTTGCCAGAACCTTAGTTTCTGCCCTGAGTCAGAATGCAAGACCGGAAACCCGACGCCTGCGTCCCTGCTCATGAGGGACGCATGCACAGAGGGAACGCTCGCCTGCTCGTGCCCCGGCGCACACCCCCGCCCCCCCCCCCGCTCGACCCAAGGTAGGGCCAGGATTATAACAAATAGTGCTGTGTAAGATGGCCAAACTCACTGAAATGCAGATTTTCCATCCAAGATTTATTGGGAGGTAAATTGCCTGAAATTGAAGAACTATACACAAAGGGGGTCTGTGCGAGCACTCCTGTGGCAAAATTACTTTATAACAAATATGCTACTGATCTGAACTGACCAAAAATATTAGAACAACAAGAAAAGAGATGATCAATGCCATTCCTTGCCCTATGTATTAATCATAATATCTGTGCTAGTGCAAACATTAAAAAACATGGTGGGGGGTGTTTTAGTTACAATTTTATGCATAAAAGTGAAAAGCTTCCAACCACATCAAGGTAACCCCAGTTTGGAAGGTCCTAACAATTTACCTTGGGCCATTTTATTCTGGTATAAATTGAAGAACTATAGAACTTTTAGAACTTTTTAAAAACTTTTAGCAAAAATAGTTACAAGTAACCCAGGGCAAAGTACCATAATTTGTATGAAGAGAGTCCACCAAAGAAAACTGCTTCTGCGGAGCGTCTTGATGCTTCAGACCTATCTTTAATACAGGAAGGCCCAGAGCCATAACTGGTAATGAAAATTGTATGTGCTGTACACTTACTGTAAATTCTTCAGGACCCGGGTCTGGGGAACGTTTATCAGTGCCAAATCTTTAATTAACAGCGCTGAAAATTAATGTGCTTCCTGTTTTGCATTCGCACAGTAACAAAGTAACTGGTAATGAGTTGAATAAAGAAATACGTCCATCAAGTCCATCTTTTGACACTCATTTTTAACCCTACCATACAGTTGATCCGAGGCACAAAGAAAAACAGCTAAAAAAAAAAGGGGGGGGGCTGTGTGTGAACAGGAATGCAATGTAACCTCCCATAGACAATGTCTGAATTGCACTCTTAATTTTTAAATTATCTCACTTTATTGGCAGGGTCACAAGTATGGCAGCTCCCACATTTTTCAATTGCTATTTGGCTACTCGGCAGGGTGCCTGCCTCAAAGGCACTGAGTGGTAAATATCACACCAGTATCCAGTGTGGCTCCTAGACATTGTGACAGGAGAACAGCATGTGGTCTTCTAGTTTAGAACTAGGCAAAACCAAATGGCAGTTCAAGCCATTCATATTTCTTAATAATTCAGGGCATAGAATTATTTCATATTTTCATAGTATTCTCATTTATACAAGAAATAAATCTGATTTATAGATACTGTAGGTGATGATATTCCTTGAGAAATTGAGATATTATTCTTCTTAGGCCTACAAACTCCAAAGTATGTCTGGTTTGATATCATTATATTGTGTAAAATGTTAGGAAACACTTTCAGGGCCAGCCCACCCCTCTAGAGTCCAGACCGCTCCCATTTTCAGGAAAAAGGATAAATTGGGAGTATGGACTCAGCCAGGAGTCGTTTATAACATGTTAAGAAACATCTAGCCAATCGGACGGACCATTTATTGGCTTCCATCAGGGACTATCATTTGTACTCTGTCACTTTTTCCATATTGGATTACAAGTTTCTTGGACTGTGCTCATGACCTTTCAGATGCTATTTATCTCTAAGTATTCTTTCTCTTATCCCATTCTACTCTCACCTGTGTGTTCACCTTTTGTTTCAGGTACATGTTTATTTTAATAAGTTAACTTAGTTTTCTGTATATTTTTTATGCACTGTTTTGTTATCTTTTAATAAATGATATAAAAATCATTAGGCTAATTGTCCTAGTTTGAGTAATATCCCAAAACGAACACCGTGTCTGAAGTTATGCTACTATAGAGAAGTAGTTTAGAAATATTATATAACAGTGTGTAGAGTAATAGGTGTGGATAACCTTTTCTTACAGGATTGTATATTTGGGGGTGTGGATAACCCAATATAGATTTAGCAGGTCATTCCCGTGATTTTGGAATGTGGTGGCAGCGAGCATATAGATATTGAGAAATATTAAGTGTGTGTTATATCCGTATTGTTCACTAACCCCCTCCTTGGTCCGTTCTGATTTATTGACATGCCGGTTATTGGAGTCGTTTCCGATATAACTGATAGGAGTGTAAGTGGACCAGACAGGGGGTTCGTGACAGGGGGGGATTCCTTCTGACTCCAATGGCAATTGGAAAGTATCCCTGGATCAACCAGAACTGCAGTAAAAATATCATACCAGTAATTCCTCATATTTTTTAGTTTTAGAAACAAAAAAACGGTGAAAAAGTTTCACCGTTCACACTGTAAAGAACCTTTCTAATCCAAACCTGAAGATAAAATTTTTTCTTTTATCTAAGGATGTCCACATGTCCTCAGATATAACCTATATTGAACAATGCACCAGAGAGTTTATTGTATGTCCCATTAATATTTTGTATAAAGTGGTCATATCCCCATGTGAGGGCTAGGCCACACTAGTGTGATTTTGGTGTGTTTTGCAAAACGCAACGCACCGAAATCATGCAATTTCAGGTTTGTTGCGATTGCGCATCCATTTTGCCAATCGCAAAACGCATGCGATCTGCATTCTATGCGCAATCGCATGCATTTCCCCATCTCTAAAGAAAAAGTGCAAACGCATCAAAATTGCACGGGAATCGCACATGCAATCGCACCTGATTGCGTGTGCAGCGCAGTCTGCTGTGCCCTAATCGTCGCTTCTCCATGCAGCCCTAACTTGTCTAATCTGCCTGCATATTCAAGCCCCTCCATTGCCCTTATTATTTAGTTGCACTCTCTGAACTGCTTCCATTTCAAGATGTCCCCTTTGTATATGGGATACCAAAACCTGCATGGCAGTGCCTTGTAAAGAGGGAGATAATTAAATTTCTCTCTTGAATCTATTCCCTCTTTATACAAAATTCTTGTATCTTATTGGCCCTTGGGACGGGTCTGGGGTGTCCAACCTGGACCACACGTTGATCCCGGTGAGTTTCGTCATTTAAATTCTTAATTTTATGATTTTTTGGATAAGGCTTCTCACAATATTGCATTCTGAATGGTCCAAGGAGCGATAGGTCCTGGGCATGGCACCCGGACCTCCACTCACCAGGGGTGAGCTATAGCACTTAGACATAATTGATCCACCGCAAGTAGCGTGGTTTAACAGGCAAACGCATTGTTACATAGTCTGTTCAATTTAGAATCTTTGCCTGTTTAATGATTTTTTTTTTTTTTTAGTGGATGTTGTATGATGGAAAAAGAAATGATGATGTTTACCGGAGTATTCAGTTCCCACAACGAATATTTTTAGGGCCACATTTTTGACAAACATACAGTATTCTGGCCAATTTGCTTCAGGTTACCTAAATGATGCTTGTTCTTGCAATCTCAAAATAATGCCAGAAATTGTTCAACAAATTGAAATCAGAGAATTTTTTGTCCACTATAATTGTGTGTAGCATATACTGATATTATAAAGCCAACCTGAAATTTTATCACCTATGTGTGTAAGTGAAACAAACCACCTCCCTGTTGCCTGCAGGGTTGTCGTTTTGTGACATAAAATACCATCAGTTATTGGTGTCAACCACTTGTTTTAGGTAAATGGAGCAATCATGGTAAAGTAAATTCCCCTGTTTGACTGATACATATCCAGAGTATGGAAGGTTAGTCGAATGAATGTACATGAGTCATTGCAGATTTCAGTGGAATTTGCAGTGTAGAATTTGCATTGACTGACATGTGTGTACCTTTTTTTAGCTCGTGCTTGTGTGTAAATCCAGTTCAAAACAAGGGCATAAAAGTTCCTGCAGTCATTTCACCAAAACAGATCTGGACATAGAAAAAGAAGGACATTGAAACAAGAAGTGCAATTAAACAGGTGGTGTGGTCACTGTGCTGGTGTGGTGTTTAGAAGGGACGTTTTGTCGGTACCTGCAATGTGCATCCTGACACATGTATAAGAACTGGAGCAGACTTCCAGGGAACCTATGTCTGTGTCAGGTGTGAGTGGGTTGCCCTTTGGAAGCTGAGGTGGAGAGTCTAAGGGGCAGCTTGCAGCATTGCAAGGAATTGGCAGAACGGGGGGTCAGCAGGCACTGGTGGGGCCATTATAGAGGTGGGTGGAAGTGGGACAGGGAAGGTTGAGGGGGGAGTGTCGTTTTGTAGGGTTACTAGGGGAAGTGGGGACGGAGGGTAGGGTGGCTTCTTCCCAGATTGCCCATGCAAAAAACAGTTTGCCGCTTAGGTAAGAGAGTGAGGAGGACACCTCGGAATTAGCGTATATGGAGGGGGCTAGTCCCTTGAGCACCCAAGGGACTGCCATCTCTGATAGTAAGGGAGGAGGAACGAAGGATCAGAATGCAAGGCAGGTGGTAGTGGTAGGGACTCCATTATAAGGAAAGATAGGGTAACAGTCTCCAAGACCCTACATGCCGAACTGTGTTTGCCTGCCTGTTGCTAGGGTTTGGCATGTGGTGGATGTGTAGACAGATTATTGGGTGGTGCCGGGTGTGACCCGGCAGTCTTAGTTCACATTGGTGCCATGACAAAGTTAGAGGATGTAAAGGTAATAGAAAGGAAAGAAAAAGGCATTTAAAACCTTTAGGCCGTGGGAACGGCTGTGGGAACTGAGTTTAACTTCAGTGGTGGGGGAAGATCCTGGAAAGTTTAATAAGGGAACATGTTCTAGAGTATTTTCAAGACTGACTTATAAGTAGTAACCGCATGGATTTAGGAGGAATAGATTCTTGCAAACTAATTGCTTGACTTTAATGAGGAAGTAAGTAGAAATTTAGACTCTGTCATAGCAGTAGATGTAGTTTACTTGGATTATGCAAAGGCTTTTGATACAGTCCCCATAGGCGACTAATGTATAAGCTAAGGTCTGTTGGATGGGGAGTCACATTGTACATGGATATTAAATTGGTTAAATGAATAGGATGCAGAGAGTAGTTGTAATTGGGGCTTTAACATTATGGACTAAAGTGCAATGGGTGCCACAGGGTTCTATGTTGGGGCCGCTTCTATTTAATCTATTAATGATTTGAAGTGGGTATTGTCAGCAAGGTTTCTGTGTTTGCTGACGACACAAAACTTTGTTCGACCACTAAAAACTTCAGAGGATGTGCAATTGTTGCAGGGTGATCTAGATAGATTGTCACATTGGCTGCTATGGCAGAATGAGATTCAATGTTGATAAATGTAAGGTATACATTTTGGACTAAAATCCTTTGCTACTATACTATAAATGGCTCTGTGTAAGTGAATCCCTGATGGAAAGGATCTGGAGTTTTGGTGGATAACAAGGCAACAACCGGCGCCAGGTGGCAACAGCCAGAGCCAGCATGGTATTTTTGTATAGAGAGGTATGGATTCAAGGGAGGAAAATGTAATTCTCCCCTTACAAAAGCATTGGTAAGGCCTCATTTGGAATGCCATTGCATTTGGAATCCTGTGTACAAAAAAGGACTCTTTGAAATGGAAAGGGTTCAGAGAAGGGCAACTAAATTAATAAGGGGATTGGGGGAGCTTGAATATGAAGAGAGCTGGAAAAGTTACAATTATGTACGCTGGAGAAAGGCGCTTGCGTGGGATATGATTACTGTGTATAAATACATAACGGGCCATACAATAAACTTCTGGGGCATTGTTCACCAATAGAACATATCAGCAGACACGAGGCATCCCTTAGGACTTGAAGAAAAAAAGGTTAGGCTTCAAGCTCGGAAAGGGTTTTTTACTGTGAGAACGGTAAAGCTATGGAACTGTCTTCCAGTGGACGTTGTTATTGCAGGTTCATTGGTCATTTTAAAAAAAAGCTGGATGAGTTTCTGCAAACAAGGAATGTCGCAAGTTACTGGTATTGATACATAAAGAGAGTTGATCCGGGAAATTTTCGATTGCCACTTGGAGTCAGGAAGGAATTTTTTCCCCCTTCATAAATTTGGTGGAGGTTTTTTGCCTTCCTCTGGATCATCAGTTGGCAAATGAGGATATTGTTAGATGGGTTGACTGATGAACGTTTCTTTTATCAACCTCAAATACTATAAACTAAAAAAGATCTAAATAAAAAATACAATAAATAAAGCAAACATGCATTTTCTTTTAATTGACCTCTAAGGGGAATATTTCCTGTCTTAAAGTCTCATGTCAACAGTTCTACCACTTAAGTGCACTTTAAGACGGAGTTGCAACTGCCACGGCTGTTTTTGTGCACAACTTCTAACGCTAGCTATACCTGGCGTTTGAGTCATGCAGCGTGTAGTGGAAGATCGCATTTTCTTGTTAAATCCATCCCTTCGTTTTAACAGACTCTAAAATGTTAAAATGTATTCCTTTAAGAAAACATTTAATTCCCAGCAATGCACAGCATACCTTTTTAAGAAAACATTTATTCCCGCATGCACAGCATACATTTCATATACATATGTAGTAATGGGTATTAACCCGGAGATTAGAGGTAGACAATTGGAGTCTGAAGGTAAGTATAAAACATCAAAGGCTTTATTGAAAACGGTCAAAATACAACTCGGTCGCCACGCAACTGAGAAACAGCAAGTTGCACAATGAATCCACACATAGCTCCGCCCTACGCGTTTTGTTGAATAATTCCACTTCCTCAACACGCAGCATTAAGAAACACTGATAGAAATTAATTGCACATTGCTATGCTAAGTTCTCTTTATTATCTTCCCCACTAGCCCCATATCATGTTGTTTCTATAAGGGAAGTTTTAAAGGGCTGCCCACCCCCCAAAATTTAATTTAACCCAATACTGGCACCACTGTGTAGTGTAGAAAATCCTTACCTTACATCCCAGATCCAAATGGTTGCCCTGCAATGTTCTTCCAAATCCAGAACACTGGCCACCAAGAGCCTAGCAGAGGGGGGGATTGTTTCACCTCTAAGGCTTCCTCTGAGAGGTTTGTGGCATGCTCTGAGCAGCCCTCTCCCTCCCATTTTGTCTCCCTCCCCCTACCATTAAACCTTTTTATAAGTGGTAGGCTTGCTTCCCCAGCCCAACCGCATTCATTTTTTTGCAGAAAGTCCCCCGATCTCTACTTACCTTTCCTCTCTCCTCAAGCATTCTGAACTGCAGCAGCCGCGTCCTGTGATTGGTTGCCTCTCAGCCAATCACAGACACGGCGCTGGTCCTGCCCCTGCTTCAGTTCATGCAAGCAGAGGGCCGGGCAGTGCGGCGGAGGATGAGGGAAGGTAAGTACTATCGGGGGAGTTTCTGCAAATAAGATTAATGCGGTTGGGCTGGGGACAAGCCCCACCACATACAAAGTTTTTTTAAAGGGTGACATGCCCTTTAAAAGGGTAATGTTGTAAAGTATGGCACAGGAGTATAGGTAGTCTATTAACAAGTGTCTGTTCCTTATGGAAGAAATTGTTAAAAGCTTTAGCTTACTTGAAACGCAGTGCAGGCTTGATCTGTATTCTCTATTAAGGATTATTTTTTTTAAGAGCTTTAATTGATGTCATAACAGTAAGAACTTAATTCTCATTGGTTTTGAAAGCTAAGACAAAGCATTCTGGTATAGATTCAAATACATACCCACTGGGTAAGATAGGAAGCTGTCCTAGTTCTAGGTATATAGGTAAAAAGGTAAAGGATAGGTTAGATTTTTTTTTTCCACAAAAATACTGTGATCAATTCCCCAGCTTACTCACAGAATTCCAGAAACCACACCTTATATGTTGCTGCTGTACTGATTAAAAAAACATCGAAACATCAAATACCTACAGATCTATGATTTGCATTTCATCACCTTTAATACCATGAAAATGAAAATAGAGAAAGAATAAGAAAAACATATTGCACTTGAAACTCACTGAAGTGGTTCGAGCAGAAATCAGTTTAAATTGACAGAATACCAATGCCAAGTATGTAGATCATATGCACAGGTGTTGGGAGATATAGATTAGTGTGAGTGTTGGGGGGGGGGTGGGGATTATTTGTCGTGAATGAAGAAATGTCACCCAGTTAGGGCTAGGCCACACTGCTGCATTTTGTTTGCGTTTGCGCTTGCGTTTTTCCAAAATCATTGAAAACGTGGCAACGCAAAAAAACGCATGTTTTTCGGTGCAATTGCGTTTTGCGTTCTGCATTTTTAATCACAATCGCATGTGCGTTTCCTATACTTATTGAAGAATCGCAAGCGCAAACCAAAAAACCGCACATGAAATCGCATGCTATTGCGATTGCGTTTGCGTTGCAGTATGGCCGTGCCCCTAGTGTGAAAAAAAGAATGTTGCCATGAGGGTGGTTGATTTAATCATGATTTAAATCACAGTCAGTAAGGCTTAATTTAAATCAGTTTTCTACATAAAGACTTAGGGGCATATTTATAAAGCTTCGTTAAGTTTTTGCGGCCGTTTTCCCTGACATTTATGCATAAATCACGTTTAACGCGATTTATTAATGTCCAAAAATGGCCGGAAAAGTTAACGAGGCGTTAACTCTTCACACACGGACTTACCTGTTACTGACGCTTCTATTTATAAAGCGACGGTAACTGTTTCATCACACTGCTAGTATCGGCTGTTTTGTCTTCGGCACCTTGAAGGGGGTGAAAGCAGCCTATACTAGCCTCCCTGCGTGGGGATGGGCAGGCAACCACGGCGGGTGGTCGCCCCCGCCCTGGGAGGCAACGCCCACTCCGCCCTCAACCCCCCGGCGGCGTGACCACCCGCCGCCGCTTCCCCAGCAGCCCCTCCCAACCCCTTTCCCGCTCACGGCAATCTCGGAACAGGAGGCTAGGAGGGGCTGCCGGGAAGGGGCCGCCACCCGACGCACACCCCCTTCCCAGCAGCCCTCCAAGCCCCTGCCCCACCACGGGCAGGGAGGGAAGGGCCCGCTGGGAGGGGTGGAGGGCCTTTTGGGGCTTAAGGGGTCCCGCAGCTCGAACCGGGACCCCTCCCCGGCCCTTGTAAGGGCCTTTCGGCACTTACAAGTGCCCTTGCGGCTCTGACAAGAGCCCTTGGGCTTAGGGTCCCGCAGCTCGAACCGGGACCCCCAGTGTGCGACTTCTTAAAAGAGCCTTGTGCGACGTCTTCGGGCTGTCGACACCACCCCCACTCAGGTCGCCGATGCCAGGCAGACTCACTACGCGGAGCCGATGTTCCAGCCGCTTCTTTCTTCTATCTTCAGCCATCTACTGCGATGGCATCTATGAGTTCCGCAGCGGAGTGCACCTCTTTAAATGGTTTGCAGAAAACCCTAATCCTTTTTCTGATTGGTCAATTTTTTAATGCTTGGTTTACATGCTTTACATAACCATCAGATCGATTAGTTAATGTAAGCATGTAAACCAAGCATTAAAAATTGATACTTGATACAGTCATACATAAACCACAATCACACGATTGTTCAGTTCATGCAGACACGCTCAGTTCACGCACACACTCAGTCACGCAGATATTGTCATGCATATTGAGTACAAACTGTCAGTCATGCAGGCAGTGTCACGCAGACACTCTAAGCACTCACACTCCTCCCTTCCAAGCTGCCGATAATGCATTGTTTTATATATTTAATTTAGGTGCTGACACTTGCTAATCAGTTAGTTGTTACGATGCTTAGAGTTTTGCTTCATACTAGATAAATTACTTCCCCCCACTATGCTGTTCCCCCACCACTTTTGCATCACCCCATATTTGAGAAGCAACTCTCCCTCCAAAACTCCATTACTAAGAACCACCCCCTCTCCCCTCCCCTCACTCCCTTAGTACAGTATAAAAATTATTTTCCCCTACTCCCCCCAATACAGTTTGAAACCACTCTCACAGTATATTGGACTCTCACCACAACCCCATTTCTGAAAACAGCCGCTTTCCCCACACTATAAATTATGGTTTGGAAAAATCTTCCTCAAACCCCTAAAAGCTGGTACACACGTGCCGATTCTTCCTCCTGACCGACCATTCGAGACTTTCGACCGGTCAGGAAGAGGACTGTCGGTTGCAGCAAAAGCAGCCACGTCCATCAGTAACCACGATCGAGTGTGCAGGTCCAATACAGGACGCATGATTGTCCGTGGTTTTCTGACCTGTCTGATTGTACATTCGTCCGATTTGAACGACGAACGAACGGTCGGCGGTCGGTCCGTCTCGGCCACCACCAGGGGTTAAAGTCGTGCCACCACCTAGGGTTTATAGTCATGCTGATTGTAAATCGGTTAGCGCAACTTCAACCTCATAAGAAGCACTGCGACTCCACGGCACCTCCAGATGTATGCCCTTGATTATGCTGGTTTCATTGATTATGTTTAACTAATGCCAGGTAAATAATCTTATTTAACTTTTGAAAGCTAACATCTGATTGGTTGGGGCAAAATTAGCACCATTTTTAAACATAAGAACTTTTATAAAATCTCCCTGATAGATATTAAATTTATACTTATTTTGTAGTTTCTTGTTATAATATATAATTATACATATAAAATCACATATTAAAATATCTCTAGAACAAACCATGCAGGTTTCAAGTTGATTTTAGTAATCAGTTTAGTAATTAGTTTGGTCAGCAGACCTGTGATTGCCTTAATTGCGGGCAATCAAGGGATTTTAGATTATCACTGAATGATTTATGCAATATTGCTTTTAAGCTCTAGATGGCGACATGATCTGAAGTATTTTGATTTTATTGTAAAAAAAAAAAAAAAAAAAAACCAAAACAGCTTAAACTATATTTATAGTAGTTGCTTTTTACTGTAAATTACTGCATCTATATTACAATAAAACATAAACCAAAAAACTTTTTAAAAGTTAAGGCACCAAACCAGTACCCTGGATTAAATGTTCCAAGTCTATGTCCTGCTTATTCCGGGGCATTAGGAGGATCTGGAACAACACAGTCCAGCCCCCCTATTGCCAGTCCAGTCAGCAGGAAGACCTTTGGTTCACAACTAGGATTGTATGGGTATGGCTAATGAGAATGTCATTTCAACCCCCCAGCTGTCCTCAATTGTGAACAGACCATTTTGGGGGTCTTTCTCACCATCCCGGACTGCCAAACCAGATTTGTGGTGTTGGCAGGCCCGACCAAATCCTGCGTCACTCTGGCCCAAACGCCAGTGCATGGAGCATCCCTAGTTAAACACATGACATCACAGTATCAATCAGAACCTGGATTTGACCTCAAAATTTAGTTGAAAACTATGTTTTGGATTTGAAATTTAAAAATGATGGCACAGAAATTAGCCTTTTATCATCAAGATTTAGCATTGATACTTGAGTCTGTTCAGCAACTTGCTGGCAAAAAATAGACCCCCCCATTCTTGCATTGTATGGGGTATAGTACTGCTGTGTTTCCTAATCTGCAATGACATTTAAATTACATGTTCACTCTTAAAACTAGGTTTGGGGGGGGAGGGTATTAGCAGTCTCACTGGGATAGATTGTCCAGGAGGAAAGCAGGGTGTAGATAGGCCAGTGGTAGGTGGAAAGGGGATGGGGCTAGCATAGGGGATAGGGAGGAATGTGTATCAAAGTGTAACGAATAAATTACAGGATCATAATCTAAAATGTTATGTTTGCAAATGCGAAAGCCTGGCTGACAAAATGGGTGAATTGGAAATGATGGCATTGAATGAAAAGTATGATGTAATAGGTATAGCAGAAACGTGTTGAACAGTTCTCACGACTGGGCTGTAAATATAGAAGGATATGCCTTGTTTAGGCAGGACAGAAAAAAAGGAAAGGGGGAGGAGTATGTGTATATGTTAAAAAAAATTGAAGCCAAATTTAAAAGAAAGATAGGTGATATGGATGATAAAGTGGAGGCAATATGGGTGAATTAGGCAACAGGAAAGGGGGTAATGTCATTATTGGTGTCTGCTATAAGCCGCCAAATGCTAGCAGAGAGGGGTGAGTCAACTTCATATGCAGTTGGCAAGGGCTGCAAGTTTGGGGAGTGTGCTCATAATGGGGGACTTCAATTACCCAGACATTGATTGGTGTGGTGGAACTGCCATCACAGATAAAGGCGATGAGTTCCTGAATTTGCTGCAGGATAATTTTCTCTCAGTGGTTGAGGTTCCTACTAGAAAAGGGCTTTGTTGGATCTGGTAATATCTAACATTGTGGAGCGCATTATAGATATAAAGGTAACTGGAGGCTTAGGGAATAGTGACCATGAAATAGTGGCATTTGGACTTTGTTATCGAAAGGAAAAGTGCACTGGGTTAACACAGACATTTAATTTCGGGAAGGCAAATTTTCCCAGGTTAAAAGCAGCTCTTCAGAATGTCAACTGGGATAATATTATCAGTAAAGGTACTGAACAGAAGTGGACTGTGTTCAAGGGATTTTAAGCCAGTTCACATCTAAATTTATACCCTTGGGAAATAATGTAAAAAAATAAATCCGCGCCCATGTGGCTGAATTCTGATGTAAAGAGGCAAATGTAGGAAGAAGAAAAAGGCATTTAAAACCTTTAAGGCCGAGGGGAACGGAAAGGGCCTTTAGGGATATAAAACTGTAACAAGAGTGTAAGAAAGCAACAAACTAGCTAAAATTAATAATGAAGTTAGGATAGCTGAGAAAGCATCACTAAGCCAAACATTTTTTAAGTATATTAATAGTAAGAAGATGAGGACTGAGAATGTGGCACCATTAATTAATGGGGATAAGTTAGTTACGGAGGATGGCGATAAAGCAAATGTCTTGAATATTTTTTTTCCTCTGTATACACTATAGAAGATCCAAGTACAGATATCATAGAGTATAGTAGCAATAAAGGTATACAAGATTCAAGTTCACTTGGTTAACCGATGATATGGTACAGAAAGAACTAAATAAGGTTAATATAGTAAATCTCCTGGACCGGATATAATATACATCCTCGGGTACTTAAGGAGCTAAGTTCAGTTTTATCTAGGCCATTGTTTCTTATTTTTGCTGATTCCCTCATGTCCGGTGGTGTGCCTCTGGATTGGAAAAAGGCTGATGTTATTCCATATTCAAAAAGGGTAGTCGTTCACAGCCGGTAATACAGGCCTGTAAGTTTAACTTAGTGGTGGGGAAGATCCTGGAAAGTTTAATAAGGGAACATGTTCTAGAGTATTTTCAAGGACTGACATTATAAGTAGTAACCAGCATGGATTTAGGAGGAATAGATCTTGTCAAACTAACTTGCTGGCTTTTATGAGGAAGTAAGTAGAAATTTAGACTCTGGTATAGCAGTAGATGTAGTTTACTTGGATTTTGCAAAGGCTTTTGATACAGTCCCCCATAGGCGACTAATGAATAAGCTAAGGTCTGTTGGTCTGGGGAGTCACATTTGACATGGATAGAAAATTGGTTAAAGAATAGGATGCAGAGAGTAGTTGTTAATGGGGCTTCATCATAGGCCTAAAGTGCTAAGTGGGGTGCCACAGGGTTCTGTGTTGGGGCTACTTCTATTAATCTATTTATTAATGATTTGGAATGGGTATTGTCAGCAAGGTTTCTGTGTTTGCTGACGACACAAACTTTGTCGACCATTAAAAACTTCAGAGGATGTGCAATCGTTGCAAGGGGATCTAGATAGATTATCACTTGGGCTGCTAAGTGGCAGATGATTCCATGTTGATAATGTAAGGTGATGCATTTTGGACTTGCTCCTTTACCTTTTTTCCATGGCTCTGTGTTAATGGCTCCTGTTGGAAGGGATCATTGGACGTTTTGTGGATAACAACTTAAAGTAGCCAGCAGTGCCGGCGGGGCACAGGCCAGAGCCGCTGGACTGTTTGTATAATCCCGCGAGGTAAGACAAGGGAAGGACAATGCTGTGATTTCCCTTCTTTACACAGCAGTTCGGTGCAACCGCCTTCCTCATTGTCGGATTATGCAGTGCATTTTTGGCACCTGTGTACACACAGGACATCTTTGAAGGAAAGGGGTTCAGACGAAGGGACCACTCAATTACATCAGTGGGGTTGGGGGAGCTGAATTGAAGGAGACTGGACCGTTCAATTTCGTACACCCTGAGAACGCGCTTGCGTGGGGATGACTGTTCTGTGTATAATACAATTAACGGGCCATCCCTATCTGGGGCCTTGTTCCCCCCTGCCCTGTCCGGCCACCAGGACATCCCTAGACCTGAAGCAAAGGTTTAGGCTTCAGCTCGGGGGTTTTCCTGTGCCACGGGGTGGCTTGGCTGTCTTCCCCGTGGCCGTTGTATGGCTGGTTCACTTGGTCCGTTTCCGCTGCTGGTGGTTTCTGCACAAGGAATGTTGCCGTCACGGTATTGCTTACATAGTAGAGTTGATAGGGATGTCGCATTGGCCCCTTGGGGTCCGGGGTTTCCCCTATTCATCTTGGTGTGTGTTTTTTGCCTCTGGATCAACAGTAGCGCGATGACGATGGATAGAGCGATGGGTTATTTTTTTTCGGGACTATTACGGTGGATGGAAAACTTTTTTGATTATTATTACTATACTATATCTACTAACACAATATAAGTATGATGACTTGATAGTTATTTGCCCCCATACCAACTGCTATACAAGTTTATTACATGCATTTGTAAATAGATATTTAATTATATGTTCTCTTCTATTCTGGCCAAAGTAATCTGCCCCCTCCTTCTGCTCAATGAGCTTTTTATAAGCTTTAGCAAGTGCAAAGGAAACAGCAGTAAATCATTGCTGTGATGTCAGTTGTCACAGCCTTGATGGACTGCATAGAGCAGAGTCAGCTTGCTCTGCCAGAATAGAGACAATAATTATCCTTAAATATAGGTAGTAATGCAAGTAAAGTGCAAAATACATCAGTTGGAGTTTGAGGAGGTAACTGACAATTCCTTAAAGAAGCACATTATTACCTTTAAAATGATCCAGAATCATGCTTGTAATTGCAGACTATCCAAATTTACAGCAGTATAGAGTGGTGTTTCAGCTAGCACACCAGCACTATTGCTCCACCCACCCCCACTGAGGCACTGAGCATGCCCAGTTGTATCCTACTGCTGTACCAGACATACCCTGCTGCATCATAAGCCCTGCCCACAAACATCTTATTAAAGCTAGCCACAAGCCTGAAAAGAAAACTAGATAGAGGGGAATGTACAGAGAATGGTTGGTTTAAATAGTCAGAAAAGATCTTTTTTCTTTTTATTTGGGGGGGGGGGGCAATGACACATCATTGACTGTCACACTAGGTTTGCTTGAAGATATAAGAGAGCTCTTTTAAATCGAGGACACTTGTATGGAGACCACAGTTATCTTATATTTTATAATGTAAAATTTCCAGCAAAGGTATATGCATCCCACTCTGCTCAAAAAGCTTTTTACATGCTTGAGCAGGTGCAGAGAAGGCAGCAGGTAAAACAGCAGTCAATCATTGGTTGTGATGTCAGCAGTTACAGCCTTCATGACTGCGTGGAGGAGGGGCCAACTTACTTGCTATATTAGGGACAATAATAATCCATAAATATTTGGTTAGTAATACAGGTTACAAAGTGTAAAATATATCAGTTTTGGTTGGGGCATGTAACTAACAATTGTCCAGTTTTTTGTTTTAAGGTCAACATGCCATTTAAGGTCTAGGCCACACAGAGTTTCTTTAAGCACGATCCAATCGCGGATTACCATGCGCTGCACACGCGATCCTCATTTTTTCATGCAATCAGAGCCTGCACTTTCTAGCAGGCTGTAAGCGGCTACAGTGTGGCTCCAGCTTAAGAGTGCTCCAATGCTTGTCTTAGGAAGCACAGTTGTCTATGATCCAATCTCTGCAATGCCAGCAGCGTGTCTATTGGTATTTTAACATTATTGCATTATTTCTAGCACATAGTTGCCAATAGTCCGAATATACTGGGATAGTCCCAGGTTTTAGGTAGCAGTCCCGTGATCCTAAAGTCCTGGGGAAAGTCCTGAGATATGAGCTGAGCACTGTACCTTTAATGTTAAAAATCCTGTGTAGCGCATTGTTGCGGCCTGATAACCTGATAAGTTGCGCTAGTTATAATCGTGTCGACACTGCGTAGTTGAAGCTTGCTGCCCTCTATGTGCGGCACCAAGTCCCAGCAACGCAATACTGAGCAGCATAGAGAAACCTGTGCGGCTGTGCGTGTCTTGGTCTCCAGCAATGCTGAAGTTGAATTAGCAGGAGGAGAGAGCCTGAGAGAGTCACACATTGAGTAAGTTGAGCTGTGTTTATGTCACTAAAGAATTGCTGTGTATCAGGTGCATATGTTTTAAAGGGGAATTCAGCCTAAAAGGCAGGAAATGTTTTATTTAATGAAATCTACAAGCAATTATAATAAATATGCAACTTATAGCAAACCATGTAAATAAATTAGTTTTATGTATATTCAATGAGAACTATTTTATGTGGAAAATATATTAGTTTGTTTAAACATTAATGATCTGTGATTGCAGGGCCGACGCACGACAGAGATGAAAGGCAGTTCAGATGACTATCAGTTGGTCTATGGGTGCTTGGTCATGCAGATGTTTAACACCTGACCAAAACTTACTGTACATAGACCAAATGATAGTAAGAGGAAATGGCCTATTGTCTCTCATGGGTGGGCCCCACTATCGCACCTCTATACGGAGATTTACTGTGCGGAGGGACAAACTTTTGGCTGATTTGGCCTGATTGCATTGAAGCCAGAGGAGGGGAAAGGGGGCTAAAGCTACCTGTGCATGTCAGATTCTGTCTGTGTCTCACTGTATGGAGATTTACTGTCTGTTCTTACTGTATGGGACCTTTACAGTCTGTTCTTACTGTATGGACCTTTTACAGTCTGTTCTCTCTGTATGGGACCTTTACTGTCTGTTCTCGCTGTATGGGACCTTTACTGTCTGTTCTTGCTGTATGGGACCTTTACAGTCTGTTCTCACTGTATGGGACCTTTACAGTCGTTTCATAATATGGGACCTTTACTGTCGTTCTCACTGTATGAGACCTTTACTGTCTGTTCTCGTGTGTGGGACCTTTACTGTCTGTTCTCACTGTATGGGACCTATACTGTCTGTTCTCACTGTATGGGACCTTTATTGTTGATCTCACTGTATGGAACCTTTATTGTCTGATCTCACTGTATGGGACCTTTACTGTCTGTTCTCACTGTATGGGACCTTTACTGTCTGTTCTCACTGTTTGGGACCTTTACTGTTGTTCTCACTGTATGGGACTTTACTGTCTGTTCTGCTGTATGGGACTACTGTCGTTCTCCTGATGGGACTGTACTGTCTGCTCACTGTATGGGACCTTTACTGTGTTCTCGCTGTATGGGACATATGTCTGTTCTCGCTGTATGGGACCTTTTACTGTCTGTTCTCACTGTATAAGACCTTTACTGTCTGTTCTCGCGGTGTGGGACCATTACTGTCTGTTCTCGCTGTATGGGTCCTTCACTGTCTTTTTTACTTTATCTGTAGACAACTCGAAGAAACAAAAATAAGAGTAATCGTCATGGTTTAATTGGGTGTGGCTATAATGGGAGTGATTTGTTGTGGCGTGGTTAAAGCATTTTGCTTTTTCTTTGACTCTGAAAGTGTCCCTAGAACATTTTTAGAAATGTTGATAACTATGCTAGCAATGTCATAAATTGACCAAATGATACAGCAAGTTCCCCAACATCTAATCATATATTATTTCCAACCACCATGCATTTGATTCAAGGGAACTTGGGAAAAGGGTAAACATTTCTCAGCTAGAATAAGTTAATGTTTTTAAAGTGTCAGCACAGAATGATCACTAGGAAATCTGTACAAAATTGTGCTGTGATGGTCAGAGAGAGAGGTGGAGCTGATTCAAGTCAGAGTGGGAGGGGGAGATCAGGCTGCTCTCTGACTGAGAAATCTGTGTTTAGCACTGATTGGAACAACTGACAAGCCCCCTGGGTTTTATGCTGTCAAACATCTGTCTCATATATAGAACTTCACGCACACACATAGAATGGAGAACAAGGGACAACCAGGTTAGTCGATTTGTGTGTATTTATTTACCCATTACTGATCTCCACACTTCTATGTGCATGTTCATAAACTGTCTTATCACCATCTCTGTGAAAGAGACAAATTAGAGAATTTCCGTCACTGAAGCGGTTTATTTGTTGGCTGCTGGTCACATTACTGTGGGTGAGAAATACCCATAGCTGATTTCTGTGCTGTTACCTCTCTACAGATTGGAAAGGTGGTTTAATCATTACAGCCTGGATATCACTTTTCAGAGGTGTTAGTTCTCAGCTTTCGACACGCTCTATGAAATCTTTTCTAACACCAGCATACTTTGTTATATACATGATCTATCACTGTCTGCTGAATTCCTTCAAAGGAAATGTGAATATAAGACAGGAATAAATATCAGTATATGGGTTTTTTGTACATTGGTATCAATTACAGGAGACTTTGCGTCTCAGCCAATCACAACAGATGCTGCTACCAGTCCAGGCCCCTTCGCTGAGCACGGAATAGGCACGGAGCAGCAGCAGAAGACAAACAAGGGGACAAGGTTTGGTAAGTACAAGGAGCTGAGGAGAACTTTTTAACCTAGCAGGTCTAGGTTTTGGGGGATGTTAAATTACATTTGTGTGCTCCACACGCAGCATTTATATTCCAGCAAATTTTTGTGTGCCACACCTGTGTAACCTGTGTGTGCAGGCGCTGTAGAGTTTTGTGTACTCAAACGTGTGCACAGCTTATAGGGAACACTAATTAACAGTTACAGCTACTTAACATGGGAGGATTTGATGCAGTTTCAAAGATGTTGATTCTGGAACTGCCGCTTCAATATGCAATACCTGCTACCCGTGTGGGAGCTGCCTTTTTAAAGGGTATCTATATTTTAATATAAAAACTCTCATTACTTTCTATAATATAGGAATTGCCACCTTCAGAGTGCTCATATTCCAAAGTCCCAGCAGTAGTTTGGCTCACCATGCGTTTTCCCCATTTTACAGATATGTTCCAAAAGAGAAAGTGGGTTCATCAAAGTATAGGTGGTACTAGGATTATCGAGTTTATCATTAGATATTGTACAGATAGGGTCTGTAACAAGAACTTTTTTGCTCCTTTAATTTCAGTCCCAAAATTTCACAGTAACTTTTTGTTTGTTTACTAGACTCCACTTTACTTCATTGGACGTATTAAACAACATCTTCAGATACTTAAAAGGCACAAAGGGGAACAAGCACAGAGCCGAGTGATTGGCTTTTTCTTATGCTTTTCTCTGTGACTGATGTTTACGGTACTTATGCACTCAATTCTAGAGTGCTGTGTATAGGCGAGTTGGGATCCAGGCTATTTCCCATACTTAAAGGGTATCCCCACTGATGGAAAAACATTTTTTTAATCTGAAAGTGCCTCTTTCCCAAGCCTACTCCTACCATTTATTATTCAACAATCTCATCTGTTCTTTTGCAGCAGCCTGGGGAAGTTGTGCTAGGTCCTGGGGGTGTGGTCTCCTCTTGTGCTGGGCAGGCTAACAGTCAATGTGCATCATCATGATGCTGGCACGCCTACTTGACCATGGAGGGAGTGTGTGTGTGTGCGCGCATGCTAAGGGTGAATGCGCATTTGACAGTGCACCCGCAGGCAGGCATGAGATCGGGGGCAGAGTATAACTTGCACAGCGGTTGGAACAGAGGGGCGCCACTACTTCCACAAGATGCACAGAATTTGTTCTCCATACATAGCTGTGTTGGTTTTTAAAAGTGGAGATACCCTTTAAGATTAGGAGGGTTGTGGTTCTTTTTTATGCCAATATTAAGAAAATCCCATCGGATCCAACAGGATTTTTTAATATCGGCCATGTGGTGGCAGACTTTTAATACTTAATTAAAATTAAAGCTTTTACCTGTATTCCTTGGCTAAGTGCAGTTTTTAATGATTTTTTAGTTGAATAGTTCCATGGGTCCTACCAACAGTTGTTATACTTTCTTAAAATTCCCCATGGTGCTTGGTCTTTTCACGGTTTGCCACTGCAATGTAGCCAATGAGAAGACACGCTTCTTTGTAGAGCATGTTTTCCCATTGGAATCATCGAAGATGCTGAAGAGGACTGGAAAGGCAAGGAAAACCTAATGTAAGTTTTACAGCTGCTGTGTAAAGTATCTAGTGGTTTAGGTCCTGATTCGGGGTACTATGCAGATATAGAAAAAGAGGAGCGAGGAGGACATAAGTATTATATCCTTTAATATATGATCCAGTATTCATTCAATTAGTTTCAAGCTTCCGGTCCTCCCAACAAATTTGTCTTGTAGTAAAATTGCGAGGCTCTTTAAAAAAACGCGCCTTTCGGATGCTATTGCGATTTGTGTTCTGCATTTTTTTCTTGCAATTAAATGCGTTTCTCTATATCTAATGAAAAAACGCATGCGCAAAACACAATAAAATCACACATGAACTCACATTGCGATTGCGTTTGCGGCCAGTGTGGCCATGCCTTTTTAAACAGTATTATATCACACTGAGATCACAATATTTGTGCCTACCTTACAATAACGACAAGTCAGCACTTTTACTTGCCGAGTTCCCGCGATGTGTAGTAATTCCTTTGCAAGATTTACTGCATAAGCATAAGAAAATGTAGGAAAGCTGCAGGCAGAGGTTAAACTGCAAATAACTTTTATTTTGTCCCAGAAGAAGCAGCATGTTTGGAGCGTGTGCTCCTTACTCAAGCTTGATAAAAAGGAGCACAGGCCTCTGCCTGCAGTTCCTTTTCTTATGCTTTTGGATTTCTTGCCACTAAGATGGAGTGAAGTGGGATTGAGCCTGCTACTGAACTTTATTGTTGTGTGAGTAGCTACAATATGATCATTTGTTATGGTATTTACTGCATTGTGGGATCGCGATCAGATAAGAAAGTGCGGTTGCACCTCCAATGTAAAGGTTGTAAGTTTGCGCTACATGGTACTGCACAAAAAAGAAAAAAAAAAAAGCAAACCTGATTTAACCTGGTAATACATTGGATTGCTGGGCTTTACAATGTTTGGCTAGCTATCGACCATTAATGCATGACCCTGTGAAGAGTAGCATAAAAAATGTTAAGGTGTGGCTAAGAATAAGGTTGCGTCACACTGCACACAAAAAAGCATGAAAAAAACTCAGTAAATTGCATCATGATTTTAAGCAATTATTTAAACTTTCATGAGTGCGGTAACACACTAAACTGCTACAACGCCACAACACAAAAAGCAGTAGTGTGAACAGTATTATAACATTCCTATGTGAAATTTATGTCCTTGCTTTTTCCTAACGCATGCGTTAAAAAAAATACACCAAAAAGCAATAAAACGCATCTAGTGTGAACAAGCCCTAACCTGGTTAAAGCCTAGCACATTTTATTATTCAAATTAAATCTAGTTCTGATTTTGTAGGTCATGCAATTGGCAGGTCATTACAACAATACAAAAAAACACATATGGGCCTTGGGGTATAATGAGGGTAATTTTACATTATTGAGGAAAACCCATTATATTACAGACACTGCAAAAAAAAAAAAAAGTCAAAGTGGTAAAACTTGTTTTACAAAAACTGACGGCTTTTAGTGTATGTAATGGAAAAAGGATAATAATGGTGATTCATATTTATTTTTAGTAACTGCTGATTTCTAGCCATTCAGTTAAGGAACTTGGAAAATGCTCTGTGTGGCTTCATGCAGCAAGTTTGTATATGGAATGTTCAGTCTCTTCTGTCTCTGTCTTTCTCTCTGTCAGCAAGGAAAATTGAGTTTTGGGGGCTAAAATAAAACCTGCAAGTTGCCAGGAAGTGGCATTTTTTATAAAATTGCATAACAGGTGTGTGCAGTGGATGTTTATGGGTGAATGACAGGTTTTTATATCAAGTTAAATCAATACCTCGCAACTTCATGGGCGACACAAACCGTGCAGTGTAAATAATGTAAATTGCTCTTCCCTGGAACATCCCACCCCCAACATCACAGCCACCACCCCTAATGCTAACGTCCCACTCTTCAAACCAGGTGTGTCCTCAAGAAAACGTGACGGTTGGGGGGTATGGTTGAATAGAAAATTATTGCCAAGAAACTGCCAAATACCTTCACTACAAAGTAGCCCATGGGCAGTTCCTTTCTAAATAAAGTACAATGAGCATGCCTGAACTACGTGCTTGAGAAGGGGAGGGGTTAGAAGCAACTAGAAATTTGACTTCACACAGGTTGTATCTCTAGTTTGGAATTACTAATATGAGTTTTAAAAGTGAAACTAAACTAAAAACCTTAAGGGTTTCTATGTTTAAATTGGAATTTTTAAAAATGGATCATATTACTCGAATATAAGCCAAGTTTCTAGGTTTAAAAATGGCCTAAAAAGCTAACCTTGGCTTATATTCTCGGGGTCAAAGCAGCTTACAGTGAAGAAGGAGAGCGGAGTGAGAGAGACACGGCAGGAGCAGGAACACAGTTAAGCTAAGGTAGGATTACCACACGTGAAAGGAGGACTTGGCAGTGACTCAGAAATCCATGGAAGATCACACATCCGTAATTCAATTTATTAACTTATGAGAACCATTAAAAACCAGTAGCACACAATGTTTTGGGGGCTCTTCCTGTAGTCCTGTATCTTGGCGAAAGGAGAAGATACTACCACCGCACTGCCATTGCGATGTCCTGTGATAGCGAAATGGTGAAAAGAGCGATCATTTATAAAATATGCCCATAGTCCAACAATTTTTGGATCCAAAAAAGTGAATATAGTGTTCATTCTATAACAATCAGCTCTAAAAGAAGATTTATGTATATAAGACCATTATATATACTAGCAGTTGTACCCTGTGTTGTTGGTAACACATGTGGGGTATAGTTTTGTTATGTGCAGGTGATGTGTTTGGCTTGGATTGGAGACAGGTGAAAAAATAAGTGCACAGTTGGTAAGACGTCATGTATTAATAGTGTTTTTCTACTCGTGAACATGCTTTATATAATTGCCATGGGAAAAAACATGTTGATTACAACTGAATCCGCAGCACTTGAGTGAATGACAGTTCAATCTGTTCTTGTGTCTCTGAAGCATGTGGACGTGTGGGCTCTTTTTGTTGTTAAAGCCGGGCTTCATTCGTGAGATTCTCTAAGCTTTGTGTTTTATTAAGCGTGCTTTATTTTTTGCACATTAGATTTCGCTTTGTCATCTTGCACTTTAACACTTTATCCTTGGTCAAAGGACCCTTTATATTGACTATTGTAACTGGTCTGATGTGTGACAATGTGGGCAGTGTGTGTCTGGTGCTTAAGTCCAGTAATGCAGGTAATGCCCATGTAATCCATACCCCCAACAGTCTGGTTTGAGTTGGTGGTGGATATGGGCATGTCTGTGATGTGATGTTGGTGGGCGAGGGGCACGGCATTCTAGGGTATGGAAGGAATGATGGTGTGTCTGTGGATGTTGTGGGGTCCAGGAGGCTTGGATATGACTGGTGTTGTGGGTGGGATGTTGGGGTCATGGCCACACTGTTTGAAAGCATGGCCATGATGTTTTGGGGTGTGGGTGGTTGCTGGGGTTTGGGGCTTGGTCTGTGATGTTGGGGAATGGACGTGATGTTTGGGGGCAGGTGTGATGAATGAGAGGGGCGCTGTCTTGGTTACGGGATGCTTTTTTTGGGGGGGTGGGTAACACAAAAATAAAGCAGCACAAGGATTTTTAAGTCCAAAATGCATCACCTTACATTTATCAACATTGAATCTCATCTGCCACTTAGCAGCCCAATGTGACAATCTATCTAGATCCCCCTGCAACGATTGCACATCCTCTGAAGTTTTTAATGGTCGACAAAGTTTTGTGTCGTCAGCAAACACAGAAACCTTGCTGACAATACCCACTTCCAAATCATTAATAAATATATTAAATAGAAGCGGCCCCAACACAGAACCCTGTGGCATCCAACTTAGCACTTTAGTCCATAATGATGAAGCCCCATTTACAACTACTCTCTGCATCCTATTCATTAACCAATTTTTCTATCCATGTACAAATGTGACTCCCCAGACCAACAGACCTCAGCTTATACATTAGCCGCCTATGGGGGACTGTATCAAAAGCCTTTGCAAAATCCAAGTAAACTACATCTACTGCCATACCAGAGACTAAATTTCTACTTACTTCCTCATAAAAGCCAAGCAAGTTAGTTTGACAAGATCTATTCCTCCTAAACCCATGCTGGTTACTACTTATAATGTCAGTCCTTGAAACACACTCTAGAACATGTTCCCTTATAAAACTTTCCAGGATCTTCCCCACCACTGAAGTTTAACTTACAGGCCTGCAATTACCCGGCTGTGAACGACTACCCTTTTTGAATATTGGAACAACATCAGCCTTTTTCCAATCCAGAGGCACACCACCAGACATGAAGGAATCTGCAAAAATAAGAAATAATGGCCTAGATAAAACTGAACTTAGCTCCCTAAGTACCCGAGGATGTATTTTATCCAGTCCAGGAGATTTATTAATATTAACCTTACGGTATTTAGTTCTTTCTGTACCATATCCTCGGTTAACCAAAGTGCACTTGAATCTTTAATACCATTATTGCTACTATACTCTATGATATCTGTACTTGGATCTTCCATAGTGTATACAGAGGGAAAAAAAATATTCAAGACATTTGCTTTATCGCCATCCTCCGCAACTAACTTATCCCCATTAATGAATAGTGCCACATTCTCAGTCCTCATCTTCTTTCTATTAATATACTAATATTATATATTATATATATTATATATATAGTACTATAATTTAGGCTTAGTGATGCTTTGTTCAGCTATCCTAACTTCATTACTAATTTTAGCTAGTTTGTTTGCTTTCTTACACTCCTTGTTACAGTTTTTAAGTTTTTATAATCCCTAAAGGCCCTTTCCGTTCCCTCTGCCTTAAAGGTTTTAAATGCCTTTTTCTTCCTTTTCATTTGCCTCTTTACATCAGAATTCAGCCACATGGGCGCAGATTTACTTTTTTTACATTTATTTCCCAAGGATATAAATTTAGATGTGAACTGGCGTAAAATCCCCTTGAACACAGTCCACTTCTATTTAGTACCTTTTCCTGATTATACATTATCCCAGTTGACATTCTGAAGAACTGCTTTTTACCTGGGAAAATTTGCCTTCCCGAAATTAAAAGTCTTTGTTAACCTAGCGCACTTTTCCTTTCGATAAAGTCCAAACGCCACTATTTCATGGTCACTATTCCCTAAGCCTCCAGTTACCTTTATATCTATAATGCGCTCCACAAAGTTAGATATTACCAGATCCAACAGAGCTCCTTTTCTAGTAGCAAATTCAGGAACTCATCGCCTTTTTCTGTGATGGCAGTTCCACTACACCAGTCAATGTCAGGGTAATTAAAGTCCCCCATAATGAGCACACTCCCCAAACTTGGAGCCCTTGCAAACTGCATATGAAGCTGACTCACTTCCTCTCTGCTAGCATTTGGCGGCTTATAGCAGACACCAACAATGACATTACCCCCTTTCCTGTTGCCTAATTCCACCCATATTGCCTCCACTTTAACATCCATATCGCCAGTTCTCTTCTATTAAATTTGGCTTCAATTCTTTTTTTAACATAAACACATACTCCTCCTCCTTTCCTTTTTTCTCTTCTGCCTAAACAAGACATATCCTTCTAAATTTACAGCTCAGTCGTGAGAACGGTTCAACCACGTTTCTGCTATACCTATTACATCATACTTTTCATCCAATGCCATAATTTCCAATTCACCCATTTTGTCAGCCAGGCTTCTCGCATTTGCAAACATACATTTTAGATTATGATCCTGTAATTTATTCATACACTTTAATACACATGCCTCTCTATCCCCTATGCTAGCCCCACCCCCCTTTCTGCCTGCCACTGGCCTATATACACCCTGCTTTCCTCCTGGGCTATCTATCCCTGTGAGACTGCTAATACCCTCTCCCCCAAACCTAGTTTAAAATCTCCTCCACCCTCTAAGCATCTTCTCCCCTAAAACAGCTGCACCGCCATCAGTGAGGTGCAACCCATCCCTACTAAAGAGCCTGTAGCCGACAGCAAAGTCTGCCCAGTTCACAATAAACTCAAACCCTTCTTACTTACACCACACTCCTAGCCACGCATTAATGCTCCTAAGCTCCCACTGTCTCCCTGGCTTAGCACATGGCTGCGATAGTATTTCTGAAAACACTACCCTAGAGGTCCTTGCTTTTAACTTGGCCCCTAGCTCTCGGAAATCATGTTTAAGGACCTCACCTCTTCCTCTAACTTTGTCATTGGCACCAATGTGAACCAAGACCGAAAGGTCACACCAGGCCCCACCCAATAATCTGTCTACACGATCCACCACATGCCGAACCCTAGCACCAGGCAGGCAACACACAGTTCGGCATGTAGGGTCTTGGCGGCAGATTACCCTATCTACCTTCCTTATAATGGAGTCCCCTACCACTACCACCTGCCTTGCATCCCTGATCCTTCGTTCCTCCTCCCTTGTATCAGAGATGGCAGTCCCCTGGGTGCTCAAGGGACTAGCCCCCTCCATACACGCTAATTCTGAGGTGTCCTCCTCCACTTCATTACCTAAGGCGGCAAATCTGTTGGAAATCTGGGAAGAAGCCACCCTACCCTTCCGTCCCCCACTTCCCCTAGTAGCCCTAACAAAACTACCCCTCAACCTTCCCTGTCCCACTTCCACCCACCTCTATACTGGCCCCAGCTAGTGCCTATCCCCGCAATGCTGCAAGCTGCCCCCTTAGACTCTCCACCTCAACTTCCAAACGGGCAACCCACTCACACCTAACACAGACATAGGTTCCCCCTGGAATGTCTGCTCCAGGTTCCTATACATGTGGCACATGTATGCACATTGCATGGTACTGACAAAACTGTCCCTTCTAATACACCACACCAGCACAGGGACGCACAAACCTTGTTTAATTGCCCTTCTTGTTTCAATGTACTTCTTTTCCTATGTCCTTGAGATCAAGGTCCTAAAGAGAAAGGGACACTTTCACTCTAGTTCGTTTCACTCACAGAAAACTTCCTTTTGTTAGGCGCAAACCACAGGTCCCACCAATGTGAGTCCTATTTAACAAATAGGCACCAGCCCCCACACCAATTAATGCAAGAGCCAGGAAGAGAGGGGGAAAACCCCACTTATTAACCCTTTCACAACCTGTTTGTGATTACAACACCCCCCCCAAACCTAGTTTTAAGAGTGAACATGTAATTTAAATGTCATTGCAGATTAGGAAACACAGCAGTACTATACCCCATACAATGCAAGAATGGGGGGGGTCATTTTTTGCCAGCAAGTTGCTGAACAGACTCAAGTATCAATGCTAAATCTTGATGATAAAAGGCTAATTTCTGTGCCATCATTTTTAAATTTCAAATCCAAAACATAGTTTTCAACTAAATTTTGAGGTCAAATCCAGGTTCTGATTGATACTGTGATGTCATGTGTTATAACTAGGGATGCTCCATGCACTGGCGTTTGGGCCAGAGTGACGCAGGATGTGGTCGGGCCTGCCAACACCACAAATCTGGTTTGGCAGTCCGGGATGGTGAGAAAGACCCACCAAAATGGTCTGTTCACAATTGAGGACAGCTGGGGGGTTGAAATGACATTCTCATTAGCCATACCCATACAATCCTAGTTGTGAACCAAAGGTCTTCCTGCTGACTGGACTGGCAATAGGGGGGCTGGACTGTGTTTGTGCCAGATCCTCCTAATGCCCCGGAATAAGCAGGACTATAGACTTGGAACATTTAATCCAGGGTACTGGTTTGGTGCCTTAACTTTTAAAAAGTTTTTTGGTTTATGTTTTATTGTAATATAGATGCAGTAATTTACAGTAAAAAGCAACTACTATAAATATAGTTTAAGCTGTTTTGTGTAGTTTTTTTTTTTTTTTTTTACAAGTAAAATCAAATAACTTCAGTATCATGTCGCCATCTAGAGCTTAAAAGCAATATTGCATAAATCATTCAGTGATAAATCTAAAATCCCTTATGTGCCCGCAATTAAGGCCAATCACAGGTCTGCTGACCAAACTAATTACTAAACTGATTACTAAAATCAACTTGAAACCTGCATAGGTTTGTTCTAGAGATATTTTAATATGTGATTTTATATGTATAATTATATATTATAACAAGAAACTACAAAATAAGTATAAATTTAATATCTATCAGGGAGATTTTATAAAAGTTCTTATTGTTTTAAAAATGGTGCTAATTTTGCCCCAACCAATCAGATGTTAGCTTTCAAAAGTTAAATAAGATTATTTACCTGGCATTAGTTAAACATAATCAATGAAACCAGCATAATCAAGGGCATACATCTGGAGGTGCCGTGGAGTCGCAGTGCTCTCTTATGAGGTTGAAGTTGCGCTAACCGATTTACAATCAGCATGACTATAAACCCTAGGTGGTGGCACGACTTTAACCCCTGGTGGTGGCCGAGACGGACCGACCGCCGACCGTTCGTTCGTTCGTTCAAATCGGACGAATGTACAATCAGACAGGTCAGGAAAACCACGGACAATCATGCGTCCTGTATTGGACTGCACACTCGATCGTGGTTACTGATGGACGTGGCTGCTTTTGCTGCAACCGACAGTCCTCTTCCTGACCGGTCGAAAGTCTCGAATGGTCGGTCAGGAGGAAGAATCGGCACGTGTGTACCAGCTTTTAGGGGTTTGAGGGAAGATTTTTCCAAACCATAATTATATAGTGTGGGGAAAGCGGCTGTTTTCAGAAATGGGGGTTGTGGTGAGAGTCCAATATACTGTGAGAGTGGTTTCAAACTGTATTGGGGGGAGTAGGGGAAAATAATTTTTATACTGTACTAAGGGAGTGAGGGGAAGGGGAGAGGGGTGGCTTCTTAGTAATGGAGTTTTGGAGGGAGAGTTGCTTCTCAATATATGGGGTGATGCAAAAGTGGTGGGGGAACAGCATAGTGGGGGGAAGTAATTTATCTAGTATGAAGCAAAACTCTAAGCACTCGTAACAACTAACTGATTAGCAAGGTGTCAGCACCTAAATTAAATAATAAAACAATGCTATTATCGGCAGCTCTGGAAGGGAGGAGTGTGAGTGCTTAGAGCTGTCTGCGTGACACTGCCTGCATGACTGACAGTTTGTTACTCAATATCTGCATGACAATATCTGCGTGACTGAGTGTGTGCGTGACTGAGCGTGTCTGCATGACTGACACAATCTGTGTTTATGTATGACTGTATCAATGTAGCAATTTTTAATGCTTGTTTACATGCTTACATTAACTAATCAGATCTGTGGTTAATGTAAAGCATGTAAACCAAGCATTAAAAATTGACCAATCAAACGGATTAGGTTTTTCTGCAACCTATAATAAGGGGTGCACTCCGCTGCGGAACTCAGATGCCATCGCAGTAGATGGCTGAAGATAGAAGAAAGAAGCGGCTGGCAACATCGGCTCCGCAGTGAGTCTGCCTGGCATCGGCGACCTGAGTGGGGTGGTGTCGACAGCCCAAGACTCGTCACAAGGGCTCTTTTAAGAGTGCACACTGGGGGTCCCGGTTCGAGCTGCGGGACCCCTAAGCCCCAAGGGCTCTTGTCAGAGCCGCAAGGCACTTGTAAGTGCCGCAAAGGCCCTTACAAGGGCCGGGGAGGGGGTCCCGGTTCGAGCTGCGGGACCCCTTAAGCCCCAAAAGGCCCTCCACCCCTCCCAGCGGGCCCTTCCCCTCCCTGCCAGTGGTGGGGCAGGGGGCTTGGAGGGGCTGCTGGGAAGGGGGTGTGCGTCGGGTGGCGGCCCCTTCCCGGCAGCCCCTCCTAGCCTCCTGTTCCGAGATTGCCGTGAGCGGGAAAGGGGTTGGGAGGGGCTGCTGGGAAGCGGCGGCGGGTGGTCACCGCCGCCGCGGGGGGTTGAGGGCGGGGTGGGCGTGCCTCCCAGGGCGGGTGCGACCACCCGCCGCGGGTTGCCTGCCCATCCCCACGCAGGGAGGCTAGTATAGGCTGCTTTCACCACCTTCAAGGTGCCGAAGCAAAACAGCCGATACTAGCAGTGTGAAACAGTTACCGTCGCTTTATAAATAGAAGCGTCAGTAACAGGTAAGTATCGGTGTGAAGAGTTAACGCCTCGTTAACTTTTCGCGGCCATTTTTGGACATTAATAAATCGTGTTAAACGTGATTTATGCATAAATGTCAGGGAAAACGGCCGCAAAAACTTAACGAAGCTTTATAAATATGCCCCTAAGTCTTTATGTAGAAAACTGATTTAAATTAAGCCTTACTGACTAGTGATTTAAATCATGATTTAAATCAAATCCACCCTCATGGCAACATTCTTTTTTTTCACACTAGGGGCACGGCCATACTGCAACGCAAACGCAATCGCAATAGCATGCGATTTCATGTGCGGTTTTTTGCGTTTGCGCTTGCGATTTCTTCAATAAGTATAGGAAAACGCATGCGATTGTGATTAAAAATGCAGAACGCAAAACGCAATTGCACCGAAAAACATGCGTTTTTTTGCGTTGCCACGTTTTCAATGATTTTGGAAAAACGCAAGCGCAAACGCAAACAAAATGCAGCAGTGTGGCCTAGCCCTAACTGGGTGACATTTCTTCATTCACGACAAATAATCCCCAACCCCCCCCCCCCACACTCACACTAATTCTATATCTCCCAAACACCTGTGCATATGATCTACATACTTGGCATTGGTATTCTGTCAATTTAAACTGATTTCTGCTCGAACCACTTCAGTGAGTTTCAAGTGCAATATGTTTTTTCTTATTCTTTCTCTATTTTCATTTTCATGGTATTAAAGGTGATGAAAATGCAAATCATAGATACTGTAGGTATTTGATGTTTCGATGTTTTTTTAATCAGTACAGCAGCAACATATAAGGTGTGGTTTCTGGAATTCTGTGAGTAAGCTGGGGAATTGATCACAGTATTTTTGTGGAAAAAAAAAATCTAACCTATCCTTTACCTTTTTACCTATATACCTAGAACTTCAGGACAGCTTCCTATCTTACCCAGTGGGTATGTATTTGAATCTATACCAGAATGCTTTGTCTTAGCTTTCAAAACCAATGAGAATTAAGTTCTTACCTGTTATGACAATCAATTAAAGCATCTTAAATAAAAATAATCCTTAATAGAGAATACAGATTCAAGCCTGCACTGCGTTTCAAGTAAGCTAAAAGCTTTTAACAATTTCTTCCATAAGGAACAGACACTTGTTAATAGACTACCTATACTCCTGTGCCATACTTTACAACATTACCCTTTTAAAGGGCATGTCCACCCTTTAAAAAAACTTTTGATATGTGGTGGGGCTTGCTCCCCCAGCCCCAACCGCATTAATCTTATTTGCAGAAACTCCCCCAATAGTTACTTACCTTCCCTCTATCCTCCGCCGCACTGCCCGGCCCTCTGCTTGCATGGAACTGCAAGCAGGGGGCAGGACCAGCAGCCGTGTCTGTGATTGGCTGAGAGGCAACCAATCACGGACGCGGCTGCTGGCAGTTCAGAATGCTTGAGGAGAGAGGAAAGGTAAGTAGAGATCGGGGGACTTTCTGCAAATAAAATGAATGCGGTTGGGGCTGGGGAAGCAAGCCCTACCACTTATAAAAAAGGTTTAATGGTAGGGGGAGGGAGACCAAAATGGGAGGGAGAGGGCTGCTCAGAGCATGCCACAAACCTCTCAGAGGAAGCCTTAGAGGTGAAAACAATCCCCCCCTCTGCTAGGCTCTTGGTGGCCAGTGTTCTGGACTTTGGAAGAACATTGCAGGGCAACCATTTGGATCTGGGATGTAAGGTAAGGATTTTTCTACACTACACAGTGGTGCCAGTATTGGGTTAAATTATAATTTTGGGGGTGGGCATGCCCTTTAAAACTTTCCCTTATAGAAACAACATGATATGGGGCTAGTGGGGAAGATAATAAAGAGAACTTAGCATAGCAATGTGCAATTAATTTCTTATCAGTGTTTCTTATTAATGCTGCGTGTTGAGGAAGTGGAATTATTCAACAAAACGCGTAGGGCGGAGCTATGTGTGGATTCATCTGTGCAACTTGCTGTTTCTCAGTTGCGTGGCCGAGTTGTATTTTTGACCGTTTTCAATAAAGCCTTTGATGTTTTTATACTTACCTTCAGACTCCAATTGTCTACCTCTAATCTCCGGGTTAATACCCATTACTACATATGTATATTGAAATGTATGCTGTGCATGCTGGGAATTAAATGTTTTCTTAAAAAGGTATGCTGTGCATGCTGGGAATTAAATGTTTTCTTAAAGGAATAATTTTAACATTTTAGATCTGTTAAAACGAAGGGATGGATTTAACAAGTAAAATTGCGATCTTCCACTACACGCTGCATGACTCAAACGCCAGGTATGAGCTAGCGTTAGAAGTTGTGCAAAAAACAGCCGTGGCAGTTGCAACTCCTGTCTTAAAGTCGCACTTAATGTGGTAGAACTGTTGACATGAGACTTTAAGACAGGAAATATTCCCCTTAGAGTGTCAATTAAAGAAAATGCATGTTTGCTTTATTTTTATTGTATTTTTATTTTAGATCTTTTTATAGTTTATAGTATTTGAGGTTGAATAAAGACAAACGTTCATCCAGTCCAACCCATCTAACAATATCCTCATTTGCTGCCTAACTGATGATCCAGAGGAAGGCAAAAAACCTCCACCAAATTTATGAAGGGGGAAAAAATTCCTTCCTGACTCCAAGTGATCGAAAATTTCCCTGGATCACTCTCTACTTATGTATCAATACCAGTAACTTGCGACATTCCTTGTTTGCAGAAACTCATCCAGCTTTTTTTTGAAACTGACCAATGAACCTGCCATAACACACGTCCACTGGAAGACAGTTCCATAGCTTACCGTTCTCACAGTAAAAAACCCTTTCCGAGCTTGAACCCTAAACCTTTTTTCTTCAAGTCCTAGGATGTCCTCGTGTCTGCTGAATGTTCTATTGGTGAACAATGCCCCAGACTTTATTGTTGGCCCGTTAATGTATTTATACACAGTAATCATATCCCCACGCAAGCGCCTTTTCTCCAGCGTACATAATTGTAACTTTTCCAGTCTCTCTTCATATTCAAGCTCCCCCAATCCCCTTATTAATTTAGTTGCCCTTCTCTGAACCCTTTCCATTTCAAAGATGTCCTTTTTGTACACAGGATTCCAAAATTGCACTGCATATTCCAAATGAGGCCTTACCAATGCTTTGTAAAGAGGGAGAATTACATTTTCCTCCCTTGAATCCATACCTCTCTTTATACAAGACAATACCATGCTGGCTCTGGCTGTTGCCACCTGGCCGCCTGGTTGTTGCCTTGTTATCCACCAAAACTCCAAGATCCCTTTCCATCAGGGATTCACTTACCACAGAGCCATTTATAGTATAAGTAGCAAAAGGATTTTTAAGTCCAAAATGTATCACCTTACATTTATCAACATTGAATCTCATCTGCCACTTAGCAGCCCAATGTGACAATCTATCTAGATCACCCTGCAACAATTGCACATCCTCTGAAGTTTTTAGTGGTCGACAAAGTTTTGTGTCGTCAGCAAACACAGAAACCTTGCTGACAATACCCACTTCCAAATCATTAATAGATTAAATAGAAGCGGCCCCAACATAGAACCCTGTGGCACACCACTTAGCACTTTAGTCCATAATGATAAAGCCCCAATTACAACTACTCTCTGCATCCTATTCATTAACCAATTTACTATCCATGTACAAATGTGACTCCCCAGTCCAACAGACCTTAGCTTATACATTAGTCGCCTATGGGGGACTGTATCAAAAGCCTTTGCATAATCCAAGTAAACTACATCTACTGCTATGACAGAGTCTAAATTTCTACTTACTTCCTCATTAAAGTCAAGCGTTAGTTTGACAAGATCTATTCCTCCTAAATCCATGCTGGTTACTACTTATAATGTCAGTCTTTGAAAAATACTCTAGAACATGTTCCCTTATTAAACTTTCCAGGATCTTCCCCACCACTGAAGTTAAACTTCAGTTCCCACAGCCGTTCCCACGGCCTTAAAGGTTTTAAATGCCTTTTTCTTTCCTTTCCATTTACCTCTTTACATCCTCTAACTTTGTCATTGGCACCAATGTGAACTAAGACTGCCGGGTCACACCCGGCACCACCCAATAATCTGTCTACACAATCCACCACATGCCAAACCCTAGCACCAGGCAGGCAACACACAGTTCGGCATGTAGGGTCTTGGAGACTGATTACCCTATCTACCTTCCTTATAATGGAGTCCCCTACCACTACCACCTGCCTTGCATTCCTGATCCTTCGTTCCTCCTCCCTTCTATCAGAGATGGCAGTCCCTTGGGTGCTCAAGGGACTAGCCCCCTCCATATACGCTAATTCCGAGGTGTCCTCCTCCACTTCATTACCTAAGCCGGCAAATCTGTTTTTTGCATGGGCAATCTGGGAAGAAGCCACCCTACCCTTCCGTCCCCCACTTCCCCTAGTAACCCTAACAAAACGACCTCCCCCCTCAACCTTCCCTGTCCCACTTCCACCCACCTCTATAATGGCCCCAGCCAGTGCCTGCTGACCCCCCAGTTCTGCCAATTCCTGCAATGCTGCAAGCTGCCCCCTTAGACTCTCCACCTCAGCTTCCAAAGGGCAACCCACTCACACCTGACACAGACATAGGTTCCCTGGAACGTCTGCTCCAGGTTCTTATACATGTGTCAGGATGCACATTGCATGGTACCGACAAAACTGTCCCTTCTAATACACCACACCAGCACAGTGACGCACACACCTTGTTTAATTGCACTTCTTGTTTCAATGTCCTTCTTTTTCTATGTCCAGATCTGTTTTGGTGAAATGACATGCAGAACTTTTATGCCCTTGTTTTGAACTGTGATTTTACACACAAGCAGAGCTAAAACTAGGTACACACATGTCAGTCAATGCAAATTACTACACTGCAAATTCCACTGAAATCTGCAATGACTCATGTACATTCATTCGACTAACCTTCCCATACTCTGGATATGTATCAGTCAAACAGGGGAATTTACTTTACCATGATTGCTCCATTTACCTAAAACAAGTGGTTGACACCAAATAACTGATGGTATTTTATGTCACAAAACGACAACCCTGCAGGCAACAGGGAGGTGGTTTGTTTCACTTACACACATAGGTGATAAAATTTCAGGTTGGCTTTAATAATATCAGTCATATGCATACACACAATTATAGTGGACAAAAAATTCTCTGATTTCAATTTGTTGAACAATTTCTGGCATTATTTTGAGATTGCAATGAACAAGCATCATTTAGGTAACCTGAAGCAAATTGGCCAGAAATACTGTATGTTTGTCAAAATGTGGCCCTAAAAATATTCGTTGTGGGAACTGAATACTCCGGTAAACATCAGCATTTCTTTTTTCCATCATACAACATCACATAAAAAAAAAAAAAAATCATTAAACAGGCAAAGATTCTAAATATGAACAGACTATGTAACAATGCGTTTCTGCCTTTAAACCACGCTACTGCGGTGGATACAATTATGTCTAAGTGCTATAGCTCACCCCTGGTGAGTGGAGGTCCGGGTGCCCATGCCCAGGACCTATCGCTCCTTCGGACCATTCAGACATGCAATATTGTGAGAGCCTTATCCAAACAATCAATAAAATTAAGAATTTAAATGACGAAACTCACCGGGATCAACGTGTGGTCCAGGTGCGGACACCCCAGACCCGTCGCCAAGGTCCAATAAGATACAAGAATATCTTGTATAAAGAGGGGAATAGATTCAAGAGAGAAATATATTATTCTCCCTCTTTACAAGGCACTGCCATGCAGTTTTGGTATCCCATATACAAAGGGGACATCTTGGAAATGGAAGCAGTTCAGAGAAGGGCAACTAAATTAATAAGGGCAATGGAGGGGCTTGACTATGCAGGCAGATTAGACAAGTTAGGGCTGCATTGGAGAAGCGACGATTAGGGCACAGCCAGACTGCGCTGCACACGCAATCAGGTGCGATTGCATGTGCGATTCCCGTGCAATTTTGATGCGTTTGCACTTTTTTCTTTAGAGATGGGGAAATGCATGCGATTGCGCATAAGAATGCAGATTGCATGCGTTTGCGATTGGCAAATGGATGCGCAATCGCAACACACCTGAAATTGCATGATTTTGGTGCGTTGCGTTTTGCAAACACACCAAAATCACGCTAGTGTGGCCTAGCCCTCACATGGGGATATGACCACTTTATACAAATATATTAATGGGACATACAATAAACTCTCTGGTGCATTGTTCAATAATAGGTTATATCTGAGGACATGTGGACATCCTTTAAGATTAAAAGAAAAAAAGTTTTATCTTCAGGTTTGGATTAGGAAAGGTTTCTTTACAGTGTGAACGGTGAAACTTTTTCACCGTTTTTTGTTTCTAAAACTAAAAAATATTGAGAATTACTGGTATTGATATTTTTACTGCAGTTCTGGTTGATCCAGGGATACTTTCCAATTGCCATTTGGAGTCAGGAAGGAATCCCCCCCTGTCACGAACCCCCCTGTCTGGTCCACTTACCCCAAACATTCAGCTTTATCGGAAAACGACTCCAAATAACCGGCATGTCAATAAATCAGAACGGACAAGGAGGGGGTTAGTGAACAAATCGGATATAACACACACTTAATATTTCTCAATATCTATATGCTCGCTGCCACCACATTCCAAAATCACGGGAATGAACTGCTAAATCTATATTTGGGGTTATCCACACCCCCAAATATACAATCCTGTAAGAAAAAGGTTATCCACACCTATTACTCTACACACTGTTATATAATATTTCTAACATACTTCTCTATAGTAGCATAACTTCAAGAGCACGGGTTCGTTTGGGATATATACTCAAACTAGGACAATTAGCCTTAATGATTTTATATCATTTATTAAAAGATAACAAAACAGTGCATAAAAAATATACAGAAAACTAAGTTAACTTATAAAATAAACATGTACCTGAAACAAAAGGTAACACACAGGTGAGAGTAGAATGGGATAAGAGAAAGAATACTTAGAGATAAATAGCATCTGAAAGGTCATGAGCACAGTCCAAGAAACTTGTAAATCCAATATGGAAAAAGTGACAGAGTCCAAATTGATAGTCCCTGATGGAAGCCAATAAATGGTCCGTCCGATTGGCTAGATGTTTCTTAACATGTTATAACGAACTCCTGGGCTGAGTCCATACTCCCAATTTATCCTTTTTCCTGAAAATGGGAGCGGTCTGGACTCTAGAGGGGTGGGCTTGGCCCTGAAAGGTGTTTCCTAACTAATTTTACACAATATAATGATATCAAACATGACATACTTTGGAGTTTGTAGGCCTAAGAAGAATAATATCTCAAATTTCTCAAGGAATATCATCACCTACAAGGTATCTATAAATTCAGATTTATTTCTTGTATAAACTGAGAATACTTATGAAAATATGAAATAATTCTATGCCCTGAATTATTAAGAAATATGAATGGCCTTTGAACTGCCATTTGGTTTTTGCTCAGTTCTAAACTAGAAGACCACATGCTGTTCTCCTGTCACAATGTCTAGAGCCACACTGGATACTGGTGTGATATTTACCACCTAGTGCCTTTGAGGCAGGCACCCTGCCGAGTTAGCCAAATAGCAAATTGAAACAATGTGGGAGCTGCCATACTTTGACCCTGCCAATAAAGTGAGATAATTTAAAAATTAAGAGTGCAATTTCAGACATTGTCTATGGGAGTTACATTGCATTCCTGTTCATCACACACCCCCCCCCTTTTTTTTTTAGCTGTTTTTCTTTTGCCTCGGATCAACTGTATGGTAGGGTTAAAAATGAGTGTCAAAAGGCTGGACTTGATGGACGTATTTCTTTATTCAACCTCATTTACCATGTTACTTTGTACTGTGCGAATGCCAAAACAGGAAGCACATTAATTTTCAGCGCTGTTAATTAAAGATTTGGCACTGATAAACGTTCCCCAGACCCGGGTCCCTGAAGAATTTACAGTAAGTTACAGCACATACAATTTTCATTTACCAGTTTATGGCTCTGGGCCTTCCTGTATTAAAGATAGGTCTGAAGCATTCAAGACGCTGCGCAGAAGCAGTTTTCTTTGTGTGGACTCTCTTCATACAAATTATGGTACTTTGCCCTGGGTACTTTGTAACTATTTTTGCTAAAAGTTTTTAAAAAGTTCTTAAAAGTTCTATAGTTCTTCAATTTATCCAGATAAATGGCCCAAGGTAAATTGTTAGGACCTTCCAAACTGGGGTTACCTTGATGTGGTTGGAAAGCTTTTCACTTTTATGCATAAAATTGTAACTAAACACACCCCCCACCATGTTTTTAATGTTTGCACTAGCACAGATATTATGATAATACATAGGGCCAAGGAATGGCATTGATCATCTCTTTTCTTGTTTGTTCTAATATTTTGGTCAGATCAGTAGCACTATTTGTTATAAAGTAATTTTGCCACAGGAGTGCTCGCACAGACCCCCTTTGTGTATAGTTCTTCAATTTCAGGCAATTTACCTCCCAATAAATCTTTGGAAAATCTGCATTTCAGTGAGTTTGGCCATCTTTACACAGCACTATTGTTATAATCCTGGCCCTACCTTGGGTCGAGGCGGCGGGGGTGTGCGCCGGGGTTCACGAGCAGGCGAGCGTCCCTCTGTGCATGCGTCCCTATGAGCAGGGACGCAGGCGTCGGGGTTCCGGTCTTGCATCTGACTCAGGGCAGAAACTAAGGTATCTGGCAAAATGGAAGGGTTTTGGACCCAAGCAAGAGAACACTGGGAACCAGCGCAACAGATTCATGCTCCTCGCCTGGTCAAGGCATTTCATTAAAACACCGTGATAAACCTGGACCTAAGGCACCCGGAGGGTGCCCGTGGGGGGGCGGGGGGGGCAATGTTATAATCCTGGTCCTACCTTGGGTTAACGCGCGGGCGCCCTCACCGTGAGCAGGCCCGAGCGTCCCTCTGTGCGTGCGTCCCTCGTGACGCAGGGAAGCAGTGTGTGGGGGTTCCCAGTCTTGCATTGCGACTCAGGGCAGGTTCCTTCTGGTGTGCGCACACCTGGCGTGCACAGGGGAGGGCATGCGCACCCAGATGACGCTCTCTCCCTTCTTAAGCTCCTCCTCAGAGCTGTTTCTTGCTGCCGGTTCAGAGTTACTTCCTTGAAGTTAGCTCCTGTGAGCTGTTGTCTTGATCTGTTCCTGACTTGTGCTTTCAGTGTATAATTGATCTCCATTCCCATCTGCCTGCTCCTGCTTCCAGTGTATTATTGATCTCCATTCCCATCTGCCTGCTCCTGCTTCCAGTGTATTATTGGTCTCCATTCCAATCTGCCTGCTCCTGCTTTCAGTGTACTATTTGCTCTCCTTTACCAACTGGCCTGCTCTGCTCTCAGTGTATTATTGGTCTCCATTATCACTGCCTGCTCCTGCTCCAGTGTATTATTGGTCCCCATTACCACCTGCCTGCTCCTGCTTCAGTGTACCATTTGGTCTCCATTCCCACCTGCCTGCTCTGCTTTCAGTGACTAATTGGTCTCCATTACCACCAGCCTGCTCTGCTTCCAGTGTATTATTGGTCTCCATTCCCACCTGCCTGCTCCTGCTTTCAGTGTACTATTGGTTCCCATTACCACTAGCCTGCTCCTGCTTTAAAATATGTTTCAGATCCCAAAGTGCCTCTTCCCGATAGGTTCTCTGGGGATCGATCTAAATTCAATCAAGAGTTCCTGTTGCCTGTACTTTTCTCTCTCGCCCTACGAGTTTTCATGAAGAGAGGGTGAAAGTAGGTTTTATTATCTCTTATCTTCAGAATGAGCCTCAAGCATGGGCTTTACGTCTTTGGATCAGGGCAGTCCGGCAACGACCTCGGTCGATGCTCTCTTTTCTGCACTTGGTGAGATCTACGATGATCCTCGTAGAACCATCTCTGCTGACGCTACGCAATTTGGTCCAGGGGCGGAGACCGTTGAAGAATATGTGGCAGACTTCGTAGTGGGTTAGTGCTGAAACTCAGTGGAATGATGCAGCCCTTATTCATCAGTTCAGAATCGGCTTGTCTGAAATTTTAAAAGATGAATTGCGCGCACGGGAGTGGTCCGACAAATTGAAGGAACTTATGATTTATCATACAGATCGACCGACGTCTGAGAGAAGGAATCCCCCCCTGTCACGAACCCCCCTGTCTGGTCCACTTACCCTCCTATCAGTTATCGGAAAACGCACTCCAAATAACCGGCATGTCAATAAATCAGAACGGACAAGGAGGGGGTTAGTGAACAAATCGGATATAACACACACTTAATATTTCTCAATATCTATATGCTCGCTGCCACCACATTCCAAAATCACGGGAATGACCTGCTAAATCTATATTTGGGGTTATCCACACCCCCTAAATTATACAATCCTGTAAGAAAAAGGTTATCCACACCTATTACTCTACACACTGTTATATATATATTTCTAAACAATACTTCTCTATAGTAGCATAACTTCGAAGACACGGGTTCGTTTTGGGATATACTCAAACTAGGACAATTAGCCTTTAATGATTTTATATCATTTATTAAAAGATAACAAAACAGTGCATAAAAAATATACAGAAAACTAAGTTAACTTAAAAACATAAACATGTTACCTGAACATAAAAGGTAACACACAGGTGAGAGTAGAATGGGATAAGAGAAAGAATACTTAGAGATAAATAGCATCTGAAAGGTCCATGAGCACAGTCCAAGAAACTTGTAAATCCAATATGGAAAAAGTGACAGAGTCCAAATTGATAGTCCCTGATGGAAGCCAATAAATGGTCCGTCCGATTGGCTAGATGTTTCTTAACATGTTATAACGAACTCCTGGGCTGAGTCCATACTCCCAATTTATCCTTTTTCCTGAAAATGGGAGCGGTCTGGACTCTAGAGGGGTGGGCTTGCCCTGAAAGGTGTTTCCTAACTAATTTTACACACAATATATAATGATATCAAACATGACGATACTTTGGAGTTTGTAGGCTAGACATAATTCTCAAATTTCTTCTCAAGGATATCATCACCTACAAGTATCTTACTATCAATTCAGATTTATTTCTTGTATAAACTGAAAATACTTTAGAAAATAGGAAATAATTCTAATTCCCTGAATTATTAAGAATATGAATGGCCTTTGAACTGCCCATTTGTTTTTTGCTCAGGTTCTAAAACTAGAAGACCACATGCTGTTCTCCTGTCAACAATGTCTAGAGCCACACTGGATACTGGTGTATATTTTACCACCTAGTGCCTTTGAGGCATGCACCCCCCCTGCGATTTAGCCAATAGCAAATTGAAACAATGTGGGGAGCTGCCTACTGCTTGACCACTGGCAATAAAGTGAGATAATTTAAAATTAATGTGCAAACTTTCAGACATTGTCTATGGGAAGTTTTAACATTTGCATTCCTGTTCATCACACATCCCCCCCCCCCTTTTTTTTTTAGCTGTTTTTCTTTTTGCCTCCGGATCAACTGTATGGTAGGGTTAAAAATGAGTGTCAAAAGGCTGGACTTGATGGACGTATTTCTTTATTCAACCTCATTTACCATGTTACTTTGTTACTGTGCGAAATGCCAAAACAGGAAGCACATTAATTTTCTAGCGCTGTTAATTAAAGATTTTGGGCACTGATACACGTTCCCCAGACCCGGGTCCCTGAAGAATTTACAGTAAGTTACAGCACATACAATTTTCATTTACCAGTTTATGGCTCTGGGCCTTCCTGTATTAAAGATAGGTCTGAAGCATTCAAGACGCCTGGCAGAAGCAGTTTTCTTTGTGTGGACTCTCTTCATACAAATTATGGGTACTTTGCCCTGGGTACTTTGTAACTATTTTTGCTAAAAGTTTTTTAAAAAGTTCTAAAAGTTCTATAGTTCTTCAATTTTATCCCAGATAAATGGCCCAAGGTAAATTGTTAGGACCTTCCAAACTGGGGTTACCTTGATGTGGTTGGAAAGCTTTTCACTTTTATGCATAAAATTGTAACTAAACACCCCCCCACCATGTTTTTACTTTTTGCACTAGCACAGATATTATGATAATACATAGGGCCAAGGAATGTGCATTGATCATCTCTTTTCTTGTTTGTTCTAATATTTTGGTCAGATCAGTAGCACTATTTGTTATAAAGTAATTTTGCCACAGGAGTGCTCGCACAGACCCCCTTTTGTGTATAGTTCTTCAATTTCAGGCAATTTACCTCCCAATAAATCTTGGAAAATCTGCATTTCAGTGAGTTTGGCCATCTTTACACAGCACTATTGTTATAATCCTGGCCCTACCTTGGGTCGAGCGCGGGGGTGTGCGCCGGCGTTCACGAGCAGGCCAAGCGTCCCTCTGTGCATGCGTCCCTCATGACGCAGGGACGCAGGCGTCGGGGTTCCCGGTCTTGCATTCCTGACTCAGGGCAGAAACTAAGGTATCTGGCAAAATGGAAGGGTTTTGGACCCGAAGAGAACACTTGGGAACCAGCGCAACAGATTCATGCTCCTCGCCTGGTCAAGGCATTTCATTCAAAACACCGTGATAAACCTGGACCTAAAGGCACCCGGAGGTTGCCCGTGGGGGGGGGGGGCAATGTTATAATCCTGGTCCTACCTTGGGTTAACGCGCGGGCGCCCTCACCGTGAGCAGGCCGAGCGTCCCTCTGTGCGTGCGTCCCTCGTGACGCAGGGAAGCAGGTGTGGGGGTTCCCAGTCTTGCATTGCTGACTCAGGGCAGGTTCCTTCTGGTGTGCGCACACCCTGGCGTGCACAGGGTGGAGTGCATGTCGCACCCAGATGACGCTCCTCTCCCTTCTTAAGCTCCTCCTCAGAGCCTGTTTCTTGCTGCCGGTTCAGAGTTACTTCCTCTGAAGCTTAGCTCCTGTGAGCTGTGTCTTGATCTGTTCCTGACTTGTGCTTTCAGTGTATAATTGATCTCCATTCCCATCTGCCTGCTCCTGCTTCCAGTGTATTATTGATCTCCATTCCCATCTGCCTGCTCCTGCTTCCAGTGTATTATTGGTTCTCCATACAATTGCCTGCTCTGATTCGCTGTACTATTGACTCTCCTTTACCACCTGCCTGCTCCTGCTCTCAGTGTATTATTGGTCTCCATTATCACCTGCCTGCTCCTGCTCTCAGTGTATTATTGGTCCCCATTACCACCTGCCTGCTCCTGCTTTCAGTGTACTATTTGGTCTCCATTCCCACCTGCCTGCTCCTGCTTTCAGTGTACTATTTGGTCTCCATTACCACCAGCCTGCTCCTGCTTCCAGTGTATTATTGGTCTCCATTCCCACCTGCCTGCTCCTGCTTTCAGTGTACTATTTGGTCTCCATTACCACTAGCCTGCTCCTGCTTTACAATATGTTTCAGAGCCCAAAGTGCCTCTTCCCGATAGGTTCTCTGGGGATCGATCCAAATGCAACCAAGAGTTCCTGTTGCCTGTACCTTTCTCTCCGCCCTACGAGTTTTCATGAAGAGAGGGTGAAAGTAGGTTTTATTATCTCTTATCTTCAGAATGAGCCTCAAGCATGGGCTTTACGTCTTTTGGATCAGGGCAGTCCGGCAACGACCTCGGTCGATGCTCTCTTTTCTGCACTTGGTGAGATCTACGATGATCCTCGTAGAACCATCTCTGCTGACGCTACGCAATTTGGTCCAGGGGCGGAAGACTGTTGAAGAATATTGGCAGACTTCTGTAGGGTTAGTGCTGAAACTCAGTGGAATGATGCAGCCCTTATTCATCAGTTCAGAATCGGCTTGTCTGAAATTTTAAAAGATGAATTAGCGCGCACGGGAGTGTCCGACAAATTGAAGGAACTTATTGATTTATCTATACAGATCGACCGACGTCTGAGAGAAAGAAGGTTAGAGAGAATGGGCGCTACCTGGCCTTCCCTTAACTCGTTCACCACTCCTGTGTCTTCTGTTCTCCCAGAACCTGCTCCTATGCAATTGGGTTTGTCTCGTCCGGCTTTATCCCAGGAGGAACGTTCTCGAAGATGCCATTTGAACTTGTGTCTTTATTGTGGAGAGGCTAGTCATATGCTACACAATTGTCCAATCAGGCCTTCGAGTAAGACTGTTTCTTCGCCTCCTTGTCCACCTTGTTCTGTTGTATGCCCTACCTCTCTATTATATTTCTTTGCAGGGGATCGACCAGATGTTCGCTGTCCAAGCCGTTATTGATTCTGGAGCCTGTAGCTGTTTCATCCTGAATTCTTTGTCAAGAAGTGGAAGATTCCCACCCGATTAAAAGCTACTCCTCTCTTCATTCATTTAGCAGGTGGTTCAAAGATCTCCTCGGGTCCTATTCTTCGAGAGACTATTCCCATTCAAATTAAATTGATCAGCATACTGAACTATTTGTTTTGATGTATTGCCTTTCTCTTTATTTCCTATTATTTTAGTCATGCCATGGCTGAAGACACCACAATCCCCTAATAAATTGGGTCTCGGGGGAGAACCTTTTTTCTTCACCATACTGTTAAGTATCATGTTTTTCTTCTCCTTTACTTGGTATTAAACAATGTCAATCCGAAACTCAGTTAACCCATGTTTACCGTGACTTTACAGATGTCTTTGACAAGAAGGGCGCTAATGTTTTACCTCCACATGTATTTACGACTGACCTGTGGAGCTGCTTCCTGGAGCCGAGATTCCTTTTGGACGGGTAAATCCTTTGTCCGAGCCGCAACAAAAAGTCCTTGAATATATCGAAGAAAACTTCAAAAGGATTCATACGACACTCGAAATCACCGGCTGGAGCAGGCATATTCTTTGTCGAAAAAAAAGACGACTCCCTTCGGCCTTGTATTGACTACCGAGCCCTTATAACATCACGGTCAAAAATAGATATCCTCTTCCTCTGTTTCCAGAGTTTGTCCAACGGTTAAGATCAGCCAATTTTTACCAAATTGGGTTCAGGGGCGCCTACAATTTAATCAGGATTAGAGAAGGAGACGAGTGGAAAACAGCTTTCCATTCGAGATATGGTCACTTTGAATACTTGGTTATGCAGTTTGGTTGTGCAACGCCCCTGCCACTTTCAACATTGGTGAAGGACATTTTCGTGATTTTGTGGACAATTTCTTGGCAGTATATTTAGATGACATATTGATCTTCTCCTCTGATCTGGATCAGCACCGTTCTCAAGTAAGAAGTCTTATCTCGACTTAGGACCCCCGGCTTAATGCTAAGTTGAGAATGTTGAATTTGAGAAGAGTTCTATCCCCTTTCTGGGCTTCATCATTTCCTCTCAAGGACTGACCATGGATCATAAAAAGTATCAGCCATTCGGATTGGCCCATTCCTTCTACTTGTAAACAAGTCCAAAAGTTCATCGCTTTGCAATTTCTTTTCGCAGATTCATTAAAACTTTTCAACTATTATTTTCACATTAACACTTCTCACTAAGATTATGTACCATTCTGGTGGACGGATCAGCTCAACAGGCTTTTGAACAACTTAAATCTGCCTTTACCTCTGCTCCTGTCTTGATCCATCCAGACCCATCTTTTCCTTTAATTTTAGAGGTTGACCCTCCGAAGTGGCATTGGGAGCCATTCTTTCTCAACGAACTGGTCCTAAAGCATACTACTCATCCAGTTGCATTCTTTTCCAGGAAGCTCTCTGTGTCGGAAAGAAACTATGATTGGGAGATCGCGAATTGTTAGCTATCAAATCGTCCCTTGAGGAATGGCGTATCTCCTTGAAGGCGCCAATCATCCTATTATTATTTTTACAGATCATAGAAACTTATAATATTTGCAGACTGCAAAAAGATTGAGGCCTCGTCAAGCTAGGTGGGCTCTTTTCTTTACTAGATTTAATTTTCATATAACTTTCCACCCAGGATCAAAAACGGCAAGGCGGATGCCCTCTCTAACAATCTTCTGAAAGCAATAGGTCTGACAAAGCTGATAGAATACTCTCCAGGTCAAATTCCTGCTATTACACACAGACATCACTAGATCACAAGGAAACTTTCGCTCAGTCTTCATCTCTCTCAAGATGGCTTCATTTATCATAAAATAAAATATTTGTTCCAGAAGCTGCAAGATCTTCTGTACTTCAACAATGTCATTGTCACTCGTTAGCTGGTCATTTGGATTCTATAAAACATTTAATCTCGTAAATAGATATTTTTTTGGCCCAATATGTCTAAGGACTGTAAACATTGTCGCTTTCTGTGATACTGTGGCCAGATTTAAAACTTCCAGACAAAGACCCTATGAATTGTTTTGTCCCCTGCCTGTTCCTAGCTGCCCTTGGCATGATTACTAGGGATTTCATTGTGGAGTTGCCTAGTTCCAAGGGTTTCAATACAATTTTGTGGTAGTGGACCACTAACCAGATGGCTCATTTTATTCCTTTAAAGGGAGTTCCTTCAGCAGCAGTTACGGCCGAGGTGTTTATCAGAGATATTGTCCGTCTCCATGGAGTCCCTGATGACATTGTATCTGATAGAGGGTGCAGTTCACTTCAAGATTTTGGAAAGAACTGTGTAGGTCCTTACAGATCCATAATTCTTTTTTCGCCCGGATATCATCCACAATCAAATGGGCTCAGAAACGGAAAGAACGAACCAAACACTTGAGCAATATCTGAGATGTTATTCTTCGGCCTCACAGGAAGATTGGTCTTCTTTTCTTCCTTTGGCTGAGTTTGCTTAAAATAACACCATCCATTCTTCCATTAGGTGTTCCCCTTTCTATGCTAATTATGGTTATAATCCAACTTTCATTCTTAATGTTCCTTCCATGGTTTCTACTCCAAGTCTGCAAACTCGAATAGAACTCTTACAACAAAAGTCTTTTGAGTTAAGATCACTCATGTCCCAGGCTCAGAAACAAGCCCTTAAAACAGCTAATAGTTCTAGAAGAGACGCCTCGATCTTCAAGGTTGGTCAGTTCGTCTGGTTATCCACACGCAACATAAGACTTAAGATTCCCTCAACCAAGTTAGGACCTCGCTTCCTCGGTCCGTTCAAGAACGCTATCAACACGGTTGCCTTTGAGTTGTACCTCCCTAAATCACTAAAGATACATCCAGTATTCCATGTTTCTTGCTTCAAGAGATATGTATCTAATTCATCTATGATTCCTCCTCCTCCACCTCCACCTCCTGTGTTGGTTGATGGTGCTGACGAATACGAAGTCGAGACCATTCTGGATTCCAAAATTTCTGCCGGAAAACAAAGGTATCTGGTAAAATGGAAGGGTTTTGGACCCGAAGAGAACTCTCTTCGTGCAACAGATTCATGCTCCTCGCCTGGTCAAGGCATTTCATTCAAAACACCGTGATAAACCTGGACCTAAAGGCACCCGGAGGTTGCCCGTGGGGGGCAATGTTATAATCCTGGTCCTAACTTGGGTTCACGCGCGAGGGCGCTCACAGCGAGCAGGCCGAGGGTCCCTCTGTGCGTGCGTCCCTCGTGACGCAGGGACGCAGGCGTCGGGGTTCCCGGTCTTGAATTCCTGACTCAGGGCAGGTTCCTTCTGGTGTGCACGCACCCTGGCGTGCACAGGGGGCACACGCGTCGCACCACTGTGAGCTGTGTCTTGATCTGTTCCTGACTTGTGCTTCCAGTGCATTATTGATCTCCATTCCCATCTGCCTGCTCCTGCTTCCAGTGTATTATTGGTCTTCATTCCCATCTGCCTGCTCCTGCTTTCAGTGTACTATTTGCTCTCCATTACCACCTGCCTGCTCCTGCTTTCAGTGTATTATTGGTCTTCATTATCACCTGCCTGCTCCTGCTCTCAGTGTATTATTGGTCTCCATTACCACCTGCCTGCTCCTGCTTTCAGTACATTATTGGTTTCCATTATCACCGGCCAGCTTCTACTTCCAGTTACATCCTTGATTGACAATACCCCATCTCCTGCCTACTTGTGTTTATTTGCCTGAGGCTTTCCTGCTTCCTCCACATTGTGGGATAGGCTTCTGTGGTTCTTTTCTTGGTGTCGCGACCTGGTGTCTGTTTTGCCACGTAACATCCTCACCATTAGAGGCTCTGGTGAAGACCGGCAGGCACTTAGACTCCGCGGCCTGAGGGAGTTCCACAGGGGCCGTCACCTGAAGATTCATAACAACTATCAAATTACACATCTAGAAGTTCAATATTTATATGTTCTTTTTAATCTTTAGTCCTTATGTAGAACTTCTATGGGTAAAATAGAAAAGTGCAAAATAAAACAAATAACTATACGATGCACAACCGGGAAACACTGCAGCAAGAACTGCTCCAATGTTTGACATTAATGCCAATTCGCCGTTTGTCTTTTCAAACAGCAAATCGGCTTTAATGTCTAACTGGTGTATTGCCAGCATTAAGGCCTGTTAAAATATTTGCATAGAAAATGCTTTCAGAAATAGCAAGTGAGCAGTGCTTTGTGATTAAACTACTGCCTTTCACCTCCTCCACATATGCTATTCCTGATGAATTCTCATAAGCTTGTTGTTTTAATTCCCAAAGAAGCAGCTGCCGTTTCTCCCTTATAGGATCTTACCTTACTGCCTGTCATCCTATAAAGAAAGATGTACCAGATTCCTGTGACTTAATGAATGTATGATACATGCACATGATGAAAATTAGCGTCAGAACACTTTATTACTCATAGATCAAAAATCTTGTTGCGTATATTGAATTCATTAAGAGACAAATATTCTACTTTCATTAGATAATGTTCAATCCCTAAATGAGTGCAATCTAAAAATGGCTTGTGATTTGAAAATAATTAGCACCAGGAGGCTTTAAGTGCAGAAACAAGCAGGGCAAGTTCACCTTCCTCAAAATGTAAGCTAAAATAAATCTGCACAAGTGTCTAAAAGTGCACACACACACATGCGACTGCTGTTACATATATGCTAACAGATATGGAATGGCACGTGTATACACAAACCAAACTGACCTTTCTTTATGGGGATTGGTCAGTCAGGCACCCATACACGTAACAATCATATTGCAGCTCCCTTTACAGACTACAGTAGTTCATTGTCATCATGTTCTATTGTTTTCATCCCATACACCTTGCCACTATTAGGCAAAATTAGTCAGGTCCCATTTCACAAGATATACTGCCTATCATCAACGGATGTCTACATTCACAATTTTTTCCCTACAAGTAGCCTTAACACAGTCAGCTAGAACTAGTTAACAAGAGTTTTATTTAGACCGCTGTTTCTTATCTTTTATTAGATTCACTTTTGTGTGCCGCTAGATTGCAAAAAAGCCAATGTAATACCAATATTCAAAAAAGGCAGTAGTTCCCAGCCTGGTAACTATAGACGTGTAACCCTAATATCAGTGGCAGGGAAGGTGCTGGAAACTTTTACATGATCATGTCCTTGACTTTGTTTCCAGAACTGACCTTATTAGTAGTAGTCAGCATGGATTTATGAGAAATAGATTGTGTCAGACAAATGTACTATGGGGCATATTTATAAAGGATTGTCTTTTTCGCCAAATAAAACCGAAAAGACACACTTCGCGGCTGAAAAAGGCGAACGGGCGCGATAAAGAGCGAAAAGTATCGCAGCGAAAACTTAACGCATCTAAGAAGACTGCATTGTGAAAACCATTCGAAACCAGAAAAGCCCAGTAGAAAATGATGTCAAGTTCAAAATGGCCACCTCACATTTACCAAGAAATCAGCCATCTCTTATTTAGTCAATCTTCTTAGAATTTCTCAATTGGAATACAATTTTCTTTTGCACTGCACATTCGCCTTTCTAATGCGCGTTCGCCTTTCTAATGTGCGTTCGCCTTTCTAATGTGCGTTCGCTTTTCCAAGGCATAATCCATTATAATGTGCGTTCGCCTTTCTAATGTGCGTTCGCCTTTCTAATGTGCGTTCGCTTTTCCAAGGCATATTACATTCTAATGCGCGATCGCCTTTCTAATGTCGCTTTTCCAAGGCATATTACACTCTAATGCGCGATCGCCCTTCTAATTTTTCAAGGCATATTACCCATTAGAATGCCTTTTCGCTCAAACAATGACTTTTCACCACCTTCAGGGTCGCGCTAATCTTTCGCTCTTTTTAACGCAAAAACCACCTTTCGCTCTTTTATAAATCGCGTTATGCCTTTTTGCTCCTTTTTCGCTAAAATTACCATTGCGAAGTAAGGCGAAAAGGGTTTAGCGATAGCTCGCGGAAACGGTTTCGCCATTCGTTAACGCTACCTTTATAAATAGCGTTAACTGTCTTTTTGGCGAAAACCCATGCGAAAAGCGAATGCGAAAACATTTCGCTACTTTTCGCTCTTTTATAAATATGCCCCTATGTTTTTTTATGTGAGTAAGAATTTAGATTCTGGCATAGCAGTAAATGTAGTATACTTGGAGTTTGCTAAAGCTTTTGATACTATGCCGCATAGGTGACTAATGTAAAAACTGAGGTCTGTTGGCCTAGAAAAAAATTTTCGTAAATGAATAGAAAATTGGTTATTGGATCACAGACAGAGAGTGGTTGTCAATCGAGCTACATCTATGTAGGGCTAAAAAGTAGAGTTCCTCAAGGTTCCTTACTTGGGCCACTTCTTTTTAATCTATTCATAAATGACTTAGGGGCATATTTATAAAGGTTCGTTAACTTTTCGCGGCCGTTTTCGCGGACATTAACGCATAAATCGCGTTTACGCGATTTATAAAAGTCCGAAAACGGCCGCGAAAAGTTAACAAAGCGTTAAACCTTTGCGGCGATACTTACCTGTTACCGCCGCTTCTATTTATAAAGCGGCGGTACTGGTTTCGCTCGGCTAGTATCGGCTGTTTTACTTCGCCACCTTGAAGGTGGCGAAGTCAGCCGATACTAACCTCTCGCGGCGCGATACTAACCTCGCGGCGTGGATGGGCAGGCAACCCGCGGCGGGTGGTCGCACCCGTCCCGGGAGACACGCACCCCGCCCACCCCCCCGCCGCCGCTTCCCAGCAGCCCCTCCCAACCCGTTCCCCGCTCGCGGCAATCTCGGAACGGGAGGCTAGGAGGGGCTGCCGGGAAGGGGCCGCACCCCCTCCCCGGCAACCCCTCCAAGCCCCCCGCCCCGGCCGCTCCCGGGGAGGGGAAGGGAGGGAGCCGCTGGGGGGGTGGAGGCTCCCTCCAGCGGGGCCCTGAGAAGGGCCTTTTGGGGCTTAGGGGGTCCCGCAGCTCGAACCGGGACCCCCCCTCCCCGGCCCTTGTAAGGGCCTTTGCGGCACTTACAAGTGCCCTTGCGGCTCTGACAAGAGCCTTTTGGGGCTTAAGGGGTCCCGCAGCTCGAACCGGGACCCCCCTCCCCGGCCCTATCAGGGCCTTTGCGGCACTTACAAGTGCCCTTGCGGCTCTAACAAGAGCCCTTTGGGGCTTAGGGGTCCCGCAGCTCGAAACAGGACCCCCTCCCCGGCCCTTGTAAGGGCCCTTGCGGCACTGACAAGTGCCCTTCGCCGGCCTGACAAGTGCCCTTGCGGCACTGACAAGTGCCTTTGCGGGGTCCCGCAGCTCGAACCGGGACCCCCCAGTGTGCGGCTCTTAAAAGAGCCCTTGGGCGACGTCTTCGGGCTGGCGACACCAACCCCACTCAGGTCGCCGATGCCAGGCAGACTCACTGCGGCCGACAGTGAGCCCGCTGGCACCGCCGGCCTCAGCGGAGACGATGTTGCCAGCCGCTTCTTTCTTCTTTCTTCAGCCATCTACTGCGATGGCATCTGAGTTCCGCGGCGGAAAGCTCCTCTTTATATAGGTTTGCAGAAATCCATAATCAGTTTCTGATTGGTCAATTTTTAATACTTGCTTTACATTAACCAATCAGATTTCAGAACTTCCATATTATACAGTATGCGCCGGCGAGGCTTTAAAATTACCGCAGCACATCGCGGCCGCGATAGGTATCGCGGGAATAGCGCTTGCCGTTATAAATACGGCGATAGCGCTATTTTCGCGGCGGTAATTTTTTTGCGCTATTATCGTTTCTTTATAAATATGCCCCTTAGAATTGGGCATTGAGAGCAAGGTCTCTATGTTTGCTGATGACACTAAACAATCCAGAACTTCAAAGGATGTTCAATTGCTGCAAGCAGACCTAGATAGATTATCAATTGGCAGCAGAGTGGCAGATAAAATTCTATGTTGATAAATGTAAGTTCAAGCATTTGGGGTTTAACAATCCTTATGCCACCTACACCATTAATAACTATTATTCTCCCTTTTTATAAGGCATTGGTAAGGCTTCGTTTGGCCTCGTTTGGAATATGCAGTGCAGTTTTGGAATCCCATATACAAAAGGAAAATGGAAGCAGTTCAGAGAAGTGCAACTAAAAAAATAAGGGGAATGGAGGGGCATGATTAGACAAGTTAGGACATTTTTCATTGGAGAAGCGATGTTTGTGCGAGGATATGATCACTTTACACAAATATATTATTGGGCCTTTTTACTAAACTCTCTTGTTCATTGTTTACCAATAGGTCATATCCGAGGACTCCTGGACGTCCTTTAAAATTGGAAGAATAGAAGTTTCATCTACAGGTTAGGAAAGGTTTCTTTACAGTGAGAATGGTGAAATTGTGGAACTGTCTTCCTGCAGATGGGGTAATGGCAAGTTCATTGAATAGAAATTAAAGGAATTCCTCCCACCCCCCTCCCTTTTAGCTGGGTTTTTTTTTCTGCCTTCCTCTAGATCAACGGTTGGGTTAAAAGGGAGGGTAAAAAGATTGGGCTTTATGGATAGATGTCTTTATTAAACCTCAATTACTATGTAAGAAAACATATATTTTGTCTGATTGATCACTTACGTGCTCTTTAAATTGATTGATAAAGATTAATTTAAAAAAATCTGCTGACTAATAGATTTTTATTGATTTTTCAGCAAGAGTGGTCATCTTGGTTGATTAGTAAATCATAGCCAATTGTCTGTATTTTAATGTCCAACCATCTGCCTCACAAATTTTCTCCCAACCGATAAACTACTGTTGTTTTTATTGATCAATATGCTGGATGGAGGGAAATATATATTTAAGGTCTTTAAATCCTTTAATTTAATCTGCAATTGCCCTTATACTTTTATATTACTTTATGATAAATTTATAAATAAGTTTCCTGAACAGAGAAAACAGATGATTGTTGAAACCTACAAAGAGATGTGAAGAGAGCCACAAAGGTTAAAAACTCACAGTAACCATTTGCACGGCTAAATGTGGTTTTTAAAAGGCAGCAGGGTTGGAAAATTTTTGAGGCACAAGCAAATTAATAGAATATGTTAGTTAGTTTTGAGTGATTTTTTTTTACAACCGCAAAATACCAGGTCTTAAAACACATTTAACATGATATCAGACAAAAAAACGAGTCACTATCCATCAACTGGACTTTAAGGGAACTAACATTGCACCAATAGAGAGAGCACATTCACAACAAGCTGTGTTTCACCTGTCCCTTAGCTGTGGAAGCAGGATGATTTATGAAATTAACCTGTGTGTACTAGTGGTTAGCTCCCATAATTCACCTTAGTTAAGTGTATGCTGTACACTTCACAAAAAGCTGTAAAATTTTCCCTTAAAGCTGACAGCCAATCATATTACAGCACAGAGACCTGCCTCTGATAGTCATAGATCATGGTACAGCAGATCCTGCCTCTCAAACAGAACAGAGATTTAACATTTATATTTTGTATATCAAAACGTCATAGTTTTTATTCACATTATTTTAAAATACCATATGCTCTGCCATTTTTTCCAAAGACAGAAATATGCAACAATTCAGATCAAACAGATCCTTTGTCAAGTTGCTTGATGCAAACGTTGCATATATGTCTCTGTGAAAAAAGCTAGCCATTCAACGTGGCACAGCATGTGGTATTTTAAAACTAGCAAACTCTGCGGTGCATGCACATCGCCCCCCCAGCGTGAATATCCCAGATTGCACCTCCTCAATTCCTCTCCTCCCACACTGTGACGCGACGCTCGAGCAAATGCATTTGGCGTCCGTGAATGCTGCTTATCTGTGAATAAGAGCATGCAAAATCAACCACAAAAAGTGAATGCTAGTTCAATGGTTGTAATGGTTCATAAACGTTATTGATTTGGCTTTAAAGGGGCAATCTACTCTTCTTTACTTTTATTCTACCCATTTGTTGGACTGTATCTCCCATAATTTTTGCAGGGGATATATGGTCGAAGTTATTGGCGAAGTGTGCTATCTTCTTGCTAAGGAAGTCTTTGCACATAAACCTCTCAATGCCAGCAGAATTTAATTTTTTTTTATCAGCAGAATTTTTAGGATTTTGCCCTCAACCGGTTTAATTTTACGGTAGGAAACTCTCTAGGGAATTGTTGTTTTTTTCAGCACGGAGTGTACTTAAATAACCAGAATTTTTCTGGTTATTTAAGAAACTTTTCTGCAGGAAAGGCAGGTTGCAGTGTACTCCAGTGCTTCTGTCCAACAGCACAAATATATAATACAGGAAATGACTGGAACAACAGCAATGTGCTTCAAATTGTGTTTTATTGAGACCTGGTACACAACATGTTTTGGGTACAAGCACCCTTTTTCAAGTTGAAAAAGGTTGCTTGTAGCTGAACATGTCATGTACCAGGTCTCAAAAAACCTGGAATTTGTAGCACATTGCTGTCAGGGGTGTCTCTAGGGTTTTTGCCACTTGAGCCAAACTTTGAAAGCCACCTATATGTGGCTTGCTTAGCGAAATGGGGTGGGCGTGGCTCTGCGGGTGGGCACGTATAGCCATTTGGTCAGTTTGAGCTTGGCATCACTGAGGTATTTATTTATACACCTCAAATAATTAGTTATACCCACCATAATTCCTGAGAAATAAAAGATTTTGGCCAAAAGATTTGTAAGCCTGCGACCACATCAAGGTACTCTTTTAGCAGGACCTTAACTAACCTAACAGGGGTTTTCCTAAGATTTTTGACACCTGAAACGACTTTTAAATGCCGCCTATCAGCGGACGGGTTGCGGCACAATAAGTGGGCGTGGCTTCATCAGGGAACTTAGACATGGCTTGTGGAGGTGGGTGTGCTGGGCTGACTAACACTGAATGGTGGACTGGAGGGCTAACTAAAACTGATTGGGGGACTGATGCTGAAATGCAGTATTGCAGGAAGGAGTTTTTTTTTTAACTTCCACCTTTTAAGTGTTCCCCAGGGTTACGCCCAGAGCAAATGTTCCAGTTTGCTTCATGGTAGGGGTACCCCTGCTAACTAGTCTAACCTAGCCTAACCGAACAAACTATCTAAAGCTTGCCTAACCATATAAAATGCCCTTTAAAATATTAAGCAGCCACTGTTAGTTTAACCTTTCAATTCACCAGCCATTGTTAGGTCAGCCCTGCAGTTCACCAGCCATTGATTGGTCATCCCTCCGGTTCACCAGCCACTAATAGGTCAGCCCTCTAGTTCACCAGCCACTGTTAGGTCAGCCGTCCAGTTCACCATGGACCTGTCTTAAAAGGGCATCTATAGTGGGAAAATGAACTTTTTTTTTCTTTCAGTGAGTTCTATAATTCCCCACAACCCCCAGAGTGTCTTCAGTTTTTTCAGATTCCCTCTCTGTCCTGAGATACACCAGTCAGAAGAATACGTGATTGCATTCCTCTACTCCTACTTGAACTGTCAATCAAATCCCTGTGACGTGATCCCCCCTCCCTGCTCTGTAATAAACATAGAGATAAGAGCATTAGCAAGGGGTGAGAGGTAGCTTTGATGGTAGATATAAGGCTGCACTTGACTCCTCTTCTTAATAGCTTTCACTGATTGATGATGGGTCACAAAGAGAGAGATCGTAAACTGTACTGTTCTCCTTCTTCCATGTCTCCAGCATGCTTTCTATTGCGTGGGTGTGTTTTTCAAGATGTTGAACTTTTAAGTCCTACTGCACATGATAAGATTGTCGGTTAGCCGGAGTTGAGACATGGAGGAGGTAACAGAGGGGAGGTGGAAGGGGGGAGTGCTGCACAGAGATCTGACACCATGGTTAAACAGAGTCACTGACAGAGATAGGATTAAGGCAGAACAGAGCACATGAATTTAACTTTGCAATGGGCCAATGTGTTTTTTTCACTATAGATGCCCTTTAATGTATGGTGAACTGGAGGTCTGATTTAACAATGGCTGTTGAACTGGAGGGCTGACCTAAAAGTGGCTAATGAAGATAAGATCTTACCTAACAGTGGCTGGTTAACTGGGGGAAAGACCTAACAGTGGTTGCTGAACTGGAGGGCTATGCTTGTGAAGGTTCTCATTCATCCAGGTCACGGTATATCTGTTGTATTCAATTAGATCAACTGGACTTGAAGTTTAGTTCTTGAACATGTTTCATCTGACTGGCTTTCTCAATTCAGAATGAATTGTACAAGAATACATAATTGCCACAGATTCTTGTACAAGTCTGAATTCTGAATTGAGAAAGCCAGTCGGATGACTAGCGAAAAGTCCAGTTGATCTAATTGAATACAACAGATAAACTGGAGGGCTGACTTAACAGTGACTGGGGAACAGGAGGGCTTACATAGATATGCCACATGGAAGATGGTAATATATGCGTCAAATAGAGATTGGTAATGTAAGTGCCCCTGGACATAGACTGGGAAATAGAAGTGTCCATAGTGAATGATATATAGCAGTGCCCAGCCCACAGAAACTAGTAAATATCAGAACCCACAGTGACTGGTAAATATCAATGCCCACAGAATGTGACTGGTAAATAGCAAGTAAAGATAAGCATGATCAGCTGTTTAAAAGACCGAAACTGAACGTGTTATAAACATCTGATCATGTGTACAGTATCTTTACTTCATATGTGCAATCATCTGTTTAGAAACAGCTGATCAGGGATTTTCTTGGGAGGAGAGAGTTTAATTGAATATCGGGAGGTAAGACATTTTTCCTTTACCTCTCATTCTTCGATTAAACTGAAACATTCTAAGGGAATTTTGCGAGTGGAGATACATTTTAATGAAATTGGAAATGCAGCTCTTGAATTGAGGCCCATTTAATGGAAAATTATGCTGCACACAAATTGCCATTTGAATGCCTCTATCACAAAGTGTGATTCAGCTAACTACTCTTTAGTCATGCCTGCGCACTGAAGAGAGTGGTGAGCTGTTAGCTGCTGCATGATTAAAAGCTACTGCTCCTGTATATGGTTACTCAGAAAGGTAGAAATATGATTTCCTATTTACCTTTTAAATAGCAAAATGTTTTAGTATAGTATTTCAGGTTGAATAAAGACATACTGTACATCCATCCACTTCAACCCACTCAGCAATACCCACATTTCCTGTCTAGCTGTTGATCTAGAGGAAGGCAAAAAAAAAAACCCACCAGAATTATGAAGAGGGAAAAATTCCTTCCTAAAGGATAACAACACATATTTCTAAGAACATGGACACAATCAGGAGGCGGTGTGGACTAGACCCATTTTATTTATTTTAAATAAACAGAACTAAGGAAATAATGCAAACTCATAATCCACAACATATGCTTCAGTCCCCCAATAACCCTATCATTTGACCCCACAGATCCCCCACAGATGCCCCAGTTACCCCACAGATGTCCTAGTCCCCCACAGATGCTCAAGACACCAACAGATGTTCCAGTCTCCCACAAATGCTCCAGTCACCCCAAAGGTGTCCAAGTACCCCACAGAGATGCCCAATCTTACAAAGATGTCCCTGTCCCCCAGATGCACGAGTTGCCTCACAGATGTCCCAGCAACTCTACAAATGCTCCATTCACCCCACAAATGCCCCATTTACCCCACAGATACACCAGTAACCCCACAGATGCTCCAGTCACCCCACAGATGCCCCATTCACTCTATCGATGTCCCAGTACACCACAGAGGTGCCCCAATCCTCCACAGATGTCCCTGCCCCCCAGATGGCCCAGTTGCCCCTTTCATTCCCCAGATGCCCAAGAAACCCTACAGATGCCCTATTAACCCCACAGATGCCCCAGTAATGATACAGATACCCCATTAACCCAACAGATGCACCAGTCATCCCACAGGTGTCCCAGTCAACCCACAGATGTCCCAGTACCCCACAGAGATGCCCCATTTCTCCACAGATGTCCCTGTCCCCCAGATGCCCCAGTAACCCTATTGATGCTCTTTTATCCCCACGGTTGCACTAGTCACCCACAGATGCACCAGTCACCCCACAGAAATGCCCAATCATCCACAGCTGTCCCTGTCCCCCATATGCCCCAGTTACCCTAAAGATTCCACAGATGCTCCAGACCACCATGTTCCCCACAGAGATCCCAAAGTCAACCCCCAATTTCTCCCCTAATGACTAAATACCTCATTAACCCACAGATGCACCAGTTACCCCACAGATGCCCCAGTAACCCTAAAGATGCCCCATTCACCTTATAGATGTCACAGCACCCTCACAGATGCCCAAATCACCACACACATGCACCAGCCACTCCACCAAAATGCTCCAGTCCCCCACAGACCTGCTAGTGCCCTCGTGGGTTGTGTGGCATGCTGTTATTGGATTTCCCAGGTAGGCCAGTCCAAACTGTCATCATGTGCAGACGCCATAAGGCTTTTCAGAAATAACATACCCCTGGCTGATGTAAGTGGGGTAAGTTTTGATCAAAATGGAAATTTTGATCAACACTGATATTCATCAATTTTTTTTTTTTTCTCACCTTATTTTTCACCTTTTTCACCAAAAATAATACATCACAAGTGCAGTTAACAAGTGCTCTGTAATTTGAATAGCTTACATTTTTTTTAAATGAGTCACCCCTAAAACTATATAATTTTTATAATCTACCCACCTTCAGCTACATAATGATGCCATTAACATGAAAAGAAAAAAAAATCCCACTAAAGATTATTCTCCCACATGTCCTGAATCAAATAGTATGCCACATGCCTGGGTGTGCACAGAAACACAGCCACTGAGTAACCCCCAAAGGGGACCAAAGCATAAGAGCAGTTACAGAAAAAAATACAACCAACTCTGTAACAGCATTTACTTTTTCATATAGTTTTTGATAGAAAACACACCAAACCAAAAAAATGGGTAAATATGTAATTCTTCACACACAAAAACCCAAAAAACAATCCATTGCTTAACATTTTTTGGATGGTTTACAAGAATGTCTCAATGTGTTTTTTTTTGTGGGTGAAATCTGGTACATGAAACATCACAAGCCCCCCTTTTAGTGCTATTCAGTGGAATACTCGAATGGTACTGAGAGATGCACACTTACTGATCCTAAAAATTCTATTCCAACTTTTTCTAATGGTACCTGGGCAGAATTTTCTGCAAGCTGTCAGTGTGTGACAGCTTACTATAGCACATACTGAACTGTGATTTTTCTGTAGATTGTAGTTCAGTAGCTCATTGGACCACCAATGAAGAGCAGGGGGAAGCGTAAGGTAAGACCCCAGTGCAGACAGGAAGTCTTTTGAGGTCACTAGGATGTCCCTTACTGTACAACGCAGAAGAAAGCCAGCTCCCTATGAACACTCCCAGAGCATATTTTTTTTAGTAATCCTTAAAGTGCTGGAATACACGGTGTACAAACTTTGGGATTTATGTCCTTTGATATGGAGATCATACGTTCTGTGACATTTTAAGGGTTAAAAAGGGAAAGAGCTGTAATTAATGCCAAATACCTGCATCTTGATTGCATTCAGCTGTGCCACAGACCTAATCAGCTCTGATTTCTCTTTAATGTTTTAAAACCCACAATACATGCAGATACTCACATTAACAGAACTTTGTGCAGCCTTTCAAGTTTGTACTTTCCCTTTCTAGTTTCCATGTTAAAGGAACAATAAAGCCAAAAAAAGAACTATTTGCCATTCGTTTGTATTATTTACAGGGAGATGAGAACGCTTATTCTCACCTCCCTGTGAATAATATTACGCTCGGGGGACCTGGAACTTACCTTACCGCCGCTCCACTCGCAGCCGCTGAAGCTGTTCTCTCCAGATCACGCACCCTATCTTTTGTATTGGCGCACATGTGCCTAAGATAGGGCGTGTGGTCAGGAGAGAGCATCTGTGAGTGAATGAGCGGCTGCGGGTGGATCGGCGGGTAAGGTAAGTTCCAGGTTCCCCGAGCGTAATTCACAGGGAGGTGAGAATAAGCGTTCTCACCTCCCTGTGAATAATACAAACAAATGGCAAATAGTTCTTTTTAGTGTCCCTTTAACTTTTCTGCAGACAATACTTTAATCTATTTTGAAAATAAGTAAAAGTAGTTAAAGGAAATGTTCAGCCTAAAAATAATTTTCTTTTAAAATGCTTATTACCCCCACTAAAAAACCTCACTTTCGCAAGGTTCCAAGAATTCAAAGATCCCCCAGAACTTACTTACCTGACCCGATCCCTCGCCGCTTCTACTCCACGGCTGGTGCTGACAGCCGCTCCACTTCCTAGTTGCGGCTGCCATTTAGGGCGCAACGTGACGTCACGCCCAATCGCTTAACAGCCGTGACCAGAAAGAGAAGCAGCAGGAGGCAGGGACTAGACGGCGAGGGACTGGGTCAGGTAAGTAAGTTCTGGGGGATATTCTAGGAACCTTGGGAAAGTGAAGTTTTGGGGGGTAATAAGCATATTAAAAGAAACTTAATTTTAGGCTGAACTTGCCCTTTAAATGTATACTGGTAAGCAATAGAAATGAACTACAGTTTCAGCTTTCGTGAAATCAACATTTAGGTAGAAACTATAAAATTTGCTCTGGAACTGCCAAAATCTGGACAGTTAAAGTTGATTTCACGAAAGCTGAAACTGTAGTTCATTTCTATTGCTTACCAGTATACATTTAAAGGGCAAGTTCAGCCTAAAATTAAGTTTCTTTTAATATGCTTATTACCCCCCAAAACTTCACTTTCCCAAGTTCCTAGAATATCCCCCAGAACTTACTTACCTGACACGTCCCTCGCCGTCTAGTCCCTGCCTCCTCTGCTTCTCTTTCTGGTCACGGCTGTTAAGCGATTGGGCGTGACGTCACGTTGCGCCCTAAATGGCAGCCGCAACTAGGAAGTGGAGCGGCTGTCAGCACCAGCCGTGGAGTAGAAGCGGCGAGGGATCGGGTCAGGTAAGTAAGTTCTGGGGGATCTTTGAATTCTTGGAACCTTGCGAAAGTGAGGTTTTTATGTGTAGGGGTAATAAGCATTTTAAAGAAAATTATTTTTAGGCTGAACATTTCCTTAACTACTTTTACTATTTTTAAAATAGATTAAGTATTGTCTGCAGAAAAGTTAAAGGGACACTAAAAAGAACTATTGCCATTTGTTTGTATTATTCACAGGGAGGTGAGAACGCTTATTCTCACCTCCCTGTGGAATTACGCTCGGGGAACCTGAACTTACCTTACCCGCCGATCCACCCGCAGCCGCTCATTCACTCACAGATGCTCTCTCCTGACCACACGCCCTATCTTAGGCACATGTGCGCCAATACAAAAGATAGGGTGCGTGATCTGGAGAGAACAGCTGTTCAGCGGCTCGGAGTGGAGCGGCGGTAAGGTAAGTTCCAGGTCCCCGCAGCGTAATATTATTCACAGGGAGTGAGAATAAGCGTTCTCATCTCCTGTGAAATATCAAACGAATGGCAAATAGTTCTTTTTTTGGCTTTATTGTTCCTTAACATGGAAACTAGAAAGGGAAAGTACAAACTTGAAAGGTGCACAAAGTTCTGTTAAGTGAGTATCGCATGTATTGTGGGTTTTAAAACATTAAAGAGAAATCAGAGCTGATTAGGTCTGTGGCACAGCTGAATGCAATCAAGATGCAGGTATTTGGCATTAATTACAGCTCTTTCCCTTTTAACCTTAAAATGTCACAGAACGTATGATCTCCATATCAAAGGACATAAATCCCAAAGTTGTACACCGTGTATTCCAGCACTTTAAGGATTACTAAAAAAAATATGCTCTGGGGTGTCATAGGGAGCTGGCTTTCTTCTGCGTTGTACAGTAAGGGACATCCTAGGACCTCAAAAGACTTCCTGTCTGCACTGGGGTCTTACCTTACGCTTCCCCTGCTCTTCATTGGTGGTCCAAGAGCTACTGAATACAATCTACAGAAAAATCACAGTTCAGTATGTGTATAGTAAGCTGTCACACACTGACAGCTTGCGAAAATTCTGCCCAGGTACCATTAGAAAAAGTTGGAATAGAATTTTTAGGATCAGTAAGTGTGGCATCTCTCAGTACCATTCGAGTATTCCACTGAATAGCACTAAAAGGGGGGCTTGTGATGTTTCATGTACCAGATTTCACCCACAAAAAAAACACATTGAGAAATTCTTGTAAACCATCCAAAAATGTTAAGCAATGGATTGTTTTTGGGTTTTTGTGTGTGAAGAATTACATATTTACCCATTTTTTGGTTGGTGTGTTTTCTATCAAAAAACTATATGAAAAAGTAAATGCTGTTACAGAGTTGGTTGTATTTTTCTGTAACTGTCTTATGCTTTGGTCCCCTTTGGGGGTTACTCAGTGGCTGTGTTTCTGTGCACACCCAGGCATGTGGGCTACTATTTGATTCAGGACATGTGGGAGAATAATCTTTAGTGGGATTTTTTTTTCTTTTCATGTTAATGGCATATTATGTAGCTGAAGGTGGGTAGATTATAAAAATTATATAGTTTTAGGGGTGACTCATTTAAAAAAAATGTAAGCTATTCAAATTACAGAGCACTTGTTAACTGCCACTTGTGATGTATTATTTTTGGTGAAAAAGGTGAAAAATAGGTGAGAAAAAAAAAAAATTGATGATCTAAGTGTTGATCAAAATTCCATTTTGATCAAAACTTACCCCACTTACATCAGCCAGGGGTATGTTATTTCTGAAAAGCCTTATGGTGTCTGCACATGATGACAGTTTGGACTGGCCTACCTGGGAAATCCAATAACAGCATGCCACACAACCCACGAGGGCACTAGCAGGTCTGTGGGGGACTGGAGCATTTTGGTGGAGTGGCTGGTGCAGTGTGTGGTGATTTGGGCATCTGTGAGGGTGCTGTGACATCTATAAGGTGAATGGGGGATCTTTAGGGTTACTGGGGCATCTGTGGGGTAACTGGTGCATCTGTGGTTAATGAGGTATTTAGTCATTAGGGGAGAAATTGGGGGTTGACTTTGGGATCTCTGTGGGGAAACATGGTGGTCTGGAGCATCGTGGAATCTTTAGGGTACTGGGGCATATGGGGGACAGGGACAGCTGTGGATGATTGGGCATTTTTCTGGGGTGACTGGTGCATCTGTGGGTGACTAGTGCAACCGTGGGGATAAAAGAGCATCAATAGGGTTAACTGGGGCATCTGGGGGACAGGGACATCTGTGGAGAATGGGGCATCTCTGTGGGTACTGGGACATCTGTGGGTTGACGGGACACCTGTGGGATGACTGGTGCATCTGTTGGGTTAATGGGGTATCTGTATCATTACTGGGCATCTGTGGGGTTAATAGGGCATCTGTAGGGTTTCTTGGGCATCTGGGGAATGAAAGGGGCAACTGGGCCATCTGGGGGGCAGGGACTCTGTGGAGGATTGGGGCACCTCTGTGGTTGTACTGGGACATCGATAGAGGGAATGGGGCATCTGTGGGGTGACTGGAGCATCTGTGGGGTTACTGGGTATCTGGGGGTAAATGGGGCATTTGTGGGTGAATGGAGCATTGTAGAGTTGCTGGGACATCTGTGAGGCAACTCGTGCATCTGGGGGACAGGGACATCTTTGTAAGATTGGGCATCTCTGTGGGGGACTTGGACACCTTTGGGGTGATGGAGCATTTGTGGGAGAATGGAACATCTGTTGGTGTCTTGAGACTCTGTGGGGGACTAGGCATCTGTGGGGTAACTGGGGCATCTGGGGGGATCTGTGGGGTCAAATGATAGGGTATTGGGGGACTGAAGATAGTGTGTGGATTATGAGTTTGCATTATTTCCTTAGTTCTGTTTATTTAAAATAAATAAAATGGGTCTAGTCCACAACGCCTCCTGATTGTGTCCATGTTTTAGAAATATGTGTTGTTATCCTTTAGGAAGGAATTTTTCCCTCTTCATAATTCTGGTGGGTTTTTTTTTTGCCTTCCTCAGATAACAGCTAGACAGGAAATGTGGGTATTGCTGAGTGGGTTGAAGTGGATGGATGTACAGTATGTCTTTATTCAACCTGAAATAACTATACTAAAACATTTTGCTATTTAAAGGTAAATAGGAAATCATATTTTCTACCTTTCTGAGTAACCATATACAGGAGCAGTAGCTTTTAATCATGCAGCAGCTAACAGCTCACCACTCTCTTCAGTGCGCAGGCATGACTAAAGAGTAGTTAGCTGAATCACACTTGTGATAGAGGCATTCAAATGGCAATTTGTGTGCAGCTAATTTTCCATTAAATGGGCCTCAATTCAAGAGCTGCATTTCCAATTTCATTAAAATGTATCTCCACTCGCAAAATTCCCTTAGAATGTTTCAGTTTAATCGAAGAATGAGAGGTAAAGGAAAAATGTCTTACTCCCGATATTCAATTAAACTCTCTCTCCCAAGAAAATCCCTGATCAGCTGTTTCTAAACAGATGATGCACATATGAAGTAAAGATACTGTACACATGATCAGATGTTTATAACACGTTCAGTTTCGGTCTTTTAAACAGCTGATCATGCTTATCTTTACTTGCTATTTACCAGTCACATTCTGTGGGCATTGATATTTACCAGTCACTGTGGGTTCTGATATTTACTAGTTTCTGTGGGTGGGCAAGCTATAATCATTCACTATGGACACTTCTATTTCCCAGTCTATGTCCAGGGGCACTTACATTACCAATCCTATTTGACGCATATATTAACATCTTCCATGTGGCATATCTAGTAAGCCCTCCTGTTCCCCAGTCACTGTTAAGTCAGCCCTCCAGTTTATCTGTTGTATTCAATTAGATCAACTGGACTTTTCGCTAGTCATCGACTGGCTTCTCAATTCAGAATTCAGACTTGTACAAGAATCTGTGGCAATTATGTATTCTTGTACAATTCATTCTAATTGAGAAAGCCAGTCAGATGAAATTCAAGAACTAAACTTCAAGTCCAGTTGATCTAATTGAATACAACAGATATACCGTGACCTGGATGAATGAGAACCTTCCAAGCATAGCCCTCCAGTTCAGCAACCACTGTTAGGTTTCCCCCAGTTAAACCAGCCACTGTTAGGTAAGATCTTATCTTCATTAGCCACCTTTTAGGTCAGCCCTCCAGTTCAACAGCCATTGTTAAATCAGACCTCCAGTTCACCATACATTAAAGGGCATCTATAGTGAAAAAAACACTTGGCCCATTGCAAAGTTAAATTCATGTGCTTGTGTCGCCTTAATCCTATCTGTCAGTGACTCTGTTTAACCATGGTGTCAGATCTCTGTGCAGCACTCCCCCCTTCCACTCCCCTCTGTTACCTCCTCCATGTCTCAACTCCGGCTAACCGACAATCTTATCATGTGCAGTAGGACTTAAAAGTTCAACATCTTGAAAAACACACCCACGCAATAGAAAGCATGCTGGAGACATGGAAGAAGGAGAACAGTACAGTTTACGATCTCTCTTTTGTGACCCATCATCAATCAGTGAAGCTATTAAGAAGAGGAGTCAAGTGCAGCCTTATATCTACCATCAAAGCTACCTCTCACCCCTTGCTAATGCTCTTATCTCTATGTTTATTACAGAGGAGGGAGGGGGGATACGTCACAGGGATTTGATTGACAGTTCAAGTAGGAGTAGAGGAATGCAATCACGATTCTTCTGACTGGTGTATCTCAGGACAGAGAGGGAATCTGAAAAAACTGAAGACACTCTGGGGGGTGGGGGAATTATAGAACTCACTGAAAGAAAAAAAAAGTTCATTTTCCCACTATAGATGCCCTTTTAAGACAGGTCCATGGTGAACTGGACGGCTATCCTAACAGTGGTGGTGAACTAGAGGGCTGACCTATTAGTGGCTGGTGAACCGGAGGGATGACCAATCAATGGCTGGTGAACTGCAGGGCGACCTAACAATGGCTGGTGAATTGAAAGGTTAAACTAACAGTGGCTGCTTAATATTTTAAAGGGCATTTTATATGGTTAGGCAAGCTTTAGATAGTTTGTTCGGTTAGCTAGGTTAGACTAGTTAGCAGGGGTACCCCTACCATGAAGCAAACTGGAACATTTGCTGGGCGTAACCCTGGGGAACACTTAAAAGGTGGAAGTTAAAAAAAAAAACTCCTCCTGCAATACTGCATTTCAGCATCAGTCCCCCAATCAGTGTTAGTTAGCCCTCCAGTCCACCATTCAGTGTTAGTCAGCCCAGCACACCCACCTCCACAAGCCATGTCTAAGTTCCCTGATGAAGCCACGCCCACTTATTGTGCCGCAACCCGTCCGCTGATAGGCGGCATTTAAAAGTCGTTTCAGGTGTCAAAAATCTTAGGAAAACCCCTGTTAGGTTAGTTAAGGTCCTGCTAAAAGAGTACCTTGTGATGTGTGCAGGCTACAAATCTTTGGCCAAAATCTTTTATTTCTCAGGAATTATGGGGGGTATAACTAATTATTTGAGGTGTATAAATAAATACCTCAGTGATGCCAAGCTCAAACTGACCAAATGGCTATACGTGCCCACCCGCAGAGCCCATGCCACCCCATTTCGCTAAGCAAGCCACAATATAGGTGGCTTTCAAAGTTTGGCTCAAGTGGCAAAAAACCTAGAGACACCCTGACAGCAATGTGCTACAAATTCCAGGTTTTGAGACCTGGGACATGACATGTTCAGCTACAAGCAACCTTTTTCAACTTGAAAAAGGGTGCTTGTACCCAAAACATGTCGTGTACCAGGTCTCATAAAAAACACAATTTGAAGCACATTGCGTTGTTCCACGTCATTTCCTGTATTATATATTTGTGCTGTTGGGCAGAAGCACTGGAGTACACTGCAACCTGCCTTTCCTGCAGAAAAGTTTCTTAAATAACCAGAAAAATTCTGGTTATTTAAGTACACTCCGTGCTGAAAAAACAACAATTCCCTAGGAGTTTCCTACCGTAAAATTAAACCGGTTGAGGGCAAAATCCTAAAAATTCTGCTGATAAAAAAAATTAAATTCTTGGCATTGAGAGGTTATGTGCAAAGACTTCCTTAGCAAGAAGATAGCACCACTCGCCAATAACTTCGACCATATGTCCCCTGCAAAAATTATGGAGATACAGTCCAACAAATGGGTGTAGAATAAAAGTAAAGAAGAGTAGATTGCCCCTTTAAACCAAATCAATAACGTTTATGAACCATTACAACCATTGAACTAGCATTCACTTTTTGTGGTTGATTTTGCATGCTCTTATTCACAGTAAGCAGCATTACGGACGCCAAATGCATTTGCTCGACGTCGCGCACAGTGTGGGAGGAGAGGAATTGAGGAGGTGCAATCGGAATTCACGCTGGGGGGGCGATGTGCATGCACCGCAGAGTTTGCTAGTTTTAAAATACCACATGCTGTGCCACGTTGAATGGCTAGCTTTTTCACAGAGACATATATGCAAAGTTTGCATCAAGCAACTTGACAAAGGATCTGTTTGATTGAATTGTTGCATATTTTGTCTTTGGAAAAAATGGCAGAGCATATGGTATTTAAAATAATGAATAAAAACTATGACGTTTTGATATACAAAATATAAATGTTAAATCCTTGTTCTGTTTGAGAGGCAGGATGCTGTACCATGATCTATGACTATCAGAGGCAGGTCTCTGTGCTGTATATGATTGGCGTCAGCTTTAAGGGAAAATTTTACAGCTTTTTGTGAAGTGTACAGCCATACACTTAACTAAGGTGAATTATGGGAGAGAACCACTAGTACACACAGGTTAATTTCATAAATCATCCTGCTTCCACAGCTAAGGAAAGGTGGAAACACAGCTTGTTGTGAATGTGCTCTCTCTATTGGTGCAATGTTAGTTCCTTAAAGTCCAGTTGATGGATAGTGACTCGTTTTTTTGTCTGATATCATGTTAAATGTGTTTTAAGACCTGGTATTTGTGGTTGTAAAAAAAAATCACTCAAAACTAACTAACATATTCTATTAATTTGCTTGTGCCTCAAAAATTTTCCAACCCTGCTGCCTTTTAAAAACCACATTTAGCCGTGCAAATGGTTACTGTGAGTTTTTAAACCTTTGTGGCTCTCTTCAATCTCTTTGTAGGTTTCAACAATCATCTGTTTTCTCTGTTCAGGAAACTTATTTATAAATTTATCATAAGTAATATAAAAGTATAAGGGCAATTGCAGATTAAAATTAAAGGATTTAAAGACCTTAAATATATATTTCCCTCCATCCAGCATTATGATCAATAAAAACAACAGTAGTTATCGGTTGGGAGAAAATTTGTGAGGCAGATGGTTGGACATTAAAATACAGACAATTGGCTATGATTTACTAATCAACCAAGATGACCACTCTTGCTGAAAAAATCATAAAAATCTATAGTCAGCAGATTTTTTTAAATTAATCTTTATCAATCAATTAAAGAGCACGTAAGTGATCAATCAGACAAAATATATGTTTTCTACATAGTAATTGAGGTTTAATAAAGACATCTATCCATAAAGCCCAATCTTTTTACCCTCCCTTTTAACCCAACCGTTGATCTAGAGGAAGGCAGAAAAAAAAACCCAGCTAAAAGGGAGGGGGGTGGGAGGAATTCCTTTAATTTTCATTCAATGAACTTGCCATTACCCCATCTGCAGGAAGACAGTTCCACAATTTCACCATTCTCACTGAGAGAAACCTTTCCTAACCTGTAGATGAAACTTCTATTCTCCAATTTTAAAGGACGTCCAGGAGTCCTCGGATATGACCTATTGGTAAACAATGAACAAGAGAGTGTAGTAAAAAGGCCCAATAAATATTGTGTAAAGTGACATATCCTCGCACAAACATCGCTTCTCCAATGAAAAATGTCCTAACTTGTCTAATCATGCCCCTCCATTCCCTTATTTTTTAGTTGCACTTCTCTGAATGCTTCCATTTTCCTTGTATATGGGATTCCAAAACTGCACTGCATATTCCAACGAGGCCAAACGAAGCCTTACCAATGCCTTATAAAAAGGGAGAATAATAGTTATTAATGGTGTAGGTGGCTAAGGATTGTTAAACCCCAATGCTTGAACTTACATTTATCAACATAGAATTTTATCTGCCACTCTGCTGCCAATTGATAATCTATCTAGGTCTGCTTGCAGCAATTGAACATCCTTTGAAGTTCTGGATTGTTAGTGTCATCAGCAAACATGAGACCTTGCTCTCAATGCCCAATTCTAAGGGGCATATTTATAAAAGAAACGATAATAGCGCAAAAAAATTACCGCCGCGAAAAATAGCGCTATCGCCGTATTTTATACGGCAAGCGCTATTCCCGCGATACCTATCGCGGCCGCGATGTGCTGCGGTAATTTAAGCCCCTTGCGCGGATACTGTATAATATGGAAAGTTCTGAAATGATTGGTTAATGTAAGCAAGTATTAAAATTGACCAATCAGAAAAATGATTATGGATTTCTGCAAACCTATATAAAGAGGAGCTTTCCGCCGCGGAACTCAGATGCCATCGCAGTAGATGGCTGAAGAAAAAGAAAAAGAAGCGGCTGGCAACATCGTCTCCGCTGAGGCCGGCGGTGCCAGCGGGCTCACTGTCGGCCGCAGTGAGTCTGCCTGGCATGCGGACCTGAGTGGGGTTGGTGTCGCCAGCCCGAAGACGTCGCCCAAGGGCTCTTTTAAGAGCCGCACATGGGGGTCCCGGTTCGAGCTGCGGGACCCCCGCCACAAAGGCACTTGTCAGTGCCGCAAGGGCACTTGTCAGTGCGCAAGGGCATTGTCAGTGCCGCAAGGGCCCTTACAAGGGCCGGGGGGGGGGTCCTGTTTCGAGCTGGGGCCCCTAAGCCCCAAAGGGCTCTTGTTAGAGCCGCAAGGGCACTTGTAAGTGCCGCAAAGGCCCTGATAGGGCCGGGGAGGGGGGTCCCGTTCGAGTGCGGGACCCCTTAAGCCCAAAAGGCTCTTGTCAGAGCCGCAAGGGCACTTGTAAGTGCCGCAAAGGCCCTTACAAGGGCGGGGATTCTAGCGCCGTCCGGCGGTGGGGCATGGGGGCGGGGGTTCATGGGGGACAACACCAATTTACACTTTGAACTTGGAATGCATCAATCAGTTGGCTGGCATTAAGAGATGGCTGATGATGAACTGAAAATCAAGTAGTTTGGTTCCGTTTGGGAAATCACCAATCCGAATCTCGGAGAAGGCAAAAAAAAAAAAGAAAAAATCTTTAAAAAAATAATTTTTTTGTCATTATTTTTTTTATTGTATAAATGATCCGAAAAATCTGAACCAGAACAATTTTTTTTCAAAATAGGATTAGAGACTTCGAAAATCTATTATTTAAAAAAAAAAATAAAACAAATGATGAGACACGTTTGATGGTTTCAGCCGTGTATATCAAAGGTTTCCTTTCCAAACTTCAATCTATATTTCGAAAAATTATTGAAAATAGCTTCATTACTTAGAAAATCTTCAAAAAATATGTTCCGAAAAGTCTCGAACCGCCGGACGATTTCAGACCATCGAGAACATCTAAAATTAATCAGTTAATGATTTTCCACCGTAATTTTATCACCAATTGGGTTGCAGGGGTGTCTGGCAGGGTTACTGTAAAACAAAATAAAAAATATCTCTAATTCATGACACATGAATACCAGTTAAAAGTAAAGGCGGGAGATTTTATAAAATGAAATTGATAGCAAGTGTATTCTGTATCTCTATCTCTTTTTAAATGTGGATATATATCCCTTTTATTATTACTGATAATCGCTAGATTCATCCTAGTGGTGTGATATCTTTAATGTTCGTGAGTTTAAAAGTATTATGGTATTTTTAATTAAACACCGTGCGCAATCATGCTGCAGTCAGTCAGGTAGACTATTTGCCCTTTGTGGGCTACATTTGACAGAATTATTGGGATGATTTTAGTTCACTTTACTTCTTAGAGCCAAAAAATTTGCATTTGCACAAGCTCTTTCTGGCGTTGGTTGTTTGTTTTTAAATTGCTTGCAGATGAAATATGAATGATTGACATATCTGGAGATGTGTTTAGATTCAGAGTGCTAGCTGGACTTTAAAGTATCGGTCATTTTTTCTGACGTCCTAAAATACCTATAACATTTATCTTGAACGTTGTCAATATTAAGCATTGAATTCATTAATGACTGGTTGTTGTGATCAGGTTGTCCAAGAACATAGGGTTGAAACACAACTATAGGTGATGACCTTTAATGAATGTAGAAAACTAGGGCGAAACAGTATCATGAAATGAAACGTGAAATGTCTTACTATGTTACAACTGATGAGTTTCTTAGTTCAATATGTGAATTCTCAATTTTTATTTTTGTATACTCAAGTTGACATTAACACATTAGAGGTCTTCTGTAAAAAAGGTACTCGTGTCAGACACAAAATAAAATGTATAAGTGCTTTGTAAGCCAAAGTAGTCATCTCCATAAAGGGGTGTGTGACCTGGATTTCATAATGGCAAAATGAAAAAAGCATAAAAAGCTCAAATCTCGGTTTATTAAGTGCTTGGCTTAATGTACAGCCAGTGCAATAATTATTACAGTAGTGGACCAAGAGCTACAATCATTAACTATTAGCCTTACATGGCAAGGTCCACCCTAAAATAAAGTTTGCTTTTAAAGTGCTTAAAATTACCCCCCCAAACCTAGGGACTTTACATGACCTAGTCCCATGCCGACGTACATGCGTCCCTGCTCCTGTTTGAGAAAAAAACAAGAGCAGAGCTTCTGCGCTATTAAAGCCAGTTCTATTTAGGTTGTGGCTAGTCAGGTTGCTTGGGATTGAATGCATCAAAAAGGTCCAGGTATCAGGGCTTGACTGAATGTTGGCCTTACTGACAGGCCACAACCAGGAAGTGGAACAGAGCAGAGGAGGAGCAGGCGAGGGACGGGGTCTAGGTTGAACTTAAGGGGCATACTTTGAAACATAAGGATATGAGGAACCTTGGTTTGGGGGGGTGTTTGATTAATCATTTAAGCTGACTGTATTTAGGCTGGACATGCCGTTTAACGTCACCTTGTGTATGTAGGCCGTGGGTAGTGTGACTTTTAAGACTATAATGGTGGTTTCAGACTAAGAGGGGTCGCAGCGGATCCAACAATTTTGAACATCTTGATTCCAGTATCTTGGGCAAACGCGAGGGCAATAATATTAGCTTTCTGTAAATTAAGACATTTAAAGGGTGAATGTACACAAGAGATCCCCACATTTCATCACCTTCACTTTTCAAAATCTCCCTCCACCACGCGATGTTGCCCCACTTGTGCCCGTCTCTGTAACGTCATTTTCTTTTCCGGAGCCACCTTTTTATTTGCCCCGTGGCAACCCCACCGCCCAAGCACACGGGTAGAAACTATAAAATTTGCTCTGGAACTGCCAAAATCTGGACAGTGAAAACCAGGTTTTGATCTTGAAATTTTGCAGTTTCCCAACTGCAACTGCATAGATTAGCTATGTAAAGAAATAGGGGCAGAGCAACAACAACAGCAACAAAAAATATTACAGTGATAGATGGTAAGAATTAGTTTCTAGTAATGGGCAATAAAAAAAAACAAACAAACAACAACAGTTTTTCCAGTGTACGTACCCTTGAAATTTCAGCTCACTAAACTCAATAGCAGGGAATAGCAAGGGGTAACAGATCTTTTAAAATTATTTTTTTTTTATTTGTACCCCCTTTTGTTGAGGTATGCAAAAAGGAAGCATTGCCACTGCATGCTGAGCATGATACCTCTTATATAATAATAAACACCCTTTTTTCTTAGAGATTCAGAGACCAATTCAAGAAATATTATCGAATGTCAACTGCAGAAGCTCGAAAGAAGCGTGCGTGTGAATGAAGGTATTTAGTTCAAGTTGTAGATATTTGTATGTGTTCCCCAGACTATTTCCCAGGGCCATGTACAATAAGTAACCATTGCTATTTTAACTTTATTTGTCCCCACTGACTTTAAAGGGTCTGGAAAATTGCAACCTGAATTGAACCTGAAATTGCAGATGTGCATGCTTGCACATTGACTTCCCCCCCTTCCCTGCATTAACTGCCACCTTTCTAAGCTTTGTGTGTCTCTAGCCTGGATCCTGGGCAATCTTATATTATTTACTAGACATTAATCTCTTTACATTAACGAGCACTAGAAGCCCAGAGTGCACCCTTAGTGTACCAAGGCCATAGCCCCCCTCCTTCATTGCCAGAGTCCCCTCTTAGTGTCCTAAGGCTATAGCCCCCTCCTCCATATCCCAAAGCCAGAGTCCCCTCTTAGTGTCTCAAGGACAGAGTCCCCCCTCTGTCCCAAATCCAGGGTTCCCCCTCTGTCCCAAATCCAGCTCCCCCTCTGTCTCAAAGCCAGGGTCCCCCCCCCCTCTATCCCAAATCCAGGGCCCCCTGCCTGTCCCAAATCCAGGGTCCTCCCCTCTCTCCCAAATCCAGGGCTCACCCCTGTCCCTGTGTAATTGTTGTGTTCTGCCTCCTGTGTGTTTCTCCCTCTAGTGGTGAGCCATTTGGAACTGCAGAGACCATCTTACCATCTGCCTCTAGTGGTTAGTCCATAGGAACTGCAGTGACACACACAATCACATAATCAGCTCTGGGATTTTATAAATATTCAGGGTTATTCAATAAAAGTTCTTATCGTTTAAAATGGTGCTAATTTTGCCCCAACCAATTAGATGTTAGCTTTCAAATGTTAAATAAGATCTGATTGGTTGGGGCAAAATTAGCACCAACGTTAAGAACTTTTATTGAATCTCCCTGATAGATTATTATTATTATGGATTTATATAGCGCCAACATCTTCCGTGGCGCTTTACAATTACATAGTAATACATTACATACAAGGTAATACATGTTATACAAAGTCATATATATAGGTTGCGGGAATCAGTAGGCTGTAAATAGATTGTTGGTGAAAGGCAGGTTGGATCATATTGGGTAGTAAGAGGGGTAATGTCTATACCAATCACTGTGCGTAGACTTTGTAGCAATCACTGTGGGCAGACTTTGTACCAATCACTGTGGGCAAACGTATGTACTAATCACTGTGGGCGGACACATGTACCAATCACTGTGGGAAACAGTCAATGTGTCCACCAGCCAGTGTTACGTCATCCCTCCAATTCACCAGTCAGCAATGTCAGCCCTTCAGTTCACCAGTCAGTGTTAGTCAGCCTACCACACCCACCTCCACAAGCCACAGCCACTTTCCCAGATGAAGCCTGCCACACTTTACCACAGCTGCAGCGTGGCACGCTTAGCCTATAGGTTCCATTCAAAAGTTCTTTCAGGTGCCAAAAACCCTAGACACAGAAAATGGTTTTAAAATACTTCTCTAGTAAGTTGCATTTATGTAGATGTAAGAAGTAGATTCAGTAATTACAAAGGCTTAAAAGTTGTTGCCAGTACAACTCCCAGCCCAAGCTTCAAAGAGCCTTGCGAGCATGTGTAACCTGTTTGCCACATCCCCTGTCCCAACTATTCACTGTCTCTATGCAGACAGCCTCACACCAATATTGAAGTCCCTGCCTGGTTTGCAGACAGCTTACCAAGAACAATACAAAATAGTCATCAGATTTATTTTTTTTGTGTGTTTCCATTCTGTTTCTCAGCAAAATATATATTTTCTAAATTTACCGTAGCTGTAATCTTTCTATTAGCTCTGGTAAATTTTCAGACCAATGCTTTACTTTTAGAAACACACAGTCCATGAGTTTGCCAGTTCCAACTTGTGAATTTTTTGTTTTGTTTTTTCTCATTGTTTGATAGGAAATAAACTACAAATATTACTTTTTGTTTTTTGTATGAAAATCAAAGGAATGTGTTCAAAAACAATAGTACACTGTTAAATCTCTGTTCTGTGTCTGAAAAGTAGGATCTGCTGTAACATGATCTGTGTGTAACGGAGAATTTGTGCTGTCATCTTCTAGGGGGCATGGCTGTAACTTCCTTGTTTTGTAACTTCAACCACTTAAAATAACACCAACACAAAAAAGGGGATTATGGGAGCTTACCGCTAGTACCCACAGGGTATTTTCATAAATGAACCAACAGAAATAGCAAAGGTAGAGGTGAGACATAGTTTGTTGTATTCTTGTAAATGTGCTGTGTCATTTAGAACAATGTTGCCTGTAGGCTTTAATTCCCTTAATGGAAAAGCAGGAAATATTGACAGTTGAGTGGGGGACCAATAAATGCAGGCAGAGATTGGCCACGTGGCAACAAAATGCTGAAAGCAGAAAATGTTCAGAAAGTTATACTGCTAAACCTTTCCATCAATTTAAATTCTCACAAGATTTAACTAGAGATGTGATCCTTCATTTTAAAGGTAAGATGGAAGTGCTCTTATTCAGTCTCGATCGCTGATTGGATAATAGCTGATTTAGCAGAATCAATGATGTCGGCAAACTGTTAGGAGGGAGTTACTGTTGCTCTTTTGAACTCAATCAGCCCCCACTTTTTAAATTGTATTTTTTTTCATAGAGAGGCACAAGATGGATCATTTAATAGGTAAAACCCAGACAATTAATTTAGATTTAACGTATACGGAGAACACAGTTTCCTTTAAGAACTTGGTGAACATGGTGAGAGGCTCATTTGCAATGAAAAAGGCTTTAAGTTTGTTGGCAGTCGCATGGTCAGCGGCCGTTAGATTAATCCGCAAGGAAGGATCAGCGAATGACCACCAATCAAATGTCTACACACGTGAGACTCTTGGCCAAAGCGAAATTTGCAGTGTGAATTAAGCTTTGCTTCCTCATATAGTAAGGAGTGTCACACACACACTGGATTTCAGTCAGTTTTCAGTCCAGATGCCAAAAATTGAGCAAACGTTTGCCGATGCTATTTATCTGCAACATCAGATGTTGTCTATGTTATCCTGCAATAACCCATTATAAAATATGATTGGTTGCTGCAAATTAATAACATGTACAAAATTTTGCACCACTTATTGCATCAGCCCCTCATTGTCTATATTGCTTGATTGGGAAAAATGTTAAGCTGGATTGCGTTGCTCCCAAATTCTTATATAGGCAGCTGGATAACAGCCACGAATAGCTCTGCCCCTGAAAGTCACAGTCACACCCCCAAACATCACAGATATGCCTCCAAACATCACAAACATGCTCATATTTCATTAGGCCCTGTCCACCCGGGCTCCTTCAAACCATGACAGTACTGGGGAAAACAGGATGTATGTTAGGTATTGGATTGCTCTGCACTGGTTTCATTCACCTTCAGATAGTGAAGGTTCTGTGCATTGCATAAGGCTAGATTCAGATGAACGGCTGTGCACCATTCGTGCAGCGTTGTCACCACCGGTGTTGCTGGTAGGAAAATGCTGCATGCATCTGGAACCGCTAATGAAAACGCTACAGGAACAGTTTGTCTAAATCTAGCCTAAAGCTGTGTTAAGATCAGGTTCCCTTTTTTAACCTCCCACTGCATTTTATTGTTTTTGTAAGTGTAACTAATGTGGGACTGTGGCAGATTTAAAGCAATTTTTAGGAAATTTGGGCAGAATGAAAGCAATATCTAGGCAACTGTGGCAGATTAAAAGCAATCTTGTGGAGCTTGTGACATATTGAGCCTGAACATACATAAAATTACAAAGTTGTGTAGCAGTTCTTTAAAGACATGATGGATGGCTATAACAAAATCAATGCAGCCTGCATCGTGGTTCTATTACAAATATCAACCAGCCTTTCAGAAAGCAGATTTTACATGTGTTTTTAAGTTTAAAGAGAAAGAGAGCCACGTACCGCATTAAGGGGAGGGGCGGCATGACCAGGAGAGCTGCCCAGCGGGGATTGGCCAGTTTAAATGTAAACAGGCGGGGGGGAGTAGGAGGGGCTGCAGAGCACGGGAAAAAGAAGGGAGGACCTGGAGTCACTGCCATTTTGCCATTCAGCCACAGGGAATGGACATCCCACCTACCAAACATGGACGCAGAGGCACTGCTGGCTAGGGTTCGAGAGGAAGCGAGGCAGCGTGGCGACTCCTGGTTGATGGATCTACCCAAGGCATCAGGCATGGGCGGCAATCCTACAGTCCCAAGGGAAAGGAAGAGGAGCTCACGGCGCCCAGGACCGCCCCAATGCCTGAGCCCATCACAGACCGCACCAGGAGGGGAGAAATCCCCAGTCCCAGTCGTCGCAGGCAGCAGAGGACAGCAGTCGGCCGGCCTTTAGGAGCGGTGGAGGCGCAGCCCTTCCAGCGTGGCAGTGCTCCCCACAGCAACCGGCGAAACAGAATGGTAAGTGCGGCCGCAGGTTCGGTGAGGTGCACTACCAGGGGTCGGGTGGTTCAGCATAGGAACTCCTCTCGGGTACTCCCCTCCACTCTCTCTGACAGCGCACGGCAACTCCGCTTGGTGGGAGGAACAAGCGTGGACACGCCTCCTCACCAATATCCAAAACAGCACAATGCGGCAGCACCAACTGAGGTAGGCCCGTCTGGCAGCCCCACCTCCAAAAGGTTTAGGCCCCTCTCCAGCGGGGTGGGACCCCTTCCATCTGTACCACCGGAAGTGGCAGCCTAGGGGGTACCAGTTACCTCACAGGCTAGGAATACCCCTGTGAACACCGCTGGCAGGCAGGAAACCTGTGCAGGGCACTTTAATAGCACAAAGGGGTCCCCTAATGGCAGAGAATCCTTCTCCCCCTTTGTTTTGTCCCCCACAGAAACAAGAACACCCGGACAGGAATTTGGAGCACTCTGGTTCGACGGTGCTAAAAACAGCGTCCCTCCATATGCATCAAAGGACCACTCAGATACCAGCGCTGCAGCATCCACAGCAGCAGGCCATGCGTACAGAAGAATTCCCCGGATGTTCCCAGGCTTCAATGGCAGGTAACTCCGTGCATGCGCCCAATAGCTCACATACCCAGTCACAGGGGTTTAACAGGGACACAAGACATGACAGGTAGTGGAGGTCCAAGGTTTCACAGTGTTGTATCAGGGCTTAGGCAGCTCCTTTTTCAGTTAGAAAGGGAAAGAAGCCAAAAGGATAACATAGCTGACACAGGGTCAGGGAACCAAGCGAACAGGGAGGAACCGGGGACAGGACTAGTTTTACAGGTATCTAACCCATTGCCCACTTCTCAAGGACAAAGCCAGGACTTTAAGGCTCAAGGTATTCCTGTTTCGGCAAGAAGTCACATGTACTTGTGTTTCGAAGGCCCCCTTGGGTCACACCTTAGGAAGGGAGTAAAAGACAAAATTTGGAAGTGGGAATATGCAGACATATTCTCTCTCCTCCCCATGGACAGATTTCCACTAGAAAAATGAGACAGGGTAAAAGAAGGCAGGTCAGAAGAAGAGGAAGCAAAACGGCACTGCCATCTGATTCCAAGAACTTTTTGAAACTGGTTGCAGGATTTTACCATATTAGGGAGTGTCATTGGAGAAAAGTACCCGGAGAAATGCTCAGCACTGTTCTGCTACCTTGACAACATATGGGAAGCCCACAGAGTGTACGGTGGGCAAGCATGGCTCCGGTACGGTGAACAGTTCCGGCAGAGGAGGGCAGTCCACTTTGAGCTAAACTGGGATCACAGGGACATTACCCTCTGGATGAGGGTAATGAACAACAAATGATTGCAAGTCCCAGTATCATCATTAGGAACGCAGTCGTTTCTTGGGGGGAGTGGACCATCTCCACACAGCGTACACGGGGCAGGGGGCGCAACACTCCAAAAAAAGGGCGTCTGCTGGCTGTTTAACGACAGCGAATGCAAGTGGGGTACATTGTGCAGATTTCTGCACAAATGTTCCTTATTTGCGGGCTCCCACCCATAGAGCCGATGTTTCAAGAGGGAAACAGTCAAGCAAGCATAGGGAAAACACTGGAAAAGGCAGAGACTCCAGTGAAGTTAGAGGTGATGTATCCATGGCTAACTAGATACCCAAACCGTGAAAAAGCTGTTCTGCTTCTGGAAGGTTTTAGAACAGGTTTTAAAATCCCTTCCAAATTCAACGGTCCCAGGATCCAACATAAAAATCTCCATTCAATAGCAAAGAACCCAGAGCAAGTACGAAACAAATTACAAAAAGAAGTCAAATTAGGTCGTATGGCGGGACCATTTAAGGACCTCCCATTCAGTAATCTGGTAGTTTCCTCGTTAGGTTTAGTCCCAAAAAAGGAGCCGGGCATGTTTCAGCTTATTCATCACCTCTCATACCCTCATGGAGCTTCTGTCAACGATGAAATAGACTGAGAGCTGGTTCATGTCAGCTACGCCTCTTTCGATAAAGCCATTCGGCTAGCTAAGGCAGCCAAAAAAGGTGCATTGCTTGCAAAGACTGACATCGAATCAGCCTTCCATGTATTTCCAGTCCACCCAGTCTCCATCTTGTGGGTTGTGATTTCAAAGGAAAATACTATGTAGACCATGCACTGCCCATGGAATGCTCGATATCATGCGCATATTTTGACAGCTTTAGCTCATTTGTCGAGTGGGTAGTCTGCCAAGAATCAGGTATTTCATCAGTCATCCATTATTTGGATGACTTCATTATGGTGGGTCCTGCCGATTCTCATATATGCACTAATTTGATCTACACTATGCACAGGATCTGAGAGCAATTTGGTATCCCTCTGGCGCCCGAAAAAACAATTGGCCCCACCACGTCACTTAGCTTTTTGGGCATAACTATTGACACCAACATCGGATGCCAAAGTGGCGGATCTTAAGAATCCGGTCGCCACTACCATTTCTGCAAAAAAGGTCACCCTACGACAGCTGCAATTCTTGTTAGGGAAGCTAGATTTCACATGCCGTGTTATCCCTATGGGTAGGGAAATTCTCCCGGCAGTTGGCGCAAGCCACAGCAGGGATAAAACGGGCCCATCATTTCATAAGGATCACACAGGAGATGAAAGCAGATTTAGCGGTTTGGCAAAAACCTTGTCAGAATTTAATGGAAAAATGTACTGGCAGGCAGAAATCCTGCGGGCAGGCAGTTTACACCTATATACTGATGCAGCGGGTTCAGTGGGTTTCAGGGCCTATTTCCTAAATAGATGGTATGCGGCAACATGGCCAGAAACTTGGAAGTCATCCAAATTGGTAAAAAAATCTAATGTTCCCTAGCTGTTTCCCATTTTAGTAGCCCTGGAATTATGGGGCCCACTGTTACAAGACAGAGCAGTATTATTTTGCTCTGACAATTTGGGAGTTGTACAGAGGCCATTGACAGCTTCGTTTTCCCTGTTCTAGCTCTGTTAAGATGACTAGTGTTCACATGCTTAAAACTTAATATTAATGTCAGAGCGGAACACATACCTGGTGTCTCTAATGAGATCGCTGGCGCTTTATCTCGTCTACAGCTGGACAAATTTCGGTGGCTGGCCCTGAAAGCTGGCCCCCTCAACCTGGCAAAGTTATGAAAGGGTATGGACAGAGTGGTTTCATCTAGAAGAAGTAGGTGGGACACTAGCTGAAGGGGATAGGTTTGACTTAGTGTGGTACCTATTACTGCTTTTTGAACGGGGAAGCTCGGTTAGTGTAGTAGTTTGAACACTAGCTGCATTAACATTTCTATTCAAAGCGATGGGTTGGACGGACTCCACAAAGAATTTTCTGATTAAGCAAGTTTTGGTGCAGGGATCATTCCCATACAGCCATCGAAGGGCTAGGGTTAAAGTTAACAAAGCGGTTTCCAAATTTGTAAGTCTAAACGGGGGTTTAGTGATCAGGTATTCAGACGTAGAACATGATTGGTCACTTTTTTGCCCAGACGGAGTGCACCTCACGGAGGTAGGTACAGACTTGCTCAACAAACTCACAATAGGGTCCTCTGCACTCGTCCAAACGTGGGTGCTCGCTTCTCTAGGTAATCCAACCCTTAAATGGATATATGATACAGGAAACTGCAAAAAGCGAGGGTAGCACTCCAAATAAAACTTTAATTTATTTTAGACCACACAACAATTCACAACCCCCCGAAACGTTGTGATATGTTTTGTGGTCTACAATAAATTAAAGCTTTATTTGGAGTGCTACCCTCGCTTTTTGCTGTTTCCTGTATCATACAGACTTGTTCAACCTTGGGTTACAAGAAGGGCTTGAGCGCGGCTGTGAGGAAAGTGTGTAGTGACTTGGATTACAGCAGATCTGCCTCTCAAACAGAACAGAGATTTAACATTTATATTTTGTATATCAAAACGTCATAGTTTTTATTCACATTATTTTAAAATACCATATGCTCTGCCATTTTTTCCAAAGACAGAAATATGCAACAATTCAGATCAAACAGATCCTTTGTCAAGTGTTGCTTGATGCAAACGTTGCATATATGTCTCTGTGAAAAAAGCTAGCATTCAACGTGGCACAGCATGTGGTATTTTAAACTAGCAAACTCTGCGGTGCATGCACATCGCCCCCCCAGACGTGAATATCCCAGATTGCACCTCCTCAATTCCTCTCCTCCCACACTGTGAGCGACGCTCGAGCAAATGCATTTGGCGTCCGTGAATGCTGCTTATCTGTGAATAAGAGCATGCAAAATCAACCACAAAAAGTGAATGCAGTTCAATGTTGTAATGGTTCATAAACGTTATTGATTTGGCTTTAAAGGGGCAATCTACTCTTCTTTACTTTTATTCTACCCATTGTTGGACTGTATCTCCCATAATTTTTGCAGGGGAACAATGGTCGAAGTTATTGGCGAAGTGTGCTATCTTCTTGCTAAGGAAGTCTTTGCACATAACCTCTCAATGCCAGCAGAATTTATTTTTTTATCAGCAGATTTTTAGGATTTTGCCCTCAACGGTTTAATTTTACGGTAGGAAACTCTCTAGGGAATTGTTGTTTTTCAGCACGGAGTGTACTTAATAACCAGAATTTTTCTGGTTATTTAAGAAACTTTCTGCAGGAAGGCAGGTTGCAGTGTACTCCAGTGCTTCTGTCCAACAGCACAAATATATAATACAGGAAATGACTGGAAAACAGCAATGTGCTTCAAATTGTGTTTTATTGAGACCTGGTACACAAATGTTTTGGGTACAAGCACCCTTTTTCAAGTTGAAAAAGGTTGCTTGTAGCTGAAATGCATGTACCAGGTCTCAAAAACCTGGAATTTGTAGCACATTGCTGTCAGGGGGTCTCTAGGGTTTTTGCCACTTGAGCCAAACTTTGAAAGCCACCTATTGTGGCTTGCTTAGCGAAATGGGTGGGTGGCTCTGCGGGTGGGCACGTATAGCCATTTGGTCAGTTTGAGCTTGGCATCACTGAGGTATTTATTTATACACCTCAAATAATTTTATACCCACCATAATTCCTGAGAAATAAAAGATTTTGGCCAAAAGATTTGTAAGCCTGCGACCACATCAAGGTACTCTTTTAGCAGGACCTAACTAACCTAACAGGGGTTTTCCTAGATTTTTGACACCTGAAACGACTTTTAATGCCGCCTATCAGCGGAGGGTTGCGGCACAATAAGTGGGCGTGGCTTCATCAGGGAACTAGACATGGCTTGTGGAGGTGGGTGTGCTGGGCTGACTAACACTGAATGGTGGACTGGAGGGCTAACTAAACTGATTGGGGGACTGATGCTGAAATGCAGTATTGCAGGAAGGAGTTTTTTTTTAACTTCCACCTTTTAGTGTTCCCCAGGGTTACGCCCAGAGCAAATGTTTCCAGTTTGCTTCATGGTAGGGGTACCCCTGCTAACAGTCTAACCTAGCCTAACCGAACAACTATTAAAGCTTGCTACCATAAAAATGCCCTTTAAAATATTAAGCAGCACACTGTTAGTTTAACCTTTCAATTCACCAGCCATTGTTAGGTCAGCCCTGCAGTTCACCAGCCATTGATTGGTCATCCCTCCGGTTCACCAGCCACTAATAGGTCAGCCCTCTAGTTCACCAGCCATGTTAGGTCAGCCGTCCAGTTCACCATGGACCTGTCTTAAAAGGGCATCTATAGTGGGAAAATGAACTTTTTTTTTCTTTCAGTGAGTTCTATAATTCCCCACAACCCCAGAGTGTCTTCAGTTTTTTCAGATTCCCTCTCTGTCCTGAGATACACCAGTCAGAAGAATACGTGATTGCATTCCTCTACTCCTATTGAACTGTCAATCAAATCCCTGTGACGTGATCCCCCCTCCCTGCTCTGTAATAAACATAGAGATAAGAGCTTAGCAAGGGGTGAGAGGTAGCTTTGATGGTAGATATAAGGCTGCACTTACTCTCTTCTTAATAGCTTTCACTGATTGATGATGGGTCACAAAGAGAGAGATCGTAAACTGTTACTGTTCTCCTCTTCCATGTCTCCGCATGCTTTCTATTGCGTGGGTGTGTTTTTCAAGATGTTGAACTTTTAAGTCCTACTGCACATGATAAGATTGTCGGTTAGCCGGAGTTGAGACATGGAGGAGGTAACAGAGGGGAGTGGAAGGGGGGAGTGCTGCACAGAGATCTGACACCATGGTTAAACAGAGTCACTGACAGAGATAGGATTAAGGCAGAACAGAGCACATGAATTTAACTTTGCAATGGGCCAATGTGTTTTTTTCACTATAGATGCCCTTTAATGTATGGTGAAACTGGAGGTCTGATTTAACAATGGCTGTTGAACTGGAGGGCTGACCTAAAGTGGCTAATGAAGATAAGATCTTACCTAACATGGCTGGTTAACTGGGGGAAAGACCTAACAGTGGTTGCTGAACTGGAGGCTATGCTTGTGAAGGTTCTCATTCATCCAGGTCACGGTATATCTGTTGTATTCATTAGACAACTGGACTTGAAGTTTAGTTCTTGAACATGTTTCATCTGACTGGCTTTCTCAATTCAGAATGAATTGTACAAGAATACATAATTGCCACAGATTCTTGTACAAGTCTGAATTCTGAATTGAGAAAGCCAGTCGGATGACTAGCGAAAAGTCCAGTTGATCTAATTGAATACAACAGATAAACTGGAGGGCTGACTTAACAGTGACTGGGGAACAGGAGGGCTTACATGATATGCCACATGGAAGATGGTAATATATGCGTCAAATAGGATTGGTAATGTAAGTGCCCCTGGACATAGACTGGGAAATAGAAGTGTCCATAGTGAATGATATATAGCAGTGCCCAGCCCACAGAAACTAGTAAATATCAGAACCCACATGACTGGTAAATATCAATGCCCACAGAATGTGACTGGTAAATAGCAAGTAAAGATAAGCATGATCAGCTGTTTAAAAGACCGAAACTGAACGTGTTATAAACACTGATCATGTGTACAGTATCTTTTACTTCATATGTGCAATCATCTGTTTAGAAACAGCTGATCAGGGATTTTCTTGGGAGGAGAGAGTTTAATGAATATCGGGAGGTAAGACATTTTTCCTTTACCTCTCATTCTCGATTAAACTAAACATTCTAAGGGAATTTTGCGAGTGGAGATACATTTTAATGAAATTGGAAATGCAGCTCTTGAATTGAGGCCCATTTAATGGAAAATTATGCTGCCACAAATTGCCATTTGAATGCCTCTATCACAAAGTGTGATTCAGCTAACTACTCTTTAGTCATGCCTGCGCACTGAAGGAGAGTGGTGAGCTGTTAGCTGCTGCATGATTAAAAGCTAACTGCTCCTGTATATGGTTACTCAGAAAGGTAGAAAATGATTTTCCTATTTACCTTTTAAATAGCAAAATGTTTTAGTATAGTATTTCAGGTTGAATAAAGACATACTGTACATCCATCCACTTCACCCACTCGCAATACCCACATTTCCTGTCTAGCTGTTGATCTAGAGGAAGGCAAAAAAAAAACCACCAGAATTATGAAGAGGGAAAAATTCCTTCCTAAAGTAAACAACACATATTTCTAAGAACATGGACACAATCAGGAGGCGGGTGGGACTAGACCCATTTTATTTATTTTAAATAAACAGAAACTAAGGAAATAATGCAAACTCATAATCCACAACATATGCTTCAGTCCCCCAATAACCCTATCATTGACCCCACAGATCCCCCACAGATGCCCCAGTTACCCCACGATGTCCTAGTCCCACAGATGCTCAAGACACCAACAGATGTTCCAGTCTCCCCCAAATGCTCCAGTCACCCCAAAGGTGTCCAGTACCCCAGAGATGCCCAATCTTACAAAGATGTCCCTGTCCCCAGATGCACGAGTTGCCTCACAGATGTCCCAGCAACTCTACAAATGCTCCATTCACCCCACAAATGCCCCATTTACCCCACAGATACACCAGTAACCCCACCGATGCTCAGTCACCCCACAGATGCCCCATTCACTCTATCGATGTCCCAGTACACCACAGGGTGCCCCAATCCTCCACAGATGTCCCTGCCCCCCAGATGGCCCAGTTGCCCCTTTCATTCCCCAGATGCCCAAGAAACCCTACAGATGCCCTATTAACCCCACAGATGCCCCAGTAATGATACAGATACCCCATTAACCCAACAGATGCACCATCATCCCACAGGTGTCCCAGTCAACCACAGATGTCCAGTACCCCACAGAGATGCCCCATTTCTCCACAGATGTCCCTGTCCCCCAGTGCCCCAGTAACCCTATTGATGCTCTTTTATCCCCACGGTTGCACTAGTACCACCCAGATGCCCCAGTACCCCCACAGAAATGCCCAATCATCCACAGCTGTCCCTGTCCCCCATATGCCCCAGTTACCCTAAAGATTCCACAGATGCTCCAGACCACCATGTTTCCCACAGAGATCCCAAAGTCAACCCCCAATTTCTCCCTAATGACTAAATACCTCATTAACCCACAGATGCACCAGTTACCCCACAGATGCCCCAGTAACCCTAAAGATGCCCCATTCACCTTATAGATGTCACAGCACCCTCACAGATGCCCAAATCACCACACACATGCACCAGCACATCCACAAAATGCTCCAGTCCCCCACAGACCTGCTAGTGCCCTCGTGGGTTGTGTGGCATGCTGTTATTGGATTTCCCAGGTAGGCCAGTCCAAACTGTCATCATGTGCAGACCCATAAGGCTTTTCAGAAACATAAACCTGGCTGAGTTAAGTGGGGTAAGTTTTGATCAAAATGGAAATTTTGATCAACACTGATATTCATCAATTTTTTTTTTTTCTCACCATTTTTCACCTTTTTCACCAAAAATAATACATCACAATGCAGTTAACAAGTGCTCTGTAATTTGAATAGCTTACATTTTTTTTAATGAGTCACCCCTAAAACTATATAATTTTTATAATCTACCCACCTTCAGCTACATAATGATGCCATTAACATGAAAAGAAAAAAAAATCCCACTAAAGATTATTCTCACACATGTCCTGAATCAAATAGTATGCCACATGCCTGGGTGTGCACAAAACACAGCCACTGAGTAACCCCAAAGGGGACCAAAGCATAAGAGCAGTTACAGAAAAAATACAACCAACCTTGTAACAGCATTTACTTTTTCATATAGTTTTGATGATAGAAAACACACCAAACCAAAAAAATGGGTAAATATGTAATTCTTCACACACAAAAACCAAAAAACAATCCATTGCTTAACATTTTTGGATGGTTTACAAGAATGTCTCAATGTGTTTTTTTTTGTGGGTGAAATCTGGTACATGAAACATCACAAGCCCCCCTTTTAGTGCTATCAGTGGAATACTCGAATGGTACTGAGAGATGCACACTTACTGATCCTAAAAATTCTATCAACTTTTTCTAATGGTACCTGGGCAGAATTTTCTGCAAGCTGTCAGTGTGTGACAGCTTACTATAGCACATACTGAACTGTGATTTTTCTGTAGATTGTAGTTCAGTAGCTCATTGGACCACCAATGAAGAGCAGGGGGAAGCGTAAGGTAGACCCCAGTGCAGACAGGAAGTCTTTTGAGGTCACTAGGATGTCCCTTACTGTACAACGCAGAAGAAAGCCAGCTCCTATGAACACTCCCAGAGCATATTTTTTTTAGTAATCCTTAAAGTGCTGGAATACACGGTGTACAAACTTTGGGATTTATGTCCTTTGATATGGAGATCATACGTCTGTGACATTTTAAGGGTTAAAAAGGGAAAGAGTGTATTAATGCCAAATACCTGCATCTTGATTGCATTCAGCTGTGCCACAGACCTAATCACTCTGATTTCTCTTTAATGTTTTAAAACCCACAATACATGCAGATACTCACATTAACAGAACTTTGTGCAGCCTTTCAAGTTTGTCTTTCCCTTTCTAGTTTCCATGTTAAAGGAACAATAAAGCCAAAAAAAGAACTATTTGCCATTCGTTTGTATATTTTACAGGGAGATGAGAACGCTTATTCTCACCTCCCTGTGAATAATATTACGCTGGGGGAACTGGACTTACCTTACCGCCGCTCCACTCGCAGCCGCTGAAACAGCTGTTCTCTCCAGATCACGCACCCTATCTTTTGTATTGGCGCACATGTGCCTAAGATAGGGCGTGTGGTCAGGAGAGAGCATCTGTGAGTGAATGAGCGGCTGGGTGGATCGGCGGGTAAGGTAAGTTCCAGGTTCCCCGAGGTAATTCACAGGGAGGTGAGAATAAGCGTTCTCACCTCCCTGTGAATAATACAAACAAATGGCAAATAGTTCTTTTTTAGTGTCCCTTACTTTTCTGCAGACAATACTTTAATCTATTTTGAAAATAAGTAAAAGTAGTTAAAGGAAATGTTCAGCCTAAAAATAATTTTCTTTTAAAATGCTTATTACCCACTAAAAAACCTCACTTTCGCAAGGTTCCAAGAATTCAAAGATCCCCCAGAACTTACTTACCTGACCCGATCCCTCGCCGCTTCTACTCCAGGCTGGTGCTGACAGCCGCTCCACTTCTAGTTTCGGCTGCCATTTAGGGCGCAACGGGACGTCACGCCCAATCGCTTAACAAGCCGTGACCAGAAAGAGAAGCAGCAGGAGGCAGGGACTAGACGGCGAGGGACTGGTCAGGTAAGTAAGTTCTGGGGGATATTCTAGGAACCTTGGGAAAGTGAAGTTTTGGGGGGTAATAAGCATATTAAAAGAAACTTAATTTTAGGCTGAACTTGCCTTTAAATGTATACTGTGAGCAATAGAAATGAACTACAGTTTCAGCTTTCGTGAAATCAACATTTAGGTAGAAACTATAAAATTTGCTCTGGAACTGCCAAAATCTGGACAGTGAAAACCAGGTTTTGATCTTGAAATTTTGCAGTTTCCCAACATGCAACTGCATAGATTAGCTATGTAAAGAATAGGAGGAGAGCAGAGCAACAACAACAGCAACAAAAAATATTACAGTGATAGATGGTAAGAATTAGTTTCTAGTAATGGGCAATAAAAAAAAACAAACAAACAACAACAGTTTTTCCAGTGTAACGTACCCTTGAAATTTCAGCTCACTAAACTCAATAGCAGGGAATAGCAAGGGGAAAGATCTTTAAAAATTATTTTTTTTATTTGTACCCCCTTTTGTGAGGTATGCAAAAGGAAGCATTGCCACTGCATGCTGAGCATGATACCTTCTATATAATAATAAACACCCTTTTTTCTTAGAGATTCAGAGACCAATTCAAGAAATATTATCGAATGTCAACTGCAGAAGCTCGAAAGAAGCGTGCGTGTGAATGAAGGTATTTAGTTCAAGTTGTAGATATTTGTAGTGTTCCCCAGACTATTTCCCAGGCCAGTTACAATAAGTAACCATTGCTATTTTAACTTTATTTGTCCCCACTGACTTTAAAGGGTCTGGAAATTCAACCTGAATTGAACCTGAAATTGCAGATGTGCATGCTTGCACATTGACTTCCCCCCTTCCCTGCATTAACTGCCACCTTCTAAGCTTGTGTGGTCTCTAGCCTGGATCCTGGGCAATCTTATATTATTTACTAACATTAATCTCTTTACATTAACGAGCACTAGAAGCCAGAGTGCACCCTTAGTGTACCAAGGCCATAGCCCCCCTCCTTCATTGCCAGAGTCCCCTCTTAGTGTCCTAAGGCTATAGCCCCCTCCTCCATATCCCAAAGCAGAGTCCCCTCTTAGTGTCTCAAGGACAGAGTCCCCCTCTGTCCCAAATAGGTTCCCCCTCTGTCCCAAATCCAGCTCCCCCTCTGTCTCAAAGCCAGGGTCCCCCCCCCTCTATCCCAAATCCAGGGCCCCTGCTGTCCCAATACCAGGGTCCTCCCCTCTCCCCAAATCCAGGGCTCACCCCTGTCCCTGTGTAATTGTTGTGTTCTGCCTCCTGTGTGTTTCTCCTCTAGTGGTGAGCCATTTGGAACTGCAGGGACCATCTTACCATCTGCCTCTAGTGGTTAGCCATAGGAACTGCAGTGACACACAAATCACATAATCAGCTCTGGGATTTTATAAAATATTCAGGGTTATCAATAAAGTTCTTATCGTTTAAAATGGTGCTAATTTTGCCCCAACCAATTAGATGTTAGCTTTCAAATGTTAAATAAGATCATTGATTGGTTGGGGCAAAATTAGCACCAACGTTAAGAACTTTTATTGAATCTCCCTGATAGATATTATATTATGGATTATATAGCGCCAACATCTTCGTGGCGCTTTACAATTACATAGTAATACATTACATACAAGGTAATACATGTTATACAAAGTCATATATATAGGTTGCGGGAATCAGTAGGCTGTAAATAGATTGTTGGTGAAAGGCAGGTTGGATCATATTGGGTAGTAAGGGGGTAATGTCTATCAATCACTGTGCGTAGACTTTGTAGCAATACTGGGGCAGAATTTGTACCAATCACTGTGGGCAAACGTATGTACTAATCACTGTGGGCGGACACATGTACCAATCACTGTGGGAAACAGTCAATGTGTCCACCAGCCAGTGTTACGCATCCTCCAATTCACCAGTCAGCAATGTCAGCCCTTCAGTTCACCAGTCAGTGTTAGTCAGCCTACCACACCCACCTCCACAAGCCACAGCCACTTTCCCAGATGAAGCCTGCCACACTTACCACAGCTGCAGCGTGGCATGCTTAGCCTATAGGTTCCATTCAAAAGTTCTTTCAGGTGCCAAAAAAACCTAGACACAGAAAATGGTTTTAAATACTTCCTAGTAAGTTGCATTTATGTAGATGTAAGAAGTAGATTCAGTAATTACAAAGGCTTAAAAGTTGTTGCCAGTACAACCCCAGCCAAGCTTCAAAGCCTTGCGAGCATGTGTAACTGTTTGCCACATCCCCTGTCCAACTATTCACTGTCTCTATGCAGACAGCCTCACACCAATTTGAAGTCCTGCCTGGTTTGCAGACAGCTTACCAAGAACAATACAAAATAGTCATCAGATTTTTTTTTTTGTGTGTGTTTCCATTCTGTTTCTCAGCAAAATATATATTTTCTAAATTACCGTAGCTGTAATCTTTCTATTAGCTCTGGTAAATTTTCAGACCAATGCTTTACTTTTAGAAACCACAGTCCATGAGTTTGCCAGTTCCAACTTGTGAATTTGTTGGTTTTTTTCATTGCTTGATAGGAAATAAACTACAAATATTACTTTTTGTTTTTTGTATGAAAATCAAAGGAATGTGTTCAAAAACAATAGTACACTGTTAAATCTCTGTTCTGTGTCTGAAAAGTAGGATCTGCGTAACATGATCTGTGTGTAACGGAGAATTTGTGCGTGTCATCTTCTAGGGGGCATGGCTGTAACCTCTTGTTTTGTAACTTCAACCACTTAATAACACCAACACAAAAAAGGGGATTATGGGAGCTTACCGCTAGTACCCACAGGGTATTTTCATAAATGAACCAACAGAAATAGCAAAGGTAGAGGTGAGAACGTTTGTTGTATTCTTGTAAATGTGCTGTGTCATTTAGAACAATGTTGCCTGTAGGCTTTAATTCCCTTAATGGAAAAGCAGGAAATATTGACAGTTGAGTGGGGGACCAATAAATGAGGCAGAGATTGGCCACGTGGCAACAAAATGCTGAAAGCAGAAAAGTTCAGAAAGTTATACTGCTAAACCTTTCCATCAATTTAAATTCTCACGATTACTAGAGATGTGATCCTTCATTTTAAAGGTAAGATGGAAGTGCTCTTATTCAGTCTCGTACGCTGATTGGATAATAGCTGATTTAGCAGAATCAATGATGTCGGCAAACTGTTAGGAGGGAGTTACTGTTGCTCTTTTGAATCAATCAGCCCCCACTTTTTAAATTGTATTTTTTTTCATAGAGAGGCACAGATGGATCATTAATAGGTAAAACCCAGACAATTAATTTAGATTTAACGTATACGGAGAACACAGTTTCCTTTAAGAACTTGGTGAACATGGTGAGAGGCTCATTTGCAAGAAAAAGGCTTTAAGTTTGTGGGCAGTCGCATGGTCAGGGCCGTTAGATTAATCCGCAAGGAAGGATCAGCGAATGACCACCAATCAAATGTCTACACACGTGAGATCTTGGCCAAAGCGAAATTTGCAGTGTGAATTAAGCTTTGCTTCCTCATATAGTAAGGAGTGTCACCACACCACTGGATTTCAGTAGTTTTCAGTCCAGATGCCAAAAATTGAGCAAACGTTTGCCGATGCTATTTATCTGCAACATCAGATGTTGTCTATGTTATCCTGCAATAACCCATTATAAAATATGATTGGTTGCTGCAAATTAATAACATGTACAAAATTTTGCACCACTTATTGCATCAGCCCTCATTGTCTATATTGCTTGATTGGGAAAAATGTAAGCTGGATTGCGTTGCTCCCAAATTCTTATATAGGCAGCTGGATAACAGCCACGAATAGCTCTGCCCTGAAAGTCACAGTCACACCCCCAAATCACAGATATGCCTCCAAACATCACAAACATGCTCATATTTCATTAGGCCCTGTCCACCCGGGCTCCTTCAAACCATGACAGTACTGGGGAAAACAGGATGTATGTTAGGTATTGGATTGCTCTGCACTTGTTTCATTCACCTTCAGATAGTGAAGGTTCTGTGCATTGCATAAGGCTAGATTCAGAGAACGGCGTGCAACATTCGTGCAGCGTGTCACCACCGGTGTTGCTGGTAGGAAAATGCTGCATGCATCTGGAACCGCTAATGAAAACGCTACAGGAACAGTTTGTCTAAATCTAGCCTAAAGCTGTGTTAAGATCAGGTTCCCTTTTTAACCTCCCACTGCATTTTATTGTTTTTGTAAGTGTAACTAATGTGGGACTGTGGCAGATTTAAAGCAATTTTTAGGAAATTTGGGCAGAATGAAAGCAATATCTAGGCAACTGGGCAGATTAAAAGCAATCTTGTGGAGCTTGTGACATATTGAGCCTGAACATACATAAAATTACAAAGTTGTGTAGCAGTTCTTTAAAGACATGATGGATGGCTATAACAAAATCAATGCAGCCTGCATCGTGTTTCTATTACAAATATCAACCAGCCTTTCAGAAAGCAGATTTTACATGTGTTTTTAAGTTTAAAGAGAAAGAGAGCCACGTACCGCATTAAGGGGAGGGGCGGCATGACCAGGAGAGCTGCCCAGCGGGGATTGGCCGTTTAAATGTAAACAGGCGGGGGGGAGTAGGAGGGGCTGCAGAGCACGGGAAAAAGAAGGGAGACCTGGAGTCACTGCCATTTTGCCATTCAGCCACAGGGAATGGACATCCCACCTACCAAACATGGACGCAGAGGCACTCTGGCTGGGTCGAGAGGAAGCGAGGCAGCGTGGCGACTCCTGGTTTGATGGATCTACCCAAGGCATCAGGCATGGGCGGCAATCCTACAGTCCCAAGGGAAGGAAGAGGAGCTCACGGCGCCCAGGACCGCCCCAATGCCTGAGCCCATCACAGACCGCACCAGGAGGGGAGAAATCCCCAGTCCCAGTCGTCGCAGGCAGCAGAGGACAGCAGTCGGCGGCCTTTAGGAGCGGTGGAGGCGCAGCCCTTCCAGCGTGGCAGTGCTCCCCACAGCAACCGGCGAAACAGAATGGTAAGTGCGGCCGCAGGTTCGGTGAGGTGCACTACCAGGGGTCGGGTGGTTCAGCATAGGAACTCCTTCGGGTACTCCCCTCCACTCTCTCTGACAGCGCACGGCAACTCCGCTTGGTGGAGGAAACAAGGTGGACACGCCTCCTCCCAATATCCAAAACAGCACAATGCGGCAGCACCAACTGAGGTAGGCCCGTTGGCAGCCCCACCTCCAAAAGGTTTAGGCCCTCTCAGGGGGTGGGACCCCTTCCATCTGTACCACCGGAAGTGGCAGCCTAGGGGGTACCAGTTACCTCACAGGCTAGGAATACCCTGTGAACACCGCTGGCAGGCAGGAAACCTGTGCAGGGCACTTTAATAGCACAAAGGGGTCCTAAGGCAGAGAATCCTTCTCCCCCTTTGTTTTGTCCCCCACAAAACAAGAACACCCGGACAGGAATTTGGAGCACTCTGGTTCGACGGTGCTAAAAACAGCGTCCCTCCCTATGCATCAAGGACCACTCAGATACCAGCGCTGCAGCATCCACAGCAGCAGGCCATGCGTACAGAAAATTCCCGGATGTTCCCAGGCTCAATGCAGGTAACTCCGTGCATGCGCCCAATAGCTCACATACCCAGTCACAGGGGTTTAACAGGGACACAAGACATGACAGGTAGTGGAGGTCCAAGGTTTCACAGTGTTGTATCAGGGCTTAGGCAGCTCCTTTTTCAGTTAGAAAGGGAAAGAAGCCAAAAGGATAACATAGCTGACCAGGGTCAGGGAACCAAGCGAACAGGGGGAACCGGGGACAGGACTAGTTTTACAGGTATCTAACCCATTGCCCATTCTCAAGGACAAAGCCAGGACTTTAAGGCTCAAGGTATTCCTGTTTCGGCAAGAAGTCACATGTACTTGTGTTTCGAAGGCCCCTGGGTCACACCTTAGGAAGGGAGTAAAAGACAAAATTGGAAGTGGGAATATGCAGACATATTCTCTCTCCCCCCATGGACAGATTTCCACTAGAAAAATGAGACAGGGTTAAAAGAAGGCAGGTCAGAAGAAGAGGAAGCAAAACGGCACTGCCATCTGATTCCAAGAACTTTTGAAACTGGTTGCAGGATTTACCATATTAGGAGAGTGTCATTGGAGAAAAGTACCCGGAGAAATGCTCAGCACTGTTCTGCTACCTTGACACATATGGGAAGCCACAGAGTGTACGTGGGCAAGCATGGCTCCGGTACGGTGAACAGTTTCCGGCAGAGGAGGGCAGTCCACTTTGAGCTAAACTGGGATCACAGGGACATTACCCTCTGGATGAGGGTAATGAACAACAAATGATTGCAAGTCCCAGTATCATCATTAGGAACGCAGTCGTTTCTTGGGGGGAGTGGACCATCTCCACACAGCGTACACGGGGCAGGGGGCGCAACACTCCAAAAAAAGGGCGTCTGCTGGCTGTTTAACGACAGCGAATGCAAGTGGGGTACATTGTGCAGATTTCTGCACAAATGTTCCTTATTTGCGGGCTCCCACCCATAGAGCCGATGTTTCAAGAGGGAAACAGTCAAGCAAGCATAGGAAACACTGGAAAAGGCAAGAGATTAGTGAAGTTAGAGGTGATGTATCCATGGCTAACTAGATACACCAAACCGTGAAAAAGCTGTTCGCTTCTGGAAGGTTTTAGAACAGGTTTAAAATCCCTTCCAAATTCAACGGTCCCGGATCCAACATAAAAATCTCCATTCAATAGCAAAGAACCCAGACAAGTACGAAACAAATTACAAAAAGAAGTCAATTAGGTCGTATGGCGAGACCATTTAAGGACCTCCCATTCAGTAATCTGGTAGTTCCTCGTAGGTTTAGTCCCAAAAAAGGAGCCGGCATGTTTTCAGCTTATTCATCACCTCTATACCCTCATGGAGCTTCTGCAACGATGAAATAGACTGAGAGCTGGTTCATGTCAGCTACGCTCTTTCGATAAAGCCATTCGGCTAGCTAAGGCAGCCAAAAAAGGTGCATTGCTTGCAAAGACTGACATCGAATCAGCTTCCATGTATTTCCAGCACCCAGTCTCCATTTGTGGGTTGTGATTCAAGGAAAATACTATGTAGACCATGCACTGCCCATGGAATGCTCGATATCATGCGCATATTTTGACAGCTTTAGCTCATTTGTCGAGTGGGTAGTCTGCCAAATCAGGTATTTCATCAGTCATCCATTATTTGGATGACTTCATTATGGTGGGTCTGCCGATTCTCATATGCACTAATTTGATCTACACTATGCACAGGATCTGAGAGCAATTGGTATCCCTCTGGCGCCCGAAAAAACAATTGGCCCCACCACGTCACTTAGCTTTTTGGGCATAACTATTGACACCACATCGGATGCCAAAGTGGCGGATCTTAAGAATCGGTCGCCACTACCATTTCTGCAAAAAGGTCACCCTACGACACAGCTGCAATTCTTGTAGGGAAGCTAGATTTCAAATGCCGTGTTATCCCATGGGTAGGGAAATTCTCCCGGCAGTTGGCGCAAGCCACAGCAGGGATAAAACGGGCCATCATTTCATAAGGTCACACCGGAGATGAAAGCAGATTTAGCGGTTTGGCAAAAACTTGTCAGAATTTAATGGAAAAATGTACTGGCAGGCAGAAATCCTGCGGGCGGCAGTTTACAACTATATATGATGCAGCGGGTCAGTGGTTTCAGGGCCTATTTCCTAAATAGATGGTATGCGGCAACATGGCCAGAAACTTGGAAGTCATCCAAATTGGTAAAAAAATCTAATGTTCCCTAGCGTTTCCCATTTTAGTAGCCCGGAATTATGGGGCCCACTGTTACAAGACAGAGCAGTATTATTTTGCTCTGACAATTTGGGAGTTGTACAGGCCATTGACAGCTTCGTTTTCCCTGTTCTAGCTCTGTTAAGATGACTAGTGTTCACATGCTTAAAACTTAATATTAATGTCAGAGCGGAACACATACCTGGTGTCTCTAATGAGATCGCTGGCGCTTTATCTCGTCTACAGCTGGACAAATTTCGGTGGCTGGCCCTGGAAGCTGGCCCCCTCAACCTGGCAAAGTTATGAAAGGGTATGGAAGAGTGGTTTCATCTAGAAGAAGTAGGTGGGACACTAGCTGAAGGGGATAGGTTTGACTTAGTGTGGTACCTATTACTGCTTTTTGAACGGGGAAGCTCGGTTAGTAGTAGTTTGAACACTAGCTGCATTAACATTTCTATTCAAAGCGATGGGTTGGAGGACTCCCACAAAGAATTTTCTGATTAAGCAAGTTTTGGTGCAGGGATCATTCCCATACAGCCATCGAGAGGGCTAGGGTTAAAGTTAACAAAGCGGTTTCCAAATTTGTAAGTCTAAACGGGGGTTTAGTGATCAGGTATTCAGACGTAGAAACATGATTGGTCACTTTTTGCCCAGACGGAGTGCACCTCACGGAGGTAGGTACCGACTTGCTCAACAAACTCACAATAGGGTCCTCTGCCTCGTCCAAACGTGGGTGCTCGCTTCTCTAGGTAATCCAACCCTTCTAAATGGATATATGATACAGGAAACTGCAAAAAGCGAGGGTAGCACTCCAAATAAACTTTAATTTATTTTAGACCACACAACAATTCACAACCCCCGAAACGTTGTGATATGTTTTGTGGTCTACAATAATTAAAGTTTATTTGGAGTGCTACCCTCGCTTTTTGCTGTTTCCTGTATCATACAGACTTTTCAACCTTGGGTTACAGAAGGGCTTGAGCGCGGCTGTGAGGAAAGTGTGTAGTGACTTGGCAAGAAGGGGTTAACTATTGTTATTAGTTCTTGCAAAGGACCAATAAAAATACCATTCCACCCTGGAACAGTCCTATTGTTTATATTACGATTAGTGAAGCATGGAACCAGATCTCCTTTTCCAGACAATGTGGGGCCGAACCGTGCAAAAGTGTTGTGTGGGGAAAAAGGGGAAGGTAAGTGGTAAGTATGGGGTTGCAGCTTGGTGTTAGTGAGCAGGGATAGAACTTCCATGGTCAAGGTTATGATTGGTAGGGATGGCCGGTTCACGGACCCAAACCCGGATCCGCCGCGGATTTATCCCGTCCGCAAACAGCGGATTATTCCGGAATTTCCACCTTCCTAACTTCCGAACTGCGGATTTTTTTTTTCCGAAAATTTTCTAAATTACGAGGATCTCCGTGAGGTTCCAGATGCTGCTGCTGTTAGCGACGCAGCCTCCAGTATTGAGCAGGTGGAAGTGGACGATGAGGTCACCAATCGTCCATGGGTGCCCTCTGTGAGAGAGGAGGAGGATAGTGTCTCTGAGGGATGTCCCTCAGAGCATGAGCACGATCCTGAACCCAGAGGCAGGACTGGGGGCAGGGGCCGGGGCAGAGGCAGTGCACCTAGTGGTGCACGTGGAGGTACGGCACCAATGAGATCTGGTGCCAGTGCCCCACAGCAGCAGGTGACCTCTGCTCCGAGTGCCGGTGGCTCAGCGGTGTGGGAGTTCTTCTCACTGGCTCCAGGTGTTATTAGTTCTTGCAAAGGACCAATAAAAATACCATTCCACCCTGGAACAGTCCTATTGTTTATATTACGATTAGTGAAGCATGGAACCAGATCTCCTTTTCCAGACAATGTGGGGCCGAACCGTGCAAAAGTGTTGTGTGGGGAAAAAGGGGAAGGTAAGTGGTAAGTATGGGGTTGCAGCTTGGTGTTAGTGAGCAGGGATAGAACTTCCATGGTCAAGGTTATGATTGGTAGGGATGGCCGGTTCACGGACCCAAACCCGGATCCGCCGCGGATTTATCCCGTCCGCAAACAGCGGATTATTCCGGAATTTCCACCTTCCTAACTTCCGAACTGCGGATTTTTTTTTTCCGAAAATTTTCTAAATTACGAGGATCTCCGTACAGGTCGACACTGCTTATAAACTAGGCAACTTTAGGTTATCAGGCCGCAAACAATGCGCACACAGGATTTTAACATTAAAGGTACAGTGCCTCAGCTCATATCTCAGGACTTTACCAGGATTTAGGATCACGGGACTGCTACCTACAAACCTGGACTATCCAGTCTATTCGGACTATGGAACTAGCCTTGTTGCTAGAAATAATGCCAATAATGTTAAAATACAATGAGACACGTGCATGCATTGCCAGAGTTGGAATCTTTAGACAACGGGGTTTCCTAAGACAGCATTGGAGCACTCTTAAGCTGAGGCCCACACTGAGCGCTTACGAGCTGCAGAAAGTGCAGGCTCTGATTGCATGAAAAAATGAGGATCGCGGTGTGCAGCGCATGGTAATCGCGATTGGTCGTGCTTAAAAGAACTCGAGTGTGGCCTAGGACCTTAAATGGCATGTTGGCCTTTAAAACAAAAAACTGGACAATTGTTAGTCCATGACCCCAACCCAAAATGATATATTTTACACTTGTAACCTGTTACTAACCAAATTTATGGATTATTATTGTCCCTACCTAATATAGCAGAGTAAGTTGGCCCCTCTCTCCACGCAGTCAATGAGGCGTAATGCTGACATCACAACCAATGATTGACTCTGTTTTACCTGCTGCCTTCTCTGGACACCTGCTCAAGCATGTGATGTAAAAGCTTGACCGACGTGGGATGGCAATACCTTTGCTGGAAATTTACATTATAAAATATAGAAAACGGTGGTCTCCTACAAGTGTCTCGATTTAAAAGAGCTCTTTTATATCTTTAAGCAAACCTAGTGTGACAGTCAATGAGGTAATTGCCCCCCCCCCCAAATAAAAAGAAAAAATCTTTTCTGAAAGCTATTTAAAGCCCACCATTTCTGTCACATTCCTTCCTCTATCTAGTTTCTTTTCCGGGCTGTGGGCTAGCTTTAATAAGATGTTTTGTGGGCAGGGCTTATGATGCAGCAGGTGATTGTTCTGGTACGCAGTAGGATACACTTGGCATGCTCAGTGCCTCGGTGGGGGTGGGTGGAGCAAAGTGTGGTGCTGTGCTAGCTGGAAACACCTCTATACTGCTGTAAATGGGCTAGTCTGCAATACAAGCATGATTTGGAGCATTTTAAAGGTATAATGTGCTCTTTAAGGGCAATTGTTCAGTTACCTGCCTCAACTCCAAACTGAATGTATTTTGACACTTTATACTGCATACTACCTAATATTTAAGGATCTTATTGTCTCTATTCTGCCAGAGCAAGCTGACCTCTGCTCTAGCAGCCCTCAAGGCTGTTTTTATGACAACTGGACATCACAGCAATGATTACTGCTGTTCCTTTGCACTTGCTAAAGTTATAAAAGCTCATTGGCAGAAGGAGGGGGGCAGATTCTTTGCCAGAATAGAAGGAAACATATAATAAATATCTAGTACAAATGCATATGTAATAAACTTGTAATAGCAGTGGTATTGGGGGCCAAATAACTATCAAGGTCAATCGTTTTTGTTGTGTATAGTATGTATAGTATTTTGAGGTGGCATAAAGACATAAGTCCATCCGTCCAACCCATCGAGCAAATCCTCATTTCCTGCCTAACTGTTTGTCCAGAGGAGGCAAAAAAACACCACAAATTATGGAAGGGGGAAAAGGAAAAAATCCTTCCGGACCCCAGTGGCAACAATCGGAAATTCCCGATCATCTACTTTATGAGCAGCCAGTAACTTGCAACATCCTGTTTGCAGAAACTCATCCAGCTTTTTTTTGAAACTGACCCAATGAACAGCCATTACAACGTCCCACTGGAAGACAGTCATAGCCTACCGTGTCACAGTGAAAAACCCTTTCCGAGCTTGAAGCAAACCTTTCTTCAAGTCTTAAGGGATGTCTTGTGTCCTTTGACATGTTCTATTGCGGAACAATGCCCAGATCGTTTATTGTATGGCCCGTTAAGGATTTATACACAGAAATCATATCCCCACGCAAAGCGCCTTTTCTCCAGGTACATTAATTGTAACTTTCAGTCTCTCTTAATATTCAAGCTCCCCAATCCCTTATTATTTAGTGGCACTTCTCTGAACCCTTTCCATTCAAAGATGTCCTTTTTGTAACAGGATTCCAAAAAGCACTGCATATTCCAAATGAGGCCTTACCAATGACTTGTTAAAGAGGGAGAATACATTTTCCTCCTTGAATCTTACCTCGCTTTATAAAGACAGTACAATGCTGGCTCTGGCTGGTGCTCGCCTATGGCCTGCTTGCATACCTTTAAGTTGTATCACAAAACTCCAAGATCCCTTTCCAACAGGGAGTCACTAACAAGAGCCATTTATAGTATAAGTAGCACAAGGACAAATGCTTACCTTGACATTTTCAATGAATTTACATCGCACTTAGCGCCAATGTGATAATCTATCTAAGCTCCCCTTGAAACGATGCAATCCTCTGAAGGTTTTTAATGTCTTGACAAAGATTTGTGTCGTCAGCAAACACAGAAACCTTGCTGACAAATACCCCACTTCCAAAATCATTATAAAGAAGATAAATAGAAGTAGCCCCAACAAAGAACGCCTGTGGCACCCCACTTAGCACTTTAGTCAATAATGATGAAGCCCCATTAACACTACTCTCTGCATTCCTATTCTTTAACAATGTTCTATCCATGTACAAAGGTGACTCCCCAGACCAACAGACCTTAGGCTTATTCATTAGTCGCATATGGGGGACTGCTATCAAAAGCCTGTTGCAAAACCAAGTAAACTACATCTACTGCTATACCAGAGTTAAATTTCTACTACTTCCTCATAAAAGCAAGCAAGTTAGTTTGACAAGATCTATTCCTCCTAAATCCATTGCTGGTTACTACGTATAATGCCAGTCTGGAAACAATACTCTAGAACATGTTCCCTTATTAAACGTTCCAGGATCTTCCCCACCACTGAAGTTAAACTTACAGCCTGGTCATTACCCGGCGTGAAGACACCCTTTTGAATATGGGAAAACATCAGCCCTTTTCCAATCCAGAGGCACACCACGCGGACATGAGGGAATCAGCAAAAATAAGAAACCATGGGCCTAGATAAAAACTGAACTAGCTCCTTAAGTACCGAGGATTTGTATTTTATCCGGTCCAGGAGATTTCTAATATAACTTATTTAGTTCTTTCTGTACCATATCATCGGTTAACCAAAGTGAACTTGAATTTGTATACCTTGAATTGCTCTATACTCTATGATATCTGTACTTGGATTTCATAGTGTTTATACAGAGGAAAACAAAATATTCAAGACATTGCGTTTATCGCATCTTCCGTAACTAACTTAGCCCCATTAATTTAATGGTGACCAAATTCTCCAGGTCCTCATCTTCTTATATTAATATACTTAAAAAAAATGGTTAGCTTAGTGATGCTGTCTCAGCTATCCTAAACTTCATTATAATTAGATAGTTTGATTGCTTCTTACACTCCTGTTAAGTTTTTATACTCCTAAAGGCCCCTTTCCGTTCCCTCGGCCTTAAAAGGTTTTTAAATGCCTTTTTCTCCTATCATTTGCCTCTTTACATCAGAATTCAGCCCCATGGGCGCGGATTTATTTTTTTTTACATGTATTCCCAAGGGTATAAATTAGATGTGAATGGCTTAAAATCCCTTGAACACAGTCCATTCTGTTACAGTTACTTTACCTGATAATACATTATCCCAGTCGACATTCTGAAAAGAGCTGCTTTAACCTGGAAATTTGCCTTCCGAAATTAAATGTCTGGTAACCCAAAGTGCACTTTTCTTCGATAACAACGTCCAAATGCCACTATTTCATGGTCACTATTCCCTAAGCCTCCAGTTACCTTTATATCTATAATGCGCTCCACAAGTAGATCTTACCAGATCCAACAAAGCTCCTTTTCTAGTAGGAACCTAAACCACCTTGTGAGAGAAAATTATTCCTGACAGCAGCAAATCAGGAACTCATAGCCGTTATCTGTGATGGCAGTTCCACCACACCAATATGTCTGGAGTATTGTTGAAGTCCCCCATTATGAGCACACTCCCCAAACTTTGCAGCCCTTGCCAACTGCATATGAAGTTGACTCACCTCCTCTTGCTGCATTTGGCGGCTTATAGCAGGACACCAATAATGGACGATTACCCCCTTTCCTGTGCCTAATTCCACCATATTGCCTCCACTTGATCATCCATATCACCATTATCTCTCTTGTAAATTTGGCTTCAAGTCTTTTTAACATATAAAAACTACTCATCCCCCTTCCTTTTTTTTCTGTCCTGCCTAACAAGGCATTATCCTTTCTATTTACAGTCCAGTCGTGAGAAACTGTTCAACCACGTGCTTCTGTTGCGATACCTATTACATCATAATTTCATTCATGCCATCATTTCAATTCACCCATTATTGTCAGCCAGGGATTATCGCCATTGCAAACATACATTTTAGATTATGATCTGTAATTTTTCGTACACGTTGTACACATTCCTCCCTATCCCCTATGCTTAGCCCCACGCCCCTTTCCACCTACACTGGCCTATCTACACCCTGCTTCATCCTGGACAATTTCTATCCCAGTGAGACTGCTAATACCTCCCCCCAAACAAGTTTTAAGAGTGAACATGAATTTAAATGGCATTGACCAAAAGATAGGAAACACAGCTAGTACCTATAACCCATTTAAAACCCAATTTTGCAAAGGGAAAAAAATGTTTTGGGGGGGGTCCATTTTTGCCAGCAAGTTGCTGAACAGACTCAAGTATAATGCTAAATCTTGATGATAAAGGCTAATTTCTGTGCCATCATGTTAAAATTTCAAATCCAAAACATAGTTTTCAAAACTAAAAGTTGAGGTCAAATCCAGTTTGATGAATAATGTGATGTCATGTGTTATAACTAGGGATGCTCCAGGCACTGGCGTTTGGGCCCGAGGACGCAGGATGTTGGTCGGGCCTGCCAACACCACAAATCTGGTTTGGCAGTCGGGATGGTGAGAAAGAACACACCAAAATGGTCTGTCACAATGAGGACAGCTGGGGGCGTGAAATGACCATTCTCATTAGCATACCCATACAATCCTAGTGTGAACCAAGGCTTCCTGCGGAGGAATGGCAATAGGGGGTTGCTGGACTGTGTTTGTTCCAGATCCTCCCCTAAGCCCCGGAATAGCAGGACTAGAGACTGGACATTATACCGGGGTACTGGTTTGGTGCCTTAATTTAAAAGTTTTTTGGTTTATGTTTATTTAATATAGATGCTGCAGTAATTTAAGTAAAAAGGCAACTACTATAAATAGTTAAGTGTTGGGGTTTTTTTTTTTTTTTGTACAGTACAAATCAAAAAATTCAGTATCAGTCGCAATTCTAGAGCTTAAAAGCAATATTGCATAAATCATTCCAGTGATAAATCTAAAATCCCTTATGTGCCTGACAATTAAGGCCAATACAGGTTGCTGACCAAACTAGATTACTAACTGATTACTAAAATCAACTGAACCTGATAGGTTTGTTCTAGAGATATTTTAATATGTGATTTTCTAGTATAATATATATTCTAACAAGAAACTACAAAAATAAGTATAATTAATATCTATCAGGAGATTTTATAAAAGTCTTAGTGTTTTAAAAATGGGCTAATTTTGCCCAACCAATCAGAGGTCGCTTTCAAAAAAGACATAAGATATTTACCTGGAATTAGTTAAACATAATCAATGAAACCCGCCATAATCAAGGGCTACATCTGGATGGGTGCCGTGGAGTCGCAGTGCTTCTTATGGGTTGAAGTGCGCTAACGATTTACCCAATCAGCATGACTATAAACCTAGGTGGGCCGACTTTAAACCCCTGGTGGTGGCCGAGACGGACCGACCGACGACCGTTCGTTCGTTCGTTCAAAGGGACGAATGTACAATCAGACAGGTCAGAAAAACCCACGGGACAATCATGCGTCCTGTTATGACCGCAACTCGATCGTGGTATGATGGACGTGGTGCTTGTGCTGCAACCGACAGTCCTCTTCCGACGTCGAAAGTCTCGAAACGCATGGTCGGTCAGGAGAAGAATCGGCAACGTCGTGTACCCGCTTTTATGGGTTTGAGGGAAGATTTTTTCCAAACCATAATTATATAGTGTGGGGAACAGCGGATGTTTTCAGAAATGGGGGGGTGTGTGAGAGTCCAATATATGTGAGAGTGGTTTCAAACTGTTATTGGGGGAGTTAGGAAAATAATTTTTAGTTACTTTTACTAAGGAGTGAGGGGAAAGGGGAGAGGGGTGGCTCTTAGTAATGGAGTTTTGGAGGAGAGTTGCTTCTCAAATATGGGGTGAGGAAAAAGTGGGGGGAACGGCATATTGTGGGAAGGTAATTATCTAGTATGAAGCAAAACTCTAAGACTCGTAAAATAACTGATTAGCAAGGTGTCAAGAAAACTAATTAAAGATAAAACAAATGCTATTATCGCAGCTCTGGAAGGGAGGAGTGGAGTGGCTTAGAGGGTCTGCGTGACCACTGCTCATGACTGCAGTTGTTACGCAATGATGCAGACAATAGCTGCGGGACTGAGGCTGTGCGTGACTGAGCGGTCGCATGACATGACACAATCGTGTGATTGTGTGTTATGTATGGACCTGTATCAATGTATCAATTTTTAATGCTTGGTTACATGCTACATACACTAATCAGATCTGATTGGTTAATGTAAGGCATGTAAACCAAGCATAAAAGTGACCAATCAGAAACGGGATTAGGGTTTTCTGGCCAAACTATATAAAGAGGTGCACTCCGCCTGCGGAACTAATGATGCCATCGCAGAGATGGCTGACGAAGAAGACAAAGAAGCGGCTGGCAACATCGGCTCCGCGTGAGTCTGCCTGGCATCGGCGACCTGAGTGGGGTTGGTGTCGACAGCCCGAAGACGTCGCACAAGGGCTCTTTTAAGAGTCGACCACTGGGGGTCCCGGGGTCGAGCTGGGGACCCTTAAGCCCCAAGGGCCTTGTCAGAGCGCAAGGGCACGCTGGTAAGTGCCGCAAAAGCGCCCTACAAGGGCCGGGGAGGGGTCCCAGGTTGAGCGCGGGACCCCTTAAGCCCAAAAGGCCCTTCCACCCTCCAAGCGGGGCCTTCCCCTCCCTCGCCAGTGGTGGGCAGGGGCTTGGAGGGGGCTGCTTGGGAAGGGGGTGTGCGTCGGAGGGGGGCGGCCCTTCCCGGGCAGCACCTCCTAGCCTCCTGTTCCGAGATTTGCCGTGAGCGGGAGGAAGGGTGGGAGGGGCCTGCTGGAAGCTCGCTGATAGGCGGGTGCGTCACTGCCGCCGGGGGGTTGGTGAGGGCGGAGTGGGCGGCCTCCAGGGCGGGTGCGACACCCGCGTGGGTTGCCTGCCCATCCCACGCAGGGAGGCTAGTATAGGCTGCTTTACCCCCTTCAATGGTGCCGAAGCAAAAACAGCCGATACTAGCTAGTGTGAAAAAGTTACCTGTCGCTTTATAAATAGAAGCGTCAGTAACAGGTAAGTATCGGTTGTGTGAAGAGTTAACGCCTCGTTACTTTTAGCGGCCATTTTTGGACATTCATAAATCGCGTGTTAAACGGATTTTGCATAAATGTCAGGGAAAACGGCCGCAAAATACGTAACGAAGCTTATAAATATGCCCCTAAGGTCTTTATGTAGAAACTGATTAAATTAAGCCTTACTGCTAGTGATTAAATCATATCTTAAAATCAATCCACCCTCAGGCAACATTCTTTTTTTTCAACTAGGGCACGGCATACTGCACGCCCAAACGCAATCGCAATAGCATGCGATTCAGGTGCGGTTTTTTGCGTTTTTTGCGTTGCATTTCTTCAATAAGTATAGGACAACGCATTGCGATTGTGATACAAATTCAGAAGCAAAACGCAATGCACGAAAAAACTGCGTTTTTTTTTTTGCGTTGCCACGTTTCAATGATTTTGGAAACACGCAAGCGCAAACGCCAAACACATCAGCAGGTGGCATAGCCCTACGGGTGACATTTCTTCATCACGACAAATAATCCCCAACCCCCCCCCACACACTCACAATATTCTATATCTCCCAAACACTGTGATATGATCTAATTACTTGGCATTGGTATTTGTCAATTTAAACTGATTCGGCTCGAAACCATCAGTGAGTTTCAAGGCAATATGTTTTTTCTTATTCTTCTCTATTTTCATGTTCATGGTATTAAAGGTGATGAAAAAGCAAATCAGATACGGTAGGTATTTGAGTTCACGAGTTTTTTTAATCAGTACAGCAGCAACATATAAGGTGTGGTTTCTGGAATTCTGTGAGTAGCTGGGGAATTGATCACAGTAGTTGTGTGCGAAAAAAAAATCTAACTATCCTTACAGTTTTACCTATATACCTAGAACTCAGGACAGCTTCCTATATTACCCAGGGTAGTATTTGAATCTATACAGCATGCTTGTCTTAGCTTTCAAACCAATGAGAATTAAGTTCTACGGTTATGCCAATCAATTAAAGCATCTTAATAAAAATAATCTTAATAGAGATACAGATCAAGCCTTGCACTGCCGTTCAAGTAAGCTAAAGCTTTTAACAATTCGTCCATAAGAACAGACACTTGTTAATAGACACCTATACCCTGTGCCATACTTTTACAAATTACCCTTTTAAAGGGCAGGTCACCCTTTAAAAAAACTTTGATATGTGGTGGGCTTGCTCCCCAGCCCAACCGAAGTATCTTTTTTGCAGAACTCCCGATAGTATTACCTTCCCTCTATCTCCGCCGCACTGCCCGGCCCTCGGCTTGCATGGAACTGCAAGCAGGGGGCAGGACCACGCAGCCGTGGTCTGGATTGGCCGAGAGGGCAACCCATCAAGGCGCGGCTGCTGGCAGTTCAGAATGTTGAGGAGAGAGAAAGGTAAGTAGAGTGGGGGGACTTTCGCCAAATAAAATTAATGCGGTTGGGCTGGGGAAGCAAGCCTACCACTTATAAAAAAGGTTAATGGTAGGGGGAGGGAGACCAAAAGGGGAGGGAGAGAGAGGCTGCTCAGAGCATGACCACAAAAACCTCTCAGAGGAAGCCTTAGAGGTGAAACAATCCCCCCCTGCTAGGCTCTTGGTGGCCAGGTGTCTGGACTTTGGAAGAACATTGCAGGGCAACCATGGATCTGGGATGTAAGGTAAGGATTTTTCTACACTACACAGTGGGTGCCATATTGGGTTAAATTAAATTTGGGGAGTGGGCATGGCCCTTTTAAAACTTTCCCTTATAGAAACAACATGATATGGAGGCTAGTGGGGAGAAATAAAGAGAACTTCGCCATAGCAATGTGCAATTAATTTCTGATCAGTGATTTCTTATTAATGCTTGGTGGTTGAGGAGTGGAATTATTCAACAAAACGCGTAGGCGGGAGCTATGTGTGGAATCATTGTTGCACTGGCTGTTTCTCAGTTGAGTGACGAAGTTGTTATTTTTGACCGTTTTCATAAAGCCTTTGATGTTTTTACTACCTTCAGACCAAAGTTACCTCTAATCTCCGGGTAATACCCATTACTACAATGTAATTGAAATGTAGCTGTGGATGTGGAATTAAATGTTTCTTAAAAAGGTCTGCTGTGCATGATGGGAATATTAAGTTTCTTAAAGGAATAGATTTAAATTTTAGATCTGTTAAAAGAAGGGATGGATTTAACAAGTAAATGCCGGATCTTCCACTACACGCTGCATGATCAAACGCCAGGTATTAGCTACGTTTAGAAAGTTGGGCCAAAAAAACAGCCGTGGCAGTTGCAATTGTATTAAGTAGCCACTAACGTGGTAGAATGTTTGACATGAGACTTTAAGACAGGAACTATTCCCTAGAGGTCAAATTAAAGAAACTGCATGTTGCGTTATTTCTATGAATTTTTTATTTATGATCTTTTTATAGTTTATAGTATTTGAGGTTGAATAAAGAGAAGTTCATCCAAGTCCAACCCATATAACAATATCCTCTATTGCTCGCTAAACGATGATCCGGAGGAAGGCAAAAAAAACCTCCACCAAATTTATGAAGGGGAAGGAAAAAAATCCTTCTGACTCCAAGTGGCATCGACACTCCGGATCTAATAACTCTTACTATATGTATCAAGACCAGTAATGCGGACATTCATTGTTTGCAGAAATCTCATCCAGCTTTTTTTTGAAACTGACCAATGAAATTGAACTGCAATAACACCACGAGTCACTGAATCCGGAAGACAGTTCCATGCTTTACCGTTCTCACAGTAAAAAAAAAAACCCTTCACGAGCTTTGAAGACCTAACCGTTTTTCTCAGTCCTAGGGATGTCCTCGTGTCTGCTGTATAGTTCTATTGGTGAACAAAATGCCCCAGATAGTCTTAGTGTAGGCCGTTATAATGTATTATACACAGTTAATTCAATCCACCACGCAAGCGCCTTTTCTCCAGCGTATAATTGTAACTTTTCAGCTCTCTTGCATATTTCAAGCTCCCCAATACCCCCTTATAATTTATAGTGCCCTTCTCTGAACCTTTCATTTCAAAGATGGTCCTTTTTGTACACAGGATTCCAAATTGCACTGCAGTATTCAAATGAGGCCTATTACCAAGGCTTGTGTAAAGTGAGAGGAGAATGGCGAAGAAACCATGTTTCTCCCTGAATCCTACCTTCTTATACAAAGGACAAAAACCAAAAAATGATGCTTGGCGTTGCCACCTGGCAGCTGGCCTGGTTGTTGCCTTGGTTCATCCACCAAACTCACAGATCCCTTTCATCGGGATTCACTGACCACAGAGCACATTTCTAGTATAAGTAGCAAAAGGATTTTTTTAAGCCAAGAATGTATCACCTTACATTATCACAGTGAATTCATCTGCACTTAGCAGCCCATTTGTACCAATGGCCAATCTATCTAGATCCACCCTGCCAAACAATTGCACATTCTCTGAAGGTTTTTTAGTGGTCGACAAAGTTTGATGTGTCGTCAGCAAACACAGAAAAGAAAACCTTGCTGACAATTACCCATACTCCAAATCTTAATAGATAATAGAAGCGGCCCCAAAACTATAAACCCTGTGTGAATTAGCTAGTCTATTCACACCATACAATTAGTCCATATGATAGGCCAATTCCACAATCCCGCATTCAAACCGCATCCCCAATATACAACTACGCTTCTGCAATCCTTATTGATTAACAATTTACTCATCCATGTACAAATGGACTCCCAGGCCAACAGACCTTTAGCTTATAAATTAGCGCCTATGGGGGACTGTTTATCAAAAGCCTTTGACATATCCAAAGTTTTAAACTACATCTACTGCTATGTGACAGAGTCTAAATTTCTATATATCCTCATTAAAGTCAAGCATTAGTGCTGACAAGATCTATTCTCCTAAATCCATGCTGTTACTATACTTTATAATGTCTAGTCTTTGAAAAAATCTAGATAGAACATTGTTCCTATTAAACTTTCCAGGATCTCCCCACCACGAAGTTAAAAACTCAGTTCCCCAAGCCGCAGTTCCCGGCCTAAAGGTTTTAAATGCCTTTTGTTTTCTTTCCGTTTCCATGTTACCCTTACATCCTCTAACTTGTTGTCATTGGCACCAATTGTAACTAAGACTGCGGGTCACACCGCGGAACCACCAATAATCTGCTACACATCCACCACATGCCAAACCTAGACACCAGGCGGCAACACACAGTTCGGCATGTAGCGGTCTTGAGACTGATTTACCCTATCTACCTTCCTTATAATGGAGTTCCCCTACCATAACCAACTGCTTGACATTCCTGATCTTCGTTCTCCTCCCTCTTATCAAGAGATGGCAGTCCCTTGGGTGCTCAAGGACTAGCCCCCTCCAATACGCAATTGCGAGGTGTCCTTCCTCCACTCAGTACCTAAGCGGCAATTGTTTTTTTGCATGGGCAATCTGGAAGAAGCCACCCAACCCTATTCGTCCCCACTTCCCCTAGAGTAACCCTAACAAAGACCCTCCCCCTCAACCTTCCCTGTCCACTCACCCACCTCTATAATGGCCCCAGCCAGTGCCTGCGACCCCCCGTTCTGCCAATTCCTTGCAATGCGCGCTCAAGCTGCACCTTTAGACATTCACCTCGCTTCCAAAGGGAACCCACTCCACACCGACACAGACATAGGTTCCCTGGAACCGCTGCTCAGTCCAGTTTCTTATACATGGTCAGGATGCCACATTGCATGGTCAGACAAACACTGTCCCTTCTAATACACCACAACGCAGCCAGTAGATGACGAACACACCACCTTGTTTAATGCGAACTTCTTGGTTCAAGTCCTTTGTTTACTATCGTCCAGAGTCTGTTTTGGTGAATGACATGACATGCAGAACTTTTTTGCCCTTGTTTTGAACTGTGATTTTTACCCAAGCAGAGCTAAAACAGTACACAACATGTCAGTCAATGCCAAATTACTACACTGGTGCCCCCCCCCAATTCCATCTGAAATCATGCAATGAGCTCATGTACATTACATTGACTAACCTTCCCAATACTCTGACAATATGTATCAGTCAAACAGGGGATATTACTTTACCTGATGCTTCCATTTACCATAAAACAAGGGTTGACAACCAAAAATAATGATGGTTATTTTATGTCACAAACGACAACCTGAGGCAACGGGAGGGTGGTTGTTTCACTGACACACCAAGTGAGGGTGATAAAAATTTAGGTTGGCTTTAATATATTCAGTCATATGCATACACACAATTAAGTGGCAAACAAAAAATTCTTGATTTCATTTGTTTGGAAACCCAATTTCTGGCATTATTTGAGATTGCAATGAAACAAGCAATTTCAGGTAACCCTGAAGCAAATTGGCCAGAAAATACTGTATGTTTGTCAAAAATGTGGCCCTAAAAAATAACTAAATTTCGTTGTGGGGAACTGAATACTCGGTAAAACTCATCATTTTTTTTTCCATCATACAACTCACTATAAAAAAAAAAAAAAATCATTAAACAGGCAAAGATTCTAAATATGAACAGATATTATGTACAATGAGTTTCTGCCTTTTTTAAACACGCTACTGTCGGTGGATACAATTATTCTAAGTGCTATGCTCACCCCTGGTGAGTGAGGTCCGGGGCCATGACCCAGGAGACCTATCGATCCTTCGGACCCATTCAGAATGCAATATTGTGAGGAGGCCTTATCCAACCATCATAAAATTAAGAATTAAAGACGCAAATACCGATCAACCTGTGACCGTCAACGCAGGTGTGTCCAGGTGGACACCCCCAGGACCCGTCGCCAAGGTCCAATAAGATTACAAGAATATCTTGTATAAAAGCGGGAATGATAATCTTCAAGAGAGAAATATATTATTCTCCCTCTTTACAAGGCACCTGCCCCATGCAGTTTTTGGTATCCTATTACAAAGGGGACATCTGGAAATGGAAGGCAGTGCTTCGAGGAAGGGCAACTAAATAATTAGGGCAATGGAGGGGTCGGACTATGCAGCGAGTTTATTAGACAGGTAGGGCTGCATGAGAAGAAGCGTCGATTAGGGCACAGCCAGACTGGCCTGCACACCGCACAATCAGGTGCAGATTGCATGTGCGATCCCGTGCATCAATTTTGATGGGTTTGCACTTTTCTTTAGAGACTGGGGAAATGAGAAGCATGCGATTGCGCAATAAGAAATGCAGATCGCATGCGTTTTGCGATGGCAAAAGGATGCGCAATCGCAACACACCTTGAAATTGCAATGATTTCGGGCGTGCGTTTTGCACAAAAACACACAAAATCACATAGTGTGGCCATAGCCCTCACATGGGGATATGGACCACATTTCTACAAAGATATTAATGGGGACATGACACAATAAAACTCTCGAGTGCATTGTTCACTATAATAGGTTATATCTGAGGACATGTGGACAGCCTTAAATGATTAAAAGAAAAAAAGTTTTATCTTCAGGTTTGGATTAGGAAAGTTTCCTTGTACAGTGTGAACGGTGAAACTTTTCACCGTTTGTTTTTGTTTCTAAAACAAAAAATATTGAGAATTAACTGGTTATTGATATTTTTACTGCAGTTTGGTGATCCGGGATACTTTCCCAATTGCCATTTGGAAGCAGGAAGGAATCCCCTCCCTGTCACGAACCACCCGTGCGGTCAACTTACCCTCCTATCAGTTATCGACAACGCACTTCCAATAACCGGACATGTCAATACAATCAGAACGGACAACGGAGGGGTGTGTAGTGAACAAATCGGAATAAAAACAACTTAATATTTCTCAATATATATGCGCGCTGCCACCACATTCCCCAAAATCACGGGAATACCTGCCTAATCTATATTTGGGGTTTAACCACACCCCTAAATTATACAATCCTGTAATGAAGAAAAGGTTACACACCTATACTCTACACACTGTTATTATATATATTCTAAAACAATACTTCTCTATAGTAGCATAAACTTCGAAAGCACAGGGTTCGTTTTGGGATATACTCAAACTAGGCAATTAGCTTTAATGATTTTAGATCATTTTTAAAAGGACTAAACAAAACAGTGTAAAAAAAAATATACAGAAAACTAAGTTAACCTTAAAACATAAAATGTTACCTGAAACATAAACAGGTAACACAACAGGTGAGGAGTAAGGAACATGGAATGGGATAAGAGAAAGAATACTTGAGATTAAATAGCATCGAAAAGGTCCATGAGACAGTCCAAGAAAACTTGATAATCCACAATATGGAAAAAAGTGCCAGAAGTCCAAAATTGCATAGTCCATGATGGAAGCCAATAAATGGTACGTCCGATTGGCTAGATGTTTCTTAATTAAAACAAAAACTTGTTATCACGAACTCCTGGCTTGAGTCCATACTCCCAATTTATCCTTTTCCCTGAAAATGGGAAGCTGGTCGGACTCTAGAGGGGTGGGCTTGGCTCCTACTGAAAGTGTTCCTAACTAATACACAATATTAAGATACAAACTGACATACTTGAGTTTTAGGCCTAAGAAGAATAATATCTCAAATTTCTAAAGGAATATACATCACTGACAACTGGTATCTTATAAAGTTCAGATTATTTCTGTTATAACTGAGAATAAAACTATGAAAATGAAATTATAATAATTCATGCCCGAATGTAGTAAGAAATTGAATGGCCTCTTGAAACTGCCATTGGTTTTTGCTCAGTTCTAAATAGAAGACACATGCTGTTCTCCTTTGTCACAATGTTTCTAGAGCCACACTGGGTGACGTGTGTGATATTTTACCACCTAGTCCTTTGAGGCAGGCACCCGACGAGTTACGCAAATAGCAAATGAAAACAATGTGGCGGGAGGCTGACCATACTGCTTGACATGCACAATAAGTGAGGATAATTAAAAATTATTAAGAGTGCAATTCAGACATTTGTCTATGGGAGTTTACTTGCATTACTGTTCATCCAACACACCCCCCCCCCTTTTTTTTTTCTAGATTGTTCTTTCTTTGCACGGATCAACTGTTATGGTAGGGTTAAAAATGAAGTGTCAAACGGCTGGACTTGGAAGTATTGTTATTATTCAACCTGCATTTACCAGTTACTTTGTTAATGTGCGAAATGCCAAAAACAGGAAGCACATTAATTTTTCATAGCGCTGTAATTAAAGTTTGGGCACGTGATTTAACACGTTCCCCAGAACCGGGTCCCTGAAGAATTTACAGTAAGTTACAGCACATTACAATTTTCATTACAGGTTATGGCTTGGGCCTTCTGTATTAAATAGATAGGTCTGAAGCATCAAGACGCCTGGCAGAAGCAGTTTTTCTTGTGTGGACTCTCTTCAGTACAAATTTAGGGGTACTCCTGCCCTGGGGTTCTTTGTAACTATTTGCTAAAAGTTTTTAAAAAGTTCTAAAAGATCTTCTATAGGTCTCTTCATTTATCCCCAGATATAATGCCAAGGTAAAATTGTTAGGACCTTCCAACTGGGGTTACCTTGATGTGGTTCGGAAAGCTTTTAACTTTTAGCAAAAAAAAATGACTTATACTATACTAAACACCCCCCCACCATGTTTTTATGTTTGCACAGACAGATATATATAATACATAGGGCCCAAGGAATGTGCATTGATCATCTCTTGTTGTTTGTTCTAATATTTGGTCAGATATACAGTTAGCAATATTTGTTTATATAAAGTAATTTTGCCACAGGAGTGCTCCAAGACCCCATTTGTGTATAGTTCTTCAATTTCAGGCAAATTTAAATCCAATAATCTTGGGGAAAAATCGCATTAGTGAGTTTGGCCCATCTTACACTAAGCATATGTTGTATTAATCTGGCCCTACCTTGGGTCGAGCGCGGGGGGGCGGGGGGTGGCGCCGGCTTCACGAGCAGCCGAGCGTCCCTCTGTGCATGCGTCCCTCATGAAGCAGAGGACGCAGGCGTCGGGGGTTCCCGGTCTTGCATCTCCGAACTCAGGGCAAGAAACGAAGGATCTGGCAAAATGGAAGGGTTTTGGACCCGAGAGAACACTGGGAACCAGCGCAACAGATTCATGCTCCTGCCTGGTACAAGCATTTCATTTCAAAACACCGTGATAAACTGCAGCCCCTAAACGGCACCCGGAGTTGCCGTGTGGGGGGCAAAGGGGGCGGGGCAAAGGGGGGGGGAGGAGGGGGCAATGTAATTGGGGCGGGGGGTGGGAAGGATTGCAATGTTAAATGTTATAATTCTGCTACCTTGGGTTAAAGCGCGCGGGCGCCCCAACTGCTGAGCGGCCGAGCGCTCTCCCATGTGCAGTGCGTCCCTGTGACGCAGGGAAGCAGGTGTGGGGGTTCCCAGGCCTAGTCTTGCATTTGACTGCTCACGGGCAGCGTTCATTTCGGTGTGGAACACCCTGGCGTGCAACAGGGGTGGAGTGCATGCGCACCCAGAGAACGTCATCTCTCCTTCTTAAGATCCTCCTCAGAAGCTGTTTGCTGCCGGGTCAGAGTTACTTCTCTGAAGCTTAGCTCCTGTGAAAGCGTGTCTTGAATTGTTCCTGACTTGTGCTTTCAGGATAATTGATCTCCATTCCATTGAACCTGATCCTGGCTTCTGCAGTTGTATCTATTGATCTCCATTCCATTCCTGCCTTGCTACTGATTCAGTGTCATTGGTCTCTCCAATCTGCCTGCTCACTATTTCAGTGTGACTCTATTTGCTCTCCTTACAACCTGCCCGCTCCTGCTCTCAGTGTATTATTGGTCTCATTATCCCTGCCTGCTCCATGCTCTCAGTGTATTATTGTCCACATTACACCTTCCTGCTCCTGCTTTCAGGTCTTTTGTACTATTGGTCCCATTCTCCCCCTGCCTGCTTCCTGCTTTCAGTGTATATTGTCTCCATTACCACCAGCGGCTTCATCTGCTTCCAGAGTGTATTATTGGTCTCCAATTCCCACCGCATGCTCCGCTTTCAGTTAACTATTGGTCTCCATTACCACTAGCCTGCTCCTCGCTTTTACAATTATGTTTCAGATCCCCAAAGTGCCTCTTCCGCGTAGGTTATCTGGGGATCGATTTCTAAATACAATCAAGAGTTCCTGTTGCCATGTAACTTTTCTCTCCGCCCTACGGTTTCAGAAGAGAGGTGTGAAAGTTAGGTTTTTATCTCTTATCTCAGGAATGGCCTCAAGCATGGGGCTTTTTAGTCTTTTGGAATCAGGGCAGTCGCAACGGACCTCGGGGTCGATGCTCTTTTTCTGCACTTGGTGAGATACCGATGATCCTCGTAGAACCATCTCTGTGAGTACGCAATTTGATGTTTCCAGGGCGGAGAACTGTTGAAGAATAAAGAATAGTGGCAAGGACTCTGTAGGGTTAGTGCTGATGAAACTCAAGTGGAAGGAGCAGCCCTTCTATTCATCAGTTTCAGAATCGGCTTGTCTGAAATTAATTAAAAGATGATTAGCGCGCACGGGAGTGTCCGGACAAATTGAAGGAAACTTATTGATTATCTTAGACGATCGCGACGTTGAGAGAAAGAAGGTATTAGAGGAATGGGCGTCGCTACCTGGCCTTCCCTTAATCGTTTACCACTCCGGTCTTCTTTATATCCCAGAACCTGCTCTATCAATTGGGTTTGTCTGTCGGCTTTAATCCGGGGAACGTTTCGAAGATGCCTTTGAACTTGTGTCTTTATTGTGGAGAGGTATAGTCATATGCTACACAATTTGTCCAATCGGCCTCGAGTATAGAAAAGACGGTTCTTGCCCTCCTTGTTCCACCTTGTTCTGTGTTATGCCCTAACCTCTTATATTAATATTCTTTGCAGGGGATGACTACAGAGGTTCGATGTCCAGCCGTTATTGATTGGCGAGCTTGTACTGTTTTCATCTGAATTCTTTGTAAGAAGTGAAAGATCCCACCCGATATTATTTAAAAGCTACTCCTCTCTTCATTATTTAGACAGGTGGTTCAAAGATCTCCTGGGTCCATTCTTGGAGAGACTATTGCCATTCAAAATGATAAGATTGATCCAGCATACGTGAAACTTATTTGTTTGATTGGATTGCCTTTCTCTTTTATTTATTCCTATTATTTTATAGTGCCAGGTAGTGAAGACCCACAATCCCCTAATAACTTGGGTCCGGGGAGGGGGAGGAGAATTTCCTCTTTTTTCTTCACCATACTGTTTGAAGTATATGTTTTTCTCCTTTTTACGTGTAATTAAACAATGTCAATCCGAAAACTCATATCGTTAACCCATGTTTACCGTGACTTTACAGATGTCTTGACAAGAGGGCGCTAATGTTTTACTACACATTGATTATACGGACTGACCTGTTGGAGCTGCATTCCGGAGCCGAAGATTTCCTTTGGAGTGGGTAGTGAAATCCTTTGTCGAGCCCGACAAAAAGTCCTAATGGAAGATATCGAAGAAAACTTAAAAAAAAGCGATTATACGACACTCGAAATCACGGCGGGGCGAGGCATATTCTTTGTCGAAACAAAAAAGACGACTCCCTTCGCCATTGATTGACACCGAGCCTTACATAACATCACGGTCAAAAATGAGATATTCCATTCCTCTGTTTTCCAGAGTTGTTCCAACGGTTAAGATCAGCCAAGATTTGTTACAACTTGGTCTCAGGGCGGGCGCCTACAATTTAATCAGGACTTTAGAGAAGGAGACGAGTGAACGGAGAAAACGGAGACGGTGGGGGAACAGTTCCGTTCGAGGACATGGGTACATTGAATGATACTTGGTTATGCAGTTTGGTTGTGACAACGCCCACTGCACTTGTTCAAACATTTTGTGAAATGACATTCCGTTGATTTGTGGACAATTTCTTGAGTCAGATATTAGATGACATAATTGATTCTCCTCTGATCTGGATCAGCCACGTTCTCAAGGAAGAAGGTTTTGATTATCTGACTTAGGACCCGGCTGATATGCTAAGTTAGAGAAAGGTGGAATTGAGAAGAGGTCTCTCCCACTTTCTGGTTTCCATCATTTCCTCTCAAGGATGACCATGGCACAAAAAAAGCTCATCAGACCATAGAGGATTGGCCATTCCTTCTACTTGTTACACAAGTGCCAAAAGTTCATCGGCGTTGCCAAATTTTCGTTCGCAGATTATTAAAACAATTTTCAACTATTATTTTCACATTAACACTTCTCCACTAAGATTATGTACCTCTTGTTTTTGGACTGGATTCAGCAACAGTGCTTTTGAGAACAAACTTAAATCTGCCTTTACCTCCTTTGCTCCTGTCTCTGATCCATCCAGACCATCTTTCCTTTAATTTTAGAGTTGACGCCTCCGAAGTGCCATTGGGAGCCATTTTTCTCAACGAACTGGTTCCATAAAGCATTACTACATCCAGTTTGCATTCTTTTCCAGGAAGCTCTGTGTCGGAAGAAAATTATGATGTGGGAGGATCGCGAATTGTTAGTATTCAAATCGTCTCTTGAGGAATGGCGGTATTATCCTTGAAGGCGCACAATCATCATATTATTATTTTTAACGACATAAGACTTATATTATTTGCAGACTGCAAAAGATTGAGGCCTCGTCAAGCTAGGTGGGCTCTTTTCTTTACTAGATTTAATTTTTCATATAACTTTCCACCCGGATCAAAGAACGGCACAAGGCGGGAATGCCCTCTCTAGACAATTCTGACAGCAATAGGTCTGACAAAGATGATTAGAATACTCTCCAGGTCACAAAGTTTAGCTGCATACCCACAGACCTGTCATAGATCAAGGAAGGAAAACTTGGCTCAGTCTTTCTCTTATTCAAGATGGGCTTCATTTATCATAATAATAAATATTTGTTCCAGAAGCTGCAAAGATCTTCTGTACTTCAAACAAATGTCATTGTCACTCGTGATCTGGTATTTTGGATACTATAAAATTACATTTATCTCGGTAAATAGATATTTTTTTTTTGGCCCAATATGTCTAAGGACTGTAAAACTATGTGATGCTTTCATGTGAACTTGTGTGCCGATTTAAAACTTTTTTCCAGACAAAGACCTATGAATGTTGGGTCCCCTGCCTGTTCCCTAGCTGCCCGGGGCATGATGTACTAGGGTTTCATTGTGGAGGTGCCTAGTTCCAAGGGTTTCAATACAATTTTTGTGGTAGTGGACCCGAATAACCAAGATGGCTCATTTTATTTCTTTAAGGGAGTTCCTTCAGCAGCAGTTACGGCCGAGGTGTTATCAGAGATATTTCGTCTCCATGGAGTCCCTGATGACATTGTATCTGATAGAGGGGTGCAGTTCACTTCAATTTTGGAAAGAACTGTGTAGCCTTACAGATCCCATAATTCTTGTCGTCGGATATCATCACAATCAAATGGGGCAAACGGAAAGAACGAAACCAAACACTTGAGCAATATCTGAGATGTTATTCTCGGCCTCAACAGGAAGATTGGTCTTCTTTTCTTCCTTTGGCTGAGTTTGCTTAAAATAACCACCATCATTCTTCCAAGGGGTTCCCTTTCTATGCTAATTATGGTTATAATCCAATTTCATTTTAATGTTCCTTCCATGATTTCTACTCCAAGTCTGCAAACTCGAATAGAACTCTTAAACAACAAAAGTCTTTTGAGGTTAGCTCATAGTGCCCAGGCTCAGAAACAAGCCTTAAAACAGCTAATAGTTCTAGAAGAGCGCCTCGAGCTTCAGTTGGTCAGTTCGTCTGGTATCCACACGCAAACATAAGACCTTAAGATTCCCTCAACCAAGTTAGGACCCGCTTCTCGGTCCGTTAAGAACAGCTATCAACACGGTTGCCTTTGAGTTGTACCTCCCTAATCACTAAAGATACATCAGTATTCCATGTTTCTTGCTTCAAGAGATATGTATCTAATTCATCTATGATTTCCTCCCCCACTCCACCTCCTGTGTTGGTTGAGGGTGCTGAACGAATACGAAGTCGGAGACCATTCATGGATTCAAATTTCTGCCGGAAACAAAGGTATCTGGTAAAAGGGAAGGGTTTTGACCCGAAGAGAACTCTCTCGTGCAACAGATTCATGTCTCGCCTGGTCAAGGCATTTCATTCAAAACACCGTGGTATAAAACCTGGACTAAAGGCAACCCGGGGTTGCCCGGTGGGGGGGGGGGCAATGTTATAATCATGGTCCTAACTGGGTCACGCAGCGTATGGGTTCGGCCACCTGAGGGCGGTCAGACAGCGAGCGGCCGAGGGTTCCTTCGTGGTGCGCGCCTCGTGAAGCAGGGAAGCAGGCGTCGGGGTTCCGCCGGTCTTGAATTCTGAATCAGGGCAGGTTCTTCTGGTGTGCACGCACCCTGGCGTGCACAGGGGGCACCACGTCGCACCACGTGTGGAGCTGTGAGTGATCTGTTCCTGACTTGTGCTTCCAGGGTATATTGATCTCTATTCCCATCTGCGCTGCTCCTGCTTCCTGCATTATTGTCTCCATTCCCATCTGCTCCGCTTCCAGTGTTTTATGGTATTGTATTATCCCAGCTGCTGACTCCTGCTTTCAGTGTACTATTTGCTCTCCCTTACCACCTGCCTGCTCCTGCTTTCAGTGTATTATTGCTTCATATCACCTGCCTGTCTGCTTCAGTGTATTTGGTCTCCATACCACCTGCCTGCTCCTGCTTTCAGTACATTATGGTTTCCATTTCACACCGGCCAGCTTCTACTTCCGTTACATCCTTGATTGACAATACCCACATCTCCTGCCTACTTGGGTTTATTTGCCTGAGGCTTTCCTGCTTTTCCTCCACATTGTGGGATAGGCTTCTGTGGTTCTTCTAGGTGTCGCGACCTGGTGTCTGTTTTGCCACGTAACATCCTCACCATTTGAGGCTTCGGTGAAGACCGGTCAGGCACTTAGACTCCGCGGCCTGAGGGAGTTCCAAAGGGGCCGTCACCTGAAGATTCATAACAACTATCAAATTACACATCTAGAAGTTCAATATTTATTGTTCTTTTATCTTTAGTCCTTATGTAGAACTTCTATGGGTAAAATAGAAAGTGCAAAATAAAACAAATAAACTATACGATGCACAACGGGAAACATGACAGCAAGAACTGCTCCAATGTTTGCATTAATGCCAATTCGCCGTTTGTCTTTCAAACAGCAATCGGCTTTAATGTCTAAATGGTGTATTGCCAGCATTAAGGCCTGTTAAATATTTGCATAGAAAATGCTTTCAGAAAAAGCAACGTGAGCAGTGCTTGTGATTAAACTATGCCTTTCACCTCTTCACATGCTATTCCTGATGAATTCTCATAAGCTTGTTGTTTTAATTCCCAAAGAAAGCAGCTTGCCGTTTCCCATAGGATCTTACCTTATGATCCTCCTCTGCCTGTCATCATAAAGGAAAGATGTACCAATCCTGTGACTTAATGAATGTATGATACATGCACATGATTGAAAATTAGCGTGAGAACACTATTACTCATAGATCAAAAATCTTGTTGCGGTATATTGAATTCATTAAGAGAAAAATATTCTACTTTCATTAAATAAGTTCAATCCCTAAATGAGTGCAATCTAAAATGGCTTGTGATTTGAAAATAATTACACAAGAGGCTTAAGTGCAGAAAAAACAAGCAGGCAAGTTCACCTCCTCAAAATGTAAGCTAAAATTAAATCTGCACAAGGTCTAAAAGTGCACACACACACATGCGACTGCTGTTATATATGCACACAGATATGAATGGCCACGTGTATACACAAACCAAAACTGACCTTTCTTAGGGATTGGTCAGTCAGGCACCCATCACGTAACAATCATATTGCACTCCCTTTACAGACTACAGTAGTTCATTGCATCATGTTCTATTGTTTTTCATCCCATACACCTTGGCCACTATTAGGCCAAAATTAGTCGGTCCCATTTCACAGATATACTGCCTATCATCAAACGGATGGTCTACATTCAAAAATTTTTCCTACAAGTAGCCTTAACACAGTCAGCTAGAACTAGTTAACAAGAGTTTTTTTAGACCGCTGTTTCTATCTTAGTAGATTCACGTTTTGTGTGCCGCTAGATTGCAAAAAAGCAAATGTAATAACAATATTGCAAAAAGGCAGTAGTTCCCAGCCTGGTAACTATAGAGTGGTAACCCTAATATCAGTGGCAGGGAAGGTGTGGAAACTTTTACATGATCATATCCTTGACTTTGTTTCCAGAACTGACCTTATTAGTAGTGTCAGCATGGATTTATGAGAAAATAGATTGTGTCAGACAAATTGTACATGGGGCATATTTATAAAGGATGTCCTTTTTCGCCAAATAAACCGAAAAGACACACTTCGCGGTGAACTGAAAAAGGCGAACGGGCGCGATAAAGAGCGAAAAGTATCGCAGCGAAAACTTAACGCATCTAAGAAGACTGCATTGTGAAAACCATTCGAAAAACAGAAAAGCCCACTAGAAAATGATGTTCAAGTTCAAAATGGCCACCTCACATTTACCAAGAGTCAGCCATCTCTTCTTCAATCTTCTTAGAATTTCTCAATTGAATACAATTTCTTTTGCACTGCACATCGCCTGTCTAATGCGCGTTCGCCTTTCTAATGTGCGTTCGCCTTTTTCATGGCGTTCGCTTTTCCAAGGCATAATCCATTAATTGCGTTGCGCCTTTCGAATGTGCGTTCGCCTTTCTAATGTCGTTCGCTTTTCCAAGGCATATTACATTCTAATGCGCGATGCGCCTTTCTAAGTCGCTTTTCCAAGGCATTTACACTCTAATGCGCGAGTCGCCCTTAATTTTTCAAGGCATATTACCCTTAGAATGCCTTTGCGCTTCAAACAAGACTTTTCACCACCTTCAGGGTCGCGTTAATCTTCGCTTTTTTAACGCAAAAACCACCCTTTCGCTCTTTTTATAAATCGCGTTATGCCTTTTTCTCTCTTTTCGTAAAATTACCATGGAAGTAAGGCGAAAGGGTTTAGCGTATGCTCGCCGGAACACGGTTTTCGCCATTCGTTAACGCACCTTTATAATAGCGTTAACTGTCTTTTTGGCGAAAACCCATGCGAAAAGCGAATGCGAAAACTTCGCTACTTTCGCTCTTTTTTAAAATATGCCCCTATGTTTTTTTATGTGAGTAAGAATTTAGATTCTGGCATAAGTAAAATGTAGTTATATTGGAGTTTGCTAAAGATTTTGATATGCCGCATAGGTGACTAATGTAAAAACTGAGGTCTGTTGGCCTAGAAAAAATTTTCGAAATGAATAGAAAATTGGTTTATGGATCACAGACAGAGAGGGTTTGTCAATCGAGCTACATCTATGTATGGCTAAAAGTAGAGTGCCCAAGGTTCCTTAATTGGGCCACTTCTTTTTATCTATTCATACAATGACTTAGGGGCATATTTATAAAGGTGTTGTTAACTTTTCGCGGGCCGTTTTCGCGGACATTAACGCATTAAATCGCGTTTTACCGCGATTTATAAAAGTCCGAAAACCGGCCGCGAAAGTTAACAAAGCGTTAACCTTTCGCGGCGATGACTACCTGTACCGCCGACTTCTATTTTAAAGCGGCGGTACTGGTTTCGCTCGGCTAGTATCGGCTGTTTACTTGCCACCTTGAGTGGCGAAGTCAGCCGATACTAACCTCTCGCGGCGCGATACTACCTACCGCGGCGTGGATGGGCAGGCAACCCGCGGCGGGTGGTCGCACCCGTCCCGGGAGACACGCCACCCCGCCCACACCCCCCGCGCGGCGGCGACCACCCCGCGCGCTTCCCAGCAGCCCCTCCCAACCCGTTCCCCGCTCGCGGCAATCTCGGAAACGGGAGGCTAGGAGGGGCTGCCGGGAAGGGGCCGCACCCCCTCCCCGGCAACCCTCCAAGCCCCCCGCCCGGCCTCTTCCCGGGGAGGGGAAGGGAGGGAGCCGCTGGGTGGGGTGGAGGCTCCCTCCGCGGGGCCCTGAGAAGGGCTTTTGGGGCTTAGGGGGTCCCGCAGCTCGAACCGGGACCCCCCCTCCCCGGCCCTTGTAAGGGCCTTTGCGGCACTTACAAGTTGCCCTTGCGGCTACTGAAGAGCCTTTGGGGCTTAAGGGGTCCCGCAGCTCGAACCGGGACCCCCCTCCCCGGCCCTATCAGGGCCTTTGCGGCACTTACAAGTGCCCTTGCGGCTCTAACAAGATCCCTTTGGCTTAGGGGTCCGCAGCTCGAAACAGGACCCCCTCCCGGCCCTTGTAAGGGCCCTTGCGGCACTGACAAGTGCCTGCGGCACTGACAAGTGCCCTTGCGCACTGACAAAGTGCCTTGGCGGGGGTCCGCAGCTCGAACCGAGGACCCCCAGGTGTGCGGCTCTTAAAAGAGCCCTGGGCGACGTCTTCGTGCTGGCGACACCAAACCCACTCAGGTCGCCGATGCCAGGCAGACTCACTGCGGCCGACCGTGAGCCCGCTGGCACCGCCGGCCTCAGCGGAGACGATGTTGCCAGCCGCTTCTTCTTCTTTTTTCAGCCATCTACTGCGATGGCATCTGAGTTCCGCGGCGGAAACGCTCCTCTCATATAGTTTGCAGAAATCCATAATCAGTTTCTGATTGGTCAATTGTTAATACTGCTTTACATAACCAATCAGATTTCAGAACTTTCCATATATACAGTATCGCCGCGAAGGGGCTTAAAATTACCGCAGCACATCGCGGGCCGCGATAGGTATCGCGGGAATAGCGCTTGCGTTATAAACGGCGATAGCGCTATTTTCGTGGCCGGGATGTGCGGCGTAATTTTTTGCGCTATTATCGTTTCTTTATAAATATGCCCCTTAGAATTGGGCATTGAGAGCAAGGTCTCTATGTTGCTGATGACACTAAACAATCCAGAACTTCAAAGGATGTTCAATTGCTGCAAGCAGACCTAGATAGATTATCAATTGGCAGCAGAGTGGCAGATAAAATCTATGTTGATAAATGAAAAGTTTCAAGCATTTGGGGTTTAACAATCCTATGCACCTACACCATAATAACTATTATTCTCCTTTTTATAAGGCATTGGTAGGCTTCGTTTGGCCTCGTTGGAATATGCAGTGCAGTTTGGAATCCATATACAAAGAAATGGTGAAGCAGTTCAGAGAAGTGCAACTTAAAAAAAATAGGGGAATGGAGGGGCATGATTGACAAGTTAGGACATTTTTCATTGGAGAAGCGATGTTTGTGCGAGGATATGATCACTTACACAATATTTATTATTGGGTCCTTTTTACTAAACTCTCTTGTTCATTGTTTACCAATAGGTCATATCCCAGGACTCCTGGACGTCCTTAAAATTGGAAGAATAGAAGTTTCATCTACAGTTAGGAAAGGTTTCTTTACAGTGAGAATGGTGAAATTGTGGAACTGTCTTCTGCAGATGGGGAGGTAATGGCACAGTTCATTGAATAGAAATTAAGAATTCCTCCCACCCCCCTCCCTTTTAGCTGGGTTTTTTTTTTCTGCCTTCCTCTAGATCAACCGTTGGGTTGGGTTAAAAGGGAGGGTAAAGATGGGCTTATGGATAGATGTCTTTATTAAACCTCAATTACTTGTAAGAAACATATATTTGTCTGATTGATCACTTATGCTCTTTAAATTGATTGATAAAATTAATTTAAAAAAATCTGCTGATAATAGATTTTTATTGATTTTTCGCAAGAGTGGTCATCTTGGTTGATTAGTAAATCATAGCCAATTGTCTGTATTTTAATGTCCAACCATCTGCCTCACAAATTTCTCCCAACCGAAAACTACTGTTGTTTTTATGATCAATATGCTGGAGTGGAGGGAAATATATATTTAAGGTCTTTAAATCCTTTAATTTAATCTGCCAATTGCCCTTATACTTTTATATTACTTTATGATAAATTTAAATAAGTTTCCTGAACAGAGAAAACAGATGATTGTTGAAACCTACAAAGAGATGTGAAGAGAGCCACAAAGGTTAAAAACTCACAGTAACCATTGCACGGCTAAATGTGGTTTTAAAAGGCAGCAGGGTTGGAAAATTTTTGAGGCACAAGCAAATTAAAGAATATGTTAGTTAGTTTTGAGTGATTTTTTTTTACAACCGCAAATACCAGGTCTTAAAACACATTTAACATGATATCAGAAAAAAAAAACGAGTCACTATCCATCAACTGGACTTTAAGGGAACTAACATTGCACCAATAGAGAGAGCACATTCACAACAAGCTGTGTTTCACCTGTTCCTTAGCTGTGGAAGCAGGGAGATTTTATGAAATAACCTGTGTGTACTAGGGTGAGCTCCCATAATTCACCTTAGTTAAGTGTATGTGTACATTCACAAAAAGCTGTAAAATTTTCTAAAGCTGACAGCCAATCATATTACAGCACAGAGACCTGCCTCTGATAGTCATAGATCATGGTCCAGGCAGATCCTGCCTCTCAAACAGACACGGATTTACATTATTATTTTGTATATCAAAACGTCTAGTTTTTATTCACATTATTTTAAAATACCATATGCTCGCCATTTTTTCCAAAGACGAAATATGCAACCAATTCAGATCAAACAGATCCTTTGTCAAGTTTGCTGATGCAAAGTTTGCATATATGTCTCTGTGAAAAAGCTAGCCATTCAACGTGTGGCAGAGCATGTGTATTTTAAAACTAGCAAACTCTGCGGGTGCATGCACATCGCCCCCCCAGCGTGAATATCCCAGATTGCACTCCTCAATCCTCTCCTCCCACACTGTGAGCGACGCTCGAGCAAATGCATTGGCGTCCGTGAATGCTGCTATTGTGAAATAGAGCATGCAAAATCAACCACAAACAGTGAATGCAGTTTCAATGGTTGTAATGGTCATAAACGTTATTGATTTGGCTTAAAGGGGCAACTACTCTTCTTTAACTTTATTTCTACCATTTGTTGGACTGTATCCCATAATTTTTGCAGGGGATATATGGTCGAAGTTAATTGCGAAGTGTGCTATCTTCTGCTAAGGAAGTCTTTGCACATAAACCTCTCAATGCCAGCAGAATTAATTTTTTTTTATCAGAGAATTTTTAGGATTTTGCCCTCAACCGGTTTAATTTTAGGTAGGAAACTACTCAGGGAATTGTGTTTTTTTCAGCACGGAGTGTACTTAAATAACCAGAATTTTTCTGGTTATTTAAGAAACTTTTCTGCAGGAAAGGCAGGTTGCAGTGTACTCCAGGCTTCTGTCCAACAGCACAAATATATAATACAGGAAATGACTGGAACAACAGCATGTGCTTCAATTGTGTTTTATTGAGACCTGGTACACAACAGTTTGGGTACAAGCACCCTTTTCAAGTTGAAAAAGGTTGGCTTGAGTGAACATGTCATGTACAGTCTCAAAAACCTGGATTTGTAGCACATTGCTGTCAGGGTGGTCTCTAGGGTTTTTGCCCTTGAGCCAAACTTGAAAGCCAACCTATATGTGGCTTGCTTAGCGAAATGGGTGGGCGTGGCTCTGCGGGTGGGAACGTATAGCCATTTGGTCAGTTTGAGCTTGGCATCACTGAGGTATTATTTATACACCTCAAATAATTGTTATACCCACCATAATTCCTGAGAAATAAAAGATTTTGGCCAAAAGATTTGTAAGCCTGCGACCACATCAAGGTACTCTTTAGCAGGACCTTAACTAACCTAACAGGGGTTTTCCTAAGATTTTTGACACCTGAAACGACTTTTAAATGCCGCCTATCAGCGGAGGGTTGCGGCACAAAGTGGGCGTGGCTTCATCAGGGAACTTAGACATGGCTTGTGGAGGTGGGTGTGCTGGGCTGACTAAATGAATGGTGGACTGGAGGGCTAACTAAAACTGATTGGGGACTGATGCTGAAATGCAGTATTGCAGGAAGGAGTTTTTTTTTAACTTCCACCTTTAAGTGCTTCCCCAGGGTTGAACGCCCAGAGCAAATGTTTCCAGTTTGCTTCATGGTAGGGGTACCCCTGCCATAACTAGGCTAACTAGCCTAACCGAACACAACTATCTAAAGCTTGCCTAACCATATAAAAGCCTTTAAAATATTAAGCAGCCACTGTTAGTTTAACCTTTCAATTCACCAGCCATTGTTGAGGTCAGCCCTGCAGTTCACCAGCCATTGATTGTCATCCCTCCGGTTCACCAGCCACTAATAGGTCAGCCCTAGTTCACCAGCCACTGTTAGGTCAGCCGTCAGTTCACCATGGGACCTGTCTTAAAAGGGCATCTATAGTGGGAAAATGAACTTTTTTTTTTTCTTTCAGTGAGTTCTATAATTCCCCACAACCCCAGAGTGTCTTCAGTTTTTTCAGATTCCCTCTCTGGTTCCTGAGATACACCAGTCAGAAAATACGTGATTGCATTCCTTACTCCTACTTAACTGTCAATCAAATCCTGTGACGTGATCCCCCCTCCCTGCTCGTAATAAACATAGAGATAAGAGCATTAGCAAGGGGTGAGAGGTAGCTTTGATGGTAGATATAAGGCTGCACTTGACTCTCTTCTTAATTCTTCACTGATTGATGATGGGTCACAAAGAGAGAGATCGTAAACTGTACTGTTCTCCTTCTTCCATGTCTCCGCATGCTTTCTATTGCGTGGGTGTGTTTTTCAAGATTTGAACTTTTAAGTCCTACTGCACATGATAAGATTGTGGTTAGCCGGAGTTGAGACAGATGAGAGGTAAAGAGGGGAGGTGGAAGGGGGGTTGCTGCACAGAGACTGACACCATGGTTAACAGAGTCAACTGACGAGATAGGATTAAGGCAGAACAGAGCACATGAATTAAACTTTGCAATGGGCCAATGTGTTTTTTCACTATAGAGCCCTAATGTATGGTGAACTGGAGGTCTGATTTAACAATGGCTTGTGAACTGGAGGGCTGACCTAAAAGTGGCTAATGAGATAAGATCTTACTAACGTGGCTGGTTTAACTGGGGGAAAGACCTACAGTGGTTGCTGAACTGGAGGCTATGCTTGTGAAGGTTCTCATTCATCCGGTCACGGTATATCTGTTGTATTCAATTAGATCAACGGGATTGAAGTTTAGTTCTTGAAGATGTTTTCATCTGACTGGCTTCTCAATTCAGAATGAATTGTACAAGAATACATAATTGCCACAGATTCTTGTACAAGTCTGAATTCTGAATTGAGAAAGCCAGTCGGATGACTAGGAAAGTCCGTTGATCTAATTGAATACAACAGATAACTGGAGGGCTGACTTAACAGGATGGGAACAGGAGGGCTTACATAGATATGCCACATGGAAGATGGTAATATATGCGTCAAATAGAGATTGGTAATGTAATGCCCTGGACATAGACGGGAAATAGAAGGTCCATAGTGAATGATATATAGCAGTGCCCCGCCACAGAAACTAGTAATATCAGAACCCACAGTGACTGGTAAATATCAATGCCCACAGAATTTGACTGGTAAATAGCAAGTAAAGATAAGCATGATCAGCTGTTTTAAAGGACCGAAACTGAACGTTATAAACATCTGATCATGTGTACATATCTCTTCATATTGCAATCATCTGTTAGAAACAGCTGATCGGGATTTTTCTTGGGAGGAGAAGTTTAATGAATATCGGGAGTAGACATTTTTCCTTACCTCTCATTCTTCGATTAAACTAGAACATTCTAAGTTGGATTTTCGAGTGGAGATACATTTATGAAATTGGGAAATGCAGCTCTTGAATTGAGGCCCATTTATGGAAAATTATGCTGCACACAAATTGCCATTTGACATGCTCATCACAAAGTGTGATTCAGCTAACTACTCTTTCGTCATGCCTGCGCACTGAAGAGAGTGGTGAGCGTTGATGCTGCATGATTAAAAGCTACTGCTCCTGTATATGGTTACTCAGAAAGTAGTAAAATGATTTCCTATTACCTTAAATAGCAAAATGTTTTAGTATAGATTTTAGGTTTGAATAAGACATACTTGTACATCCATCCACTTCAACCCACTCAGCAATACCCACATTTCTGTCTAGCTGTTGATCTAGAGGAAGGCAAAAAAAAAAAACCACCAGAATTATGAAGAGGGAAAAATTCCTTCTAAAGGATAAACAAACATATTCTAAGAACTGGACACAATCAGGAGGTGGCGGTGTGGACTAGACCCTTTTATTTATTTAAATAAACAGAACTAAGGAAATAATGCAAACTACATATCCCACAACATATGCTTCAGTCCCCCAATAACCCATCATTTGACCCACAGATCCCCCACAGTGCCCAGTTACCCCACAGATGTCCTAGTCCCCACAGATTCAAGACACCAACAGATGTTCCAGTCTCCCCACAAATGCTCCAGTCACCCCAAAGGTGTCCAAGTACCCCACAGAGATGCCCAATCTTACAAGATGTCCCTGTCCCCCAGATGCACGAGTTGCCTCACAGTGTCCCAGCAACTCTACACTGCTCCATCACCCCACAAATGCCCCATTTACCCACGAACACCAGCGTAACCCCACAGATGCTCCAGTCACCCCACAGATGCCCCATCACTCTATCGATGTCCAGTACACCACAGAGGTGCCCAATCCTCCACAGATGTCCCGCCCCCAGATGGCCAGTTGCCCCTCTTCCCAGATGCCAAGAAACCTACAGTGCCCTATTAACCCACAGATGCCCCAGTAATGATACAGTACCCATTAACCCCACAGATGCACCAGTCATCCCACAGGTGTCCAGTCAACCCACAGATTTGTCCAGTACCCCACAGAGATGCCCCCATTTTCCACAGATGTCCCTGTCCCCCAGATGCCCCAGTAACCCTATGATGATGCTCTTTTATCCCCACGGTTGCACTAGTCACCCACAGATGCACCAGGCACCCCACAGAAATGCCCAATCATCCACAGCTGTCCCTGTCCCCCATATGCCCCAGTTACCCTAAAGATTCCACAGATGCTCCAGACCACATGGTTCCCCACAGAGATCCCAAAGTCAAACCCACAATTCTCCCCTAATGACTAATACCTCATTAACCCACAGATGCACCAGTTAACCCCACAGATGCCCCAGTAACCCTAAAGATGCCCCATTCACCTTATAGATGTCACAGCACCCTCACAGATGCCCAAATCACCACAACATGCACCAGCCACTCCCCAAAATGCTCCAGTCCCCCACAGACCTGTCAGTGCCTCGTGGGTTGTGGGCATGCTGTTATGGATTTCCCAGGTAGGCCAGTCCAAACTGTCATCATGTGGCAGACGCCATAAGGCTTTTCAGAAATAACATACCCCTGGCTGATTGTAAGTGGGGTAAGTTTTGATCAAAATGGAAATTTGAATCAACACTAGATTTCATCAATTTTTTTTTTTTCTCACCTTATTTTCACATTTTCACCAAAATAATACATCACAAGTGCAGTAACAAGTGCTCGTAATTTGAATAGCTTACATTTTTTTTAAATGAGTCACCCCTAAAACTATATAATTTTATAATCTACCCACCTTCGCTGACATAATGATGCCATTAACATGAAAAGAAAAAAAAATCCCACTAAAAGATTATTCTCCCCAAATGTCCTGAATCAAATAGATGCCACATGCCTGGGTGTGTCACAAAACACAGCCACTGAGTAAACCCCCAAAGGGGACCAAAGCATAAAGCAGTTACAGAAAAAAATACAACCAACTCGTAACGCATTTACTTTTTCATATAGTTTTTGATAAAAAACAACACCAAACCAAAAAATGGTAAATATGTAATTCTTCACACACAAAAAACCCAAAAACAATCATTGCTTAACATTTTTTGGATGGTTTACAAGAAGTCTCAATGTGTTTTTTTGTGGGTGAAATCTGGTACATGAAACATCAAGCCCCCCCTTTAGTGCTTCAGTGGATAACTCGAATGGTACTGAGAGATGCACACTACTGATCCTAAAAATTCTATTCCAACTTTTTCTAATGGTACCTGGGCAGAATTTTCTGCAAGCTGTCAGGTGTGGACAGCTTACTATAGCACATACTGAACTGTGTTTTTCTGTAGATTGTAGTTCAGTAGCTCATTGGACCCCAATGAAGAGCAGGGGGAAGCGTAAGGTAGACCCCAGTGCAGACAGGAGTCTTTTGAGGTCACTAGATGTCCCTTACTGTAAAAGCAGAAGAAAGCCCAGCTCCTATGCACACTCCCAGAGCATATTTTTTTTAAATATCCTAAAGTGCTGGGAAACACGGTGTACAAACTTTGGGATTATGTCCTTTGATATGGAGATCATACGTTCTGTGACATTTTAAGGGTTAAAAGGGAAAGAGCTGTATAATGCCAAATACCTGCATCTGATTGCATTCGCCTGTGCCAACAGACCTAATCAGCTCTGATTTCTCTTAATGTTTTAAAACCACAATACATGCAGATACTCACATTAACAGAACTTTGTGCAGCCTTTCAGTTTTACTTTCCCTTTCTAGTTTCCATGTTAAAGGACAATAAACCAAAAAAAGAAACTATTTGCCATTCGTTTGTATTATTTACAGGGAGATGAGAACGCTTATTCTCACCTCCCGTGATAATATTACGCTCGGGGGACCTGGAACTACCTTCACCGCCGCTCCACTCGCAGCGCTGAACATGTTCTCTCCAGATCACGCACCCTATCTTTGATGGCGCACATGTGCCTAAGATAGGGCGTGTGGGTCAGGAGAGAGCATCTGTGAGTGAATGAGTCGGCTGCGGGTGGATCGGCGGGTAAGGTTAAGTTCCAGGTTCCCCGAGCGTAATTCACAGGGAGGTGAGAATAAGCGTTCTCACCTCCCTGTGAATAATACCAAACAAATGGCAAATAGTTCTTTTAGTTTCCCTTTAACTTTTCTGCAGACAATACTTTAATCTATTTTGAAAATAAGTAAAAGTAGTTAAAGGAAAATGTTCAGCCTAAAAAATAATTTTCTTTTAAAATGCTTATTACCCCCACTAAAAAACCTCACTTTCGCAAGGTTCCAAGAATTCAAAGATCCCCCAGCAACTTACTTACCTGACCCGATCCCTCGCCGCTTCTCACTCCACGGCTGTGCTGACAGCCGCTCCACTTCCTAGTGCGGCTGCCATTTAGGGCGCAACGTGACGTCACGCCCAATCGCTTACACAGCCGTGACCAGAAAGAAAGCAGCAGGAGGCAGGGACTGACGGCGAGGGACTGGTCGGTAAGTAAGTTCTGGGGGATATTCTAGGACCTTGGGAAGTGAAGTTTTGGGGGGTAATAAGCATATTAAAGAAACTTAATTTTAGGCTGAACTTGCCCCTTAAATGTATATGGTAAGCAATAGAAATGACTACAGTTCAGCTTTCGTGAATCAACATTTTGGAGAAAACTATAAATTGCTCTGGAACTGCCAAATCTGGACAGTGAAAACAGGTTTTGATCTTGAAATTTTTGCAGTTTCCCAACTGCAACTGCATAGATTAGCTATGTAAGAAATGAGGGCAGACGCAACAACACAGCACAAATTACCGTGTAGATGGTCAGAATTAGTTTCTAGTATGGCATAAAAACCAAACAACAACAGTTTTTCCAGTGTACGTACCCTTGAAATTTCAGCTCACAAACTTCAATAGCGGGAATAGCAAGGGGTAACAGATCTTTTAAAATATTTTTTTTTATTTGTACCCCCTTTGTTGAGGTATGCAAAAGAAGCATTGCCACTGCCATGCTGAGCATGATACCTCTTATATAATAATAAACACCCTTTTTCTTAGAGATTCAGAGACCAATTCAAGAAATATTATCGAATGTCAACTGCAGAGCTCGAAAGAAGCGTGCGTGTGAATGAAAGGTATTAGTTCAAGTTGTAGATATTTGTATGTGTTCCCCAGACTATTTCCCAGGGCCATGTACATAGTACCATGCTATTTATAACTTTATTGTCCCCACTGACTTTAAAGGGTCTGGAAAATTGCAACCTGAATTGAACCTGAATTGCAGATGTGCATGCTTGCACATTGACTTCCCCCCGCTTCCCTGCATTAACTGCCACCTTCTAAGCTGTGTGTCTCTAGCCTGGATTCCTGGGCAATCTTATATTTTACTAGACATTAATCTCTTTACATTAACGAGCACTAGAAGCCCAGAGTGCACCCCTAGGTACCAAGGCCATAGCCCCCCTCATTGCCAGGTCCCCTCTTAGTGTCCTAAGGCTATAGCCCCCTCTCCATATCCCAAAGCCAGAGTCCCCTCTTTAGTGTCTCAAGGACAGAGCCCCCCTCTGTCCCAAATCCAGGGTTCCCTCCTGTCCCAAATCCAGCTCCCCCTCTGTCTCAAAGCCAGGGTCCCCCCCTCTATCCCAATCCAGGGCCCCCTGCCGTCCCAACATCCAGGTCCTCCCCTCTCTCCCAAATCCAGGGCTCACCCTGTCCCTGTGTAATTGTTGTGTTCTGCCTCTGTGTGTTTCTCTCTAGTGTGTGGCCATTGGAACTGCAGAGGACCATTACATTGCCTCTAGTGGTTAGTCCCTAGGAACTGCAGTGACACACACAATCACATAATCAGCTCCTGGGATTTATAAAATTCAGGGTTATTCAATAAAGTTCTATCGTTTAAAATGGTGCTAATTTTGCCCAACAAATAGATGGTGCTTTCAAATGTTAAATAAGATCTGATTGGTGGGGCAAATTAGCACCAACGTTAGAACTTTTATTGAATCTCCTGATGATTTATATTATGGCTTTATATGCGCCAAACATATTCCGTGGCGCTTTACAATTACATAGTAAACATTACATACAAGGTAATACATGTTATACAAAGTCATATATATAGGTTGCGGGAATCAGTAGGCTGTAAATAGATTGTTGGTGAAAGGCGGAGGTTGATCATATGGGTAGTAAGAGGGGTAATGTCTATACCAATCACTGTGCGTTAGACTTTGTAGCAATCACTGTGGGCAGACTTTGTACCAATCACTGGGCAACGTATGTACTAATCACTGTGGGCGGACACATGTACCAATCACTGTGGGAAACAGTCAATGTGTACCACCAGCCAGTGTTACGTCATCCCTCCAATTCACCAGTCAGCAATGTCAGCCCTTCAGTTACCAGTCATGTTAGTCAGCCTACCACACCACCATCACAAGCCACAGCCACTTTCCCAGTGAAGCCTGCCACACTTTACCACAGCTGCAGCGTGGCACGCTTAGCCTATAGGTTCCATTCAAAAGTTCTTTCAGGTGCCAAAAACCCTAGACACAGAAATGGTTTTAAAATACTTTCTAGTAAGTTGCATTATGTAGATGTAAGAAGTAGATTCAGTAATTACAAAGGCTTAAAAGTTGTTGCCAGTACAACCCCAGGCCCAAGCTCAAAGAGCCTTGCGAGCATGTGTAACCTGTTTGCCACATCCCCTTGCCAACTATTCACTGTCTCTATGCAGACAGCCTCACACCCATATTGAAGTCTGCCTGGTTTGCAGACAGATTACCAAGAACAATACAAAATAGTCATCAGATTTATTTTTTTGTGTGTTTCCATCTGTTTCTCAGCAAAATTATATTTCTAAATTACCGTAGCTGTAATCTTTCTATTAGCTCTGGTAAATTTCAGACCAATGCTTACTTTTAGAAACACCAGTCCATGAGTTTGCCAGTTCCATTGTGAATTTTGTTTTGTTTTTCTCATTGCTTGATAGGAAATAAACTACAAATATTACTTTTGTTTTTGTATGAAAATCAAAGGAATGTGTTCAAAACAATAGTACACTGTTAATCTCTGTTCTGTGTCTGAAAAGTAGGCGCTGCTGTACATGATCTGTGTGTAACGGAGAATTTGTGCGTCATCTTCTAGGGGCATGGCTGTAACTTCTTTGTTTTGTAACTTCAACCAACTTAAAATAACACCAACACAAAAAAGGGGATATGGGAGCTTACCGCTAGTACCCCACAGGGTATTTCATAAATGAACCACAGAAATAGCAACAGGTAGAGGTGAGACATAGTTTGTTGTATTCTTGTAAATGTGCTGTGTCATTTAGAACATGTTGCCTGTAGGCTTTAATTCCCTTAATGAAAAGCAGGAATATTGACAGTTGAGTGGGGGACCAATAAATGCAGGCAGAGATTGGCCACGTGGCAACAAAAATGCTGAAAGCAGAAATGTTCAGAAAGTTATACTGGCTAAACCTTTCCAATCAATTTAATTCTCACAAGATTTAACTAAGATGTGATCCTCATTTTAAAGGTAAGATGGAAGTGCTCTTATTCAGTCTCGATAGCTGATTGGATAATAGCTGGATTTAGCAGAATCAATGATGCGGCAAACTGTTAGGAGGGAGTACTGTTGCTCTTTTGAACTCAATCAGCCCCCACTTTTTAAATGTATTTTTTTTCATAGAGAGGCACAAGATGGATCATTAATAGGTAAAAACCCAGACAATTATTAGATTTAACGTATACGGAGAACACAGTTTCCTTTAAGAACTTGGTGAACATGGTGAGGGTCATTTGCAATGAAAAAGGCTTTAAGTTTGTGGGCAGTCGCATGTCAGCGGCCGTTAGATATCCGCCAAGGAAGGATCAGCGAGATGACCACCAATCAAATGTCTACACACTGAGACTCTTGCCAAAGCGAAAATTGCAGTGTGATTAAGCTTTGCTTCCTCATATAGTAAGGAGTGTCACACACAACTGGATTCAGTCCGTTTTCAGTCCAGATGCCAAAAATTGAGCAAACGTTTGCCGATGCTATTTATCTGCTAACATCAGATGTTGTCTATGTTTCCTGCAATAACCCATTATAAAATATGATTGGTTTGCTGCAAATTAATAACATGTACAAAATTTTGCACCACTTATTGCATCAGCCCCCATGTCTATATGCTTGATGGGAAAAATGTTAAGGGATTGCGTTTGCTTCCCAAATTCTATATAGGCAGCTGGATAACACCACGAAAGCTCTGCCCCTGAAGTCACAGTCACACCCCCAAACATCACAGATATGCCTCAAAACATCACAAACATGCTCATATTTCATTAGGGCTGTCCACCGGGCTCCTTCAAACCATGACAGTACTGGGGAAAACAGGATGTATGTTAGGTATTGGATTGCTCTGCACTGGTTTCATTCACCTTCAATAGATGAAGTTCTGTGCATTGCATAAGGCTAGATTTCAGATGACGGCTGTGCACCATCGTTGCAGCGTTGTCACCACGGTGTTGCTGGTAGAAAATGCTGCATGCATCTGGAACCGCTAATGAAAACGCTACAGGAACAGTTTGTCTAATCTAGCTAAAGCTGTGTTAAGATCAGTTCCCTTTTTTAACCTCCCACTGCATTTTATTGTTTTTGTAAGTGTAACTAATGTGGGACTGTGGCAGATTTAAAGCAATTTTAGGAATTGTGGCAGAATGAAAGCAATATCTAGGCAACTGTGGCAGATATAAAGCAATCTTGTGGAGCTGTGACATATGAGCCTGACATACATAAAATTACAAAGTTGTGTAGCAGTTCTTTAAAGACATGATGGATGGCTATAACAAATCAATGCAGCCTGCATCGTGGTTCTATTAAAATATCAACCAGCCTTTCAGAAAGCAGATTACATGTGTTTTAAGTTTAAAGAGAAAGAGAGCACGTACCGCATTAAGGGGAGGGCGGCATGACCAGGAGAGCTGCCCAGCGGGGATTGGCCAGTTTAAATGTAAACAGGCGGGGGGGAGAGGAGGGGCTGCAGGCACGGGAAAAAGAAGGGAGGACCTGGAGTCACTGCCATTTGCCATTCAGCCACAGGGAATGGACCATCACCTACCAAACATGGACGCAGAGGCACTACTGGCTAGGGTTCGAGAGGAAGCGAGGCAGCGTGGCGACTCCTGGTTGAGGATCTACCCAAGGCATCAGGCGATGGCGGCAATCCTACAGTCCCAAGGAAGGAAGAGTAGCTCACGGCGCCCAGGACCGCCCCCAATGCCTGAGCCCATCACAGACCGACCAGGAGGGGGAGAAATCCCCATCCCAGCGTCGCAGGCAGAAGAGGACAGCAGTCGGCCGCCTTAGGATGGGTGGAGGCGCAGCCCTTCCAGAGTGGCAGTGCTCCCCACAGCAACCGGGACGAACAGAAGGTAAGTGCGGCCGCAGGTTCGGGTGAGGTGCACTACCAGGGGTCGGGTGGTTTCAGCATAGGAACTCCTCTCGGGTACTCCCATCACTCTCTCGACAGCGCCGGCAACTCCGCTTGGGAGGAAAACAGCGTGGACACGCCTCCTCACCAATTCCAAAACAGCACAATGCGGCAGCACCAACTGAGGTAGGCCCGTCTGGCAGCCACCTCCAAAAAGGTTTAGGCCCCTCTCCAGCGGGGTGGACCCCTTCCATCTGTACCACGGAAGTGGCAGCCTAGGGGGTACCAGTTACCCACAGGCTAGGATACCCCTGTGAACACCGCTGGCAGGCAGGAAACCTGTGCAGGGCACTTTTAATATGCACAAAGGGTCCCCTAATGGCAGAGAATCCTTCTCCCCCTTTGTTTTGTCCCCCACAGAAACAAGAACACCCGGACAGGAATTTGGAAGCACTCTGGTTCGACGGTGCTAAAACAGCGTCCCTCCATATGCATCAAAGGACCACTCAGATACCAGCGCTGCAGCATCCACAGCAGCAGGCCATGCGTATACAAGAATTCCCCGGATGTTCCCAGGCCATTATGGCAGGTAACTCGTGCAATGCGCCCAATAGCTCACATACCCAGTCACACGGGGTTTAACAGGGACACAAGACATGACAGGTAGGAGGTCCAAGGTTTCACAGTGTGTAATCGGGCTTAGGAGCTCCTTTTCAGTTAGAAAGGGAAAGAAGCCAACAGGATACATAGCTGACACAGGGTCAGGGAACCAAGCGACAGGGAGGAACGGGACAGGATAGTTTACAGGTATTCACCCATTGCCCACTTCTCAAGGACAAAGCCAGGACTTTAGGCTCAAGGTATTCCTGTTTCGGCAAGAAGTCACATGTACTTGTGGTTCGAAGGCCCTTGGGTACACCTTAGGAAGGGAGTAAAAGACAAATTTGGAAGTGGGAAATGCAGAACATAGTCTCTCTCCCCCATGCAGATTTCCACTAGAAAAAATGAGCAGGGTAAAAGAAGGCAGGTCAGAAGAAAGAGGAAGCAAAACGGCACTGCCCATCTGATTCCAGAACTTTTTGAAAATGGTTGCAGGATTTACCATATTAGGGAGTGTCATTGGAGAAAGTACCCGGGAGAAATGCTCAGCACTTTCGTACCCTTGACACATATGGGAAGCCCACAGAGTGTACGGTGGGGCAAGCATGGCTCCGGTACGGTGAACAGTTTCCGGCAGAGAGGGCAGTCCACTTTGAGCTAAACTGGATCACAGGGACATTACCCTTGGATGAGGGTAATGAACAACAAATGATGACAAGTCCCAGTATCATCATTAGGAACGCAGTCGTTTCTTGGGGGGAGTGGACCATCTCACACAGCGGTACACGGGCAGGGGGACGCAACACTCCAAAAAAAGGGCGTCTGCTGGCTTGTTTAACGGAAGCGAATGCGAGTGGGGTACATTGTGCAGATTTCTGCACAAATGTTCCGTATTTGCGGGCTCCCACCCATAGAGCCGATGTTTCAAGAGGGAAACAGTTCAAGCAGCATAGGGAAAACACTGGAAAAGGCAGAGACGAGATCCAGTGAAGTTAGAGGTGAGTATCCATGGCTAACTAGATACCCCAAACCGTGAAAAAGCTGTTCGCTCTATTGGAAGGTTTTAGAAAAGGTTTTAAAATCCCTTCCAAATTCAACGGTCCCAGGATCCAACATAAAAATCTCCATTCAATAGCAAGAAACCCAGAACCCAAGTACGAAACAAATTACAAAAGAAGTCAATTGGTCGTATGGCGGGACCATTAAGGACCTCCCATTCAGTAATCTGGTAGTTTCCTCGTTTAGGTTTAGTCCAAAAAAGAGCCGGGCATGTTTTCAGCTTATTCCATCACCTCTCATACCTCATGGAGCTTCTGTCAACGATGGAAATAGACTGAGAGCTGGTTCATGTCAGCTACGCCTCTTTCGATAAAGCCATTCGGCTAGCTAAGGCAGCCAAAAAAGGTGCATTGCTTGCAAAGACTGACATCGAATCAGCCTTCCATGTATTTCCAGTCCACCCAGTCTCCATCTTGTGGGTGTGATTCAAGGCAGAAATACTAGTAGACCATGCACTGCCCATGAATGCTCGATATCATGCGCATATTTTGACAGCTTTAGCTCATTTTGTCGAGTGGGTAGTCTGCCAAGAATCAGGTATTCATCAGTCATCCATTATTTGGTGACTTCATTATGGTGGGTCCTGCCGATTCTCATATAGCACAATTTGATCTACACTATGCACAGGATCTGAGAGCAATTTGGTATCCCTTGGCGCCCGAAAAAAAAACAATTGGCCCACCAGTCCACTTAGCTTTTTGGGCATAACTATTGAACACCAACATCGGATGCCAAAAGTGGCGGATCTTAAGATCCGGTCGCCACTACCATTTGCAAAAAGGTCACCTACGACAGCTGCAATTCTTGTTAGGGAAGCATGATTATCACATGCCGTGTTTATATGGGTAGGGAAATTCTCCCGGCAGTTGGCGCAGCCACAGCAGGGATAAAACGGGCCCATCATTTCATAAGGATCACACGGAGATGAAAGCAGATTTAGCGGGTTTGGCAAAAACCTGGTCAGAATTTAATGGAAAAAATGTAACTGGCAGGCAGAAATCCTGCGGGCAGGCAGTTTACACCATATACTGATGGCAGCGGGTTCACGTGGGTTTCATGGCCTATTTCCTAAATAGATGGTATGCGGCAACATGGCAGAAACTTGGAAGTCATCCAAATTGGTATAAAAAAAATCAATGTTCCCTAGTTTTCCATTTTAGTAGCCCTGGAATTATGGGGCCCACTGTTACAAGACCGAGCAGTTATTATTTTGCTCTGACATTTGGGAGTTGTACAGGCCATTGACAGCTTCGTTTTCCCTGTTCTAGCTTGTTAAGATGACTAGTGTTCACCTGCTTAAAACTTAATATTAAGTCAGAGCGGAACACATACCTGGTGTCTCTAATGAGATGCGCTGCGCGCTATCTCGTCTACGCTGGACAAATTTCGTGGCTGGCCCTGGAAGCTGGCCCCTCAACCTGGCAAAGTATGAAAGGGTTATGGACAGAGTGGTTCATCTGAGAGAGAAGTGGTGGGACACTAGCTGAAGGGGATAGGTTTGACTTAGTTGGTACCATATACTGCTTTTTGAACGGGGAAGCTCGGTTAGTGTAGTAGTTTGAACACTAGCTGCATTAACATTTCTATTCAAACGTGGTTGGACGGCCACAAAGAATTTTCTGATTAAGCAAGTTTTGGTGCAGGGATCATTCCCCTACAGCCATCGAGAGGGCTAGGTTAAAGTTAACAAAGCGGTTTCCAATTTGTAAGTCTGAAACGGGGGTTTAGTGATAGGTATCAGAGTATAGAACATGATTGGTCACTTTTTGCCCAGACGGAGTGCACCTCACGGAGGTAGGTAGGTCAGACTTGCTCAACAAACTCACATAGGGTCCTCTGCACTCGTCCAAACGTGGTGCTCGCTTCTCTAGTATCCAACCCTTAAATGGATATATGATACAGGAAACAGCAAAAAGCGAGGGTAGCACTCCAAATAAACTTTAATTTATTTTAGACACACAACAATTCACACCCCCCGAAACGTTGTTGATATGTTTGTGGTCTACAATAAATTAAAGCTTTATTTGGAGAGTGCTACCCTCGCTTTTTGCTGTTTCCTGTATCATACAGACTTGTTCAACCTTGGGTTACAAGAAAGGGCTTGAGCGGGCTGTGAGGAAAGTGTGTAGTGGACTTGGCAAGAAGGGGTTAACTATTGTTATTAGTTCTTGCAAAGGACAATAAAATACCATTCACCTGACACGTCCTATGTTTATATACGATTAGTGAAGATGGACCAGATCTCCTTTTCCAGCAATGTGGGGCCGAACCGTTGCAAAGTGTGTTGTGTGGGGAAAAAGGGAAGGTAAGTGGTAGTTGGGGTTGAGCTTGGTGTAGTGAGCAGGGATAGAACTTCCATGGTCAAGGTTATGATGGTAGGGATGGCGGTTCACGGACCAAACCCGGATCCGCCGCGGATTTATCCCGTCCGCAAACAGCGGATTATTCCGGAATTTCCACCTTCCTAAACTTCCGAACTGCGGATTTTTTTTCCGAAAATTTTCTAAATTACGAGGATCTCCGTAATACGAGAATCTACGATCTTCGGGATACGGACAAACCGCAGATCCTCATAATTACGAGAATTCTCGTAATTTTTTGAAAATTTTCGAAAAAACGAGAATTCTTGTAATCGCGGAATTTCTTGATTTCGGGGATTATTTTCAAGACGGAGCAAAGCCACATGACCCAAATTATCCAATGGTAGCTAACATGATTATTGCCAGCCCCCTGGTATAAAAGGCTGCCTTCACAGGCGACATTTTGCAGTGTTGGAGTGTGTTTAGTGGAGACCTGAAGTGTAGGAGTTGGAGAGAGAGTTGCGCTTTTTGAGCTTTCTGTGTGTGGATTCAGTGGTGGTTTAGCACTTGTTGTTAACACCCCTGTATTCACACATCTTGAGACCCAAAAGTCCTTTTGTCCTTTGGACAAATTTGTGGTTAGGTGTCCTGTTTTTTGTTGTCTTTCTGTATCTGTGTGTCAGTGTCTGTGTGTTTTGGTGTAGCTGACTGCTGCCTTTAGCAGCAATCAGCAGCTTTTGCTGTCTGATCTGCTGTTGCTGTAAGTTGTGTCTGGTCCTATTGTGCTTTTAGGTAAAAAAAAAGCTTTGTGTTATTTGTTTTGCTTCTGTGTTGTTTGTTGCTTTGTCTTTGTGTTTGTTGTGTGTGTGTGAAATATATATCTATTTTTTTTTTTTTTTTTTTGTTAAATTTGGAGAGGGAAATGCTGGCAGGGTCAAAGGGAGAGCCAGGAGCAGGGGTGCTTCTGCACATGGAGGGAGAGGCAGAGGAGAGCCATACGAAGGCTCTGGCAGGAGCTACCTGGCCCTTCGCAGGGCAGCCGGGTAACGTACCGATATTTTTAGGGGTAGCGGGCTAGGGCTATCCTTCTATCAGGATTCATTGCCCACATGGGCCGTACCTTCGGGGATCCGGAGGAGGAGGCTCAGGATCTGTTTTCGCACACTATGTGTGGGGCTAGTGTGCTTGAGGAGAGCCGTGCACTGATGCACAATCTTTCCTGTCGCCCGAGGCAGAGGAAAGTCTCAGTGCACAGGGGGACAGGAGGCTGACGATGTCACGCAGCAGTCTGTGAGCAGCCAGGGAACTAATGCAGGGGGTGAGGTTCCAGATGCTGCTGCTGTTAGCGACGCAGCCTCCAGTATTGAGCAGGTGGAAGTGGACGATGGGTCACCAATCGTCCATGGGTGCCCTCGTGTGAGAGAGGAGGAGGATAGTGTCTCTGAGGGATGTCCCTCAGAGCATGAGACGATCCTGACCCAGAAGGACAGGAGCGGGGCGGGAGGGGCCGGGGCAGAGGCAGTGCACCTAGTGGTGCACGTGGAGGTACGGCACCAAGAGATCTGGTGCCAGTGCCCCACAGCAGCAGGTGACCTCTGCTCCGAGTGCGGTGGCTCAGCGGTGTGGGAGTTCTTCTCACGGCTCCAGGTGACAGCACGGTTGCAGTGTGCAAGTTGTGCCTGCCACGTGTTAGCCATGGGAAGACACATCACATTTGGGCACCTCCTCTATGAGGAGACATATGACACTGCACCACTTTGCCGGTGGGAGCAGCGGACAGGGAACGTGTAGGCACCCACACGTTCCCTACCTCGTGCCCAGGTAGCCACAGTTCCTCCTCCTCCCCTCCGGCCCCACAGCAGCTGCTTCCTCGGTGGAAGTTAGGGAGGAGAGGCAGCCTTTGGCCCCAGCACGCGGTGTTAAGAGGCCTCTTGACACTGCTGCTGGAGCGTCAGCTAAAATGCAGGTCCCTCTTCCCCAGTTGTTGGAGCAGAGGCAGACACTGTCCCCCAGTCACCCCCAAGCCCAGCGTCTCACTGCCGGCTTAGCCAAACTCCGGGTGGTGCAGCTGCTACCTTTCAGCCTGGTAGTGCAGCGTTCAGGGAGTTTGTGGCCATTGGCACACCACAGTGGCAGGTCCCTGGCCGTAGGTACTTTGCCCAGAAGGAAGTACCAGCCCTGCACGACCATCTGCAGGGCAATATATCTGCTTCGCTGGACCACAGTGTGGGCAAGTTTGTCAAAATTACTATGGACGCATGGTCCAGCAAGCACGGCCAGGGGCGGTATGTGTTATTTACCGCCCAATGGGTCACTCTGCTAGCCGGCAGAGACGCGGCAAGGAGCGCAAGTGGGGAGATGGTGGTACCACCACACATTGGTGATACGCCAGTCTCCACCCCCCCTCCTCATCCAGTGAGCCCTCTTCCCGGACAGCTCCGTGCCCCCCCAGAGCCTATCCTTCGTGCCAAGCGAGACGGTGCCATGCAGTTTTGCAGCTTGTGTGCCTCGGTGATAGGAGCCACACCGGGGCAGAGTTGCTGGCAGCACTGCAAGGGCAGGTTGAGAGGTGGCTGACCCCACACCACCTCTCAATAGGCAAGGTCGTGTGTAACAATGCCACCAACATCTTGTCTGCCCTTCGCATGGGCAGAGTCACACATGTTCCTTGCCTGGCACACGTTCTCAACCTGGTCGTCCAGCGGTTCCTCACCAAGTACCCTGGTCTCCAGGAGGTACTGAGGATGGCTAGGAGGGTGTCCAGTCACTTTAGGTGGTCATACACGGCCACAGCTCGTCTGGCCGAGTTTCAGCAGCAGAATGGTCTGCCGCAGAACCGCCTGATTTGTGACACCCCCACCCGCTGGAACTCTAGTCTTATGATGCTGCTGAAGCTGCTCCAGCAGAGGCGAGCCATCATAGACTACTTGTACGAGTACGAGGCAAGATCAGGCTCTGGGGACCTGGGTTTGCTGTTACCCAGGCAGTGGCTGCTGATTAGTGATGCCTGCCATGTGCTGGCGCCATTTGAGGAGGCCACCAGGATGGTAAGCCGCAATGATGCCACCATTGCGGATACCATCCCACTGGTGTTCCTCCTTGAGCACACTCTGCGCGGCATACTCGACAGGGCACTTGCTGTCGAGTAGCAGCTACTGGAAGAGGAGGACGCAGACACCGTGATGCTTTCCGAGCCCGAACATCACGGTGCAGAGCAGCCGTCCGATGATGAGGAGGGGGATTTAGGTGACCTGGACCAAGGGGAAATGGGGCATTCCTCTAGGGGGATATCTTAACCCTCCCAAGTACCACATGTCATTCGTGGTTGGGGAGAGGTTGAGCCCGACACTATTGTCGTCAGTGACATCGAGGACATGGGGTCCTCTGTGGCAGGCAGTTTGCGGCGCATGGGTGCGTTCATGCTGCAATGCCTGCGCACCTGATGTTGGGGATCAACAGGGCTCACGTCCCCCTGTGCCTGACAGGAGGAGCAGCAGTACTGGAGGCGGCCTCGCGGCCAACTTCAGGCTGTTCTTCCAGCCACAGTTGCCAGGCCCATCTACTGGCAACTCAACCAGGCAACACCTCAGTCACCAGGTCACCGACTACATCGGATCCAGGGCTGGTGTAGCCACATCAGAGACTGAGGACCCACTGGACTACTGGGTGGCGAGCCTTGATATCTGGCCCGAGTTGGCACAGTATGCCATCGAGGTCCTTTCATGCCCGTCATCCAGTGTTCTTTCGGAGAGGACCTTCAGTGCAGCAGGGGGTGTTGTAACGGAGAGGAGGACCCGTCTCTCCACTGAGAATGTGGACCGCCTTGCATTCATCAAGATGAATGAGGCGTGATCACATCAGTACAGCACCCCTATTGCTGATGCCCGTGACTGAAGGCCTCCTCCCCTGGCCACCCGTACTGCACCTTCCGCCTCATTTTCCACCTAGAGACTTAGCTGATGCCAGCTTAGCTGGCAAATGGCAAATTTTTCTTATTGGCAGGGCCATATATGGTCCTACCTTGCCTACTGCATTCAGCTGTGAAAAACAAATGCTCTGCGACAACAGTACTCTGTGGCTAATTTTTCTAAGATTGGGTCGATCCTACTTGGCCGAGAGCAGTACTCCAATTTTTCTTCTTCTCTCTCCATGAGGACCTTTGTGTGTCACCTACGCTGACCATCTCATACAGCCGCAACAGCTACTCTGTGGCTAATGTTTTCAGCTCTGGGTCAATCCTGCCTGGCCCGAGAGCAGTACTCCATATTTGTTCTTCTTCTCTCTTCCATGAGGCACCTTTGTGGTGTCACCTACGCTGACCATCTCATACAGCCGCAACAGCACTATTGGGCTAATGTTTTCAGCTCGGGTCAATCCTGCGACCGAGAGCAGTACTCAATATTTGTTCTTCCTTCTCTCTCCATGAGGCACCTTGTGGTTGTCACCTACTCTGACCATCTCATACAGCGCACAGACTTCTGTGGCTAATGTTTTTCAGCTCTGGGTCAATACTGCCTGGCCTGAGAGCAGTACTCCATATTGGTTCTTCCTTCTCTCTCCATGAGACACCTTTGTGGTGTCACCTACTCTGACCATCTCATACAGCCGCAACAGCTACTCTGTGGCTAATGTTTTCAGCTCTGGGTCAATCCTGCCTGGCCCGAGAGCAGTACTCCATATTTGTTCTTATCTCTCTCCATGAGGCACCTTTGTGGTGTCACCTACGCTGACCATCTCATACAGCCGCAACAGCTACTCTGTGGCTAATGTTTTCAGCTCTGGGTCAATCCTGCCTGGCCCAAGAGCAGTACATATTTGTTCTTCCTTCTCTCTCCATGAGGCACCTTTGTGGTGTCACCTACGCTGACCATCTCATACAGCCGCAACAGCTACTCTGTGGCTAATGTTTTCAGCTCTGGTTTTTCAGCTCTGGGTCAATCCTGCCTGGCCCAAGAGCAGTACTCCATATTTGTTCTTCCTTTTCTCTCCATGAGGCACCTTTGTGGTGTCACCTACGCTGACCATCTCATACAGCCGCAACAGTTACTCTGTGGCTAATGTTTTCAGCTCTGGGTCAATCCTGCCTGACCCGAGAGCAATACTCCATATTTGTACTTCCTTCTCTCTCCATGAGGCACCTTTGTGGTGTCACCTACGCTGACCATCTCATACAGCCGCAACAGCTACTCTGTGGCTAATGTTTTCAGCTCTGGGTCAATCCTGCCTGGCCCAAGAGCAGTACTCCATATTTGTTCTTCCTTCTCTCTCCATGAGGCACCTTTGTGGTGTCACCTACGCTTACCATCTCATACAGCCGCAACAGCTACTCTGTGGCTAATGTTTTTCAGCTCTGGGTCAATCCTGCCTGGCCTGAGAGCGTACTGTCTCCATATTTGTTCTTCCTTCTCTCTCCATGAGGCACCTTTGTGGTGTCACCTACGCTGACCATCTCATACAGCCGCAACAGCTACTCTGTGGCTAATGTTTTCAGCTCTGGGTCAATCCTGCCTGACCCGAGAGCAGTACTCAATATTGTTCTTCCTTCTCTCCATGAGGAGCACCTTTGTGGTGTCACTACCTGACATCTCATACAGCCGCAACAGCTACTCTGTGGCTAATGTTTTCAGCTCTGGGTCAATACGCCTGGCCTGAGAGCAGTACTCCATATTGGTTCTTCCTTCTCTCTCCATGAGCACCTTTGTGGGTCACCTACTCTGACCATCTCATACAGCCGCACAGCTACTCGGGCTAATGTTTCAGCTCTGGGTCAATCCTGCCTGGCCCAGAGCAGTACCCATATTTGTTTCTTCTCTCTCCATGAGGCACCTTTGTGGGTGTCACCTACGCTGACCATCTCATACAGCCGAAACAGCTACTCTGTGGCTAATGTTTTCAGCTCTGGGTCAATCCTGCCCCAAGAGCAGTACATATTTGTTCTTTCTCTCTCCATGAGGCACCTTTGTGGTTGTCACCTACGCTGACCATCTCATACAGCCGCAACAGCTATCTGTGGCTACTGTTTCAAGCTCTGGTTTTCAGTCTCGGGTCATCCTGCCTGGCCCAAGAGCAGTACTCCAATTTGTTCTTCCTTTTCTCTCATGAGGACCTTTGTGGTGTCACCTACGCTGACCATCTCATTACAGCCGCAACAGTTACTTGTGGCTAATGTTTTCAGCTCTGGGTCATCCTGCCTGACCCGAGAGCAATACTCCATATTTTTGTCCTTCCTTCTCTCTCCATGAGGCACCTTTGTGGTGGTCACCTACGCTGACCATCTCATACAGCCGCAACAGCTACCTGTGGCTAATGTTTTCAGCTCTGGGTCAATCCTGCCTGGCCCAAGAGGCAGTACTCCATATTGTTCTTCCTTCTCCCATGAGGCACCTTTGTGGTGTCACCTACGCTTACCATCTCATACAGCCGCAACAGCTACTCTTGGCTAATGTTTTCAGCTCTGGGTCAATCCTGCCTGGCCCGAGAGCAGTACTCCATATTTGTTCTTCCTTCTCTCTCATGAGGCACCTCTTGTGGTGTCACCTACGCTGACCATCTCACAGCCGCAACAGCTACTCTGTGGCTAATGTTTTCAGCTTGGGTCAATCCTGCTGCACCGAGAGCAATACTCCATATTTGTATTCCTTCTCTCTCCATGAGGCACCTTTGTGGTGTCACCTACGCTGACCATCTCATACAGCCGCAACAGCTACTCTGTGGCTAATGTTTTCAGCTCTGGGTCAATCCTGCCTGGCCCGAGAGCAGTACTCAATATTGTTCTTCCTTCTCTCTCCATGAGGCACCTTGTGGTGTCACCTACTCTGACCATCTCATACAGCCGCAACAGCTACTCTGCGGCTAATGTTTTCAGCTCTGGGTCAATCCTGCCTGGCCCGAGAGCAGTATACTCCATATTGGTTCTTCCTCTCTCTCCATGAGGCACCTTTGTGGTGTCACCTACTCTGACATCTCATACAGCCGCAACAGCTACTCTGTGGCTAATGTTTTCAGCTCGGGTCAATCCTGCCTGGCCCGAGAGCAGTACTACTCCATTTTGTTCTTCCTTCTTCTCTCCATCTAGGCACCTTTGTGGTGTACACTACGGCGGCCCATCTCATACAGCCGCAACAGCTACTCTGTGGCTAATGTTTTCAGCTCTGGGTCAATCCTGCCTGGCCCGAGAGCATTACTCCATATTTGTTCTTCCTTCTCTCTCCATGAGGCATCTTTGTGGTGTCACCTACGCTGACCATCTTATACAGCCGCAACAGCTACTCTGTGGCTAATGTTTTTAGCTCTGGGTCAATCCTGCCTGGCCCGAGAGCAGTACTCCATATTTGTTCTTCCTTCTCTCTCCATGAGGCACCTTTGTGGTGTCACCTAAGCTGACCATCTCATACAGCCGCAACAGCTACTCTGTGGCTAATGTTTTCAGCTCTGGGTCAATCCTGCCTGGCCCGAGAGCAGTACTCCATATTACAAAGTGTGGGCCTGCTGTAACTCAATGGTGCTGTTCCTACCCATTCACCTGCTTTCCCTTGCACGAAGCATACTCTGAGGGAGAGTAGCCAATGGGATGAGGGGTATGTCCAGTGGGGCCAAGCCTGCCTGGCCCCACAACAATGGTGGCAAACTGCAGTGGACATTATGTAACCCAGTACCCCCATCACCTTCTTTCACTTGTTGTGTGCAAACTACTATATAGGGGAATGTGGCCAATGTGGTGTGTTTAAAAATTGATTATGAATCTATATGAATAATCTGTTATATTGAAAAATAAAGCCCAGTAACATTCTTTTGTGAACAAAAATTTTTATGAGGGGTAGATCTTTTTCTTTTTTTTTTTTAAACTATTTACAAAAACAAAACAAAAAAAAAATTATTTTTGGGGTTTACGGGAAGTGGAACGGGATTCCCTCCTCTCCAGTCTGGTTAAGCGACGTCCTATGTGACGCATCTCGCGTCGCATACTCTCTAATTCTGTGGAGGAAGATATTGAGAGAATTGTGTTGAAGATGTTTGAGCACATTTCCTAATGCGGGTGATGCAATTTTGCACCTGACAGCTACTTACACATACATGGTACTGCAATGCTATAATGTTGCGGTATGTCATAAAAAGGAAAGCTCAGTATAAAATATCATTATTTCTAGAATTCTTAGTTTATATTATGCATACCTAGTTATGGTAACAGTGATTTCTACTGATTGGCTGTTGGATGGGTTACACATGCTCAGATCTCTACTGAGCAACTGAATCAACACAGGGACTGGGTCAAGGGCAAGACCATAATGATCTCTATTAGGGGTCCTGCAAACATGAAGTCTGTATTTCTTTATACACAGACACAATGCTGATTTGGCAGGTTAAGGTCATTCGGATGGAAAAATACTGCTCTTTTTTCTTAAAAGTATATGTATTTTCACTGAACTTCCACTTAAAGCGATATTATTGCATCATGGGGGATCACTGATAAACAGCAGGAGGTAATAAAGGTAATGCTAGTAAGGTAATGCTGGCATAAAACATTATGTTTATTGCTAAAATTGTATCAGAACATTCTTGGTTTTGTATCACTAGGACTGTGCTACATACTAAAAATTTTGGAAGTGGTGCAGCCCCCACAAAAGCATTGTCAAACCCACAGTACCCATTGTTGCATCATGTACCGTGGAAAATACAGATATTAATAGTCTTGTATATAACATTTCATTAACGTTGCATATGATTTACTTACGATTTTGAATCATAACTTCCAGAGGGACTGGAGAGGCTGGAGGGGCTGGAGGGGCTGGAGCGGCTGGAGGGGATTGAGTGGCTGGAGGGGCTGGAGCGGCTGGAGGGGCTGGAGAGGGTGGAGGGGCTGGAGAGGGAGAAAGGCCTGGAGAGGCTGGTCCTGCTTGTAGAAAAAAAAAAGGTTTTATTTCAACAATCACTGTCCAATCCATTAGTAATATTACATGTATAAGAACATTTCCTAAAAGGCTACGTAGTGAACATTTTTTGGAAAATTTTTGAACTACAAAAATGCAATGAAAAACTGGTTTAATGAAAGATTTTAAAAAACATTAACTTCACTAGGTTTAGTGGGTATAATTTACCATTTATAAAAAACCAACATTTAATTTTCACTTTAGTTGCCCCAGTAGGTGTGAATAGCTGTGTGGGGTTCATGGGTATGTGTTTGTCGGACAATGTTGGAAAGGATACTTAAGATAATCGCACACTTTTACTGCACGTTTGGACCGAATTTCGTGACTTAAGATCAAAAACTGAGGGACAAGATACAGCCCAAACAATGGGGAGTTGGGGACAATAAATGGGAATGAGAAATGAGAAGAACTGTGATCTGTCTCTCAAGCCAAATTAATAGATTTGTTTAATTTTTTTTTACAAAAATTTTTTCAGTGAAATAATAAAATTCACTTAATTATCACTGATAATTTCACAAATTATTTGCTGACAATCAAGGTCAATAAAAAGATAAAAAAATTGCTTAGGATGCACTTACGTGTCTGGCTGGTGCCAGGTTCCTCCTCTTGGGGCGGTGGACTGCCCGGTGGGGGCGATGGAGAGCCCAGAGGGGGCAATGGACTGCCCAGAGGCGGCAATGGGCTGCCCGGAGGGCTAGTTGGTGGTAGTGCTAAAAAAAAAGGAAATTTATTTTAACTCTCACTATCATTAAATGTTCGAATACATTTACTGAAACAATTCTCGGAGAAGTTGTCAAAAAATATGCAAACATTTGGATAAAGGGCTTGGACACATCTACGTGTTAAAAAGCACACAATAGTGTGGCACAATTAATGTCATCCTCAATTTTTTCACAATTGTGCAATCGTACTGCACTCGCGCGGCAATACACATGAGCGCACCGGAAACACGCGCTTGTATGCTTGTTTCTGGAGCGCTCATGTGCGCTGTAATGTGGCCTTGGACAAATGAAAAATTTAGAAACTTTTTTTTTTTTCAATAGGCTGCACTTACATTCTTCCTCTGACGGGGACAGTGGTGGGGGTGGGGTGTCGGAGGAAGATTCAGCTGCAAATTAAAATAAAAAAATACATAATGAATGATATATCTAAAGGATATATTTAATTATATACTTTGGATTCTGCTTGAAAATACAGATTTAATATGGCAATGATTTCATACCTTATTCTGGCTAAGTACTTATATTTTTATTGTGTGTATTGTAGCCACGGAAAGGGAAAAGTTGGTTGGGTGTAGGGGAGCATCAGTAGCTGTGTGTACTTGTATCTAGATTTTGTGGCTAACACAACATTTTTAATTTTGGAGTGTAAAAATCAATTTTTAATAATTGATCAACATTTTATTTTTGACTTTACTTTTCCTTCAAATAGGGCTGCCATGTAACTAAAAGGGTCGGTCAGTAAAGTGTGTTTAACTGTGTCTATGTGTGGGTATAAGTGTGCATTTATAAGGTAAAAAGAAATCAATTTTTAATGATCAATTACATTTTTAACTTTACTTAGCCTTTAAATAAGGCTGCAATGGAAATAGAAGGGTGGGCCACCAAGTGTGTTTACCTGTGTCTATTAGTGTGTATCATTTTAAATTTATAGGTGATATGTTAAATAAAGTCACTTTTCAGTGATTTATTTTTTTACTTTACTTACCCTTTAAATAAGGCTGATATTGAATATAAGAATAATAATAATGTAATAAATAATAACCAGTGAATGAGAAATACAAAGAACTCGGATCTCTCTCTCTCTCTCTTTCAAGCCAAATTTAAGGATTATTGATGTTTTTAAATATATATATATATATATAAATATGTTTTTGTCAGAAGTGAATTAAAATATTTTACTACTTATTACAATACAGTAATATAATAAAAAGTATACTTGCCTTCCATCATCTGCCATATGGCCTGAACATAATGAGGCCTCTGCCTCTGGAGATCAGACCACTGTCTCTGGAGGGTAGAGACAGTGGTCTGGTAGCCATAGCGACTCAGGATCCGGCGCTGGAGCCCCTCCATAATCCTGCGCTTTTGGCGCCGCACTTGATAGGTGCCAGGGGGGAAGTTATCATACCCCCTGGTCAGGAGGTACTGGATGGCATAGAGTTGCCTTGCAGAACTCGCCATTTTGCCTAGCAGGAAGTTCCAGTTCCTCGTTTTTACGAAATTCCTCGTTTTTACGAAAATCCACGGTTTTAAGGGAATCCTCGTTTTTACAGAAATCCTCGTTTTTACGGAAATCCTCGTATTTTCGAAAAAAATCCGTTTTTTTAAATTCACGCTAGCGGACTGTAATTTTTAGGTATTGTAGCCATTGATACGTGTTTCTAAGGCCATTACCCAGGTCCCTGAGTGATTAAGTGTACATTACCAAGGCTATTTAGACCACTTCTAATGCAGATTTTGCTTTTCATTTTAATATGTTTTACCGGGTCCGCTCGCGGATTTTCGAATTTACGGATTTTTTCGAAAATCCACGGATCCTCGCGCGGACCGGATTTTTCGAAGTTCGGCCATCTCTAATTATTGGGTTGCCAGATCATTTGGTTTGATATGGACACAATAAATGTATTTGCACTGATAGCAATTAAACAACATCAATTTAAATTTAGCCATGCTGCATGTGTCTTAATATGTTTTCCTACATGTTTTACTGATGGTGCAACACTATCGCATTACCTGTACTCCCCAGGATGATCGTTCTCTATACAGATAATATAGTGGATAATGCACCCCCAACTGTAAATTATAAGGATATTAGAAGTCACCGAGGAGTTCCGTGACCATATAAAAGAACGAGGCCGCAGGCCGAGTACCTTTTATACAGGGCACGGAACTCCAAGGTGACTTCTAATATCCCTTTAATTTACAGTTGGGGGTGCATTATTTATTATAACCTACCCCTTTGTGGCTTCTGGTTTCCTTCTCCTCCTGGAACTGTAAGATTATATGGCTATAATCTTACAGTTCCTCCCATAGAAACCCACTACAGGGGTAGGTTATAAGGTAATCAATGGATGATGTGTAGTATTTCTCAATATGGAAACTGTTAGTAACTTACTGTACAATGAAAGACAACTGTGTATGGCTTACTATCTATCTATTAGTCTGTCTATTCCTCTCTATCTATCGATCTATTAAAAACACATGTAGTATGGCTAAATTAGAATTAATGTTGTTTAATTGCAATCACTTTGTAATCTGCTAATTACATTTATTAAGTATGTCTCTACTGGCCCAAATGATCTGGCAACCAAGTTGTCACTTTTCCCTTTAGAGTTTATATGCTGAAAAGCTGGTTGACATTTACAGTAAAAGCATGATGCAGGATGCATTGGTTTCAATGTAGCCATACATCATGTTTTTAATGGGTATGTACACCCCCCCACACAAACTTGGGTTATTAGTCTAATTGTCCCCCAAAACCTCAACCCCGCAATTTCTCAGCCAATCACAGGCACCGCTGCTCCAACCTTAAACTTGGGGACAGACCAGTGGTGTTGGTGGTGTCACAGATCACAGAACTGGCAAGAAAAGCACCCTTTATATTGCTGTAAGTTTGGACAGACTGCAGCTAGAAGCATGATCCTGAATTTATTTTAAAAGATAGCAGTGTGTTCTTTTAATATTTAACCACTTGTATGGAGACCACAGTTCCCATTTCAATAGACCTTTGGTTTCTAAAACAAAAACTAGTTCTCAAAAGGACAAATACATTTGAGTAGTCCATAAAACTTAATCTTGTATGTGTATATGTAAAAGATATGTAAAACTGCAGAGCTAATAAAATCATTACAGCAAATTCTTGCCTACAAAGATGAATATAAATTTAGAAACAGAAACTATTTAGTGCTATTTAGCATCATCCTGTAAAAGAACAAGGTCAGCCCTGGCCTAAAGTTTAAATTGGTCGTCATGGTGATATATATAAGTATTGTTGCTTTTCCTGTTGGACCAGCTCCTTAATGTACGGAGACTGTCTGCTTGCTATAATCATGGGAAGCGTTAGGACACTGACGTACTATGTTATATAATGTATCAAAATATCTGCCTGTTATTAGTTTAATGACCTTAAGAAAAAAAGTAAAAGTCCAGGTGACAACAATAATTAAATAATGACTATCATAATTTTAAATACTGTATATAAAATATATGTTTGTGTTTGCGAAAACTTTATTATTATTTATAATATAATATTTAGCATATTTTGAAAGTAAAGTAAAAAAGTGATTCACATATACAGGGAAATGTAATCAAAGTTCTTAATGTTAAAAATGGTGCTTATTATGCCACAACCAATCAGATGTACCATTTGAAAGATAATTACCGTATATACTCGAGTATAAACCGTCCCGAGTATAAACCGACGTACCTAGTTTTAGGTAAAAAAAGAAGGAAACCACATTGACTCGAGTATAAACCGAGGGGGTAGTATTTGCCACTAAAGATGTTTGGAACTACAACTCCCAGCATGCTTTATTCTGGGAGTTGTAGTTTTCAAACATCTTAAGTTGCAAATACTTACAATAAGAGTAAAACCTTCTTTTTTGTTGCATACTGTATGCACAAATATAGGAGAATTTACCCCTATTTGCAAGTATTTGCCACTTAAGATGTTTGAAACTACAACTCCCAGCAATAAAGCTGCTGGGATTTGTAGTTTTCTACCATCTTAAGTGGCAAATACTTGCAAATAGGGGTAAATCCTCCTTTATTTGTGCATACAGTATTCACAAATAAGAAAGTTTCACCTTATTTGAAAGTATTTCCCAATTCCCTGTGAAAGTAAAAGTTTCTCCTATCTTGTCCGCGCGCCGCCGCCGATCCGCATCCTCGCTCCACAGCCTCTGCTCATCCGGATGATGTCATACCCAGCGCCTCTCACTTTGCGGGCGCCGGGTAGTGACATCATCCGGATGCGCAGAAGCTGTGGAGCGAGGATGCGGATCGCCGGTCGGCGGACAAGGTAGGAGATAGGCTGACTCGAGTATAAACCGGGTAAATTTTTCAGGCTTTTTTTAAAGCCTGAAAATCTCGGTTAATACTCAAGTATATACGGTAGCACAATTTTTAACTAAAAGAACTTTTCTTACATTTCCCTGATAGTGTATTATATGAGCTTAGATATTCGTAGATTCGGGAGTAACGATCTTTGTACCAACTTGTGATGCTTCATTTTAAATTAACATTTTATTAATTTTTCTTGAAATTACTTGTATGGTAATTTCAATATTAGCATGCTTTCAAAGGTTCATATTCAATGCACCAAAAATATAGGGCACAACACCCTTCACACCAATGGTTTGTTTATTTTCAACGATTAGGGTGTTCTTACAGACATCTTCATCAGGATTCCTGATGAATAATACCACATTAATTCACAGGACTATGTATTCCAACACCTCCTAGATACCCCATATCTAAATAATCAAAATCTGCCTTTAAATGTAAAACACATATCGCTTGTAAAAAAAAACATGCAAAGTCATAAATGTATTGAATCCATTTTTGGCTGTTGTATCTAGCTTGTGTATCATAGGATGTTTAGGATGATGCCTACAGCTTCTCTGGATCTTAAATTACAGGCTTGTAAATAAGCAAATCAAGGTCATTTACACAATAACCAAACCAAGGTTCCTGGCATGTTTCAGGCTGCACACTCTTTGTCATAGGGATAACCTCCATTCTCAACCATATGTGAATTTAAGCAAATCTCATATCCCACAGTAGAAATAGGAAATTACAAATTCATTAAAGGTGACTTAGAACGTAAAAAATTATCGTGTGTGTACAAAGTTAAATGCATAGTAATCTAATGATATTCCACTGTGTTTCACAATTTAGACAGAAAAAAATAAACATATAATATTCACAGACTCTGAACACATAAAAAATTACCTTTAAAGCTAAAACAATCCTTGGATTGGTGACAAACCTCCCAACCTCTATTCAGGCTTGGTTTCTTTATTTTCACATAAATGGCCTCCTTGACACCTCTCTTGAACTAGTCCTTTTCCTTTAAAAGGATGTTAACATTACAATGTTCAAACGTATGTCCTTTTTCCTTAAGATGCAGGTACACGTCTGAGTCCTGACCCGAGGAATTGGATCTTCTGTGCTGGGAGATACCTTGGTGCAGTTACTGTTTGGTCTCTCCCACATAAAAATCAGAGCACTTTTCACTGCACTGCGCATATGACGTCGCTTTTTTTGTGTTTTAGTATTGGGTCTTTTGGATGTACCAATTGCTGCCTCAATGTGTTGTTTGGTTTAAAGCAGACAGGGATACAGTGTTTTTTGAAAAATCTTATTAATTCCTGGGAGACCCCTGCTACATATGGGATGACAATGTTTATCCTCCTGTGTTGCTTTTCCCCTTCATTGTTGGTATTCGTGTTCTTTTCTTTCCTTCTACTTCTTTTGATAAAGGCCCAGTCTGGATATCCACAAGTTTTAAGGGCTCCTCTGCAGGGTGGATTTGATTTAAATCAAACTGATTATGTAGTTTTCTACATAAAGACTAATTCTTGTTGGTATAACTTTAATAAGCAAGTAGATGAAGATTTTTAGAATAATAACAATTAAAATAGATTTACTCAACTGAAACAATAACATTATAGCAAATGTTACTTGCAAACATCCAGAACTATTCCACTCCAAACAATCAGAAAAATATTGTTTCTATTCTATTCACTGAACTTGTTGAAACTTAGCACTGAAGGGTTTGAGTCTGTATTCATAGGTTTGTAGAACAATATGATTAAAGGGCATGTCCAGCCCAAATCTAAAATTTTTCCAAGTGCTGGCCCCTGTATAATTTAAAAAAATTCTTACCTTACATTCCTGTTTCTTATGGCTCTCTTGTAGTTCTTGTCCAAAGTCCAGGAAACTGAAGAGCATTGTCTGTCTTCCTGTCCAATGGTCTCTGCCTTGTGTGAAGCCTTCGGGAGGGATGCTGACATGGGCAGAGGAGCCCCTAACCCCCCCCCCTCCGGATCCCATTTGCCACCCCTTTCTCCTAGCGTTACACGCTATTGATATATTGTCCTTTAGGGTTGCCACCCCCAACTGCTAAAACAACAATCGCTAAAAACAAACCTTTCAGATATTTACTTGCAGACCCTCGCTTCTTATCCGTCAGCCGCATCTGTGATTGGCTGACCGGCAGGCAATCGCAGACGCGGCTGCCGATCCGGCCCCTCTGTGCTGTTTCCTGTTAGCAGGGAGGGAAGAAGAGACTCGCGGGAGCAAAGAGGCTGTAAATAGATATTTTGTGTTATTATAGCAGTTGGGGGTGGGCAACCCCAAAGAACATTATATCAAAATTGAGTTTTTAAAGTATACATGCCCTTTAAGGTCTTTTTCTCAACTTTATAACATTTTTGCTGTGAAGAAGAGGCATGTGATCTCTGCTGAGTCAAATTCAGTTTTGAGAACTGCAAAAGTAAACCAAGCATCTGTCATAATATCTTGTAGGCAGAGAAACTGCCCAAATAATCTTAGAAAAAGCTCTGGAAGAGCATGACATTGTGAATGGATTAATGGAATTTATTTACCAAAAAAAAAAATAAACATACCGTATACAGCCTTATTCTACATAATTAAAAACGAATCTTTATTTCATGATGGAATAACGTTTGGATGGTAATATATTTTCCTCAAAAAGCATTTTATTTAAAAAAAAATCCGATTTAAATAAAAAAAATCAAAAATCTTATTTTTTAGATTTTTTTAAAAAGAAAACATTATCCACCCTGCTCCTCTCTGATCTTTCTGTCTAATCCTCTATCTAAGCGAGAAAAATAATCTTTTTCAGGCTTATGGCTAGCTTTAAAAATGATTCAGAAATTTGTAGGTGGGGCTTATGAGGCTCTGTCCCTTTTTCAAAAAGGCCACTTGAATGGAGACCAATAATCCCCTTTAAAGGTTCCCACCTGATCAATAACCATTACATTTAAGCAACTAATTGTATGGCCATATTTTGCAAAGTGAGCAGCCACTGGTTTTTCATTCCTTTTTAGTTCATCCTTATCTAACCTCTCTTATATAGGTAGACTGCATTTTAAAGGCATTAATAGTCTTTCCTACATACTTATACATATACACACAATAGTCTGTATTACAGTTAAATTTCCTCTTTATTTATATTTGATGACCTTTATCTGTGTGATAAAGATGTTTAGCCACCATCATAAAACTGCATATGCTACAACCAGCGCAGCGGCTTTTTTTCCAAATTGTTTATTCTTTTCTCATATTTATTGGGTCTGCTAACCCTATCAAATCCCTTAAAATTGTATTTTTTGTACATACAACCAATAAAGGTAGCTGGCACCATGCACCCTATATTGCCATTAAAGGGTATGTCCACCCTTAAAAACAACTCACTGCCATATTATAGTTATTGGTCCCCCAGCCCCAACTGCATTACTATTTTAGCAAGAAAGTCCCCCAATCTTTACTTACCTTACCTCTCTCCTTCGCCGTTCTACACTACCATCAGCTGCGTCCGTGATTGTCTGCCTCTCAGCCAATCATGGACGCGGCTGCCGGTCCCGCCCCCTGCTTGCAGTTCTATGCAAGCAGAGGGCCGGGATTGTGCAGCGAAGGAGAGAGATAAGGTAAGTAAATATCGGGGGACTTTCTTGCTATAATAGTAATGCGGTTGGGGCTGGGGGACCAATAAGGTTTGATATGGACCACATAAATGTATTGCACTGATAGCAATTAACACACTCAATTTAAATTTAGCCATGCTGCATGTGTTAATATGTTTTCCTACATGTTTTACTGATGGTGCAACACTATCGCATTACCTGTACCCCCAGGATGATCGTTCTTATACAGATATATAGTGGATAATGCACCCCCAACTGTAAATTATAAGGATAGAGAGTCACCGAGGAGTTCCGTGACCTATAAAAGAACGAGGCCGCAGGCCGAGACTACCTTTTATACAGGGCACGGAACCTCCAAGGACTTCTAATATCCCTTAATTTACAGTTGGGGGTGCATTATTTATTAAACCACCCTTTGTGGCTTCTGGTTTCCTTCTCCTCCTGGAACTGAGATTATATGGCTATAATCTTACAGTTCCTCCCATAGAAACCCACTACAGGGGTAGGTTATAAAGGTAATCAAGGATGATGGTAGTATTCTTCAATATGGAAACTGTGTAACTTACTGTACAATGAAGACAACTGTGTATGGCTTACTATCTATCTATTAGTCTGTCTATTCCTCTCTATCTATCGATCTATTAAAAACACATGTAGTATGGCTAAATTAGAATTAATGTTGTTTAATTGCAATCACTTTGTAATCTGCTAATTACATTTATTAAGTATGTTCTACTGGCCCAAATATCTGGCAACCAAGTTGTCACTTTTCCCTTTAGAGTTTATATGCTGAAAAGCTGGTTGACATTTACAGTAAAAGCATGATGCAGGTGCATTGGTTTTTTCAGTAGCCATACATCATGTTTTATTGGGTATGTACACCCCCCCCCACAAACTTGGGTTATAGTCTAATTGTCCCCAAAACCTCAACCCCGCAATTTCTCAGCCAATCACAGGCACCGTGTCCAACCTTAAACTTGGGGACAGACCAGTGGTGTTGGTGGTGTCCAGATCACAGAACTGGCAAGAAAAGCACCCTTATATTGCTGTAAGTTTGGTGAGTGACAGACTGCAGCTAGAAGCATGACCTGAATTTATTTTAAAAGATAGCAGTGTGTTTCTTTAATATTTAACCACTTGTATGGAGACCACAGTTCCCATCAATAGACCTTTGGTTTCTAAAAAAAAAAACTAGTTCTCAAAAGGACAAATACATTTGAGTAGTCATAAAACTAATCTTGTATGTGTATATGTAAAAGATATGTAAAACTGCAGAGCTAATAAAATCATTACAGCAAATTTTGCTACAAAGATGAATTAAATTTAGAAACAGAAACTATTGTGCTATTTAGCATCATCCTGTAAAAAACAAGGTCAGCCCTGGCTAAAGTTTAAATTGGTCGTCATGGTGATATATATAAGTATTGTTGCTTTCCTGTTGGACCAGCTCCTTAATGTACGGAGACTGTCTGCTTGCTATAAATCATGGAAGCGTTAGGACACTGACGTACTATGTTATATAATGTATCAAAATATCTGCCTGTTATTGTTTAATGACCTTAAGAAAAAAAGTAAAAGTCCAGGTGACAACAATAATTAAATAATGACACATATATATAATAAAATATATGTTGTGTTTGCGAAAACTTATTATTTATATATATATAATATTTAGCATATTTGAAAGTAAAGTAAAAAAGTGATTCACATATACAGGGAAATGTAATCAAGTTCTTAATGTTAAAAATGGTGCTTATTATGCCAAAAACCAAAGATGTACCATTTGAAAGATAATACCGTATATACTCGAGTATAAACCGTCCGAGTATAAACGACGTACCTAGTTTTAGGTAAAAAAAAGAAGGAAACCACATTGACTCGAGTAATAAACCGAGGGGGTAGTATTTGCCACTAAAGTGTTTGGAAACTACAATCCCCAGCATGGTTTATTGCTGGGAGTTGTAGTTTTCAAACATCTTAAGTTGCAAACTTACAAATAAGAGTAAAACCTCTTTATTTGTGCATTACTGTATGCACAAATATAGGAGATTACCTATTTGCAAGTATTTGCCACTTAAGATGTTTGAAAACTACAACTCCCAGCAATAAAGCATGCTGGAGTTGTAGTTTTCTAACTCTAAGTGGCAAATACTTGCAAATAGGGGTAAATCCTCCTTATTTGTGCATACAGTATTCACAAATAAAGAAAGTTTCACTCTTATTTGAAAGTATTTCCCAATTCCCTGTGAAAGTAAAAGTTTTCCTATCTTGTCCGCCGGCCCGCGCGATCGCCCTCCTCGCTCTCCACAGCCTCTGCTCATATGATGTCACTACCCAGCGCTCTCACTTTGCGGCGCCGGGTAGTGACATCATCCGGATGCGCAGAAGCTGTGGAGCGAGAGGATGCGATCGCGCGGTCGGCGGACAAGGTAGGAGATAGGCTGACTCGAGTATAAACCGAGGTAAGATTTTCAGGCTTTTTTAAAGCCTGAAAATCTCGGTTAATACTCAAGTATATACGGTAGCAAAATTTTTAACTAAAAGAACTTTTCTTACATTTCCCTTGATAGTGTATTATATGAGCTTAGATATTCGTAGATTCGGGAGTAACGATCTTTGTACCAACTTGTGATGCTCTTTTTAAATTAACATTTTATTAATTTTCTTGAAATTACTTGTATGGTAATTTCAATATAGCATGCTTTCAAAGGTTCATATTCAATGCACCAAAAATATAGGGCACAACACCCTTCACACCAATGGTTTGTTTATTTTCAACGATTAGGTGTTTTTCAGACATCTTCATCAGGATTCCTGATGAATAATACCACATTAATTCACAGGACTATGTATTCCAACACCTCCTAGATAACCCATATCTAAATAATCAAAATCTGCCTTTAAATGTAAAACACATATCGCTTGTAAAAAAAAACATGCAAAGTCATAAATGTATTGAATCCATTTTTTGGTGTTGTATCTAGCTTGGTATCATAGGATGTTTGGATGATGCCTACAGCTTCTCTGGATCTTAAATTACAGGCTTGTAAATAAGCAAATCAGGTCATTTACACAATAACCAAACCAAGGTTCCTGGCATGTTTCAGGCTGCACACTCTTTGTCATAGGGATAACCTCCATTCTCAACCATATGTGAATTTAAGCAAATCTCATATCCCACAGTAGAAATAGGAATTACAAATTCATTAAAGGTGACTTAGAACGTAAAAAATTATCGTGTGTGTACAAAGTTAAATGCATAGTAATCTAATGATATTCCACTGTGTTTCACAATTTAGACAGAAGAAAAAAATAAACATATAATATTCACAGACTCTGAACACATAAAAAATTACCTTTAAAGCTAAAACAATCCTTGGATTGGTGACAAACCTCCCAACCTCTATTCAGGCTTGGTTTCTTTATTTTCACATAAATGGCCTCCTTGACACCTCTCTTGAACTAGTCCTTTCCTTTAAAAGGATGTTAACATTACAATGTTCAAAGTATGTCCTTTTTCCTTAAGATGCAGGTACACGTCTGAGTCCTGACCCGAGGAATTGGATCTTCTGTGCTGGGAGATACCTGGTGCAGTTACTGTTTGGTCTCTCCCACATAAAAATCAGAGACTTTTCACTGCACTGCGCATATGACGTCGCTTTTTTTGTGTTTAGTATTGGGTCTTTTGGATTGACCAATTGCTGCCTCAATGTGTTGTTTGGTTTAAAGCAGACAGGGATACAGTGTTTTTGAAAAATCTTATTAATTCCTGGGAGACCCCTGCTACATATGGGATGACATGTTTATCCTCCTGTGTTGCTTTTCCCCTTCATTGTTGGTATTCGTGTTCTTTTCTTTCCTTCTACTTCTTTTGATAAAGGCCCAGTCTGGATATCCACAAGTTTTAAGGGCTCCTCTGCAGGGTGGATTTGATTTAAATCAAATGATATTGTAGTTTTCTACATAAAACTAATTCTTGTTGGTATAACTTTAATAAGCAAGTAGATGAAGATTTTTAGAATAATAACAATTAAAATAGATTTACTCAACTGAAACAATAACATTATAGCAAATTTACTTGCAAACATCAGAACTTTCCACTCCAAACAATCAGAAAAATATGTTTCTATTCTATTCACTGAACTTGTTGAAACTTAGCACTGAGGGTTTGAGTCTGATTCATAGGTTTGTAGAACAATATGATTAAAGGGCATGTCCAGCCCAAATCTAAAATTTTTCCAAGTGCTGGCCCTGTATAATTTAAAAAAATTCTTACCTTACATTCCTGTTTCTATGGCTCTCTTGTAGTTCTTGTCCAAAGTCCAGGAAACTGAAGAGCATTGTCTGTCTTCCTGTCCAATGGTCTCTGCCTTGTGTGAAGCCTTCGGGAGGGATGTGACGGGCAGAGGAGCCCCTAACCCCCCCCTGGATCCCATTTGCACCCCTTTCTCCTAGCGTTACACGCTATTGATATATTGTCCTTTAGGGTTGCCCCCCCCAACTGCTAAAACAACAATCGCTAAAAACAAACCTTTCAGAATATTTACTTGAGACCCTCGCTTCTTATCCGTCAGCGCATCTGTGTTGGCTGACCGGCAGGCAATCGCAGACGCGGCTGCCGATCCGGCCCCTCTGTGCTGTTTCCTGTAGCAGGGAGGGAGAAGAGAGACTCGCGGGAGCAAAGAGGCTGTGTAATAGATTTTTGTGTTATTATGCAGTTGGGGGTGGGCAACCCCAAAGAACATTATATCAAAATTGAGTTTTTAAAGTTAGTTACATGCTTAAGTCTTTCTCAACTTTATAACATTTTTGCTGTGAAGAAGAGGCATGTGATCTCTGCTGAGTCAAATTCAGTTTGAGAACTGCAAAAGTAAACCAAGCATCTGTCATAATATCTTGTAGGCAGAGAAACTGCCCAAATAATCTTAGAAAAAGCTCTGGAAGAGCATGACATTGTGAATGGATTAATGGAATTTATTTACAAAAAAAAAAATAAACTACCGTATAGCCTTATCTACATAATTAAAACGAATCTTTATTCATGATGGAATAACGTTTGGATGGTAATATATTTTCCCAAAAAGCATTTATTAAAAAAAAAATCCGATTTAAATAAAAAAAATCAAAAATTATTTTTTAGATTTTTTTAAAAAGAAACATTATCCACCTGCTCCTCTCTGATCTTTCTGTCTAATCCTCTATCTAAGCGAGAAAAATAATCTTTTTCAGGCTTATGGCTAGCTTTAAAAATGATTCAGAAATTTGTAGGTGGGGCTTATGAGGCTCGTCCTTTTTCAAAAAGGCCACTTGAATGGAGACCAATAATCCCCTTTAAAGGTTCCCACCTGATCAATAACCATTACATTTAAGCAACTAATTGTATGGCCAATTTTGCAAAGTGAGCAGCCACTGGTTTTTCATTCCTTTTAGTTCATCCTTATCAACCTCTCTTTATTAGGTAGACTGCATTTTAAAGGCATTAATAGCTTTCCTACATACTATACATATACACACAATAGTCTGTATTACAGTTAAATTTCCTCTTTATTTATATTGTGAGACTTTATCTGTGTGAAAAGATGTTTAGCCACCATCATAAAACTGCATATGCTACAACCAGCGCAGCGGCTTTTTTTCCAAATTGTTTATTCTTTTCTCATATTTATTGGGTCTGCTAACCCATATCAAATCCCTTAAAATTGTATTTTTTGTACATACAACCAATAAAGGTAGCTGGCACCATGCACCCTATATTGCCATTAAAGGGTATGTCACCCTTAAAAACAACTCACTGCCATATTATAGTTATTGGTCCCCCAGCCCCAACCGCATTACTATTATAGCAAGAAAGTCCCCCGATATTTATTACTATCTCTCTCCTTCGCTGCCACAATCCGGCCTCCGCCCCCTGCTTGCAGTTCTATGCAAGCAGAGGGCGGGACCGGCAGCCGCGTCCATGATTGGCTGAGAGGCAGACAATCACGGACACAGCTGATGGTAGTGTAGAACGGCGAAGGAGAGAGGTAAGGTAAGTAAAGATTGGGGGACTTTCTTGCTAAAATAGTAATGCAGTTGGGGCTGGGGGACCAATAACTATAATATGGCAAAGGGGTTTGGAGCTAGGGGGAGGGAGACCAAATCGGGAGGGGGGGAGGGCTCTTCTGCGCATGGCAAAATTCTCCCGGAGGGGAGACAGGAGGCAGAATCCTATATGGACTCTGCAGTACTCCTGGTAGGCAGTTTTTGGGACTTTGTGGGGGGATTGCAGGAGAACCATTTGGAGCTGGGATGTAAGGTAAGGATTTTTTACACTACAGAGTGGGGCCAGTAGTGTTGGGATTATAGTTTTGGGGGTGGACATGCCCTTTAAAGGTAAATACCTACAATTACAAATCCCTTTATAATTTGGTTAAGCCCCAATTTAATCCACAGATAACAGGTCATATACATCCCTCCATTCCACTGCTTTTTCTTGTACCATTTCTTTGATTCTGTTTTCTCTATATTTCTTTCTTCCATTCTGTAGCTTTTTTATGCCCTTACTGTACTTCAGTCTGCTTTTCCCATTATTTTCTGGTTCTGCCATACTGTTCCTCTTTGCCATTCTCTATTCAGTTTCCCATCTCCCCCTATTTCATTCCATGCTTCTTCTTTCCTATTTCTGTTCTTTTCCCCCCACTCATCCTGTTTCCCTACTCCCACTTAGTTCCTCTAATCACAATCTTTTCTACTTCTAGCCCCTTTCCCCCCTTCTTTATTCCTAATCTAGTCTGATATGAAGAAAAATGGAAGAGGACTCATATGCAATTCAATCTGCAAGTGTTTATTGCGACATGTTTCGGGCATCAACGTGCCCTTTCTCAAGCATAAACTGACTCCCCACATGGGAGTTTAAATAGCATCACAAAAACCCCGCCCCTCAACCTAATTAGTGCATACAAGCACCCTATTGGTGCATAGAACACAAACTTGGTGTATACAATGTCCATTATGCATTCAAGTCCATATTGAAGTATTCCAGTTCACGTGATCACCACCACTTTGGAGATGTACCTGGGTAAAACATATAAAAAAATCTATATCTATACATATATATACAATATAATGGAACTGCACTTATTTATGCCTACCATACTCATTCTCTGTATAACATACCAGCCTTCATTTCAGCTGGTACTTCTTAATCAGCAACCTATAACACAAAAGACACTGTAAGTGGATACATTCTGCGTATCTATATATATACGTTCAGTACATAGTTACAAAAAAGGTTTCACAGACCATGCTTCGTTTATTCCTATTGGTTTCATACTTTGGAATTTTTTAATCCAAATTGCCTCAGTTTGTAACAGTTTCAATCCCCTCCTCTCTGTTGAGGATGCACCATTTCAGTTGTGATACATTATGTTTGTTTTCGTAGAAATGTCTGGATACTGCTGTATCTGTATTGGAGTTCAGTTTATAGTTTCGGATATCTCCCTTATGTTCCTGTATCCTTATTTTTACCTGCCTGCTGGTTTGTCCAATATAGGCTTTACCACAGGGGCATTTCACCATGTACACCACATTCTTTGTGTTACATGTTGGCATGTGTTTCATTGGCACTTTATGCCCTTTTGTTGGATGGCTCACGGTATCCCTTTAATAACCGAGCTACAACAGTTACAGTTAAGGCAGGGGTACGTACCTTTCCTTTTGGTTTGCGTCTTCTTTTTACGAAGGGTGATGTCCGAGGGGCACAACATGTCTTTTATGGTTCTCCCTCTCTTATAGCAGAAGCGTACCGGTTTTTGGAACAGGTTGCCAAATTTAGCATCCTGTCTCAGTATGGGCCAATATTTTTTGATGATTGTTCGATGCCCCTGTTTTGTTTACCATATTTAGTTACAATGGTATGCGTCTCTTGATCCTTTTCAATCTTTTTATGTTTCGGGAGCTCTTCTCTTTTTAACCCTTTAACTTCTGATTTGGCCTTATTCAGTACCTTGTGACTATACCCTTTCTCAAGGAATTTGTTGTTAATTGTGTGGGAGGCCTTTTCGTACAGTATTTTATTACTCGTAATTCTTTTTGCTCTTATGAATTGGCCTTTTGGGATCCCTTTAAAAACCTTTGGGTGATGGAAACTCTGGGCCAGCAGTAAGTTATTTTTATCTGTGGGCTTGGTGTACAAGTCCGTTATGATATTCCCATTATGTACGCATAGCTTTACATCCAGGAAGGGTATACTTTCTTTAGATACCTCATACGTGAATTTGATCGTATCGTGTGCTTTATTAGCTTTAGACATCATCATCAGTGCAGTTCCATTATATTGTATATATATGTATAGATATAGATTTTTTATATGTTTTACCCAGGTACATCTCCAAGGTGGTGGTGATCACGTGAACTGGAATACTTCAATATGGACTTGAATTCATAATGGACATTGTATACACCAAGTTTGTGTTCTATGCACCAATAGGGTGCTTGTATGCACTAATTAGGTTGAGGGGCGTGGTTTTTGTGATGCTATTTAAACTCCCATGTGGGGAGTCATTTTATGCTTGAGAAAGGGCACGTTGAATTGCATATGAGTCCTCTTCCATTTTTCTTCATATATGATTGTACTGGCAGACGGTCCAGTGGGAGAGAGACCAACTGAGAAAAGGAGGACAGTTGCAGTTATTCTCTCCTAATCTAGTCTCCCCTGACACTTTTATTTTATATATAGTTATAATTACACAATGATGCAAGATGGGACGTATCCCATTTTGCATAATATTTTATGTTTTTTCTTTTATAATGTGTATGATACTTATTTACTTTGTTCTATCTCCTTTCTTTTCTCTAAATATGCGGTATTTTTACTGTATCACTATGCCTAATAGGCTTGTGCTTAATGTACTTTATTAACATGCATGATATGGTAATTACTAGCCTTCTTAAGAATGAATCTCAAAGGACCCAGTAGCTACCTATGACTAAGGGCAGAGCCCGAAACGCGTCAGGTGGTTTACGTGCTGTGTGTATACTGGTTTCTGTAAGGGAATTTACAGAATTTACTCTCTCACTATGTGAAAACAGCTTTTTCAGGCAGAGTTCTCACTCTGCCTGAAAAGGCTGTTTTCACACAGTTTTCTGTTTTCACACAGTTTTCACACGTGGGTCCGCCCACATGGGGCCACATGGGGCCAAAGGGAGCCTGCAAATGGAGGGGCCATGGGGTCCATGAGTGGGAGGAACAAGGGGGGCTTGCAAGAGGAGGGGGGCTGCCAGGGATGGAGAAGACACAGGGCAGATTGACTGTCATCCATTGACATGGTTTCAGAGCAGGAAGCAGGAAGTGCAGGGGATCTGGTGATGCTGCTGCCATGTCACACACAAAAATGTAAATATCTTCAAAACTATGCAAAATAAACAATGACAATAAATTGCAAAAATTCTCAGGAGAGCAATTTCTGTCAATTTCCCCTTTAATGAAATTGATAATAGCATTGATATGGAAAATCTTAAAGTTTTACCTGATTTGTTAAGTGAAAATACCCATGATGAAACTATTATCTCTTCTATTGCTTTTAAAGGCAAATCCATTTCTGATTTTTATCCCGTCCATTCTTGTAGCCCATTTATGGACACTTTCCAAGACATTGTCAAAAGGGAATTACGTGTCATATGGGATAAGAATGAACGTAATATAAGGGATAATACGCTACCTACAGTGTAATATAATATATATTATATATATATATATATATATTACACCACAGAGGAGTTCCATGACCATATATATACAGGTCATGGAACTCCAAGGTGAAGTAAATTCATAAATTACACTGTAGGTAGCGTATTATTTCTTATAATACATATGGCCAGCCCAAAAAAATAACCTGCCCACTACCACTGTGTCTTACCCTTTCTGTATTAGTCCTTTATATATGAATCCTTGTTTAATGTATAAATAGTTCATTACCGTTCCAACTGAAAAGAGAAAGAAGGACCGAACATTGTCTGTCAAGAATAAACTGGTATTCTAATGATAGCATTGTAATCAGAATAATTTGAATACTATTTCAGAGAGGCAAAACGTCAATTATATGATGTGAATGTATATTCAGCTCTATCCACTGACACCCTACCTGCAATTCAGGAAGCTTTGAAACAACTGTTTTTTTATAGGGTCTCTGTGGGAGTTTTGGATACAAAGATGGAGAAATATCTTATTAATCCGAGTCCGATAACTCCGATATTTCACCATGTTCCGAAAGTACATAAGACCATTGATAATGTAGAGGGACCTATAATAGCCAGTGCAGACTCCTTCAGTCAAGGTTTATCTAATTGGGTGGATGCTGTCCTACAACCTTTGGTAAAAAATCTGAGTTCCTACTTACAGGATAGTGGAGACGTATTACGGAAACTTCAAGACCTTAGATGGCAGGATAACTATATATAGGTTACTATGGACGTGAAATCCCTTTATACCTCAATCTCACATAGGTCACACTGCCATCAAATATATGTTAAATGCCAACAGTCAATACTCAGAAGACCTCCAGAACTATATAGTAGAAGCTACTTATTTTCTACTCACTCATAATTATTTTTTGTTTGATGGGTCCTTTTTCCTCCAGAGGTGCGGGACTGAGATGGGTGCGGCCACCTATGCCAACCTTTTTATGGGTTGGTGGGAGCTGTCTCGCATCTCTGGAGGAGGTACCCATCTCTCAAATATAATATGCTATGGTCACTTTATACCTCTTAAAGGTCTGGCAATCAATGAACTACTGTCCTTTGTTAATCAACTAAATGACAATGATTGTAACATATGTCTAACTATGCTCCCTGACCGCCGGAAATGCAAGCAGGGGGCCGGACCGTCAGCTGCAGCTGTGATTGGCTGAGAGGCAGCAAATCACAGCCGTGGCTTCCTTCACTGTAGAACAGCGTAGGAACGAGGAGGTGTAAGTACAGATGGACAGTGCTTTTAGAGTAATGAATACAGTGGTTGGGGGTGGGAGGGTATCCCCTGCATTATGCCAAAGGGGTTTTATAGCTACATAACTTCCAGCCACAGAGGGACCGGGAAGGAGGGAGGGAGAGGGGGGAAAGGGCTCTACTGAGCATGCCTCATACCTTGATGAGGTTAGCCAAGATACAAGAACCGGATGAGGCACTGACAACTCCTACCCAGCAGTTTTCTGCACTTTAAAGAGACATAACAGGAGAACCACAATGAGCAGGGATGTAAGGTACCGTAAAGATTTTTTTTTGTACAGTGGGCCCAGTAGTTGGTAAGATTTTAGTTTGGGGGTGGACATGCCTTTTAATAATGATCCTCACAGGACCCAGTTGCTACCTATGAATAAGGGCGGAGCCCAAAATGCTTCAGGTGGTTGACGTGCTGTGTGTGCCAGTTTCTGTTTTTAACACATGTTCTAAATAAAGCTATTCTTGCGGCCTTTTCCTGTATTTGCTTGAAGTTCCCGGCGCAATGAAGAGCGTATTTCGGCCTGCACTCCTGGACCGAGGTCTGTGAGCTGCCCCTCTTGCTTTTTTTCTTGATTTTTTTCTTTGTTGTTTGCACTCTGGTTTCGATTCCTGGTTTCTTTGCCCCTTGTAGTTTGTTCTGTTCCTCTGCAGGGTGCAGATACTGGCCTGACTGCCTCCTGTGGGCATCCCAAGCTACCTGTGGTCTCGACAGAGAACAAACTGTAAATGTGGGTCCCTGACACTTGCCAGTATTTGCAGCATCTAATAACTTTGGGGCAGAAGGGGTAGAGTGATATACTTGTAGGGACCTCTCAGAGAAAAAAGAACTTGAAATAAATTGCAAAAGGGAAACTAACTCATAATAACAAAAATGCCCTTATTAAGGCGGAGCCACAGCAGTGAAAAGCGCGTGCGCGTTGGTGCAAGTTTCAAGTGTGTTACTGTCTCATTGCGCTGCAATCCTCACAATAGGCTGCAACCGGATCACATGCGATCCGTAAAAACATGATTGCATGTCCTCCGAACATGGATTGCAGCACAGCACATGCAATGTAGAAGCCCACATTGACATGCACTGCTTTGCAATTTTCATGCGCTAAAGGATTGCAAGCACGTGAGGAAATCCAGCAGTGGGGCCCAGCCCTAAAATTTATGTTGAAGTATTTTATCTAATCTTCCTGCTTTTACACTTAGTAGCAGGATGCGTTTAAAGAATAATTTTAGCTACTCTCCTTGTTTTTTTTTTTTTTCTTGCTGCAGCAGCAGGTATTGAGGTATCGTGTATTGCGGGCTCTGTGGGATATTGCCCTGGACAAAAAAAAGGAGTAGGATTGACCTGCAAAAATAATCGTCTTGCATATATGGGCACCAGGGCCGTCTCTAGACTTTTTGGCACCTGACACAAAATTCCAAATGCTGCCCCCCTCACCGCCAGAAGGGGTGTGATTTTATAATTGAAAGTGGGTGGTGCTTTGTCCGGAAGTGGGATGTGGCTTGTCCAGAAGTGGGAGGGGCTTTATACACGTTGATTTAACTTGTGTCATTATCATTGTATTTTCATATATCATTCCTCCATTTATTTACAATACATTGAAGGACCCACCCTGTAGAATAGTATCCCTATTCCCCACCCCAGATCAACCATACTTCCTGTGGAATAAAAGGTTTCTATCTAATAATCTATCGTCTGTCTATATATCTTCTATCTATCTATCTATTATCTATCATCTATCTGTCTATCTATCTATCTATCTATCATCATCTGGCTATTTATTTGTCTAATTATTTATGCTAGGCCTGCCACCTGGGCACATTATATTATTTATGGTTGCTGCCTGCAAGGCACTGTGCCCTGGGCACATTATTTTAATTATTGTGACTGACTGGGCACATAATGTTATATCTGTTGGACTAGGCCTGGGCAGTGCCGCAGTGGGCACATTATATTAATTATTTATTTAATAATATAAATAAAATCTATCTATCATCTGTCTATCATCATATATCTATCTATCTCTCTATTATCATCTGTCTATCTATCTATATCTTTATCTATCTATCTATCTATCTATCATCTATCTATCTATTTACCTCTTTATCTATCTATCATCTATCTATCTAATCTATCATCTATCTAATCTATCATCTATCTATCTATCTATCGTCTATCTATCTATCATCTATTTATCTATCTATCTATCTATCTATCATCTATCTATCTAATCTATCATCTTGGCACAAAAAATAAAAAAGGTTCATAGATCATAGGCACAGAATCCCATTGACACTGAATTCAGTACTTGCACATAGCAGAAGATTAAGTACTTGATTAACAGCTGAAGCAACATATGCTTCAGATTATATATATCTAAAGAAATAGGTTGCAGATCAACAAAAAAATGTTATAGTAATACCTGGGATATATTATTTTCAGTAATGGTCAATTAAAAAAAAACAACAACAATTTTCCAGTATACATACCCTTTAATTAACTAAGGATTTTCTAACTGCAATGATATCACATAACATATACCGTACCAACCCTTTCAGAATAAAAGGTTTATTGTTCAAGGTGACGTCTTCTTATTCATTCTTTAAAACAAGGAAACTGTCAGCTTTGAAATTTTCCTACACTGGAAGGGGGAAGCCCATCATGTGACCTTGTACGTAATCTGTACCAAACAATCTCAACAGGACAGCACAAGCAGTGCATGTGGGTGGGGGAGTGGCACAGATGGCCATACGTCATCACAATTATTGTGCAGCTGTATATCTCCTGTCCTTATCCCTCACAATGGGTTGGTCTTGCAGTGCTAAAGTCTTGGGTTTAAATCCTCCCTTGGCAACATTTGCAAGGATGTGCTTGCTGTAGAATATGTTCATTTACCCTCCAACATTCCTTTAAACAGTGAGAAATGCATTGCACATAAGGTCAAGCTTATACAGTATCCTCCATCTGAAGCTCTGCGCCATGTTTTTGTAAGTGTAACTTTTGCATACACTCCAACCATTCCCACCTTTAATAGGTACACTTAAGGTGGCCATAGATTATTACGATCGTAATTACGATCTTAAACCGACCAATACTTTGATAGATGTACCTATACATATTGTTTGACATTCAATTTGTTTTGTGATTAATGTTGAATGTCGTCTATTGTGAGGTTACATTACATTAAAGGGCATGTCCACCCCCAAAACTATAATCCCCCCCACTACTGGCCCCATTGTGTAGTGTAGTTTAATCCTTACCTTACATCCCAGCTCCATCTGGTTCTTCTGCTATACCCCCCTAAAGTCCAAAAAAACACCCACCAGGAGTACTGCAGAGTCCATATAGGACTCTGCCTCCTGTCTCTCCTCCGGGAGAATTTTGCCATGCGCAGAAGAGCCCTCCCCCCCTCCCTCTCCCTCCCGATTAGGATTCCCTCCCCTAGTGTAAAAATCTTTTTATATAATATTCCCCATCAGCCCAGACCCAAACGCTATATTTTTATTATCAGAAAGTGCCCCAAACATTACTTACCTTCCCTCTTTCCTCCGCCGCACTGAACTCCCGGCAGCCGCGTCCGTGATTGGCTGAGCGGTCCCGCCCCTCTGCTTGCATTTTCTCTAAAGCAGAGGGCCTGGCAGCGCGGCAGAGGAAAGAGGGAAGGTAAGTAATGTTTGGGGCACTTTCTGATAATAAAAATATAGCGGTTGGGGCTGGGGGGACAGGGGGATTATATATAAAAAAATTTTTAGAAGGGTGGACATGCCCTTTAACATTTAATCAGAACTTCAGGAAACACTACAATCATTTTACCAATCGACTTAAAAAAACATCTTTCCCGGTCGTAATTACAATCTAATGTCGCATGGTAAAAACGGGGAAAATTTACAATTTTTCGGCCAATCGATGGAAATGTCGGATTGTATGTCGAACTGTACATAAAATTGGCCTAATGTATGGCCATCTTTACAAAAACAAGATTGGGCCATATTTATAAAAACGTAGTATCGCGACATCGCAAACATACATTTATGATTGCGACCATAAAATTATGACCGCAGTCGTACATGATCACAATTATCTGATTGCCTATACAATACCACTGTACCATACATAGCCTACTAACACATGGTATTATACAGCCGAACTTTCGTAATTGACCACGGATGTACTTTTACGGTACCCTGTGGTAAAGAAAATAAATCGAAATGCTGTGCAGTGTCCACGTGGGAATGTCCAATACAGACAGTTTAGTGAGATCATTAGGACTGGGCCACACTAGTGTGATTTTTTTGCGCTTGCGATTTTGCTAACATTGCAATTGCGGCAATGCATGCAATTGCGTTTCCGTTTGCGATACGCAATCACATGCGATCACCATTTTTAGGCTTAATCGCATGCAATTTCGTACAAATGGGGATATGAGCAGAAAGCGAATAAATGGTGATTGAATGGGACATACTGTGATAATCGTATTGTTCGTTTTTTGTTTTTTTTACTTTTCAGTATTTTGTACACAAGCAGGGTCACCTTTCTTAGTCGGTAACAACTGATCCGGTATAAACCCATGTAGTATAGCAGGGTAATTACGGTAGGTGAGGAAAGAAAGCTGCAGTTAGGCCCCGCCCCTCTGTCTGCTGGGTGTGTGTGTGGCAGGCAGCCGTGCAATCCCTAGGTTTATGTACGCTGTACACGGAAGTAGGAACAGAAGCCAAGGGGCCAGTGAGGGTAAAGGCTGTGCATGGGGCACTTACCCAGGTGCGTAGAGGCCTGTTCCAAGGGAACCAACGGTGTCTTAGTCCATAATAAATTAGACAGGGAAACAGGCCCCTGGAGGGACCCGGAAGCGAAAGTGACTTGTGCTCAGGGTTTACACTTACTACTTACTGCTACGGACTTTGGGGATGGGGGACCTGCACGAAGATCCGCACAACGCAGGGAGTACCGGCAGCAGCGGGGAGGAAGAGGAGGACGAGGAGGAAGAAGAAGAAGAGGATGGTGTTTGTGAGTCGGGGGACATGTCGCACTGTAGGGATAGAGTTGTGGGGAGAACGGATGCCAACCGCGGACTGGAACAGCACCAGGAGTATCCTGTCAGGTCATCTGAGCGTGAAAGGACACTTACCTCACTTACTGTCCCAGACACTGAGCCTGGAGCTGGTTCTATTACCCGGGTTGGTAGAACTAGGAAGAGGTACAGCGTCTTATGTACTGTGTATTGTGTGGAAAGTGACCTGTCAGGGGATCTTCCCCCAATGTTCCCTGCTGATCAGGGGAGTTTGCCCGAAGTCTTCACAAGGGCAATCTTGCCGGTCAGTGTTGGCGAGTTGCCCCTCAGCCCAACCGGCCTGGACTTGGAGCTGTCTCCCCCAATTCTAATCAGCAGCCTAGGGGACTCGGCTCACAAGGTGATGATGAGCTGTAGGGTGTGTTTGGAGGACAAGTCTATTAAACCCCTCTCTTGCTGTAAGAAGCCAGTGTGTGATGAATGCCTGAAGAGATACCTGAGCTCCCAGGTAATGCATTTCTACTGATGGTTGGTTGTGATACCAAAAACAATGCAAGAATAAGATCTTTAAATAAGTCAATTGTATTCCATTGGTGTTAATTGGTCCTGTTATTTTATTGTAGTAACAACAGGTTTCCTTTACCTTATTTAATATACCATAAAACACAGACCATGTCCTTAGTGATTGAAGCAGAACATCACAAATTTAAAGGATATCTATATGCTAAAATGGAATATATGTTTAAAATGGAAAGTACTTGAGGCAGGGAGGGAGGTTGGATTGGTTATTCCTACCACGCAATATCATTTCGATTAAAGAGCTACAGCACTAACAGTTTTCATTTGCCAGGTTAGACCTGAACTATTCCTGTATTAAAGATAGTGCTGAAGCCAGGAGGAAGACTGGCAGAATCAATTTTCTTTGGGCTGGTGCTCCTCAGGGAAACAATATTGGGAGTTAGGAATTACCAATTACCTGTCCCATGTACTTTTCAGTTTATATGTTTTTGTAAATAAACTTAATACACAATAGTTATCCTTTAATAAGAAGAAATTGGTAATGAGAGTATTAAGTCAACCTTACTGATATCAATGTTTATTTGTATTGATGTGTATGGGATCATAGGTACTTATCAAATGAAACTGTAAACATGAACGAGCTTTAACATGGTTTAAATGGTGTGAACAAGTGCAAATAATTTACCGGTATTGGCTCGGGGGTATGCATTTCAACTAGTTGCTGAAAATCTGTGGGGTTTGTGCAACAAAGTTAAACTTGATAAAAAGTCTTGGATGATTTTTTCCCTCTGCCAGTAAGTATTATTAATAAGTATTATCTTATTAAGTGAATAAGCACATTTAAAAGAAAAAAAACCAAAGTCTTTTACTGAAATGTATGACTTTTAAGCAGCTGATTGACCATTGCTTTGTCTGTCCAAAGAATTTCCAGTAAGTCCATGTAGGAGCACTTACTTGCCGTGGGTTGCTCTGAAACCAAGGAACACGGTACTTAATACAATGGGTTAATAAAATAATTAATGTCTATATCTATTAAAATATACAGTAGATGTACTACGGGAACCTGACTCGTTTCACAGATACAAACTGCTTCCTCAGAGACAGAAGACTTTTTGATCTCTAAGAAAGTGACTTGTAGCTGTGAAATGCGTCAGGTCCCCACAGTACACCTGTATTTTAATAGATATAGATGGACATTAATAATGTAATGTATTAAGCAAGTACCATGTCCTTTGGTTTTGAATTGGCCCACAAAAATTTTTGTATGCTACTCATGATTCTGCTCTTCTTGCTTGGACTTGATTCCATAATAGATTTGCATACACTTATATAATTGTTTGAGAGCTAATAAATGCCTGGAGATATGGTGCATTATGCTCTTATAAAATGTGGGCACAGCAAGTATCTGCTTTGTGCAACAGTAGCTCTTTAACTTTTTAATAAGACTTGTACAATTTGCAATGCAAATTTCTTTTGCAGGCAGGCTTGTTAAAAATAAAGTTTTAACTACTCAGATTTTATGCACTTAAGTGTGCAAACTTTATTTTAATATAATCAATGTAATGAAACATAACATTTACTGTATTGAAATTGTATCACAAAATATATGATAATTATACAATGTAAAAAAAATGTAAATTAAGCAGCTGAAAATGTTTCCACTATCAAAACTGGCACAGCACTGTCTCTCTTGGCACTCAGTTTGGAAACCCTTTTGGACATCTTTGATGATAACATTAATGGAATTTACTCTCTACATGATTCCCCCCCTCCCAGAAATATACGGCACTCTCTCATACATTTAAAGTGTATGAAAACTGTTTCAATAAGAACTTTTCACACCCCTTTGACAGGGCCACTTCCTGCATGGCTATCTTTTCTCTGCTAATAAACAACCTGTCGAAATCACAAAGATAACTTTGCGATAAACCTGAAGAATGTAGTCATTTGTTTTTCTTTCCAACAGTGTGTGTGTATGCAAAAGGTCTTGTGTTTCTCCGGGTTAGAACATTTTAGTGAATTTATCTGAAATATTTATATACTTTTACTTAAATAAATGGGAAGAGGTATAAGTGCCCATCAATTCTACTTATTATAGCTGTAATACAATGTGCCATACACACTCACTTGCATCCCCCCCCCAAAAAAATAAATAAATAAAGTATTTAAATATTATTCCCAGGATTGTGAGCTAAAGAATAGGGCTGGTACACACAATCCAATTTTGGACCTATATTCCAGACCAATAGACTACTGATTAATAAACCGGTTAGTTGTCTACTGGTAGGAAGAAAAATCTATGCAGCCGACATTTTAGTGTTACAGAATTTTTAATCCCTTAGCATGATTAGAAAAAACCTTGCATCGTTGATCTTCCACAAATTTAAGCTTAAAATCTACTGAAGATGGGGTTGACTGAAAATGATCTGCCTTACCTGATCAGCAAACTTAAAGAAATTTAGCACATACCACAGGAAGGCAGAATTCTCAGAGATTCTAATTGAATAAGTCTTAGTAAAGTATTTAAGGTGGAATGCGGCAATACCTACATTTCCTGCCTTAAGGTGGGCATACATGTTCCAATATTCCTTCGATCAGATTTTCTATCGTCAAAAATCCGATAGCAAGAACACATCCAATATCCCTACCTTGCACCAGCGATCTCCCGAAGATTTCAGCTTGAAAACTACGGAATGTATAGTTCTGGTAGATGGTCAATGTAAAGTTTTCCATCTTGCCCGATCGGGTTTTTTTCCAATAGACCGATCGATATCGCGATCGGTCTATCGAAACCCCGAAAAAGTTAATTGATATTCCAGTCGATTCGATCGAATTGATTGAATCGTTCAGAATATCGATGCTGTGTATGCCCATCTTTTCAGTTGATCCAGAGGAAGGCAAAATAAAAACAGTATAAAGGTGGGAAAAATTCCTGATGCCAAGTGGCAATCGGAAATATATATATATTCTTAGAAAGTCATCCAGCTTGTTTTTGAAACTATTCAATGAACCTGTCATCACCATGTCAACGGAAGACTGTTCCATATTTTTACCATTCTCACAGTAAAAAAAATCCCTTTTTGAACTTGAAAACTAAATAAATTTCAGTCTTAAAGGGCATGTCCACCACCAAAACTATAACCCCCCCCAGTAACGGCCCCATCATGTAGTGTAATAAAATCCTTACCTCACATCCCAGCTCCATATGGTTCTCCTGTAGTCGTCCCCCCCCCCCAAAGTCCCAAAAACTGTTCACCAGGAGGATAGCATAGTCCATATAGGACTCTGTCTCCTATCTGGCCTCGGGGAGAAGTTTGGCATGCGTACTGCAGCCCTTCTCCCCCTCCCTCCCGATTAGGATTCCCTCCCCCTACCATAAAACCCTTTAGGTATATCATTCCCCCTGTCCCCCCAGCCCCAACCGCTATATTTGTTGTTTTAGAAAGTGCCCCAAACTTTACTTACCTTCCCTCTTTCCTCCGCCGCACTGAACTCCCGGCAGCCACTCAGCCAATCACAGACACGACTGTAGCTCCCTGCTTGCGAGAAAATGCAAGCAGAGGGCCTGGCAGTGCGGCGGAGGAAACAGGGAAGGTAAGTAAAGTTTGGGGCACTTTCTAAAATAACAAATATAGCGGCTGGGGGGACGGGGAATGATATATCAAAAAAAATTTTTAAGGGTGGACATACCTTTTAAGGGAGGTCCATGTTTCCTCTGGCATGTTTTATTGGTGAACAATTCACCAGTTTATTAGGCACATTAATATATTTATACTCTGTGATCTTATCCCCTTGAAAGTGCATTTTCTCTAGTGTGCATAATTGTAACTTATCCAATCTTCTATATATTCAAATATTCAAGCTATCCCAGTCCCCATATTAATTTTAGCTGTCCTTTTCTGAACCCTTTTCATTTCCAAGATGTCTTTTTTTGTACACCGGATTCCAAAACTGCACCGGCATATTCCAAGTGAGGCCTTACCAGTGCTTTGGAAAGAGTGAGAATAACATTTTTTTTCCTTGAATCTATCCCCCTCCTTATACAAAACAATATCTTGCTATTTCTAGCTCCAGGGTGGACAATTCAATTTCAGGCTGCATGAGAAACTTGGATTGTCATAAAGGTCCAGTAGATTCAACTCCATTCTCATCATCTAGATTTTATAAAAATATAAAATATACCTGGTTCATTAAAAGTTTTTCCATTGAAAGTGTACCTTTTTAAAGGGGAATGTTGGAGAGTTGAAAGGGTGTGGTTTTGTTTATGCTGTATGTATAGCAACAACATAGTAAAATCTAACACAGTTCTGTGCAATGCATTTCTCAATACCTATTTAAAGGGGCATGTTGCAATGTAACTAGGGTGGCCACCTTTGCCTTTAAGACCTGAACACATATGAAATCTATGTGACAAAAGGCATGACACCAGCTGCATTGATTTCAGTGTAATCATACAGCATGTATTTAAGTTTTCCATACTATTCCAAATGATCTGGCAACCCAGGTTAGAGGGTAGGAAGATTGTTATTTTTTTATGATAAATTTCACATTTATTGTATTGCATGTTGGAATTTTTGTAATTTGTTTAATGCATCATGCATTACAAATGTAATTAGCAGGGCTGCATTGATTGCAATTAAAAGGTAACTGTGGTCTCGAATTCTTCCAAACTAGTAAGAATTATATAAAAGATTTCCATCATACCTTCAAAATAAAATTTAAATCATATCACATTAAGTTCACTTTTCCTTTAAACAAAGGAACTATTCCTTTAAACAACATTAAAGGGCATGCGCACCCCCAAAACTAAAATTTAACCCCATACTGGCCGAACTGTGTGGTTTGAAAACATCCTTACCTTACATCTCTTATAGTTTTCCTGCAATGCTTGTCCAAAGTCCAGGAAAGTGAGCAGTAGGAGCTGTCTTCCTGTCCAAAGGTCTCTGCCTCCTGTTTTGCCTCTGGGAGGGATGGTGACAGATGCAGCGGAGCCCTTACCCCCCCCCCCCTCCCTCCCACTATCCGGATCCATGTTCTGTGCAAATACATTTGCTTTTAAGAAAAAAGAGAATTCTTTTTCCATGCTAATAACCTTAAACTGCCCATTCAGCATTTTGTCTCTGTATAAATAAATGCTTTCGAAATACTGACTTCCTGTTTGCAGGACCCCTAATAGAGACCGTTATGGTCTTGCCCTTGACCCAGCGCCTGGGTTGATTTAGTTGCTTAGTAGAGATCTGAGCATGTTTGACCCATCCATCAGCCAATCAGTAGAAATTACTGTTAGCAACATTCCAAGGGAGGGTGCATTCTGGGAAGAAGGACCATTAGACCCTAAAATATCAGCTCACTAATGTGAACAGCAGGGAATAGCAAGGGGTATATATTCAACTGATTGTTCAAAATGGAGGAGAATGTATAGAATAACTAGGTATGTATAATATAAACTAAGAATTTTATATATGATATTTACTTTTGAACTTTCCCTTTAAGACTGCCAATATGCCAACCTTTTTACCAATGTCTGTGTGCCAACCATTTTACTTGTTCCAATTTGGATGCATTTTACCTGTGTGTGTGTGTCAACCTTTTACCAGTTTTCCAATCAATTTTTCAGTTTACCAGTGGTCCATATACCATTTTACCAGTGGTCCATATACTAAGCATATTTACCAATATCTGTTTTCCAAGAATTTTACCAGTGTCAGGTTTGTCAGTTATTTTAGAAGTGTAAGATTTGAGGTTCTAAGTTTAGAAATACTGTTGGAGTCTGATTAAGTATATTTGTGTGTTTTAAAATGAGTGCTTTAGAAAGAATAAATCCTGTTTTTTTTATGGAAATGAATATTTGGTTTGTGGTGCTGATTTGTGTTTGCAACAGGGTTGGGATTGAGAGGGCCCATGTCCAAATTTTGCACCAGGGCCCATAGGTCTGTAGCTATGCCACTGGCAGCAATTCAAACACTTATATAAATGGTAAAGTGCAGAAATAAATACATAAAAAGACAGTCTCTTGCAGAAAGTCTCACCAATCTAAAACGTTAAAATCAGCTAATCATATTTATTGTTATCTCTCATGATTGGCTGGGAGACACTGGCAGGTGGGGACTATGAGGTCAACCTTTACATGCACCTTAGCATAAGGGGGTGGGAAACAATCACAAGGTATCTAGTTAGCATGTACAGAAAAAGTTTTGAGTCCAGAACCACTAGGAAGAGGCATCAATAGAAAGCAGCAGTGACATGATAGATTGCTAGTATCCTGAAATGCTCTATAACTGATTTCCACAGTGACATCTATCCGTGACATGATAGATTGCTAGTATCCTGAAATGTTCTATAACTGATTTCCACCCTAGGAGGCTGAATTCAGAGGTGAGAGACAAATGGTTTTACTCACCCCTGGGGTTTCTGTATGTTAAACCCAGGATTTGTACACTGAAAAAATTATGAGGCATCATTGGGAGAACAAATTTCCCACCATGCATTTCATGTATGAACTGTCACAATTCCAGCTATTTTATGATACTAGTGGTGGCCATAGATGGGTTGCTAATATCGGGCAATCACGGACTGAAGATTGCGCCCATCCTGATAATGAAATCGGGCCGATACATTCATAGGAGACATTAAGTTGATTGTCATAAGAGTCTATGGGAGAAAAGTTGTTGCAAAGATGTCTCTTCAAGGCACTTTGTTAATAATGCACAATATGTTTTTTTTTTTTAAGCATAGTATGCATGCTTACACGTAAAGTTGTGTAGTGCATATGTTACATCTGTGTACTCTATCTACTTTTTGATTTGCATAGTAAATAGTCAAATTATTTATAAGACTAAACATTAAGCCCGCTACAATAACGGGCGCTAGAAGCACAGAGTGCCCCCTTAGTGTCCCATGGCCAGAGTAACCCCTCTGTCCCAAATCCAGGGCTCCCCCTCTGTCCCAAATCCAGGGCTCCCCCTCTGTCCCAAATCCAGGGCTCCCCCTCTGTCCCAAATCCAGGGCTCCCCCTCTGTCCCGAATCCAGGGCTCCTCCTCTGTCCTGAATCCAAGGGTCCCCCCTCTGTCCCGAATCCAAGGGTCCCCCCTCTGTCCCGAATCCTGTCCCAAGCAACCTTACCTGCAGTCTGTTTAATTGCTGTTCTCCCTCCGTGTGTTTCCTGTGTTTCTCCCTCTAGTGGTGAGTTAATAGGAACTGCAGAGACTCTCCCTCTAGTTGTGAGTCCATAGGAACTGCAGTGACACACACACTTTTAGTGGTATTTTAGTGAAATCGGTTAGTATGGAGAGTCACACACGTTTTTGCACACTTTACTGATCCTAAAAATTCAATACGGTCTTTATTTGGTACCTCTGCAAAATTTCCTTCTAAAAAATAGGCTTAGTTTCCCTTGAAATCGTACAAATAAGTATCCGCGTTTACTTTACCGATATCACTGGGGACATTGGGGAGCTTGGAGAAGACAACTTTTTTTCTAATTTATAGTTTTGGGGTAAAAAAAAAAAAGGGTGTGTGTATCACTTTAAGAATTTTTTTGTGTGTATTTCCCCATTTTTTCCCCGATCATTCCCAAAGATGATCATCAGATCATCTTAGGGAATGATACCGAACTTGGAATACGGGCATAAATGCCCGTTTTCCAATTCGAAATCCGATCAGAAAAATCACTTCCCGGAAATCATTTTCCAGGAAGTGATTTTTCATTCATTGGCAAAGATCAATAATTTGGTGATCAGAAGTGATCACCAAATTTTGATCTCTGTCCCCATTTTTTTTCTAAGTCTTCGCTAAGTAGCAAAGACTTAGAAAAAATCCTATTTGTGAATGGAACTTTGAGTTCCATTCACAAAATGTATAGAAAAGCTGTTAGCTTGACAGCTTTTTCTATACTTAGGGACTGCAGCATGATCTCCATAGATCATGCTGCAGTACCTCCACTGGACCACCGGGGGCAGCAGTGTACCTCCATATGGGAAGACCCCGGTGAAGGAGGAAGTTCTGTGATGTCACCGGGGTCTCCCATTCAGCTTCCTCCTCCGGACCGGCAGCTTCAAGGTAGGGACAACTTCAATGTAGGATATCTCCTGATCCCCCCCTCGGATTTGGACGAAACCGAGGGGGGATCGAGGGGACTAGGGGGGCAGTTGAATGCTGCCCCCCGATCGGCCCTAGCAGGGGGGAAAAAATTTTTTGGAGGGGGGAAGCCACAGATCGTATATTCACGATCTGTGGCAGTTAAAGCATTCTCTGCACAGATCGTGAATATACGATCTGTGGCAGGGAAAGGGTTAATGATTGTTAATTTCATTTTGTTTGTTTACCTTTAATTTGTAAATTAAAGATAACCATCGTAAATTAAAGGGCATGTCCACCCCAAAATTTAACTTTTGATATGTGGTAGGGCATGCTCCCCCAGCCCCAACCGCATTAATATAATTGTTAGAAAGTCCCCCGATTCTTACTTACCTGCCCTCTCTCCCCTGCTGCAGTGTTCAGGCCCTCTGCTTGCATCGAATTGAAAGCTGGGTGCGGGACCGGCAGCCGCGTCCGTGATTGGCTGAGAGGCAGGGAGGGCTGCACTGAGCATGCCTCAACCTTGATGAGGTTGAGGAAGTCTCAGGCACAGCATGAGTCACACACTGCTCCTACACAGCAGTTTCCTGGACTTTGGAGGGGCACAGCAGGGGAACTATTTTGAGCAGGAATGTAAGGTAAGGATTGTTTTAAACTACTTGATGTGGCCAGTAAGGGGTTAAATTTTAGTTTTGGGGGTGGACATGCCCTTTAACGTTAACGATCGTAAATCTACGATAAGGATCGTAACTCTACGATAACGCCATCGTAAATTTACAATCCCCATAGAATACCATGGGGGTAGTTTACAACCGCATTGTTTTCTGCGATGTAACATTTGTTATATCGGAACATTACCAATAACGAATTATAAGTATGGCCCCTGGTTTCTATTTGGAACTGCCCATTTTACGAAACTCGAAAAATCTAATATTAGAAAGCTGATAAGATTGTGTTCAAATCATAAAGAGGTTTTGTTGCACGGGGTAAAATCCTTTAATCCTATTTGTGGTTGGAACTCTGTCCTTTGTTTCTCTTTCTTATCTGGTCTTTATTTAAATATGAGGTGAGCCAGAAACATCTCCCAATACTTTCTTTTTACTGTGTGATTATTTTATGATGGAAAGATGAGTTCCATTGATCGTAACTGTCCATTGACAGTGCACACGCAATAAAGGAATTCTAGAAGAAACTGTGGGAGTAATCTGAGGATAAGATTATACTAAGAGAGAGCAATCAGGTTTGAATGACAGACAGGTTCCATTGCTAAAATCCATTCCAGCTATTGGGATTTCTAGCAAGATCTGTATAGAATAGGGAATCGGGCTTTAAGGTGACATGTACTTACTGGATTCAATGCAACCTCGACCCTTGTACTTCCCCACTTCAAGGAACACACAAAGGCCATTTTTTAATCTTAAAATAGTGGCTTTATGAAGTCGTAAGTATGATAATATAGTAAAATAAATTGCATTCCTAAGGTATTTGTGCAATTTACTTTTGGTTATTTTTTTTACATAGTTTCGAAGATATTTACATTTTTATGTGTGATATGGTATCAGCATCCCCAGATCCCCTGCACTTCCTGCTTCCTGCTGAAACCATGTGACTGTCCCTCTTTCCTGTGTCTCCTCCTCCTCATGGGTCCCCATAGGCCCTCCCCTTGCAGCCCCCTTGAAACCCCCCGTGGCCCTTCCCACTCCTCCTTCAGTCACGGTAACTTGATCTCTTCCTGTTTTCTCCTGCACTGAGCAAGTGCCAACCACAGGTTAGAAGAAGAAAGTAGTATTTGGACCACAGGAACTGCATCGGTTTGTTTTGCCTTTAAAGGGCCACTATGTTGTACATTTAAGTTGTTACAAAAAAGTTCTTAGGGTTAGGACTGAGTATTCCTAATTTTGTTTTAGGAACAGCTTCACCATAGAAAATGGCCAGAGGAACTTTTTCATCTGCGTTCCCCGTACGCACCTATTCCCAAATTAGCACTGATGCAAGAAGGAAGCACTGCAATAACTCTCTGACTAATATCCCTTTAATTTACACTGTTTTAAAATGAATAGTTCTCCTTCACAGAGCATATCCACCCCCAAAATGAAAAGGTATATTTAACTTTCTTACCCCCCAACCCTTAAACAGCAAAACTTGTTTGTGGCCCCCTTCTATAAAGGTTCCTGTCTAGTCTTAAAGATTTATGAGCTTGGGGTTTGGGAAGCAGCAGCCCCTCAGGGCTATGTACTTACTGTATGACTGCTACTCCCCAGATGAACCGTGAAGAAGACAGAAACTGGGCAGCAAACATTAACCTGAAAATCTGTCTATGGGAAAATCCTGCCATTGTGGGAGTTTTGCAATGTTGGGGTTTGGGGGGTAAGTAATATAAATAAATATTATTTTTTTGGGGGTGGATATAGCCTTTTATTTGTTTCCATTTTGTTTCATACCAGTGCCCTATGGTTCTGCAGAGATCATGTGATTATGCTGTTATTGGTTAATCTGTTTGTTGCTATTATTATTGTTACTGGTGATGTAGTTAATCTTATAATAGTAACTCTATGACATAGCAGAGGGACATTTATAAGGATATAATACAATGTCACTCTCTATTATAAAAGTGTACACTATTGTTGTACATGGTGTATTATAACTAGACATAGGAAGGCATGCACAAAAAATCAGTAGAAACTCCATGGAAAGGATGTTTAAAATTGTGTCTGTTAGTTACGCTGGAGAACTCAACTAAATGAAAATAAAACAAACAAATACAACTTGAATGGTCTTTTTTTCCTTTCTATAACGAGGAGCAGCCGTTCCTCTGCCCTTTTCCAACAGATCAAAGATTTATCTATAGACACAAAATAAACAAATTTGCCACAAAACAGTCGGGGCTAAAACTTCAAAGAATTCCGATTTGGACATGGCGGACAGAAACGACGAGTACGTCAAAGCCAATAAGTTGATTTTTGGTGTTTCTAGTTTGGAGACAATCTGTATCTGCTGTTGATGTGCAGTATTTTATTTCCGCGAGATGCCAGTCACCAGATTGACTTTACCGATATCCACTGTATTTCTTTTTGTTGGTGTTTGTCTTTATGTTATTTTTCTTTGTATGGGCTTTAAAAGAATTAAGGTAAAGGGGCATTTTATACAATAAATCCCTTTCCTAGAGGATCCCTATACAAAGGAGATGATGCCTCTCTTTTTTTCTGTATGTGGCGACTACAAGCACAGGCCCGTTATATTTATACTAGACATTAAGCCTGTTACAATAACAGGCGCTAGAAGCCCAGAGTGCCTCCATCCTCCATGTCCCAAGGCCACAGTTCCCTCTTAGTGTCCCAGACCCAGGGTCCCCCCTCTGTCCCAGACCCAGGGCCCCCCCTCTGCCCCAGACCCAGGGCCCCCGTCTGTCCCAGACCCAGTGCCCCCCCTCTCTGTCCCAGACCCAGGGAAATTTAACTTTCATTATAAAAAAACATAATGAATGATCCCATATTGATATAATCATAATTTTCAGGAAATATAATTCACATTACTTGGCTCCACCCCAGCCATTGTAAGCGGTAGCTGGTTAATAAGGCAAATTAATATATTTTTTATTAGAAGGTGCATGGATATTTTTCAAGTAGAACAAATTTAAGGCCCGTACACACATGCAATTAGTGGCATTTTTATCAGATATGCTGACTATAATGCACTAATTGTATAGTATTTGCATTAGATGTGTACTAGAAGATACGCACCTGTTTTTTACTATTTTAAGGAAGTAACCATTTTTATGTTTATTTTATGCCCATAACATTGAATTTATCCATTGGATTTTAAACAGTGGATTGAGTAGGAAAAAACAAAAAAAAAAAACATTTATTCTGTTTTTATTAGGTATTGCTGCACTGCAAATAAAAGGCACAGGAGAGAGTCATATGCAGAATTCAGTTAATCAGTGTGTAGTTTATTCAGGAGATGTGGCACAAGATGTTTCAGGGTTGCACCTGAGGAAGCACTGCAAATGTCTTTCTTTTGTGCTTTTTATTTGTGTTGCAATTAATTATGGGCTGCGGTAAGGCCCTCCACTTGATTGTAGAGCCTATTTTTCTACTTTAAACTTGGGAAGACAAAGGTATACCTGCTTGTTTCTGAGTTTTGCTGTACTACATGAAATTATTACTGTTTGTCATGCATTTGAACCGAAAAAAATTTAAAACATATAACATAAAAAACATATAAGTGTGGAGAGGAGGGCGCATTGAGGGGTGGTGAGCTGTTCGTCACTGCATTGTGACAGCACAGCTCACAACTCATTCATGCAGCCACCAAGGGAGGTAGGAAAAGTTTTTTTTTTACCTCGTTTAGATAGTGACCGTGTCATAGAATAATGTTTTATTGCCCTTAAGTTGGACAGCAATGCACGTGAAAAGTGCGTGCGCTTTGGCACACATTTCACGTGCTGCTTTCCATTTGGCTGCAATCTGCACAATAGTTATCTCATGCTCTACGAAAACATATTGAAGTGCTGTGCAGTGTGGCCACCCACATTGTTTTAGCACGGCATGCGTTTCTCCCGCTCATACAAATTGCAAAATGCGTGAGAAAATACGGTAAATATAATCTAAAAAAATGTAAATAAATACAAATCGTGATAATGCGTGCTATAGAGAATTAGGACCAGGAAGCAGTCGGGGGTTTGTAGTTTTGCAGTTGAGAATCACGGACAAGGTAAGGACCTTCGGCCCTGGCTTCTGAGTTATTGATTGAAGAAACAAAGGTAAGGCATAGCTCCTTAACCTCCATTGCTTCAATGAATAATTCAAAGGAATAGCCCAATTTGGGAGTGAAAAATGTTAAAATTGGTAAAACTAATTTTTAAATATTTTAATCATTGAGTTCTACTAAGATGGTTTATTTCTTTTTTTGTATGGTCATAAATAAGTTGGCTTGTGTCCCAACTTTCCTACAGCATTTCAAAAACTGCCTGGATCAATAATTTTGTGATCAACTTTACGCCCTTAATGTCTTTTGCACATAATAACACAAATAACATCTGGCGAATGTGGAACAACAAATCAATGTAATGCTGCGTTTGTATATGGCCAGCATTGCTTTAAAAACAGATTTTTTTATATAGTAAAACAATTTTACTATTTATAAACCATGAATAAGCAGACATTTCTAGGAGAAAACAGATTTGTTTCTATGGCGAAGTACGCTCCTTTATGTTATAGGTATCTTTTTCTTAATGCTATTTTATATTAGGTGGGTTATAACCAAACTAAAAACCAAATAGTGCAACAGTGATAATATGTATATTCTTTTAACTACTCTAATTATCTGTTATAAAAACAAGGTTTCTCTTTAATGACTTGTTTAGTGTGTCTGATTAGATTGCCATTGTAATTATCTTGGCTTCTGGTAAATATATGAAGATAAATGCAGTAATCTGTTTCATACAGATAATAACTGTAATTCTGTACATTATCAATATACAATTCATAATATATGTTTCAATTGCCTGATTCTTGCTAGGTGGCGTTAAACAGTAGAAGTATCTAGAATATGCACTACTATAAAAAAAAAAATCATTGTTTTAAATTTAGTTACCCTGGTGATGGGAAAACACTACAAGCCAATTAACCCAAGAAATCCATTTAATATTGTATCAAAAAATGGTCCTACATGTGAAATTGCAAAGCTTCATCAATATAAAAGCATATACAAATATGTTAATTTATAATAATTAATGTCTAAACAGGTATGACATTTTATTTATTTACTTAAATAAAATAATAATAAAAATGTTAATAATAAAAAAACAGAATGTTCTTTTTCCTCTCGGTCACATATCAAAAGAATTTATAATAAAGGGAATCTCCACCCCCAAAGTCAAATGTTAATATAGTGTAGACTCCACCACTCCATCCCTAAACTCTAGTGTTTTAACTTTAAAAACTACCCAGAAATAGACTTACCCACCTTTGTCCCTATGGCCTCTGCCTCTTCTGCTACTTCCAGGAACAGAAGCGCAGTAGGGGCCAGACTGGCAGCTGCGTCTGTGAGTCAGACGATCACAGACGGGGCTGACTGTTATTCAAGTGAGCAAGAACTGGTAAGTCTATTTCTGGGTAGTTTTTAAAGTTAAAACCCCAGTGTTTATGGTTGGAGGGAGTTCCCCTACAGTATATAGAGGTTTTTTTTTTTTTTTTTAAAGAAAAGCAAAAAAACAAATTACTGCAGTGACAATGCATCCGGAGAGGGAGGGAGGGGGGAAGAGGCTCCTACTCTTCAGTTTCTTGGACTTTCATCAGGCTTTGCAGGATAACCATACAGAGCTGAGAAGAAAGTTAAGGATTTTTTAACACTACACAATGGGGACATTACTGTTTGGGGGTGGACATGTCCTTTAATAACATGTCAAATGCAGTTTTATGGGGGAGGGGATTACATGTGCCCAAAATCCCCACTTTCGGCTATTGTTATCTGCAGTTCTGGGACATTGAGGTCATCAGAAAGTGCAAGGGATGTCATTCTGAAAGGGGAATAAAACAATGAGAGCTAAGATACAGACATGAACAGTAAGTTTTACTTGTTTGAGGACAGCTGTTAAACCGATCACATAGACAGTGACAGAGGCCACACAGTCGCACAAAGGCAAAGTTATCTTCCTTCTGCTTATTTTCAAGGTACCAGTATAAGCATGAACAGGGATTTATATGACAATGTTATTTTCTTACTATATTGGGGTTTATACCTGCTACAGAGGATAGAAAAAAAAGTTTACATTTTGAGATACAGACCTATACCTCATACTGTTTTATGGTCATGGAACTCCATGGGGACTTCTAATATTCTTATATTTTAAAACAAAGAGAAACATTGTTCAAGAAGCAAAATCTAGGGGCATGGAACATATAAAGATAGTATTATTTAAAGATAAAGTTCAGTGAAAAGTATCATTATTTTTAAAATTCTCAGTTTATATTATGCATACATTACATAGTTATTCTACATATGATCCTACATTTTGAAAAATACTCCTTGCTATTCCGTGCTGTTGGTAAATAAGCTGGCATTTCAGGTTCTGTAACGGCCCTTCTTCTTCCCAGAATGCACAGAATATGCTTAATAGTAATTTCAACTGATTGGCAGTTGGATGGATCAAAAATGCTCAGATCTCTACTGAGCAACTGAAACAACCCAGGTGCTGGGTCAAGGGCAAGACCATAATAGGGTTTGCAGGGATCCTGCAAACAGGTAGTCAGTATTTCGGAAGCATTCAAGACAAAGTTCTGAATGGGCAGAAAAACACTGATGTTTTTTCTTAAAGGGTATCTCCACTGAAAAAGTTTGGCCATTTAGTTTTATTGAATAACGGGAGGTAAAGGAACTCTCTTACCACCTGTTCCTCAATAAAATGATCAGGAGCCAGGAGAGAAGGTATTTACCCAATCACTCGCTCCCCCGCCGCGTAGTCTGACAGGTCCCAATGAACTCTGTCCTCCAAGAACATGCGCAAGCGTTTGATATTGTGCCACATATGCGACTAATGTATATATTGATGACAGAGGAAGGAGTTCAGAGAAGGGAAGCTAAAATAAAAAGGGGAATGGACTATGCAGGCAGATTAGACAAGTTAATGATCACTTTATGCAAATGTATTAATGGCCCATATAAGAACCTTTCTGGGGCATTGTTTACTAATAGGTTATATCAGAGGACACAGGGACATCCTTTAAGGTTAAATAATTTGATAAATTGCCTGGGGATCTGAAGGAAAAATGGGTGCCCGATTGTGTCTAATAGATTTTTTTCCCACTATCGGTTGATTGCTGGTTACTGGTAGGCTTTCAACCATTTAATAAACTATCATTGTTCTGGAGCCAGAATCAGTTTTGCCTTTTTCATATATTTTTATATAGTTAAGTACCCGTCTATTTCCAGTACTTTACAGATTTTTTCTTAAATGCCATGGTTTAGACCAACAACTATGCCAATTAAAAGACAAGCAGTCTGTAAGTCAGTCCAGGGGATCTCAAGGGAATTCTTTCTATACAATATATCCTTACTATTGGAAATGTTGGTGCCCTTTAAGAACTGAAGAGAAGTCTGTAAAATTTATAGCTACTTTTCATAAAATTAATGCAAGTTAGATTGCAAAATCTAACTTGCATTAATGGTCTATCTGGGAAATAAAGTTGAATTAGGAGGTGAAGCATTTCAATAATTTGAGTGGCTAAGGCTTAAATATTGTTGGTTTAATGTGACAAGTGTAACATATCCGCTTTCTTCTTAAAATATAGATAAGTCAGTACATGATTGTCACATGGCAGGTGGCAGTTTTTGACATTCACTTAACAAACCAACACAGTGCCCCACTGACCTTCGGTAATACTGAGACAACACCTGTTGTGTGACTATGCCTATATTAATGAACTCCAAACCAACAATAGCTTGTATAAGGAGTTGTAACAGAAGCAGCGGTCAGTGGTAAGTAGTGACATAATGAAGTCACAGGTGCTGATAAGAACATAATACAATGAACTGGTAATAGGTTTATAGTAGGGGCAAACAAATTATTTTTGAATTACATAAGAGGCTTAAACTATAATGGAAACAGCAGTGGAATATGTTCTTATAATAAACACTACGCTATGTCACCAAGTGATTATTATAACAAAATATTTTACTGCAGCTCCCATAGCCTTCCGTTCTCATAACGTGTTTTAAATGAGAAGGAGGGGGGGAGATGTGTTATCTGTACACATCCTTCAGGCAAATATTTTTACTATTGAAATCTTATGTTATATAAGAAAAAATGCCCCCCTTTATATATATATATATATATATATATATATATATATATATAGTTACCTTGGCGTTCCCTGCCCTGTATAAAATGGAACTACTCTGAGACATAATACAGTATTCTTATATTGCACTGTAGGGGCACATTATCCCTTATATTATAAACCAGTCAGGGCTCGATCACACTAGGGGTCATTTTGGTGTGATGTCAAGCATTGGCATCGCACCAAAACGCTGTGCTCATGGGTGTGGATGTGACCATTCACTCCTATGAGCTGCGATAGAGTGATTTGTGTGGGGGGAGGGCTCTCCTGCGCATCCTCCAGGAGGAAACGGAAGGGGTAGATAACGGATTGCACACAGGAAGGCTCCTACTCTTCAGTTTCCTGGACTTTAAGAAGGCACTGCATGACAACCATAAGGAGCTAATTTTGCCCCAACCAATCAGATATTATTTAACATTTTGAAAGCTAACACCTGATTGGTTGGGGAAAAATGAGCACCATTTTTAACGATAAGAACTTTTATTGAATCTCCCTGATAGTTTGTTTTGGGTTATTTAGCAACTAATGGTGCATTTTGCCTGAAAGTCTCTTAGATATCCATCTACTTTTTAGCTGCAACAAAGTATCTATGAAAGTTATAGATTTTTTTCATATTTGCATTTTATTTTATGTAGGCAAAGTTAAACATACTATCGTATGATGCTACTCAGCCAAAATGCAACATTAATCATTGTTATCGTTGACCTAATATGTGGGAAACTTAGCACTGCACTCTGACTGTTTTAAGAAAATGTTTTGGATTATGAAAGAAAGATGATTAATTGATAAATTTTTTATGATTTATTTTGATTATTAGTTTCTGCTACTAATGATCTGCAACAGCATATAATTAACCCAGGATGTAAATGTATTCTCTAAAGGTTCGTACATGTGTGCGATGTGTGCGAACGAACATTTTGGCCGATAATTGGCCGTGTATGGGCACTCTATTCGCTGAAACGGCTGTTTGGCAGATCACTGAATGAGTGGCCGTTCAGTACACGGGCCAATTATTGTCCGAAATGCTCGTTCATACACATCGTACGTCGTGGGTCGGCCCCCATGATCGCACGTGTGTATGAACTTTTAGGAGCAATAAATCAAACTGTTTTTTTAACAATGAAAATGAATTGCCCATGCCTGTTTCAAATGGTGTACCTATTAGAATACCCATTATTAATTTTCTAGATTATCTGCTTTTCAAAAGGTGTTCTCCCTATACTCTCTATAGTACAGGGAAATTTTCGGAAGGTAATGATAATTTCCAACGCCAACAGTAAACGTCCATCAGAAACAATAGTTTACATTGTACACACTTTACCGATAAAGGGGCCACTCTGTTGGATCCGAGGGAATTGGCCCTTTATTCCTAATGTGTGTACCCAGCTTATGTTTTACAGCTATAATCAGGGTCTCTAAATTGTGAATTACACATTAATAGTCACATTGATCTTTTAATAGCCGGCAACAAAGGTGTCTGTGTTTTATGTTTATAAATATACAGATTTACTGTATATTCATTTTGGAATAAAAAAAAAATAAAAAAAAATATATACACATATATATTATTTTGTATCTGAGTTTAGCTGCACCCCTTTTGTCTAGTGATTATGCATTTTTTTAATACCCAAATTTAGTGTTTTTGTGCTCATAAAAGCACTGGTCCATCACTATTTTTTTTTTTATTCTCTTCTGTTTTAGGGTCCATATACACGAGCTGATGAACAAAACTGCTGTTTTGGTGGGCAACCATTTTGTGTTTGGGCGCTTGGCCAACCAAAACAGCCATTCGGTCAGACCTCATTTATAAACCGACCCAGCAGATGGCCTGACTCAGAACCCATACTCGAAACGATTGTTAGCCGAAATGGGAGTTTGTAACACATTGTGTGTCGCGGGTCGGCCCAGCTATCGCACGTGTGTTTGAACCTTTACTGTTTACATGTTTTGCAGGAAGTTTGCTAAACTAATTTTATTGTTTTGCAGGTGCAACTTGGACAAGCAGAAATAAGATGTCCAATCACAGAGTGCAATAAACACCTGGATGAATCTACCATTTTGTACAGCCTACCACATGATGACATTATCAAATATAAATACTTCCTGGATCTTAGCCGCATGGACTCCAGCACCAAGCCCTGTCCACAGTGCAAGCACTTTACAACATTCAAGCATAAAAGCCACATTCCAAACCCCACAAAATCTGAGAACAAGTTTAAAGTGAGCATTAGTTGCCAGCCGCCCCTATCTTTATGGAAAATATTTCCCATGTTTGTCTTAAATGGTATCAATACTGCAGATATAAAACTTCCCATAAGTGATAGAATTTGAGGTACCTACTTTCCGTATAATTATATCTTACCTTGTGATATAATATTGAACTAGTGTCCAAAGCCCCAGCACACAATTGCTGGGGTTTGATTGGCTGATAGCTACAAATGTAGAATTTTAAATAGTTTGTTTTTCTCATGTTTCCTTAAAGGAATATTTCACATAAAAAATGAACTATTCCTTTAAAGCAGTGATTAAAGACCGGGAGGACTTAGTCCTTACCTTCCGTTCCTCAATCACTTCACCAGGATCCAGGACTGAAGGTACAGTGGTTGGAAAAAGTATTCGACCCCCTTGAAGTTTTCCACATTTTGTCACATTACTGCCAGACACATGAATCAATTTTATTGGAATTCCACGTGAAAGACCAATACAAAGTGGTGTACACGTGGGAAGTGGAACGAAAGTCATACATGATTCCAAACATTTTTAACAAATCAATAACTGCAAAGTGGGGTGTGCGTAATTATTCAGCCCTCTGAGTCAATACTTTGTAGAACCACCTTTTGCTGCAGTTACAGCTGCCAGTCTTTTAGGGTATGTCTCTACCAGCTTTGCACATCTAGAGACTGAAATCTTTGCCCATTCTTCTTTGAAAAACAGCTCCAGCTCAGTCAGATTAGATGGACAGCGTTTGTGAACAGAATATCTGTTGTATTCAATTTGATCAACTGGACTTGAAGTTTAGTTCTTGAAGACGTTTCGCTAGTCATCCGACTGGCTTTCTCAATTCAGAATGACTTGTACAAAAATCGGTGGCAATTATGTACCCTGGAAAATCCCAATTAGCATATCACAGCCAGGTGTTAAGGGCATGATTGCATAGTGGCTAAGAGGTGTTATAGGAACGCCCAGAGTAAGGTGTCAAAACAGCATTATACATGGCAGACAGTTGGTGTCGAACCCCCCCCCCCCCACCTCTATTTAGGCTTGGTTTCTTTATTTTCACATAAATGGCCTCCTTGACACCTCTCTAGAACCAGTTACGTTCCTTTGCCAATATGTTAACATTACACATTTTCAAAGGTATGTCCTTTTTCCTTAAGATGCAGGTACACGGCCTGACCCGAGGAATTGGCTCTTCTCTGCTGAGCCATACGTTGATGCAGTTGCTGTTTGGTCTCCCCCACATACAAATCAGAGCATTCTTCACTGCATTGCACTGCGTATATGATGCCGCTTTTCTTGTGTTTCGGTATTGGGTCTTTCGGATGTACCAATTGCTGCCTCAGTGTGTTGTTCGGTTTAAAGCAGACGGGGATACGGTGTTTTTTTGAAAATTCTTCTTAATTTCTCGGAGACCCCTGCTACATATGGGATGACCATGTTCTTTCTCCTGTCTTGCTTTCCCCTTTCACTGTTGGTATACTTGTTCTTTTCTTTCCATCTACTTCTTTTGACAAAGGCCCAGTCTGGATTTCCACAAGTTTTAAGGGCTCCTCTGAGATGTTTTATTTCTTTAGCCTTCGTCTCTGAGCTAGTGGGGATGTTCTCAGCTCTGTGTTGCAGGGTTCTGATGACACCCAGCTTGTGATCTAAAGGGTGGTGGGAGTCAAACATCAAATACTGATCTGTGTGTTGGTTTTCTGTAAACCTCTACTTCCAGTTTACCATTTTCCTTAACTTCTACCAAGCAGTCCAAGAAAGCCAGTTTGTTGTTTTGTACCTTTTCCCTTGTAAATTTGATGTTTTGGTCTACCGCATTAATGTGTTCTGTGAAAGCTTGTACTTCCATCTGGTGGATTTTAACCCAGGTGTCCTCCACATATCTGAACCAGTGGCTGGGTGCTATGCCCTTAAAGGTATTAAGCGCCTGTTTTTCTACCTCATCCATGTAAAGGTTTGCCACAATGTGTGAAACTGGAGATCCTATAGCACATCCATGTTTTTGTTTATAGAACTTATCCCTGTACATTTACAGGAATGTACATTGCTGGCCAATCTAACCAATTTAGCACTAAATGCATAGTCTTGAAATACATGAGTAGAAATTGATTTTTTAAGGGTCACTCCTATTGCCCCCCCCACCTTCTACAATAATCACTGTCTTTTAATAATCACTCTAATTTTAGCTTAATCTACTTCCATCTTTTTATAATGCACTTAATTTTTATACATGGTCATGACCTGCCCCTTTTTTCTTTTGTATCCTAAACTTTATTTCTGTACTTAAGACCAGTGGATCATAAGAGACACTTTGGATAGTAAGAGACTAAGTAAAAAGAAGGTAAAATCCTTCTCTAAAAAATAAATATATGTACACACTACACAAATCTAATATATAAGAAAGGAAAACCAAAAGCCAAAAAGTATCCCCTAATCTGGTATGACACAAAGTAATTTATTAAAATACATAAACAGAAAAATATCATAAAACTATCTAATAAATATAGCTTGTCGGCAGGGATAAGTCTCTAAAAACAATCTGCAACAATGTGTCTTAAGGGACTCTACAGCAATGGAGCGGTGGGTGGCTTCTTGTTTGAACAGTAGATATTAAGTTTCCATGGTTTAATTGAGTCTGGGTTGAACTTTTTTTTGTAGTTGAAATATGACAATAGCATGATCGGACCATAGGATGCTGTCAATAGTGGCTTTATTTATGGTTTGAAGAAGACTTTTATCAATCAAACAGTAATCTATTCTGTTATATATTGTGTAATGGTTAGAGAAATATGTAAATTCCCTATATAATGGGTAGAGACACCTCCAACAGTCTTCAACAGAGGTCCTCATTTATTATCAATTGGTTCAAGGATCTGCCCGAGTATTTAGTTACATTGGATGAGCCAATTTGAGGATCAATTACCTGGTCGAAATCCCCACATACAATTAGAGAAACCTTTATGTTTTCTTTTATTTTGCCAATTACTTTTTTCAGAAATGCAGTTTGACATTTGTTGGGGGGCATAAATATTTGCAATCAAATTGAATATAATTTTTTTATAAAGCTACCCCATTTCTAATGGCAATCAGCACACCTATTTTTTTCCTTATCATTGGATGTAATAAAGATATTATTATACATTCTAAAAGAATATTTTGGTATAGTTTTAGATTTAAAATGGGTTTCCTGCACACACACAGAATATCGGTTTGCTTTAGTGGCTTCTCTCCACATTGTTGCTCTCTTAAAAGAGAGCATACCAAACATATAGAAACTTATCAAACAACATTATTATCAATGCATAAAATAAACATGTTATAAAATAAACTATGGGCTAGTTGACATCCTTATCCATCCATATTGCTGCAGACATCAACTACCCCTGTTAATTGGAAGCAAATGTCTTTGCCAGTTGCTCTAGTTTTTATAAACCGACAGCTCTCCTAAGGTTTCATGTGAGGTCTGGATGTTTTTTGTATTCCATTCCCCATGAATCTTGGTGGAGAGACCATTTTTTCTGAAGGTGAATGTAAATGGAGTTTGAGAACTGTTCCATTTTTTTAATAAAGCCTATCCTAATTGTGGAGTTATCTTTGTGGATTATTAATTTGGTGGTGAAACCCAATGTGTATGTAGTATTGTGTTGTCTTAAGATTCTGGAGTGTCCTGCAAATAATTAACGTTGTTGTGCTGGTGATAAGTCTGCAAATATCTTTAAATCAGAATATGGAGCTAAGAGATTTTTGTGAAATCTCAGGGCTCTCATAACTGAATGGTTCGGTAGAAGGAACTTAAAGGCTATGGCCTTTAAGCAAGTATTCCATGTACTAATACATTGAAATTTGAGAAAATCATAAGAAAATATTGGTATATTTTAGAAGATGACGCTGACTTAATAAATTGGATTAGTAAGAGACCTATATTTACAACCTAAAAGAAATAATCTCTCCAAGTGAATTAAAGGTCAAGAAGGAAGGGAACATATCACGGAAAAAGGGTATGAAAAAATGTGGAGGGTGTATTAATTGTAGGTATGTAGCTGTAGGTGAAGGGGATAAGAATTATAAACAATATAATTGTAAATCTAAAGAAGTGATCTATATGATCACGTGTCCATGTCACAGAATTTACATTGGTAAAACGAAGACAAATTAGCACTACAATTAATCAGCACCATAGTTGTATTAAATTAACTCAAAATAAATTATCACAGAGTTCTCTGTACTGCACATTTATGAGCACTATCATAAATATCACAATAGTAGTTTTGAAGAGAGTTATTTGAAGTGGTGGATGGTGTATTTCTGGGAGGGAGGGAATATAGATAATTTACTAATTCAGTTAGAACAAAAATATATATATGAATGGGATTCTTTGAAACCAAGGGGACTTAATGATAATATAGAAATAGCAGAATTGTTGTTATAAATCTGATTGGGATTATATTGGTGAAGATATAGTTAGTATACATTATAGGAAAATATGTGACACTATAAGCTAGCTGAGTATTACAGTTCTGCAGGAGTATGTAATTGTGCCTTTAAATGTGGGTGGGATCTCAGACTATGACATCTGCTATATAAGGAGGAAGACTATTGTTGATTTTTATTAATTGTTCGCCTGAGGAAGCCAGTATTGGTGAAACGCGTAGTGATATATTGTTTCAATTCTAATAGTATTATTCATTGTGTAAACCTTATGCTGAGAGCTGATTGAGCATTATAGAGTGAGACCAGGAAACAGTTACGTCATCAGAGCGGGACCAGCTGAAACAAACCCCCAGACTGCAGCTTACAACGCTACTAGGCTAGTGAGTAAAACCACTCCTGTAGCGGTCAGTACAGAGTCGATTTTTAAAGTCGGGTTGGGTTGCTTTTTAGAGCTGTAAGCACAGATCACTGTTAATTTGCTTCTTACTCCATGCGGTGCCTGGCAATGCCCCAATAATTTACTTTCTTGCATTAAATAAAATATGCATTTAGATAAACTTGTTTTATGACCCTAAAGGAAAAGGGGTCATATACTAAAATTATTTTACTAAATTTAACTAAAGATAGCATCCTTATTAAAACTACTAAGAGTGTGAAGTGATCCGGATTGATCCAGAAGAAGGGAAGCACCCTTCCCAAGCGCGCCTAGATTCGTTTGGATGGTGTCTGAATATTTGCAGTAATGGAAAGAGCGATGATCGGGACCTTTGCCATGCGTGGATTGGACTAAGCGATGTCAGGCCTTGAGATAGCGGGAGAGAGAAATTGGTATTTAAATCCAAACATCAGCGTATGGTGAACAGAACTCCACAGACGGCGTCGGCAGCGCTTGAGTATACCCCACTTGATATTTATCTGCTGTTATTTATTTGTTATTTACAATTTTCAGCATGCACTAACATTTTCTAGCTTGGCGTCCTATTAACGCTAGTTCTGCATGGCTTTCATTTGCTTGTTTAGGGTTACCCCGACTCCGTAACTCTTTGTTTTTGGGGGGTTCTGCGGGGGGCCCAGCTATTTCATTCGATATCTGTTTAGCTACTTATGGGGATTTCTACATTTTTCTTTGGAAAATTATTCTGGGGATGCCCAGTTTTGCATAGCTTATACATGTGTAGATATTTATTAGACTATTGTTGTTTCTATGTATTTTGGTGATCTATTAAAGATATTTTATATATGAACAGATGGTTTGCTCCATTTCCATTCATGTTTACTCCGATTAGGAGTTCATATTTCCCTTTGTTATACCTTCCCTTTGTTATACCAGAGGAGTGCCTCCCTAATTGGGCTTACAATGGGTTACTGTAGTGTGGCTATGCCGGACTTGCGCTTTTGTTTTTTTTAGAGTGTTAAGTAAGTATATAAAAGAGTGAATGTACAGTCCTCTTTGATTTAATTGGTTAGAAAGGCTTCATAACATGTACATATCCTTAAAGGGTATCTCCACTGAGAGAGCTATGTTTTACCTCACGTTCATCAATTAAAATGAAAAAAGACAAAGCTTATTTTCCGAGCGGAGATACCCTTTAAGGTTATTGGAGTATTTTTGAGTGATTTCTCTGGCATAAATAGATATTGCCAAAGTACTGTCTTCCATTATGGTATGCATAGTATCCATATGGTCTAGAAGAGATCTGGGTGTGTTTGACCCTCCTAACAACCATTAGGTAAAAAATACTGTTAGGAACAAGTCCACATCCTGGGAAGAAAACTGTTGTCTATGGCAGATTTTCAGAATTACAAATGTAAAATACCTAAGTGTGTAATATGAATTCTAATTTAAAAAAATGTTTTTTCCACTGGACTTTAACAAATTAATAGCACTTTTCTTCTATTAAAAGTAGCTAAGCAACAAATTTAAATATGTATTTTTTTTTAAATTATAAGCTTTTATTCTTAAAGTTTTGGGCTAGAGTGCAAATTATTGTAGTATCACTTTGTCTGAACTTGGAGCTCTTCTGTGCTGTGATCCTCCAAGGCAGAACAGGAGGAAGTAACTAAGTTATACTGAACCAATTTCTGCTTGTGAGAGTTCATGGGGGGAGGCATTTTTACCCTGTCTCACTGCTGTGGACAGGTACTGACAGTGACTGATAAACTTCCTCTATGGGGCTGCTGGTGCCAGATCCTATATAGCAGTGATGGAAAACCTTGTAAGTTCAGATGTTTAACTACAACTCCCAGCATGCCTTGGTTGCATTTTCCTACAAGGCATGCTGGGACTTGTAGTTTCCAAAACATGGTCTTTAAAATGGGTGTAACCTATTCGCGCACACTGCCTCTCTTTTCCTGATGTGTCCCTCTTTTGCATAAAATGTGAGGTCCAAATACTTCGGGATCCTGCAGAGTCTAGGTTTTTACTAGATTTGCTAACCCACAGTATCTCTCTGAGGGACTTTCTGTATTTCACTGCCCCTCCCCGTCACTGCCCCTCCCTGTATTAGCCATTTATATAGGAAGCCCTGTTTACTGTTGACAGACAATGTCAATGCAATTCTCTTTTCAATAGGAACCATAATTAACTATTTATACACTAAACAGGGATTCCTATATAAATGACTAATACAGGGAGGGGGAGAGTGTGTCTGTGCTGTTTTTTTTCTGGGGGGGGGGGGGGGGGGGGGGGGGGGCTGGCCTTATGTAGAAGAAATAATACGCTACCTACTGTGTAATATATGGATTTACTTCACCTTAGAGTTCCATGTCCTGTATGTAAGCACTCAGCAGTTCTATATGGTCATGGAACTCCTTGTGGGCGTATTACCCCTCTATAAAGTGCCACTTGGGTGTGTAGCATTGTACATTATAAAATACAGAGTATACAAGCAAGGGGATAAGTGCAAGCAATTGTACAGATAAATAACAATTAAATATAATTTCATACATCGGTTTAGACTACATATATGTATAAATTAAGGATAAATTGGTATAAGTGCAGCATGCCTTTACACATTAGGAATGAAATCCCTGCCCCGACGAGGTTACAATCTAAGTGGGTACAAAGTGCTTGTGATGATTAACAATCATTTGTTGTGCTGGTGCTTAGAAAGGTAGGATAACAGTCTAGATTTGGAAGTATTAATGGATGTCACCTGCTAAAGTGAGAGAGGGAAAGACTTTCCAAAGGTAATAAGCAGCAAGAGAGAATGGATTAAGGCAAGAGGAAGTAGTGTTTGTTGGCAGTTTGTGGAGAAGATTTATCTTCAAGGAATGCACGGCCAGGAACATAAGGGACCAAAGAGAAGATAAGTAGGGAGGTACAGTAGAGTGAAGGGATTTAAAGGTTAAAAGAAGGGTATTAAATATGATTCTTTGTTTGATGGGAAGCCACCCTATGGACTGAAGTATCGGGGTTGCGGGTTTTCTTTTAGAAGAGAGAGATGATCCGAGCTGCCAAGTTAAAGGGCATGTCCACCCCCAAAACCAAATTCTCCCCCACTGCTGGCCCCACTATGTAGTGTATAAAAAATCTTTACCTTTACCTCTGTAATGTCTCTCCAAAGTCCTAGAAAGTAAAGAGTAGGAGCCTAGCTGGTGGGAAAACGTTTCCGCCTCTGAGGTGGCCTCTGAGAGGTTTCTGGCTTGCTCAGTGAAGGCCCCCCCTTCCTCCCTACCTCCCAAGCCCTGTTAGGTTTCTTGTGCTATAGCACAAGAAAAATGATGGCGGAGCACACTAATCAGGTGAATCCAAAATGTGTTTATTTAAAACAACATACACAACGTTTTGGGATGCACTGTCCCTTCCTCAGGTACATGTGAACTATTTGGCCCTTGGAGTGGAGGGCTAGGGGGATAACACCTATTTATTTGTCTAGCATACAGCCAACATCTGTGTGCTGTAGTGTACTCTGAACAGTATGTTTCCTGTTCCCCTAGTGTAAAATCCCTTTTCTCTATTGTAGGGCTCCCTCTCCCACCCACAACCATTATAATAGCTTGTAAAAAAACTTGCCCAATCTCCACTTACACAGCCACTTTCCCTCTTCGTTCTACACTGTCGGAAGCCGCTCAGCCAATCACGGACGCGGCTGCCGGTCCTTCCCCCTGCTTGCAGATTCATGCAAGCAGAGGGCCGTTCTGAATGCCACGGGAAAGAGGCTGTGTAAGTAAAGTTCAGGTTCAGGTTGGAGAAGGAGCCCTACACTACAGCAAATTTTATCAAAAGTGGTGGACATGCCCTTTAAAGATAGACTGGAGAGGAGAGAGATAAGAGGCTAGAAGTCCAAGTAGCATAATGTTACTGTAGTCAAGACGGGAGATTATATATATATGTGCAGCAGCCCCAGACCCCAGTAAAATAATTTTGAGACATCTTACTGACCTGGTTCTGGTTGCCACATTTGTTCTGGACGTGCAATCTTTATTTAAGCTAAGTTGATATTGTATAAGCTGGCCTGCTTTAAATTAATTAAAACAACTATCTGATGTTCTTAAGCTTTCTTAACCTCAAGGTCAGTGCAGTACTGTCATCTGTTCAGTAATTCATGCAAGTTGGTTGAAAAGAGTGCACATCACAGTTAGGACACTGTGTTCTAGAATATCATGCTTGATGATGAACTTGACAGCTGCTAGAGTTGTACCCTAATAACACCTGTTTAGGGAATACTGTAGGTATACAATTATAGCTCTATTAAATCTTTGCTTTTCCTTTCTGAAATAAAGAAGGGATTAAAAAATAAGGGATTAAAAAATAAAGTTAAGTAAAGTTGACTAATTATAAAAGTGCAAGTTGGGAGCGCTGTATTTTTGTGATTGAAACCCTCACTATGTATCAGTTTGTCTCTAATTTAAACTGAAAGTTGGATTTAATTTTAAATGTTTCAAGGCTTTGTAATATCACTTGACAAAACCAGACCCCCGCACCTGCAGTATTGTAGTTGCTTAAATATCTTTCCAATTTACACTTTCCAATCTACACTGACTTTCTAGACACCTTTTGGGCCCTTTTTATAAGATTTTCCTCTCTTGACCATCCATTCAAACAGATGACTAAACATTGTTTCCATGGGACAATGTTGTCTGGGGTCAGTCATGTGTTCTGTTGTTTATATTTAATTTTTGAGTGCAATGCAGTAGAAATATGTGAGACACACCACAAATGAATCATGAAATAATTGGAATGTCTGCCTAAAGGATTGCTCAATATTTACATGTATGAATGTCTTTTCTCAATTCACTATAGAACCTTATGTGTTCTTTTAAATAAATTTAAAAAGATGGTGGGACAGAAGCTAAAACAAAGCTACATCAGGTATATTTGCTTTTGTGGAATTCTGTTATGCAGATTTCTGTGTAAACATTCAAGATGAAGAATGGATGTTAGGGCTGTTAGCTTCATAAACAAAAATGTACTACATTGTAAATTGTATTTCCAATTTTAATTTCATGCTCAGATTTTTTTTCTCTTTATTCATAGATCCAGTGTCCATCTTGCCATTTTGCATGGTGTTTTAAGTGCCATTCTCCCTGGCATGAAGGGATTAACTGTAGAGAGTACAAGAAAGGAGACAAGCTATTACGTCACTGGGCCAATGAGATAGAACATGGTCAAAGGAATGCTCAGAAGTGTCCCAAATGTAAGGTAAGGAATGCAATCCTGTTAACGGGACAGTTCAGTGGAAATTATCAATGTTTGTTAGTTTGTGTAATGCCATCTTCGTTATTCTACATATTCTCTCTCATTTTGAAAAATCAGTTGATTTCATAACCTTTGCTGTTCCCTGCTGTTGACATTAGTGAGCTGCCATTTCAGGTTCTAACGGTCCTTCTTCTTCCCAGGATGCACCACATCCTTGGAATGTTCCTAACAGTAATTTCTACGGATTGGCTGTTGGATGGGTCAAAGATGCTCAGATCTTTACTGAGAAACTTAAAGGGCATGTCCACCCTTATTATCAACTTTTGACATCTAATAGAATAACTTCCCCCAGCCCCCCCAGCCCCAACTATAAAATAAATTTAAGAAAGGGATGTGAGGTAAGGATTTTATTACACTACATGGTGGGGCCATTAGTGAGGGGGATTATAGTTTTGGGGGTGGACATGCCCTTTAATCACCCCAGGGTCTGGGTTAAGGGCAAGACCATAACGGTCTCTAGTCGGGGTCCTGCAAACAGGAAGTCAGTATTTCGGTTGCATTTATACACATACAAAATGCTGAATGGGCAGGTTGTGGTCATTGGGATGAAAAAATACTGCTCTTTTTTCTGAAAAGCATATGTATTTGCACTGAAGGAGAACTATAGTGCATATACATTTTTTTTTCAAAAACTGTTAAAATAGAAACAACCTGGGACAGGGAGGTATAATTTGGTAATTTCTGCCTTCCAATATAATTTCTATGAGCAGTGGCAGCACAAATAAAACTTTCTGACAATAAGTGCTTGAAGATTGTCTTTAATACTGCAAGGCCCAGGGCACTAACCTGGCAGATGAAAACGGTATGTGCTGTAGCTCCTCACTCATTTAAACAATATTGGGAGGTGGGAATAATTAATCCTACCTCCCTGCCCCAGGTACTTCTTATTTTTCAGGTACATTTTTACAGAATTTGTTGTGCTTTAAAGTCGCGCTAACCAATTTACAATTGGTTAACACAACTTTAACCCCTAGTTTGAGACACTCATGCAGCTGCTCCAAGCCTATTTACCAGAGGCTGAGTGCACGTAAGTAACACCAGCTAAAAGCTGCCATTAAATACATGCGGGTTAGATTCACCCAGACTCACGCAGCCACTGGTAAATCCCGGGAAATTTTTCCAGAGCACCTGCAGCTCTGGTTGAATCTCCCTGATGGTGTTTAATCCTTTCTATGGTCTGAACTGTGGTCTGAACAGCTTTTCACCAGACGCTTTCCTTTTGGTGCAGTTGTTAAAAGGTATGGTATGTACATTGTAAGATTATCTGTAGCTTACTGGATAGCTGTGGCTGTAAATATAAAGTTTTATTTTTTGTTTTAATAGCCTTTACTGCTGGCTTCCTGCTCTACTTCGCGGCGCGTGTGCAAGTGAAATGGCTGCAATGTTTTTTGGGAAAGAAAATGATGTACAATCTCATGGGGGCAATCCCAAAAATGTGATTAGAGTGGAGCAGGAAGCCAGCATAGTATGGGAGGCTAGTAGAACAACAACAACAAAAAACTTTATATTTAAAGCCACAGCTATCCAGTAAGGTACAGTTATTTTTATAGTGTAAAATTTATTCAAGAACGGGAGGTAAGGCATAGCTCCTTAACCGCCCAGGCTTCAATCAGTATATTAAAGGAATGGTTTACTTTTCGAGTGAACTAATCCTTTAACTCCTTAAAAATTTCAGAATTGGAATTTAATCCTTAAAGAAAGCAAGCGCTACAGCTCCTAAGTACTGACCCGTAAATCTCCCTGTATATGTCTCAATATATTATAAGCGGAGTATTGCATCCGGGGTAAATTGGCCTTCAGAGACCTTTGGCAATGGAGAGTTTTAAAATGTGTTTTTAATTGTTGATCGATTCCTGCAGACCTAGTAAGCCACATGTTAAATAAGAGAGAGAAAAATAGAAATGAGGTTAAAGGGCATGTTGACCCCCAAAACTAAAATGTAACCCTGGCCCCTCTGTGAAGTTAAAAAAAATCCTTTCCTTACATATCTGCTCCTTAGGGTTCTCTTTCAGTGCTTGTCCAAAATCAAGGAAACTGAAGAGTAGGAGGTGTCTTTCTGTGGGAAAAGTTTCTGCATCCTCCTTGTCCTCTAAGAGGACAGTGGTATGCACAGGGGAACTCTCCCACCCCCTCCTTCCCACCCTCCGGATCCCTCCCTGGCTACCCTTCCACCCAAACACTAGGTTATATTTCTAAAAAAAAGAATCAGAAACATACATACAGCCCTTCGTTCCCGCGGCTGTCTTCATAGCTGGCAGCTGTGTCTGTGATCGGCTGCCTCTCAGCCAGTCACAGACATGGATGCTGCTCCAACGATGCAAGTTCGGATGCAAGTTCCGGCAAACGGAGCTGCAGAAGACAGCCATGGGAGCGAGGGGCTGTAAGTATGATTCTGATTCTTTATTTAGAAATCTAACCTGGCAGTTTGGGTGGGCAGGGGTGAGCTGCAATATAGAAAAAGGTTATATTTAGGGTGAAGATACCCTTTAATAATATGTTTACGTGCTATTGCTCAGTCATGGAGTTTTTCAGCTTGTTAATATAATTGTTTTATTTGCACTGCATTCGTCTCACTCCAGCACTTCCATTGTATCTGTATGTTACCCACCTAACTAGATTGTAAGCGCTACAAGGCAGGGACCTCCTTACCTCTTGTGGTAAAGCTCTAGCACTTCTGTTTATATAATTGATATATTTATGTACTGAACTATATATGTATCACTTTATTGTATTTTTTTTTACTGTACAGCGCTGCGTCCCCAAGTGGTGCTTTAAAAAATAAACTATAAATACATACAACTAATGATTTGCATATAGTGTGGACATTATACCTATCCGCACTGGGCTACTGCTATATTTGTTTTTAGTACAATATTTGAAAAATATAACATACTATATATTGATAGTTTTGTTACTTACAAATCCTTTTTGTTACATGCAATTTTCAGTAAATTCACACATAATAAGCAATGGAACCCATTTATTGTAAAATGAGCACTAAAAATTTTTAAATTGGTAGTATACTGCACTGATAATATATATGCCTTTCTTGCCTGATTATTTTTGTTCAGAAATTTGAGCTTAATTTACATTTCTGTACCCCATCTCCACATAACATCAATCCATCACATGTTTATACACACTTGTGATTGCATGGGCAGACCCGCAATGCACAATGTATATGAACATCAGTTTGGGCCAATAAACATGCAGTGTATGGGTGATTCGTTGGCCGAAACAGACGCTCGGTCGGGCCCTGTTGATGATCCGCCAGGCAACCTTCATACACTTTGTGCATCGCAGGTCTGCCCCCCACAATCCCACATGTGTATAAGGCTTAAGCCTTAGACTGCATGCTCATTCAGGAAAGCCTCTGCACACACTAGTGATAAAGTCCCGATGGTATCTGTGTGTACCTGGCTTTAGTCCTGGGGGAGTTGGCAGCTGCTTCAGGTGGCTTAAAGTGCAAGTCCAGCCCCAAAATGAAAACTTACATACAGGTAAATCACCCCCCCAAAACCCTAAATGGTAATAGTTTGAAATCTGAAATATATAAGTCTAACCTGAAATCCTGCACAATGTCCTTATCCCCCTGCTTCTGCTTCCTGGTTCTTCCAGTTAGCAACTGTCAGTTATGGATTTGACAGTAGCTGAAAAAGCTCCCGTGAGATTAAGGCAGAGCGAAACGCGTCCTACCATGTGACGATAGGATTCGATTTTATCCCACTTCTCTTCCTTGCACTGTGTTTCCATTATTGGTTGTAAGTAGACTGATGTAGACTGACTTGACCGAGTGTTACCACTTGACTGTTATTGGTATCATATATAGACTTTCATTTGCACAGTTGTATGATGTTTACACTTATTATATCTTAAGAGAATATTGGGTAATTTTTAACTGTCTTTAATGCATATATCCCTGCCAATTACAATAAAGTATTTTTAGCTTTACACGTTATGTATGCTTTTCTCATTTAGAGTGTTGCAGACCAGACCTTTTTTCTCCTATCTTTCTAGTTTTCCATTATTTTCTGGGTCTAGCACCTCCCTAAATTGGTTCATACACTCTCTGTGCCCTAACTTATCCTTTCTTTTAGATGGATTTGACAGTTGACATTACAACCAATGACTGAATGTTAATCCCCTGTCTGCCTCTTCCTGCATGCCCAGGCTCAGTAAATTGCTCAGTTTCCATGAGGCATCCAGAAGCATAGCAGGCAAACCGAAATGAATTCATAGGACAAACTATGATATATCAACATATTTTAAAGAGGCCATTCTTTCTAAAAGATGTTCTTCTGAGGGTGGAGTTGTCCTTTAAAGGATAAGCATGCCATAAGACAAAGTTGGAAGCTGCAGCTTCAAAAAAAAAAAAAAAGCCTTTTTTTTTTTCTGGGACCCTCCAGAGCCTACCTTTGCTGCTTAAGTTTGCTGACATCTTGCATCTGTTTATGTAACCGTGTAGCTCCGCCCCTCCGAGATTCCCTGGTTCCCAGATCTTCAATAGTTGCAAAAGGTAATTCTCCTGCTTCCTAGCTCACGCTCGCCATGTGCGCATGATGTCGCTGCCTCAGTGCGTACACGGACGTGTGCTCACGTGACATCATCTGGCCGCATCATGTTTGTGCACGCACTGACTTCACATGCGCAGTGAAGTCATGCGTGCGCACACGGCAAGAGCATGCCGGGAAGCAGGAGAATAATGTTTCCCCAGGTCACCATGACAGCAGAGTCCCCAAAATGGGTTTAACCCCCAAAAGTCCTTGGACAGGAAGTTAAAAAGATTAAGGTATAAAGGTACCCTCCCCCGACACATACCTTGTCTTCTTTTCAACTTCTTGTGATAACGACAGATGCCTCAGCAACAGGTTGGGGTGCCCTCCTTCAGGGCTCGGTAGCCCAAGGTCAATGGGAAAGAGAAGGCGAGTCCTCAAACCTTCTAGAATTGAGAGCAGTGTTTACGGCTCTGATGAGCTTTCAAGACATAGTCAGGGGGCAGCAGGTGTTGATAAAAAGCGACAATACCACCACTGTCACGTACATCCGCAAGCAAGGAGGAACAAAGAGCAAAACTCTTTTCGAGGAAGTCGAAAAGATTTTCGAATGGTCAGAACACAACCTGCAGTATCTGACAGCGGTTCCTGTTCCGGGGAAGGACAATCTGGAGGCAGACTACCTCAGTCGTCAAGAAATTCAGCCAGGAGAATGGAGTTTGGATCTCCAGGTCTTCGGAGAATTAGTACTCAAGTGGGGGCAGCCAGTAATAGACCTCATGGCAACCAACAACAACAGGAAGTGTCAAAACTTCTTCAGCCGTTTTCCAGGTCAGGGAGCGATGGCAATAGACGCCCTGCAGCAGGACTGGAGCAGGGGTCTCTTGTACGTTTTTCCACCTATTCCTCTAATATGGAGGGTTCTGCAGAAGATCAAAACTCAGAGAGCAGAAGCAATAGCAATCATACCAAATTGGCCAAGGAGGCCATGGTACCCTCTTCTTCTGGCAATGGCAACCGAGCCTCCCATAGAACTAGACAAGATTCCCCACCTGCTGACCCAGGGTCCGATAGTATGCCAAGATGTCAGCAAATTGAGACTAGCGGCCTGGAAGTTGAGAGGCAGAGATTAAGTCATGCAGGGTTTCAAGAGGACATGGTAGAATTTTTGCTGAAGTCAAGGAAAATGTCAACTTCAAATAAATACTATAAGACATGGAGACTCTTTTCAGAATATGCCATTGGGAAAAAAATTTTCCCACTTCAAGCCTCTGCGAGGAATATAGTGGAGTTCCTGTTCCTTGAGTTTAAAAAACAGTTGAGCATAAATACCCTCAGGGCCCAAGTGTCAGCGTTGTCAGCAATATCAGGAACAAATTGGTCGGCAAATTCCTTTATCCAAAGATTTTTTGCTGCGATGAATAGAGTTAGACCAAGAACTTTTCCCAAACCTCCTCCATGGAATTTACCATTAGTCTTGCAAGTCACCCTTTGAACCGTTAGAGAAGATCTCCTTGTGGCTGTTAACCCTGAAGGTGGTCTTCTTAACAGCAATAACATCGGCTTGTCGAGTAGGAGAAATTGGGGCTCTGTTTGTCAAAAAGACCCACTTACAATTCTATGGGGATAAAGTTAAATTAAAACCATCCTTCCAGTTCTTACCGAAAGTCATATCAGAGTTCCACCTAGACTTGGAGATTGTCCTACCTTCATTCTTTCCAAATCCAAGGTCTGAGGAAGAAAAGAAATGGCACTGCCTGGACTTAGTGCGAGCCTTAAAAGTATACATAGAAAGAACAAAGTGTTTCAGAAAGACTGACCACCTATTCGTGGTACCAGGAGGCTATCGAAAAGGTCATGCTCCTAGTAAAAGAACCATAAGTGGATGGATAGTCTCGTGCATTTCAAAATCTTATCAAACCAGAGGCATAAAGATCCCGGAGGGGTTAAAAGCGCACTCTACCAGAGCGATAGTATGTTCCTGGACGGCCGAGGCAAGGGCGCCTAAGGAATTAAGAACAGCAAAGTGGTCTTCGATGAGGACGTTTGTCCGTCATTATAAATTGGACGTGGTGGCAGAGGAGGAGATAAAATTCAGACGTAAAGTCCTTCAGACTGTATTATTTGGGTCTGAATAAAGAATGGTGTGTTTAAGCATATTTTCGTTGCCCGCCCATTATTGTAGCTTTGGTATATCCCATTTTGGGGACTCTGCTGCCATGGTGACCTGGGGAAAACAGGAAATCAAATCATACTCACCGATATTTAATCGTAATTTCTGTCCTGTTCTGGAAAAGGTATCTGCTCCCTCCCTCTGCTCGATGAGCTTTTTATAAGCTTGAGCATGTGCAGAGTACGCAGCAGGGAAATCGTCAATCAAACATTGGTTGTTATGTTAGCAATCACAGTCTTGATTGACTGCATAGAGAGAGGAGCCTGCTTACTCTGCCAGAATGGAGATCCAATTCTGTTGGTCATGTGTTAAAGGCATGACTAAACTCAATCCGATCGGTCTCCCTATATCAAGTATAGGGGATCGTTTGGGGCTGCCACACACCCTAGCAATCAAGGACGTCTCCTTATACTACAGTACAGGGAGCCGACTGGGACCCAATTTTCTTGCAACTTCAAGCTGTTCCCCCAGTGGTCCGAAAACGTGTGTTTTCTGTGCGTTGCCGTGTTTCCAATGATCTGAAAAAACTGCAAGCGCAAACGCAGGAAAAACGCTGCAGCGTGGCCTAGCCCTTAGTCTGTTTCCTTATGTATGAGCTGCTGCTATTTCAGAGTGTCCTGGAATCACATACAGAGCAGAGAGGAACTTCCTGTGTCCCAGGTTGCAATGCTCTGAAGGGGGTTGGGCTGCACACCCCTACACTGACATAACTAAACACCCTACATATAATCGTTTAGACTAGGAAATGCATATCCAATTACTGGTTTACACTACCTCAGGAAAGTTTTACCAGTCACCCAAATGTGTAGTCATACTTTACTGCTTAAAACTGGCTGCAGTATATAATAATAAACAGACTTTGTTATTGGTGTGCCAGTGGAATGGTTCTGTTTTGAAAATCAACAACTCTTTTATTTAGGATATAACGAAGTGTAATCCGTGTGATAGATTTTGCAATATCATGTGTCAAGGAATTAAAATCCATACACACATGTGATTGTGAGCCCAACCCACAGATGAACCGAACGTACATACAGTCCGACCAAGTGCCCATATACCTAGTAATATTTGTCACTCATATGTCTCTGATCAGGCCCACAATCAGATGTGTTTAGGGAACTCTAAAATTTCAGATGCTTTTGAATACAAGAGACTGACATACATTTTTTTATATTAAAGGCTGAGGCCACTGGGTCGCGCACGGAATCAGGTGCGTTATCGCATGCGTTTGTGTGCGCAATTCTTGTGCTTTTTGCGCATGGGGTTTAGCTGTTTTCCGTTATGGAAACGCATGTGTTAACGCACCAAAAATGTTGAATGCATGTGTTACCAAAAACAGAAATGTATGCTCAATCGCATGCGCATCGGAAATCTCTGGAATTTTCGCGTTCCCGTGATTTAAATTTTAACCAAAAGCATGTGCAACTGCGAGCGCAAAAAACGTGGCAATCTACTACTACTAAACTGGCAATCTATGATGTCATGGCTGGCTTCTATTGTTGCCTCTTCCTGGTGGTCCTGGACCCAAAACTCCTTCACATGCTAACGAGGTACCTTGTGTACCCAGTATAATTGTACTGATCACTTTACAAGGACACTTAGGCTGAGGCCTAGAGCGTGTCCAAGTGCTCCAGAAATGTGGATTGCACGTGGCCACACTAGTGTGCACTTTTAAAAGCATGATCGGATCTTACTTGAAAGTGCAATAGTGTAGCCTAGCCCTTATAAAAATTTAAAAAAAAAATGTGCAGAGCTGCAGGTGCAGCATATTGAAGTGAACCTTATCTTGGCACAGCTCTGTGCAATGCATTTTAAAAGAGAATGTTGGGCAGGGTTGCCAGATCAGTGAAACATGTTAGGACACCTCAGTGTGGCTGAGTTGGAATTACTATTGTTTAAAGGGCATGTCCACCCGTTTTTTAAAAATTTGCTCCCTCACCCACTGCCAACCACCATATTACTTTGTAAAATAACTCTCCCGATCACTACTTACATTGCCTCTTTCCCCCAACATTCTGTCACTGCCCTCTGCTTGCATGAAACTGCAAGTAGGGGGCTGGACCGGCAGCGTGTCCATGATTGGCTGAGAGGCAGTAAGGTAAGGATTTTACTACACTACACAGTGGGGCCAGTAGTGGGTGAAAATATAGATTTGGAGGTGGACATGCCCTTTAATTGCTATATTTACATGTATTAAATGTGTCCCTACTAAATATAATGATCTGGCAACTTAGGTTTGAAGTAGTGTAAAACCAAATGCCACCTTTGCCTTCAAGACCCAAACCGGTATGAAATCTACAAGATAAATGGCTGGTTTTAATTTCTACAAGAAGCATGATGCAGGCTACATTAATTTCAGTGTAGCCATAAAGTATGTATTAAAAGCAGTGGCACAGCAGCATGTAGATTTCATACATGTTCGGGTCTTAAAGGTAAAGGTTGCAACCCTAGTTTTGCGCTGTAGGCCTTCACACTAGGTCTGTAGCTATGCATAGTGCAGATTCATTGCAAAACATGTGTGCTACATTTTTCGGATCCACTCATCCTCAACTGCTTCCGAAACATGTAGCACGCTTGTTTTGTGGGAGGGTAAGTAAGTCAGAAACAAGTAGCTCACATGTTTTGCAATAAGCCTGCACTATTCACAGCTACAGACCTGTGTAGGGTGGCCACATTTGCCTTTAAGTCTCAAACACATATGAAATCTACACACTACTGGGCTAAGTGCCATTGCTTTAAATGCATGTTGTATGGCTACACTAAAATCAATGTAGCCTGCATCATGCTTCTATTAGAAATTATAAGCAGCAATTCGTTTTGTAGATTTCATACGTGTTTGGGTCTTAAAAGCAAAGGTGGCAACCCTAGACTTGTGTCTTACCTGTGTATATATGTTTATGCTTGGTTTTGGTGGATTGGAAGCTATAGATGAGATACATTATTTCCGATCTGGACACACTAGATACCCAGACCTATAAACATCACAATACAACACTGCTACTATGAAAGTCTTAATCAGTGAATCTCTCAGAACCACCCAGTCACTTCTGCTATTTGAATATTGATGATTTAATATATTTCTACATCATAGGGGTTAAGAGATGGGAGTGGAAATCCAGGTATCCCACCCCTCCCGTGAGCCTCCCTCATTCTGGGGTGGTCTCCCGCACACCCGCGAGACCACCCCAGACTCCCGGACTTGAGAGGAGACTTGAGTCTCCTCCCAAGTTACGCCCACTTTCAGTGGTCATGCCCCAGGAAGTCCCCCAACTCCTCCCTAACCCAGCTTCCCACCACCCCTAGAATGGTCGCCCCGCCTCTGCGTGATGTCATACCCTGCCCACACGTGACATCACGCCCTGCTCGCCATGACCCCTTCTCCACCCTGCCCGGAAGCCTGAAAGGGCAGGGTGGGATGTCTGGAAATCACACAGGTGCAAAAAATGTAATGAAGGCAAGGGAAAATGTCAGCATCAGATTTGGGGAACAAACAGTATTGAAAATGAGCTAATACAGGAAAAAGAAAGGCACCTGAGTGGGATCATCTTTGCTAAGAAGGTTGTTGATGCAGGTACTTTCTAACTCAAGCTTTGGTTTTTTTTGGTTTAGGTTTCCTTAAAGAGATAGTAGGAGGAGATTTAAATGCAGGAAGTGTTTACGTTAATAATAAAGATGGTGAACTGTTAAGTGTCTCTGTACATCTGAAACACAACAATGACGACAAAGACCTCAGAACTCATGTACCTATCTGAAAAGTTTCTGCAACACCCTGGGAAGCCTGCAATGCCCTGGGATCTCTGGTATGAACAGTTTTCTATCTACTTAGTAGCTTCTGGCCTGGATGGGGCCACACCAGAGAGAAAGAAGTCCTTATTACTTAACTGTTTAGGTGAAGAGGGCTATAGGATTTTTACAACTCTGGGAGCAGAATCTACATACCCAGTAGCCTTGGAAAATTATTTAAAACCAGCCACAACTGCTTTTGTGGCCAGAGTATGTTCTTGCAGGCATTGTCAGGCTGAGGGATAACCAATTCACCAGTATGTTGCTGAGCTATAACAGTTAACTGCACCCTGCAGATTTGGACCCCTACAGGATGAAATGATTAGGGACCAGCTTATTGAAAAAACTGCCAATCCTAAACTTAGAGAGGGACTGCTTATGGAGCCAAAAACACTTGCTTTGCAAAGAGTTATGGATTTGGGTTGTCAAATGGAAATGGCTCTGCAGGAGGCAAATAAAATGCTTTGCCCCGCACAGAATTCTGAGACCCCAGTTCAGGTACAGAAACTGACAGCACACCAAATGTATATTTTAACTGTGGCGGTAACTGCCATAAGGGAGGCATAAAACTGTGTTCGGCAAAAGGGAAACGCTGCAGGCGCTGTAACAAACTGAACCATTGCCGTTCTACCCCAGTTTTACATTTTATATCACTGAAACCAGAGCCAATCTATTGGGACTAGACTTGTTTCATGCCCTTGGATTTAAATTTAAACAGGTGCATGCTGAAATATGCCTAGTCGATGATGTCTGGAAAGCAAAATACTCACACACCTTTATTGGACTTGAGTGTATTCACTAATTTTTTCAGAACCCTACACTGAACTCTGATACCTCCAGTAATGCAACCCCTGCACAGGCCCCCAATTTGCAATTAGGGCAGCAGTTGAGAAAGAGCTACAGAAACTCCTGCAAGAGAACCTGTGGACTCATCACCATGGCTTTCCAACTTAAGGTGGCCATTAGGACGATTTTACTTACCCAACCGAGTGATCCCACGACATAAGATCGATCCTGCTGGAACTGCCTTTCCCATTCTTCTTTGCGACCAACATGCTATAGCAAAATGAATGGGATTTGTGATCGCATGTCGGTCGCAAAGAAGATCGATAGCTAATTCACTAATCTTTACAGTTACACCACAGGACTTGGTAATCTCATCCTAGAATGATTCTGTGATCCAAGAATTAATGACCTACTTACAGGGTGAGTGGCCTTCTGTGCCAGAACATCTTCAGCCATATTTCCACCTTTCCATGTGTCCCCTTGGAAAGGTGTCTGTGTTGCAAGGACACAGAGCAGTAATTCAAGCCATACTGAGGTAATCCGTTCTTAAAATTGCACACAAAGGACATTTGGGCGTAGTACGAACAAAACAACGTTTCAGAGAAGCAGTGTGGTGGCCTGGAATAGATCAACAAATAGAAACTTTAGTTCGCAATTGTGAACCATGCATACTTAAGTGCAAAACACATAAGCAAACAGCAGCACCATTGCAAGTCCAACATTATCCAAATGGTTCATGGAACACAATCCAACTAGATATATGTGGAGAAATTACAACAGCACCACAACATCAAAGATACTGTTTGGTAGCTTATGATCTGTACTCGAAATGACCAGAGGTAGCCAAAGCAGGTGTTATGACCACTAAAGTTGTCATTACTGCATTGGAAGGATGGTTCGCCAGGTGGGGACTATTGCTTAATTGATTTTTAAGAAGATGTGCCTTGTAATACAACATTTTATAAAATATAAGTGACAGATTCAGAGGCCAAACTGATGACTACTAACTCCTTGTTTCTTATAAAATATTACTGCAGTCAATGATATTCCATCAACTTGTTTCCATTTGTTAACATAATGCTAATGTATTATGTGCATTGTTTTTTCACAGTGAACCAGTGCATACTTTATAAATAAATGTGCATGAAAGAACATATTAAGTGCTGTATGTTTATATTAGGGTTAGCAGCTAATCAATGATCTTTTAATTCTTTTCGCCAGTGAATCTCAATAATAGGATACTGCAAAACTTTCTTGCTGAGGTCTCCCACAATGGTTTGAGTCAATGTTTACAGAGTAACCATGTTTATTGTCCCAATTGAAAACAACCCTTGAAGAATAAGTAGGTCAAATAGTGCTGTATAAACACAAACAAATGCTGGTTTTATCATGTTCTAAATAGCGGTTTTATTTGCAATCACTCACAGAAGTTTCTTTATTTTAAATAATGTTATGGATGTAATCAAGTACTTTTCTGAACTGTCATGTTATTATTCATAAACTTTTATATACATTTTGCACGAAAGCCAATATATTAAAGGCCATGTCCACCCCAAAATTACAATTTAACCTACTACTGCCCCCACTGTGTAGTGTTAAAAAAAATCCTTACCATACTCCTCTGCTCCTTATGGTTCTCCTGCAGTGCTTAATTAAAGTTAGGAAAAGTGAAGAGTAGGAGCCTGTTTTAGGAGCCAATCACAGACGCAGCTGCCGGTCTGGCCTGTTTGCTTCTTCTGGCAAACGGAGCCAGGAGCAGAGTGCTGAGGGAATGAAAGCAGTTAAGTCTGTTATAACACAGCAGTTGGTGGGCTGGGGTACCCTACATTACAGAATTTTTTTTTTTTTTTGGGGGGTGGAGATCATTTAGTAATGTCCTAAAGGGTTGCAGAAGCTAAATTACCAAGGATAAAAGTTGCATTGTGTTGTTTCTGTTTGGTGGTTTCTAAAACTAGAAACCAATATAGAAGAATGTGCACACCTAATCAATCGGAACCAGGACTCCACATAAGATAAAATCACCTTCATTGAAAATTCATAATGTCAGTCCAGAGATCGCCTGACACGTTTCATACCGGGTGGGTACTTAATCAGAGGTGAAAATAACTCTCAAAAACTAGCCATACATGTTAAAATGTATGGCAGATTTCACAAATGATTGATCACTCCCCAATCGAAAATTGTTTGAACTAGCAATCTTCGTTTTCCCTTTGCAACTCAATTTTGCTTACATGTCAAATGGTCAAGGCATACCTCAAACTGATCAATGATGTTAAAGTATACAGTCTTTGGTCCCCCATCTGGACAGAAATTATGCAACTTGCACAATCACCATTTTGATTGATAAGCTGAATTGATCATTTTGCCGTTAGGAAATTTAAATCTGACAAAAACAAAAAATGGATGTTAGATATTTGGTGCATATTTCAGCCTACCGTATTTGCCATCCAAGTGTGGTATTTAGTGTTATATAGGTTTTATGTCGTTGTTGTTTTTTTTTGTGGAGAGTTACATGCTTCAAAGACTACTATAAAGGACAATATCAACCCCTTTACTACAGTTTGTGCAAAGCTAAATTACCCCATTTGTTATGTGTCAGTTGTTACTTTAGCCACCTCTTCTACACGTGTGCAAACTGACAGCTGGGGAGAAAATAATCAGGTGATACCAAAACGTGTGAATAAACACATCTTTGCTGTGACAAGACTGGTGTGCAATATTGTTGATTACTTGCCTAAAACTTTTAGTAGGTATAGGCATTAATCATGTTTGATAAAACGAGAGGTGGAATAGTTTCTGTGCTTATAATCTACAGCAACAAATCAGATGTTCTCTAACTGCAGTATCCATGTACAAAGCTAACATCTGACGGGTTACTACAGATTAAACATGTGCAACTCTTATTGCTCCGGCCTCTAAATCTTTTGTATGCAGTACTGTCAATGTAGAACATTCATTTGATCAAATTGCAAGAATGGAATGTCAGTTAAATTGTGGACATACCCTATATACTTGTTTTGAGTCATGTAAAGAAAGTGTTTGATTCAGTTTGCATTCAATTTATTATTTTTTGTGCCAGTATTCCAAACTTAGTTTACACAATTATTTCAGAGGAAATTGTTCTTATTTGTTTTTCTTTTTATTTGTATATTTATGATTTGGTTAGGTCCATATTCAAAGAACTGAAGGCTGTGACCATATGACTTGCTCACAGTGCAACACAAATTTTTGTTACCGCTGTGGGGAGAGATACAGACAACTGCGCTTCTTTGGTGATCACACTTCAAACCTCAGTATATTTGGATGCAAATACCGCTACCTCCCTGAGAGGCCCCATGTAAGGAGATTAGTTCGAGGCTCTGTTTGTGGTGAGTGCATGAAATGGTGGGCATTGGAACTGCATGAATATTCTTTAAAATGCTCACATTTGTTTTTATCCTAAAATACATAGAAACGTTAATGTGAACTACAACAACTATGAAAATATTATTATTTAGGATTGCCACGCTTTTGCAGATGATTACATTTGTATTATCATTGACATATAATGTGACTTCAGGAGTGTCTAGCAGTGCATGCTGGTTGCAGCTTCCTTGTGCCATAAATTATTGGTTTTGTTTCCATTGTATATAAAACATAAGGTTGTGATCCAACCATAATAATGTCGCCCAACACAATCAGAGGCAATGTACCCCCAACACATACACACTTTGGGCCATTATCCAGATTGAAAACTACAAGCATTTGCTAGACAAAACTCTTGAATTACTCAAAACCAGTTTATTATTATTTTTTTGTCTTCCAGCTGGAAAACTTCTCATTGCACCACTTCTCATAGTTTTGGGTTTGGTACTTGGAGCCTTGGCAATTTTAATTGGTAAACATTTGCTATTTTTTTTTCACAACCTTGCATACATTTTTTTGTATGTTTTATAATTATTATATTTACAGTGATTAAGGTAGCATGGTGTTTACTGTTACTTTTAAGTAGGATAAATGTAATTATACAATTAAAATGTAAAAATACATTTGTTTTTATGTATAGCATATTATTGTAGACACAGTCAGATGGTAGAGCATTTGTAAATATTTATACATTTTTTAAGCAAGTGTTTGTTCTGGATTCTCAATCTTGAGAATCCAGAGCAAACAGAACAATTTGCAGTTGAATGATTTATATACATTGTATAATAACTTCCCTTTTTATTACAAGGGATTCACTTGTCTGTGTGTTTTTAGGGATATTTCTATCTGAAGTCCAACTGCTTATTTTACAACATTTTTTTCCCCTTGTAAATAAAGTGTAATACTTACTGCCTAGAACAATTTTAATCCTGTTACATATGCAACAGGAACCTTCATTAGATTGTATTGCTACTCCTCCATCAATGTTGTATATATTATATTAAAGGGCATGTCCACCCCCAAACCTATAATTCCCCCCACTACTGGCCCCAATGTGTAGTGCAATAAAATCCTTTCCTTACATCCCAGCTCCAAGTGGTTCTCCATTAATCCCCCCCCAAAGTCCAAAGAGGATAGCAGAGTTCATATAGGACTCTGCCTCCTGTCTCTCCTCTGGGAGAATTTTGGCCTGTGCAGTGCAGCACTTCTCCCCCTCCCTCTCCCACCCACTCTGGTCTCCCTCCCCCAAGCGTAAATCCCTTTATTTATATAATAGTAAATGTGCTCCCAGCCCCAACGGCTATAATAATTTTCTTAAAAAGTCCCCAGATAGTTACTTACCATGCCTCGCTCCTTCGCCACACTGAGAAGCCGGCAGCCGCGTCCGCGATTGGCTTCCTCGCAGCCAATCACAGACGTGCCTGCCGGTCCATTTCCGTGCAAGCAGAGGGCCGGGGAGTGCAGTGAAGGAGCAAGGCATGGTAAGTAACTATCTGGGGACTTTCTAAGAAAGGGGCACATTTACTATTATATACTAAAAATGTTAATTAAGGGTGGACATACCCTTTAAACAGTATAAAAAACGTCACAAGAGGCCTTACAAGTACGAATTCCCAGGAATACAGTTAAAACAATACAAAAACACATATGAAGATAACTGTTTGCTTATTCTCTATCATTTTTGCCAAATAGGACACACGGTGTGAGATCTATACAAAGGAACATTTTAAAAACTACTTAAGAGCAAAAATGTTTTTCCCTGGTTTGAGGCCTCTGTTTTTGTTTACATCAGTCCTGGATATCAGTGCTACCATCATGCATATTCAAATATTTGTTTTTACATACAGTTCAGTGGTGCTTAAATGTTTGTAAGCCAACGGACATGCTTACTGCACTAAAAATACAGTGCTGGTAGCAGCTAGTGCAGCAAGCAATTGTGTTATCTAGTCTCTGTGATCCTGTTGCTGACAATAGCTTTCCATCACAGAATTATGACCATGTCACGCATGTGTGGATATCTCCTTAGTTGAGATATGTACATCTGTTAAGGGGATTTTAACACCCACGTGGACTTGGTTTAAGGGTGCTTAAATATGGGAGGTATCCTAAAAGTTATCCCTGAACCCTACATCCCTATTCAAAATGTATTGTTAAATTATCTGCAGCACAATGATACAGTATACATATCCTGTCAATTTTATTTATTTTTAAATTTTTTTGTAGGGTTATTTGGGCTGCCTATCTATTGCCTTTGTAAAAAGCAAAGAAAAAGGACACGGACGGGTATGCCCTGGTAAGAAGGGGAGGCCTATAATGCTTGAAGGTGTCCTAAAGGGGGCTACACAAAATAATACAGCAGAGAACATTGTACTGAAACTTGTTGGCCTGGAATTCTGGAGAACAGCCAAGAGTGAAGTGCTCCACCTTACGTATGGCTTCCTGTGGCAGACTACAATGCCGCATGTTCCTGGTGCACTCCCTGCTGGATATGCCCGGAATTGCTGCTTATTTTTATTTGTACTTTTATTTTAGTATATGTTTTTAATTGCCATTCCCTTCAAATGGAGTTATTGTTAGAAATTTCTCCCTGAACATTACACAAACAAAATCCATAATTATAAACATTAGGCCAGGTGTGTCTTTAATATTAATTAACTCTAGACTACTCAAAACAGATTATGCAGCTCTCAAACTTTTTAATAAATTAAGATATCAACCGTGTCATTCAAAACTCCAAATATATGTAAGAAGACAGACAACATGCTGCTTTCATTGCAATGTAATAATCTTGGAATAACAAGTTTTTAACTGTTATACATTGGGATAGTTGGTGATTTCTCAATAATGGTCAATACATTGCTCCTGGACCACCTGTCTTTAAATATTGAAACTCACCTGATGGCTTCTAGCTTGTGATAGAATACAAGGCTGCAAGTCAATTTATTTACCAGTTAGCACCCAAAAGTAATTAAGAAACCCTAATTCCATGATCATGTATTTTTTTTTAATTTTGTTGTATTACTTAATATCTAATGTACATTTCAAATATGGCTAGTTGGTGGATGTTAATGTGCCTTTTCTGTAATGTTTTATTAAACAATACAGTACATCATCTGTCCCAAGACCCCAAAATGTTGCTAAAACTAGATTTGTTGCCACAATGACACATAGAACCTTTAAGGAGAACACTAAAACACATTTTTGTCTGCTGGTTTTCACTCTGTGCGCACTAACTTTAAGCAAGCAAATAATTCTTTCATTCTCTTTTTTTTCATGCCCACACTTGTTTCATTCAGAATTATGAACAATTTGTAATGATATATTATAATTATGTTTTAGCTTTCACATTACCAATATGTTCCAAAAATGCCCCTGACGACTCTTACCTGACCCCGTCACTCGCCGCCTAGGCACTGCCCCCTGCTCCTGTTTTGAGCAAAAATAGGAGCAGTGGGTTTCTGCGCTGATAACCGCTCTACTTCCGGTCGTGGCTGTTAGGCGATTGGGCTTAAAGTAACTTCACGCCTTTGCTGACAGCTGTAACCAGGAAGGGGAGCAGAGGAGGAGCGGCAAGGGGCCGAGTCAGGTAAGAGACTTAGTGGCATCTTTGGAATATATTAGTAGTAATGCGAAAGCTAGGTTTGGTGGGTGATTAACATTTATAGCTAAATTTTATTTTTGACTGGACATGCCCTTTAAAATAACCACTTTGTTGTTTTAGGTTGATATAGCCATTGGAACTGGAACTGCTGGTTAAACTCAAGATTGTACTTTTTTTTTTTTTCTTGTCCTGTTACTCATGCATTTTTCAAAAAGCCCAAATTCTGTCACCACATTTTCACAATTTTATTTATATCCTAATTAGATTACAAATTAACCTACATGAAATTAAAAGCCAGTTATTAAATGTCTTCTTAATTTTGGTAAACAATGTATGTGATGTTTAAATAGTACTCTATACATTCTCTATATTGTTGATGATCAAGGGCATTGTACATTGTACCCTATTCTTACTAGTGTTTTTTTTTTCTCGGAGTGGGGTTGTTGCAATTTGAGATTTGATTTAGCAGAAAACAACAAATTATCCATACTATTAATGTTATGTTTTCATTTCAAACAGCACCAGCATTGTTTTTATGTTCCTTTGTCTTAATATTATTTAATTTTGGTGGTGGTAATGGTGGTGGAGGTCTTTTTAAATAATGCATAAATCTTTTATGCTCTTATGCAATCTGCAACAATATAGGTAGAAGTATTCAGAATGGAGGTAGGATAGGAAGTAAACAAGGCCAAAGGCGAGGAAGGAAAAGAGATACAAGCCCTGGAAGTGGTTATTTTACAATCTCCAAGAGATTATTTTTGCTCTTTGACTTTTCTTGGAGGACACATTTTACAGGATTCACTTAGTGGCTTCTGAGAAGTAAAGAAGAACTGTTTTCTTAAAAAATATATTTATGCATATTATAGAGAAATAAGCTCCATTTTTGTATCATGTTTGTTTTAAGCAGTATAGAAGCTTCTACGTTGTTCACCTTAACAAGAAGTTCATTTATGAAGACAAAAAATGTGTGTACACAGTAAATCACTTATATACTTGCAAGGGGAAAGAAATCATTTCTATATGTGTAATTAGGATTGCGTATTCCTGCCATTTGGATAACAATAAAAGCTTACTATATAGTTGTTAGGCATAGTAAATAGGGTAAGAAGAAACTGGAACTTTTCTGTTTTTAATTTGTAATGTAGCAACAGATATTATCTGATATACATAGAAAGCAAGTTTTAGTTTGCTGCCTTTTTTTTTGTTTCTCCATAGACACCCAACAAAAACAATATGTTAGCCAGTCATTTTCTGTGTAGCAGTAAAATAAGCCATAACCTAAATGCTGCAATTAAAAAAAATCCATGTGCCAACAAAAAACTAAACATAAGCTTAGGGAGTACATATAATGTGCACCAAAGCCTAAGACTATAGTAAACTATTGTGGATAGCTTTTTCAGATTGAAGGTTCTGTCTTTATATGCTTTAATCTCATGGGATTATGTATGTATAGTTTATTTATAAAGCGCCACATGGGGATGCAGCACTGTACAATATCAAAATACAAAAAAGTCGTACAAGGGGACAAATACATAAATAGTTCAGTGAGTCACTGCCCCATAAAGCTTACAATCTAGTTAGGAGTATATACCTTCAAAACACTCTATGTGCAGCAGCACTTGTGGGTTTAAAGGCTATGTCCACCCTAAAAAATTTTTTTTTATATAAGGTCCCCCCTGGGCTCCCAGCCCCAACCGCTATAATTTTTTTTTTTAGAAAGCCCCCCAAACTCTACTTACCTCCCCTCGATCCTCCGCCGCGCTCCCGGCCCTCTGCTTGCAAGGAAATGCAAGCAGAGGGGCGGGACCGGCAGCCGCGTCTGTGATTGGCTGAGCGGCAGCCAATCACAGACGCGGCTGCCAGCAGCTCACTTCGCCGGAGGAAAGAGGAGAGGTAAGTAAGAGTTTGGGGAGCTTTCTAAAAATAAAAAATACCCGGTTGGGGCTGGGGGACATGGGGGAGCAGGATATTAAATGGGTTTTATGTAGGGGGAGGGGGGATAGTAGAACGGGAGGGAGAGGGAGGGGGAGGGAGGGGGGAGAAGGGCTACAGTACGCATGGCAAAAATCTACCTGAGGCCAGCTAGCAGGCAGTGTCCTATATGGACTCTGCTAGCCTCCTGGTAGTCATTTTTTGGGACTTTGGGGGGGGACTACAGGAGAACCCTATGGAGCTGGGATGTGAGGTAAGGATTAAACTACACTACATGGTGGGGCCAGTAGTTGGGGGGATTATAGTTTTGGGGGTGGACATGCCCTTTAAACTTGTCTGATCCTTTTTGTAGATCTGTTTCACTAACTTTAATTCCAGGGCTGTAGGTCACACACAAAAGCCAATATAATTTAATGAAGAAGCTGATGTATTCAGATATCCTAATAAAGTAGTTCAGGTACACCCCGATGTTCTGTTCCAAACATCTCCGTAATAGTAGAAATAAATGAAGAGTGGGGTACCTGATAGACAGAGGCAATCACAAGGTATTGCAATCAAATCAAACACATTTATTGATAGGTGCCACACAAGATGTTTCGGACTATACCATGTCCTTTATCAAGTGTGAACAAAACTACCCTCCACCACCAATATATAATACAAAACAGGATATGACATCATCAAATCTCTCCCTCACTTCTGGAATCAATATTCCAATCAGAATTGAGGGGGGAAGTACTTTTATACAGTCAAATATTTCAAACAGTAGTTCAATGTATCCAATACAGTGTATCCAATCCTTCAAAACCTTTTGTTAACTTGTTGCCAAATGATGGGTACTGCCATTCATACTTATTTATTCATATTGTATGTATAGTTTATTTATAAAGTGCCACTTGGGGACACTGTGCTGTACAGTAACAAAATACAATAAAGTAATACAAAGGGAACAAATAGATAATTCAGTACATAACTATATAAATTATATAAATAGAAGTGCTAGAGCTTTGCCACAAGAGGTAAGGAGGTCCCTGCTCCATAGAGCTTACAATGTTAATGGGTGTTTAACATACATATTATTGTTTTCTTTCAAATAGCAGTAATTACAAGAGATCCCAGTAAGAATAAATGCTTATAACTTTTTATTGGGGATAAAAGCATTGGATTCTACTAGGATCTCATGTGATCCATTGTTTGTGTTTGATAAGATACTGAGGATTTGGTGGACCCTTTCTCACATGATTGAGTCCTCTTGAGACTTAATACCTGTTTCCTTGGGTTCCAGTAAATCCTTGCTCTAACAATGCTTTAAAGAACACAAATTATAAACCGCAATTTAAAAAGATAATGCTAATATAAAAAATTCTACCTTAAGGCTGGGTGCGTATGTGCCAACCTTTACCCGATATTCAGATGGAAATTTAAGTGGTATGGATGATATTAAAATACTAAAAGGCACCGAGTATTTTTGTTAGTTTTTTTCTGCAATGAAATGTCACTTCATTTGCATTTTTGCAGTTGCACATTAAAGCCTCTTAGGGCTGGCACATACGGGTACATAATGGGCTGGAACACATTTCGCCCAATAAACTGCTCGGCCTGAATATCGGTACTACCAGTTAAATTTCCCAAACAACAGACTAACGACCAGTTTATTAGTTTAAATGGAAGCTGTATGCCTAACTTACCTTGTCCCTTTTTTTTTCCCTAGGTGCCTTCAGAGCCTTACTATGCCTCAGGAAAGTGCTGGCCATCTTGTGTTATGTCTGCAGTCAGGTAAGGCCCTCCCCTCGAGAATTGGTGGACCTCGTTCCAGGCTTGGGTGCATAAAGCTTGTAGCAGTTCCATGCTCGCGAGTGACGTCAGCACGTGCACGGAGGCGTGCGTGATGTCATCATGCCGCACGCACTGTTACAAGTGCGCGGCGTGATGACATTATGCACAACTACGTGCACGCGCTGATGTCACATGTGAGCATGGAGGTAACTGCTACATGCTTTATGGACCCAAGCCTGGAACAAGGTCCACCAATTATTGAGGGGAGGAGCTTACCTGACTGCAGACATAACACAAGATGGCCAGTACTTTCCTGAGGCATAGTAAGGCTCTGAGGGCACCTAGAAAAAAAAGGGAGACAAGGTAAGTTAGGCATAAAGCTTCCATTTAAACTTAATTGTTTTTTTGAGTGTACTTATCCTTTAAGCTTCCATAATACCACCATGAGGCACAGACTGCCATAATTTTCTCTTGTTGATTTAATGCATTGTAACTTATTGTTACATTTACAGGATTAGTGTATGTGTGTTCTGGGGCCAAAATTGCACTGATTTTTTTTCCCCATATAAACAGTTAAGCCAAATATATTTGAAAGCAAAGATCATAATTTAATAAGACTGTAACATTTTGTAAAATATATGTTTTCCTCGTCCTTAATTGTTACTACTTTTATTTTGTTATAGATTTTGTATTCCCTGCAGCATAAATAAAACAAAGCAGGAATTACAATAAATAAAAATAAAAGCCAAAGTATCCTTTCAATTACTTGACTGCCATATGCCCACAAGAACCCTCAGCACACATTGTTTAGTATCTTATAGCTGCTACATATAATGACTGACGTTTCCTGTTTCTTTGCTTTGTACATGAGCAATAAAACAACTACATATAAATAAGGAAATACTTACATATGTTCTTTTATTCCAAGCACTCCTTAGATATCTGACCATATTTCATATGGCTGTGGTACATGGAAAACAAAATATAATAAAAGAAGAAATTAGCGCTCATAGTAAATATGTTGTATTCAATTAGATCAACTGGACTTGAAGTTTAGTGCATAGTGGCTAAGAGGTGTTATAGGAACCTTACCCTGGGCGTTCCTATAACACCTCTTAGCCGCTATGCAATCACGCCCTTAACACCTGGCTGTGATATGCTAATTGGGATTTTCCAGGGTACATAATTGCCACAGATTCTTGTACAAGTCATTCTGAATTGAGAAAGCCAGTCGGATGACTAGTGAAACGTCTTCAAGAACTAAACTTCAAGTCCAGTTAATCTAATTGAATACAACAGATATATCATGAGTCTGACCTAGATGAATGAGAACCTTCACACGCTCATAATAAAATAAGGGGATTTGATAGTATATGAACTATATAAAAAAAAAAATAGCAATTACTATGAATATATAGTTCGGGTTTTACTTTTCAATAGCTGCTCTGTTGACCAAATTCTTATTTTACCTTATCTATTGGTATTAAATAAGTTTCGTGGCACCATGCATAAACGATTGAATAGCTTTGTTAATGTTATTGATTTTTTTAGATAAACATTCAGGTTACAATTTCATAGTGATCATCTGAAACATTTGCTTTATTTCTTCTTTAAAGAATTTAAATTGATTGTGCTTATATTAAGAAGAAATAAAATTAATTAAACACATTAATTAAATCACAATTTATATTTAGTGAAGCAGGTTCATCATAAATAGATCAACCTATACTATATATATTTTGAATATACTTCGAAATATTTAGTCGAGAAGAAAAGCAATGCAATGAAAAGAGTAGGCTAAAATATTTTCCCTTACTTATAGCCTGAAACTGCTCTTTAAAACAATGCATCAACTACCATTCTACACAATTCCTAACCAACCATATATTGGTAAAATAAGGAAAATCTTTACCCATTAGCTACCTTTCGTTTTAATTTTCCCTACCCTTAGCACAGTGTGATACTAATTGGCCAGCATCTATGCTCTTTATATTAGAAGTGACTGGGGGGCTTGAGTGTAATTTCTTGTTAGGAATTACTTAAAAAGCAAATCATAATACTTTAAAATCAGTACTATCAGCAGCTATGTCAGGATAATTACTTAAAGAGTAATAGTAATATAATAAAAAGTATAGCTTTAAAGTAAAGTATAGCTTTATATACAAACAATCTAATTTCCATTTAGACTGCAAAGTAAAGATAAACATATATATTTGTGTTTACTGCTTCTGTTTTGGTATATTTTCATTTATATATACCTGGCATGTTGCTTTTCTCCACAGCATACCATTTACATTTCTCAACACTTTGGAGCACCATTTATGGTTAAAAATAAAATACCTACCGGTAATCCTATGCCTCAATAAAGTAAATGTGCATCTGTTTCTTATTTGGGAACAAATATAAGTTTTATTTATATAAAGGATGTGCAAAGTTAATGTGATTTTATGAAACAAACCAATGACTGGGTGAGTTTTCTTGTTAAACAGTTTAAAGACATTTAGGAATATAAAACAAGGCGCACACACGATGCACACAGGCGCAGATAATCACACTTGTGTATGTGTTTGGTCATGCACCGTTTGTTGATCTGGCAGATCAATGAATGACACCCGTCTGGACACATACACACGTGTGATTATTATCAGAGATGGCCGTTCGTCGGGTGTATGAGGCTTTAGATGGGTTTAACTAACATTCCCTATAAATTGTAAGGTAGAAATTAGATTGTATTGTAAGCATGGATTTTTCTGTTGATAAAACTTTTCTTAACCTGTCCATACATGGAATATTTTCTGCATGGTTTCATTTGTTTCCCATTGATAATCAATTGCACACATAACCAAATAATCTCTACTACCTTTAGCATTGGGCGAGCGATTTGAGGTGTCCCAACTTACACAGATCTGCTCATACTCCTAATTACATTCATCATAAGCACATAGGTGACCAAAGTAAATGTACAAGCTGAGCAAATGACCAATGAAAAACACTTTATATAGGCAGAATGACCGTGGCTGTGTGTACACCCACCTGTCAAATATGACAGACAGTATCTTGCAGATTCTGTCTGTCATTTTTGACAGATTGGTACTGTGTGTACCTACCTTAAGAACATTGGCAAGAATCATGAAAATCCCCTTGGTATTTTGCTGGATTTCTGCCTGTGTATGAGCTGTTTAAGATGTGACAAGCTGTAAAATTACTATGAGAATTTGTGCCCCCAGGTAATACAGCATCACCTGTTTAAAATAAAAATATACACAGGAACGACAAACTATTATAATTATAAAGAAACCCGCCATCTACCATTGCTTACCACATTGGTTTGTTATTATTTACTAACATAATCAACAGATGGTGCACACATGTACACATGTGATTATCGCCAGAAGCGCCTGTTCGTCATGTGTGTGCACGCGCTTGGAGGTCGTGTGGCGGTGGTCAAATCGTATGTGTGCACAACGCATAAAAGTTCAATTTTGATGTTTAGAATTACTGACATGTTTTTAAGTTGGATTTATTTATGTTTTCTACATTTCAAATGGATTAAATCACAATGTACTGGCTTCCACTGAAATAAACATGTTAACAAAATTGGCGGCATAAATATGTAAAGCAACTGTTTTTTAAGAACTTATGAACAGACAATTAGCATCTAAGTGAATCTCTTAAATTTTGGCACTACCAATTGTGGCATTAATAAACAAAAGCCAACATAGGACCCATTTGCTAGAGTCTGACCTGATACTCAGAATTTGCCTTGTTTTTGTGACTGTATTTGATCTAGATTTTGGTAAACGCTATGCTTTGTATCTCTTGTACTGTAATTTAATTTTATTTATGTTTCACAGTACACACAGGCCATTATTGTCTATAACTTATTTAATGATAATATACAAGCTGCACTTTAAGAAATAATTTTCAATTGCACATAACTTAAACATGGCTTCTAGGTAAGAAGATAAAAATTTGTTTCTTAGGCTTCCATTTGGTGCTTTGTCAGAGTGTGTTGTATGAGGTGGATGTGTGCATATACAGTACTGGTGGTATAAACACACATACAGTAAGTGTTGCATACCTGTTTAACTATACTTTAGTGCCTTATTTCCTTAATCAAATGTTTTCCTGATAGCTATCTATAACAGTGCCGAAAAATGTTTTCGTTTTTATGTGTTTCCAATAACTGTTTAGTCAGGCATGTTTGCTGTAGATAAATATTGCCATGTCATTTTGCAAGATGGAGATAAAATGTCTAGTTAAAGTAACTTGTCACATGAATAAGAATAATGACAGGTTGGATTTAAGAAATTAAAGTTTTTTTTTTATTCACATCCAAGTGTGGGTGTTTTATTATTATTTCAAGGGGAATACCCTAAATATAGAATATCTCGCATATGTCCTTGGGAAGCAGTTGTACTGTAAGTATGCACTTAGTGGATTTTATATTTTTGTTCTGTTTGCATTAAGGAGATGGCCTATATTTTCCTGTTTGTGTCAGAGGGTTACAGCACAATCTCTGCTTTTAAATGGAACTGCTTGTCAGTTTGCATTTGTAAACTAGAACTACAAATCAATTCATCAAAATGTCCTCTTATGTTATAGCTATCAACAAAGACAAGCCCAAGGTCAAAAATCTCACTGATTTTTCATGTTTACAAAACTTTTTGAGTAAAATAATGATGTAGGCATAAAATACCAATAACATTCAGTATACTACGAATGCATGAATACTTTATCAATTTATCGTAAAAAATTAACAATGCTCAAAAAGAGGATTAAATTCATCTTTGCAAGAGATATATCATTTTAATAAAATTTGAATGGCGTCCTAGGCAGGACTGTCATTTAAGGCACATTGTTCAATATTTGTATGGGCTGTAATACTGAAGATAGGCCCACTAATAAGAAGGTGCCTAGGTTGCCTTGTAAATAATCCTGCTCTGATCTCTTGCCTTTTATACAATACCTACATAAAGATCCACCCATGGGGATTCTGTACATTGGTTCAGTACAGAGAGCAATCCACTCTTCTATACCCTTTCCCCTCAATTTCTGGGTGTAGTCAAGTTATTGGAGACCTATCTCTCAGCAATCTAGACATATATCCCCCTGTGCTAGTAACCAAACAGAAATTTCCCTTATTCAAAATTTCCATTATTCCATTGAGACTTTGTTACTTTCCAAAACAAAAAATACTGATACTAGAGGTATTTTGTGACCATGGTAAAGAAGCAATATTGTAATTTATCTCTCCTATAAAAATGTTTTCTTTATTTCTAACCCAAGTTGGGTTTTTTCCAATTTAGTCCATTTTAAATAAAAGGACATTCAAAAAGTGACACTGGTAGATAACTCGGAAAGTGACAATTGGTGGTAGAAATGTGACTCATGAGCTAAATGAATAAGTATTCTGTGATAATGCCAACATTATAACGGACAACATTTTGGGGGTTAATTGAAGGGGAATGAACCCTGATAACAGCAGTGCTCTGTGCAATGCATTTCTCAGTAGTATACCTATTGAAAGGTGAATGCTGCAGGGTAAGATATAAACATACCCTCCAACATTTCCCATGTAAACTTTTTGGCTTATGGCGGTGACCCGGATGAAAATCAGAGAGGGGGCTTATTGCTATTTTCCCCAAATCCCTTCCTGCAGGTCTAAAAAATAGACTTTTTTTATTGAAAGGCAACTCCAGCCCCAAAAACTTTACATAGTCTATGTAAACTTGTGTTACTTGGGTTGTAACCTTACCTTCCTACACTGATTTCCAAGAACTATAAATAAGTCGATTCCTCGCCGCCTCCTCCTCTTCCATCTAATGACTTTCAGACATGGCCGCAACAGTGACAGACATTACTGCACGAGTTGACCAGACATTACTGCACGAGTGGTTAAGAGCTGCTCTGCTCCTAAGCACACTTGTAGCCAGCTCGCAACAGGAGCAGAGGAGGAGGGACTACCGGCTATTGGAGTATCTACCAGAGGAGCAACTGCAGTGGGAGCTGGGAGCCATGAGGGAAGAATATGTGGTCCAGGTCGATCAGTTGAAGTTCACCTAAAGAATGCCTTTACAGTTTTTCACTTTGCCTGCTGTCCACCAGTGCCAAATTGCTGTCACCCATTGTGCTAAAAGCAAGATCCTGGAATTTATTAAATGTAGCACACTCCTACCTTTAAAATAAGGGCACTTGTATGGATACCACGGTTCTCCTTTAATTGCAGATTGTGATGTGGCTACAAGGAGGGCATGGATGGATAAATGAGCAGAATGAGTTAATGTCTGGATTCAAACATGCTTTTTGGTAAATCGTTTAATTGGGTGGCTGGAGGTTCACATGATGTGGAGAGGGACACAGAAGCAGGAGGAAAAGATTCAAGGCCCCCACAAACCTTGACCAATTAAAAAACCTTGACCAATTATTGAAGGTTTCAGGTTCCCTTATTAGGAGCTGGGGCCCTAGGCTATTTACCTTTTTGCCCCTAGTAAAATAAACTTATATTCAATATATGTTTTTACACTATTTTCGAATCTTTGAAATTTTGAGGATTTTATTGAATTTGTGAAAACAATGCAGACATATGTCACAAATTCATTAATGACAGCTATTTTTAGCAGTGCCAGCCCCATGGGTTGCCTTGTGAAATGTTATCCTTTTCTCTATATGATGCAAATTGCAAAAATAAAGATTAAAGGGGAAGTTCTGTGTAAATACATATACTTTTAGGAAAAATAGCAGTATTTTTTCATCCTAATAACCTTAACCTGCCCATTCAGCATTTTGTCTGAAGGGAGGAAAAGACGGAAAATTTCCATTACATGGTATTGGCCTTTACTTTAACTATAGGAAGCCGATACTATCAGTCTCTGTATGGCCACATGGCCACATATGGACCAATCGGTGGAGTCCAAGTTTATAGTCTTCGCCACATGTTTACCGACAGATACCAATGTGATCTGTCAGCACAATGCAATAGGGATTGCATGTGTATGGCCACCTTTACTGTTGGGAACATTCCAAGGTAGTGTGCATTCTAGGAAGAAGAAGGACAGTTACAGAACATGAAATGGCAGCTTACTAATGTCAACAGCAGGGAATAGCAAGGGGTATGTTTTTTTTCAACAAGGAAGCTTTGCTACTCGAATTTTCTAAAAATTTAGAATTTTCAAAAAAAAACATTTTCTGGAAAATTATTGAATGACAAATGCAGAATTTTATTTCAAACTTTTTAAAATACAATTGTGGTAGTTTGCTACAGCATGGTATTGTACAAACAAGTTCCCACAGTTTTCGATATGCGGGTTTTTAAATATGGCCCAATGATAGGACCTGTGAAGCTGCCTTTGTATTTTAGGTTTAGTTCTCCTTTAACTTTAAGATATCTTTGCTTTTATGAATGCAATAGTTGAGGTTTGTGCCGTGTTAGCCATAAGTAAGAGAAGAGAAGTAGAGCTGTGATACCTTTTATTGGCTAACTATATAAGAAACTCCCACATAGAAACCCGTGGTAGGGCACTTTATATACACATTATTAGATATATTAGATGTGGTATATCTAATAATGTGCATGAAGTGCCCTACCACGGGGTTTCTTTGTGGGAGAAACAGGACAAACACTGCGGAAATGGATGAACTCCCATAGATTCAACATCCTGCATGGATTAACGGATGCCCCTGTGGCTGACCACTTTAGTAAAAGAGGCGACAGTATGAAAGACCCCAAGATCATCATTCTTATGGCCAATTTTCACAACCAAAAACAGCGTAAGGAATGGGAGTGCAAATTCATTCAGAAATTTAATTCCCTGAACTGTGGACTAAATAGGGACACGAGTTTTATGGCCAAATATCAACATAATCTACATCCCCACCTAGATTAAACCCACTCACCAGGACACTGTCTTGTACTGTTTGATACATTTCAAATAACACTTTCCTTTTCAAAGGGCGTTGTTCTCGCATTATTACAGCTATCTACTTGTTTCACACCTCCACTACAATTTGTTTGATGTTTACTGTCCCTATGTGTATATAAGTTTGTGATTTCTCAGTTTCTTTTGTAACATCCAGCCTAATGAAAGGGACTTAGGACTCCCGAAAGATTGCTTAATTTTTTTTATTTAGTTAGCCAATAAAAGGAATCACAGCTCTACTTCTCTTCTTTTATCAATGGACATGGTGCAATTTCTCTTCAGTGGTCAGAATGACAAAAGTGAAATTCTGCTGCCATCTAGTGGAATTGAAGTGTATGTAAACTGAAAAAAGTAACTGCATAAATGAAAACATGTGAGCAGCACATACTTTGAGGTGTGTGTGTTGCTATCTCTATATGCCTTCAGTCCAGTACTTGTTTTGCTCAGGCTTAGTATCCTCCTAAGTATGTAAAACCAATTTTAGTTGTCCGGATAGCTGTGGCTTTAAAAGTAAATATGTGTATTTTTTTTTCTAAGCCCCCCTCCAATAGCCTACCTTGCCTACTTGAATGTTGGTTTCCTCCACTTGGATATGGCTGCTGGAGTGCCACCCCCACAAAATCTTCAGAATTTCTCCATCTCCAGGCGGTCGATCGGGCACGGCTTGTGTGGAGAGCACACACAGCGTAATTTTGTGTGCTGCCCTGCACATTACTGGGAACATGCGCACATGTGCAGCATTATGACATCACACATGCACAAGTTCCCGGGAACGCGCAAAATTACATCACGTTGCATGACCTGTGACGTCGGGCACATGCACGCTCCACACAAGCCTTACCCTATCGCCTGCCTGGAGATGGAGAAATTCTGAAGATCTCGTGGGGGTGGAGCTCCGGCAGCCATATCCAAGAGGAAGAAGCCAACAACATACAAGTAGGCAAGATAGGCTATGGGGGGGATATGTAGAATTTTTTTTACACATATTTACTTTAAAGCCACAGCTATCCAGGCAACAAAAGTTAGTAAGTTGGTTTTACAGTGTACATATCATAACCTGCAATACAGCCTGTAGTAGAGCCAATCATCTGACCTGCAGACATGACATGTTTTGATTTTGTAAGTGCAAGATACATATTCATGGCGCTATGGAGTAGGACATGGGATAGCACAATAGACAAGGAAGCTAGATAGCTTAAGGAGAGGTGTGCCAAAAGCAGCAAAATCCCCCCACAAAGCATAAAAATGGAGCAGAGCCTTCATGCCATATGAATATCATAAGAAACAAGAAGCAATTTCTTACCCCCAGGTTCCCCAGAGTAAGGGGTGGAGATTTGAAAAATGTCTCCCTCATGTCCTATGGTTAATGCATGTGTCCAGAACTGCTGGCTTATTAATATGTAATAGAGCCTAAAGAATAGAGCCAATCAATTGGCCTGCAGACATGACATGTATCGATCTTGTTAGATCTCATCAGTGCAAGATACAGATTCACGGCTCTATGGGGTAGGACTTGGGATAGCACAATAGACAAGGCAGCTAGAAAGCAAGTCAGTTGATTGGCTCTATAGTATAGGCTGTATTGCATGTTAATAAGTCAGTAGTTCTGGATGCATGCATTAGCTATAGGACATAAAGGAGAAATTTTGCAATCTCTGCTCCTTACTCTGGGAGTAAGAAATTAGTTCTTGTTTCTTAGATTTTTTGGGCAACGCTCTGCTCCATTTTTATGCACTGTTGAGGGCTTTGTGCTCCTTTTGGCCCACTTCTCCTTAAGCAATCTAGCTGCCTTGTCTATTGCCTTTCTAAGAAATTCCTACACAAGATATACAGTGTCTTTCCCCCCTTCCCTCAATACTGGAGATGCTCAAAGGAAAACTCCTGTTCTCTCCCTAAATTAAACACACAGCCAGCATCAGCGTGCTTAACTAATCAGTCAGTGTGCTTAAAGGGCAAGTCTATCCCTAAAATGAAAACTTACAGGTAAATTACCCCACAAAACCCTAAACGGTAATAGTTTGAAATATGAAATATATAAGTCTAACCTGAAATCCTGCATAATGTTCTGTTTGTGATGTGTGGTTCACAATAAAGACTTTAAATTAATTGGAGTGTGATCCTCTGCTTTTTGATGCTTGCTATCACAGTTATGGTTACAGGGAAAACCAATTGAGGCATCTGCACCCGGATTTTGGATTAGAGTGCACCTCCAGTTGTATTACGTGCTATAATGTCCTGTTTCCCCTGTTTCTGCTTCCTGGTTCTTCCAGTTAGTAACTGTCAGTTATGGATTTGACAGTTGACATCAGATCCAATGACTGGATGTTAATCCCCTATCTGCCTCTTCTGAGCATGCCCAGGCTCAGTACAGACTCAGTACAGGTTTCTAAATGGCTCAGTTTCCACAAGGCATCCAAAAGCATAGCAGGCATACAGTAATGAATTCATAGGACAAACTATGATACATCAACATATTTTAAGGAGGCCATTCTTTCTAAAAGATATTCTTATGAGTTTGGAGTTGCCCTTTAACTAAGGGAAATTATCAAGAATTTTCCAAAGGAAGAGGGGTGAGAAAGTAAACGGAGGGCTTGCTGTAGTGAAAGATTTTACTTATTTTTACTTACTTCACCAAAGGTGGATCTCTTGTTGGTAATTTCTTAGAAAGACAGTCATAATAGTTTTCATTTAAATTCTTCCTTTAAAACAATAAATAAATGTACTGGGCTGTAGGTGAAATAGATAAAAGAATAAACAAGCAATGTATTTTAACACGTCAGACAATGCAAGTGTAGATTATAGTACATTCGTTTTTAAATGCCCTGATGTTCCCTGAAGCTCACTCTGTTTAGCACATCCTTACAGGATTTTTCTAGAATTAAACCATCAATTATATGTTAGTTTAAGAAGTCCCCACTTCTTAAAACATTGTGCTCTGTGCTCATTAAAGACAGATGATTGACGCTGTTATCCAATTTTACTTCAACTTTAATTCTCTTTAGTTTGGAGAAAGACCGGTACTCAAGACCATCATAGACATATATATAAGAATTATTATATCTACATTGAAAAATGTTTGGGTTAAACAGGGTTGATAAATAAAAATGAACATCAGAAGCTCTGGTACTTAGGCATCTTTTAAATATATTTCTGGCAATGAAGAATGCTTTTCTGAGCAAGGTTTAAAAAAAAAAAAAAAAAACAGAAACAAAAACAAAAAGAAACCCAGAAAACTGATTCAATTAATTTTCTGTAACACTAGGCTGCAAGTCTTAAGGGTAGGTATGCTTAAGGTTTGAACCAGCTTTCTGGATTCCATTCTGTGAAAGAGTAGAAATACTGTTTAGAAATCCAAATGTAGTACTTTTTAAGCCTCCAACCTGTGGCGTAAGCGACTGATTATATGATCTATAGCTACTATAAATACATCAGTCAATGACTAATGAGTGTACCTGGAGGCTTGTCTGTTGAGAGCAGTGGAAAGCTTATCTGAGCATGCGTGAAAGCTCTGAGCTTTCCCTGCTCTCAGAAAATTGTGTGCAGGGATTGTGCTGAATAATTTTGTGTGCAGTTCTGGGCAGTGTGAGTTTAATGATCTTAAGGTTTTGGGATCTTCTCTCTCAGAAGATTAAATGTCATTTTGGGGGTGGACATGATCTTGGTATTAGGATAACTCCATCTGCATAATAATAAGAACGATTGTGAGGCTGAGAGCGCTTATGCTTCGCATTGTATTCATTTATGGCCACACAGTTCAACACTTTGCTTTTCATTCTCTTCAAACTCTTCTGAACAAATTGCCCAAGGGACTGGAGTGTTTAAATGTAACTTGAGGTCAAATTTATATATTTTATATGGCCAAGATAGTACATTTACAGTGAACGGTTGTAAATCTCCGACCATTCTTAGAATACCATGCGGTTGTAAACTACCTCAATAGTATTCTATGGCGGCCGTAAATCTAAGATCGTGGTCGTAGATTTAGGCTGCTATTGTACATCTTCGGGTGCTATCGTGCATTTAGGGTAGCGGTCGTAAATGTAAGACCGCCGGACCGATTGTTAATGCCTTTATAAATATGGCCCTTGGAGTGAAAGATTTCTCATGTGAAAGTGCTCTAAAAACCAAGGACAAAGTGTCGGTGGGGGGGAAAGAGGCGTGGCTGGGGTCTGGTGTCTGTAGAGATCCAGGAGAGAAGCGGTAGAGGTGAAGTTACAAGCATTATGGGGGCATGGGGAACACATAAGGGGCGTTTCCTGGGGCATGGCAGCCAGGGCATTCTGGGACGGAGCTTCCCGGTCCTTGTGGTCTCAGGAGTTTAGAGTGGTCTCGCGGGAGTGGGATATATATTGTTTTGTTTAAAAAAAGTTGGGAGAGAGAAATGCCTGGCAGGGCAAGAGGGTGAGGCAGGAGCAAGGGTGCTTCTACATGTGGAAGGAGAGATGAGCCCATGCAAGGCGCTGGCCGAGGACCCACCTAGCCCTTTGCAGGACAGCCAGGTTTCTATATCGGATATGTTATGGGGTAGCCATGCTGGGGCTATCCCTTCTGATCAAGCAAGGCGGTTAGTAGACTGGATTACCCAGCCTTCCTAATCCACCTCCTCACAGTAACAGCAGAGCTGCCACTGTTGATATAGTGCCTGCTCCTTCCTCACCTGAGGCTCCTACTGTGGGCATGGACCCTGATCCTCTTGTTCAGGAGTTCCTTGCCCACATGGCCAGTACCTTTGGGGATCCAGAGTCTCAGAATATGTTTTTGTACACAATATGTGGGGCTAGTGTGCTTGAGGAGGAGCTGTGCACTGATGCACAATCTTTCCTGATGCCCGAGGAGGAATGTGCTCAGTGCACAATGGGACAGGAGGCTGACAATGTCACGCAGCAGCTTGCGGAGAGCAGCCAGGGAACTAATAATGCAGTGGATGAGGTTTTTAGATGCTGCTTTTGTTAGTGACACAGCCTCTAGTATTGAGGAGGTGGAAGTGGACGATAAGGTTACCGATCGTTCATGGGTGCCATAAGTGAGAGAGGAAATAGTGTCTCTGAGGGGGAGCCCTCAGAGCACGAGTCTGAACCCAGAGGCAGGACTGGGGATGGGCAGAGGCAGTGTACCTAGTGCTGCGTGTGTAGGTATGGCACCGATGCCATCTGGTGCCAGTGCCCCACAACAGCAGGTGACCTCTGCGCCAGGACGTACTGGGGGCTCAGCTGTGTGAGTACTTCTCATTGGCTATTCTGTGCCTGCAACGGTTTAACCGTGGGAAGAACATAGCAAACTTGGGAACCTTTTCAATGAGGAGGCATATATTGCTGCACCACTTTGCCCAGTAGGAGCAGTGGTCAGGGAACGTGCAGGCACCTATGCATTACCTTCCTCATGCCCAGGTAGTCACCATTTCTTCTCCCCCATCAGCTGCTTCCTTGGTGCAAGTTAGGGAGGAGAGACGGCCCTTGTCCTCAGCAGGCAGTGTTAAGAGGTCTCTTGACATTGCCGCTGGATCGTCAGCTAAAAGGCAGGTCTCTCTTCTCCAGTTGTTGGAGCAGAGGCAGAAACTGTCTTCCATTCCCCCCCAAGCCCAGCGTCTCACTGCCGGCTAAGCCAAACTCCTGGCAGTGCAGCTGCTACCATTCAGCCTGGTAGACAGCAATGCTGTTACTATGAACCTAACCCCCTCCCTCCTTTCCATTGCATGATGCATACTTTAGGGTGTAGTTGAAAGCCTGAATAATTATGTGTGTAGTTATTCATAAAGATAAAAGACAGGGATTTGTATGATTCAAAACATTTAGTTAATATAATAAAATATAAAAACATTAGAAGGAAACAAGAGGTGGGGAGAGGGAAATCACTTTCTTCTAAGAAAAAAATGTGCCGCTTCAGGTGTTGCATGCCCTGTTCTATATGGTCCAATCTGTCCATCACACCCCTCAGTGTTGTAGAGCGCTGGTGCTGGGGAAATGGCATTTCTGGTGCAGGTGGTGGGGGTGATGCTGGGTCTTTAATAGTAGCCTGAACAGGAAGGGAATCTGGCTTCTCAGTCCCAGATACAGAGCCCTCATCTGCAATTTTATGTAAAAAAAAACCCAATAATAATAATAAGAAGAAATAATAAGTAATAAAAAAATAATAATGTAAATATTTTTGGTGTGTACTTGCCCTTTAGCATTTACTTAACTAACATTAACTAACAGTTACATTAAAATTAACTAACATTATAGGTAATGACTGGGGCTAAAGGCCCCACAATCATTTGCTGTGGTTAGCAAAGTGATATCGCCAATCAGAAGTGCTTTACAAAACTATAAATGTAACCAAAAAAGTGCAGACATGTGGTTATTGGCCAAGTTGCAGCAGAAGAACGATCTGCCACAGAATCGCCTTTGATAACAATCAAAGTTCAAAAAAAATTGCTAAAAATGTGATGCTTGTCATGGACACTTCTTTGGATGTCCAACAAATAGCTTGGACTTTTTCGAACGGACCAACGCTTCTGCAGCTGAGAACGGCTCATGTCCACAGCAAACTGCACAATATGCGCCATTTTCGCCCTTTTAAATTTGGAGTGCCAGCAGGCATTCCGCTAGCAATCTTTGCTTTTGTATGCTAGGCATGATTGCTCTTGAAAAACAAACAGTGGAATGATAAACACCCCTTTTCAAAGCTCAATTATAGAGCCTAGATTCTAGGCAGAAAGAAGTTCATGGAAAAGGGGATAATAATCGAGTGCTGAATTCAGATTCAGGTACAGAATGGAGAAAAATCTAATCCACAAGGGAAATATCAGATACACGAAGGAAATAACGAACAAACGAGGGTACTTTGTATATACAGTCAATTCGGTGACCCTGGAATGTAGCCTTCGATTTCTGTAACCAGTGGTTATTCTGTAACTAGTTCTGTAACTACCGCCCTGTCTGTATCCCTCGAATGTATCGTAACCCTGGAATGTAGCCTTTCCATTTCAGTAAACATCAAATGTATCGTTCAGTAACCCCTGAATGTACAGCAGCCTTCGATTTCTGTAACCCTCAAATATATCGTTCGGTAACCCTTGAATGTAGCCTTCAATTTCGGTAACCCTCGAATATAGCCTTCGGCTTTCTGTAACCCTTGAATATAGCCTTCTACAACCCTTGAATGTAATGTTTGTTTTTCGGTATCCCTCGAATGTATTGTCTGGTAACCCTCGAATTTGCCGTAACCCCCAAATGTAGCTTGCGGAAATCCGACAATTGCTCAATCATGGGGAAAGAAGTGTTTGAACAAGTTTTGGTGATAGTGGCATGTTCCCCAGACCATTTCCCAAGTAAGTTACCAATGTTAGTTTATCTGTAATACAAACCTTTCAAACTATTATCTCCCCATTGACTTTAATCTTTAGTTTCCAAACATACAAACTTTTACTGAAGTTCGGAAACAAACTCATCTTCAGTAAGTGGAACCTGAGAAAAAGTGTAAAAATTACACAGCGTTAAGGCAGCATTTTGCCACTAGGTTTAGTAAATGGGCAGAGCAAGATACACAATCTCCCAGCTGATTCAGATTGTGAATTACTGCTTGCAGACAGTTGTATCTTCCAGACATATTACTAACACTGTCATCTTTGACCATGACAATGCTGAATGTCAGTTTGTTTGTCAGCAAGGTAGGGTGGGCGGGAGGATGACCTCAGCAAAAAGAACTGAGGTTAGTAATTCTAAAATGCCAGATAAAAGCTGCTGCAGACTTTATAACAGTGACCCTGTGACTAGCAGTCATGAGATCCCTATCCCTACCTCTTACTTCTTTCCACCCAACTCTCCAATTTGAATTTAGAGAAGGTGAGGAGTGAACAATACAATCTAGGAGACATGGAAAGCAGGTACATACTGTATATCATGTCAATGCTGGCAACTGAAAGAGTAAAAATAACACTCTGCTGGCACCAAAAGTGTTTATGGTAGTACTCTGGGAAAGTGTTGGCACTGAGAGTATTAATACGAAAAGTCTGCTGGCACTAAACAGTTAATGGTAATATTTTGCTGGCACTGAAACTGGTAATGGCAATACTCTGGGGAATAAAGTAAAGGTGATCCTCTGCACTCGTCCACACGTGGGTGCCCACTCCTCCAGATAGTCCAACCCTTAATGGACATATATCAGTCGGAAACAGCAGAAAAGCGAGGGTCGCACTCCAAAGTAAATTAAATTGAATTTATTATTGACCACACATATATCACAACGTTTGGGGGGGAAACATGCCCCTTCCTCAGGTGATCACGGTGATCACCTGAGGAGGGGGCCATGTTTCCCCCCCGAAACGTTGGGATATATGTGTGGTCAATAATAAATTCAATTTAATTTACTTTGGAATACTCTGGGGAAGTCTACTAGCACTGAAGAGTTAATGGCAATACCCTGGAAAGTGCTGGCACTGAAAGTGTTAAACATCTCAGATCTCACCAAATTTCCCTGTTCTGCCTTACCTGGCTACTTTTTCATGCAACCTGTATGGAAACAATTTCTGGGGAGAACACTGGCACCAGTGCCACATACCATGCATTCACTGAAATCAGTGAAATCAGAATTTCATTGGTGGCCAGTGACGCTTTATACGCACAAACATATGTATACACACCCGCCTCATCTGGTACAGTGTGCACCTCTTACCAACTACTTAAACAGTGCCACTAAAAATAAGAGCAACAGTGGACAGTGTCAGAAATAAGAAACCCAGCTGTAGTTTGGCTGGCCAAGTTTTATTTTTTGTGGGGGCGCTCGTAGGTGTGAGGGCGCTTAGGCCACCAAGATGGCTAGAAACGGCCCTGAGATGACAGGTGTTTTAGTGAGAGGTTTCCAGAGGTTTTGCTTGATGATTTTTTAGTATTTCCCATGTCAAACAGATGATGAGTTGAACCTGAGAAAAAAGTGTAAACGTGTAAAAATGACACGGCATTAAGGCTTGCCACTAGGTTTAGTAAATGGGCAGAGCAAGGCACAAAATCTGCCAGGAGGATTCAGACTGTGAATTCTTGCTTGCAGACCATTGCATCTTCCAGACATATTACCACCACTGTCAACTTTGACCTTGACAATGCTGAATGTCAATTGTTTTGTCAGCAAGCACTGTTAGCAACATGATTTCCAGGTGCTCAGGAGCGGAGTCAACAATAACAGAAACATATTTGCACCACCCAGCTCTTTTACTATAGATTCTGTTTATGGAGATATGGATCAAATTAGGCAACGACTTCTAAGCATCCAAGAAAGACTCCATTTTGGGGTGATCCAAAAATGTCCTCTTTCCCACGAAAAGGTAAGCCACTTTCTCCAAGAAACTTTACAGCAGCAGCAACATGCCTTAAAAAATTCTCCAGTACTTAAGTTTATTTGCTGCTTGTGTGACCAGGGCATGATTGAGTCAACAATATGACTTTGGCCTTTGTATGAACTGATGCAAGATGCTCAATAGAATTTTCTTGTTCTCTAATAGATGTACTCACATTCTTCCAGTCACTGAATCCTGATGTTGTAAGGAAATGTGAAGATGGACTGTACAATTTGCAAGGTAGACAAAAAACATTCCCTGTTGATGCTGAGTATATACTGTAATGCCATTCATGGCGAACTGCTTTATTATCCTTTCTGTTTCTCCAAAATAAATCAGGCTGTGATATCTTTTGCCTCAGCATTCATTCTTTTTGATGCTGACAAATTTGTTTTGTATGTGAATTTTATTGATATATGTAGGAATTATTGATATTAAAAGAGCAAAGTGGTATTATTGATACTGGAGAAGTAAACTAGGATTATCACCTGACAGCTGAGTTCACCCCATCATTATCTTCTCTGTGTAGCACAGTAACAGGCATAGATCCTCTTCCCCTCCTCTCCCTATACTTTTAATTTTGTGCTGCTGAAATGCTTTTCCACCTTCCTATCCACCTCTGCTGCTCTGGGCTAGAATGATTCACATAGCTGTCTGCCTACTGTACTTACGATTGCTAGTGTAGTGCAGTGATTGACAAAGAAGAGGTTGAATCTTCCGTGCACTCCTACTCTTTCAAAATTATTGGTAAGGCGTTATTTGAAATATGCAATGCAATTTTGTCCCATGTATAAAAAGTACATCTTGGAAATGGAAAGAATTTAGAGAATGGCAACTAAATTAACAAAGAAAATGGGCTGAAAAGTGTTTCACAAAATTATTTGTTCAGGTAAATTAAAAACAGTAATAAAACTTAAAGGGCATGTACACTGGAAAATTTGTTTTTTTAAATTACACATTAGTGGAAACTATAATTCATCCCAACTATCACTGTATCATTTTCTTGTTGATCTGCCCCCTATTTCTTTAGATATCCAATCTGAAACATCTTACATTTCTGTAAGTAGTTTTCCTGTAGCTGGAATGGTTTGACAGTTGGTGTGCTGTATACTGTATGCAGTGTTGTCAGTTGGTATGGGGGAAAATAGTCAGGTCAGTGGTCAGAGACTGAGCAAAAAAAGTACTTTATTGAAGGCATGTAGCAACACACACTCATCAGAGTAAGTGCTACTTACACATATTTATTTATAGATTAAGATGATGCAAAGTAATTTTTTCAGTATACATACTCTTTAAATAGGGTAATAACTAAATGAACAATAAAAATTGGGGTACGTGCTTGCTAGAAAATAAAGAGGCTATGTTTTATATAATAGAGTTCCATCGTGTGGGAAATTAGTGTGACAAGCTATGTTTATCCAGCATGAATTGTAAACATCTTTGCTAGTTAGCTGGTTATGTTTTTTATTACCAGATTTTACAATGCAATGGAGAAAAATCTCTCCTGACATTCTGACAAACCAATACCAAAATGTGTAGTGCATGATTTTTTTGTGTGTCTGTGTGAATAATATCCTATCTAACCTTTTTTATCAAAGTTTTTTTTATCAGGTTAATGCAGTGAATTAGGCAATCAAATTCAGAACATTTCCCATTGCCAGGTCAGGGAATGAAATGCCACCTTCCAGTAAGTAAAATAACTTGTTTCCAGGTTCGCAGACTTCCCATAGATGCCTTAACACCACCTTAGACTTGGGTATAATTATTAGATCATTTGTTGACTAAAATTCACATTTCACAACTTTTTAAATACTGCTGTGATTTTTGCCAACACTATGCAAAATGCACAATGTTTGGCGAAAATTTGGGTAAAAAAGCTAAAAGAGTGGCAAGAAGATAAATTAGAAATAGTGTTAAATAAAAAAATCTCTGGTTTGGGATGTTTTAGTTTGAAAAACTGGAAGCTATTCAAAATTCACGGCTAATTAATTTTTTGTGGAATTATGTGTAGGTTCCCAAAAAAAAATATATACAGGGTTATTCAAAAGTTCTTATCGTTTAAAATGGTGCTAATTTTGCCCTAACCAATCAGATATTAGCTTTCAAATATTAAGTAAGATCTGATTGGTTGGGGCAAAATTTGCACCATTTTAAACGATAAGAACTTTTATTGAATCTCCCTGATAGTTTTTGGGATTGTTTTCTAGATTATTTGTACTTAAGATTTCAACAAGATTTCTAAGTTTGAACCTTTCACATATTTTTTATAGAAAATCTGTAAAGTACAAATTAAGAAGTGTGAGCCATATTTATAAAGGCGCGGTATCACTATTTTCAGGTCAGAGTCGTACTCGGATCCCATCTCAAGCACTGATAAAAAGCATACTTCTCTTAGAGCAAAGCCACAAATTTATGTTTTATGTCTTTTTAGAGCTACAGTATTTGCTGGCCATGTCTCTGTGTGCACCCATGCATATGGCATACTGTATGATTTAACCCGGGTAGAACCCTGGTCATAGGCGGATTTTGCATAAGGCTTAGGAAGGCTTAGCCTTCCCAAGTGAAATCTGGCCCAAAAAAAAAAAAAAAATCTGAAAAAAAAAAAAAATGGAAAAAAAAAAAAATTTTGTACCTTTAAATTTTTCGGGGGGGGGGGGGGGGGGGGGGGTTGTGGGTGCGCTGGTGTCAGTAGCTCCTCCCATAGCTAGCTCCCAACATTACCCATGTCTCGGCGCCCCTCCTAAGCTCCTGGATTGTATCTGGCTGGCCAGGCAGTGTGAGTGCAAATAACGTTTTTCAAAAACCGGAAGTTACGTTTTTTCTCCCAAAAAAAACTTTACTGCACTGAGCCTGAGCCTGGGACAGAGGGAATCAGAACACAGAGCTCCGCCCCTCCTGCCCCAGAGCTTCCTGGGATGTTTAGAGACTTTCCTCAGAGTCAGCACTGTCTGCAGGCAAACTGTAACTGTAAGTAACTAAGTTATGTATACTGTGTGTGTGCTGTTTCTCTGTGCCAAGCATATTGCCCATTTCTCTGTGCCAAGCATATTTCCCATTTCTCTGTGCCAAGCATATTGGCAATACGCTTGGCACAGAGAAATGGGCAATATGCTTGGCACAGAGAAATGGGCATTATGATATTGCCCATTTCTCTGTGCCAAGCAGCATATTGCCCATTTCTGTGCCAAGCATATTGCCCATTTCTGTGCCAAGCATATTATGCTACGCGCAGCACTGACACTCACTTCATATTATTTTACATATATGGTGGGCGTGGAAAGGGGGCGTGGCCTAACAATTTTGCGTAGCGCGGCAATGATCCTTGCTTAGCCTGCCCTATTCAAAATCTCATCCTCCGCCCATGACCCTGGTTCAGTGGTTATCACTAATGCCTTGCAGCGCTCAAGTCCTGAGTTCAAATTCACCCTTGCAAACATCAGCAAGAAGTTTGTACGCTCTCCCCATGTTTGCGTTTATTTCCTCCAGGCAATCCGGTTTCCTCCACAATCGTAAAGACATACTGATAGTTTGTGTCTAATAAATGTGCTTTGATTGTAAGCTCTTTCAGGGAAGGACCTGATGTAAATGAATACGGTACATGTAACGTGTAATTGTAAAGCTCTACGGAAGATGTTGGCACTAAATAAATCCATAATAATTCAGAACATGTTGGAGATTTATTTATTTTTTTTATTTGATTTTTGAAAATGTCCAGCCACAGGTGATCAAAATTATGAGTGTAATATTGCAATATTGTAAAGTAAAATTAATGGGTACTTTAAACCTAAATACATGTGCGAGTTCATGGCCAACAAATGAGTGGGCAATTTGCATGCCCTCCTGGCAGATTGACAAATGACGCACATCCAAGCAGCCATGCATGTGCCATTGTCATCCGTTATTTGATGCTTGGGCATCGGCTATGCAAATTGCACGTTCACAAACAATGCAAGACTGTGATAACCTAACTGATAGGGGTCAAGATTACTATATATGGGAAATATGACACCGTAACCTGACAATTGAGTGGGTGTCATTTTTATCTTTTCTCTTATCGGGTGAGTGGGTGTCATTTTATTTATTTTTCTAATTTATTATTTTTCTCATTCACCAGTGTGTGATAAAGTAAAGTAAAAGATCTCCCCCCCCCATACATCATAAAAAACAGGTAAACTCCATTTTCTCATTCAACCCTTTAAGATTAATCGTATTCAGCCTCCATATCCAGTATCTTTCCCTTTGTAATATTTTTTTTCTCAACACTGGTTGTTTCCTCTATTTATTCTATTATTTGCCAGCCTAATTGCCATACATTAGGTTGTTTCTCTGCAAAATGCCTTGCTGCACTAGATTTTTTAATCTTTTTTTCCAAATGCCATTTCTGTGCTTTGTCAATCTTTGTCTTACTGTTGTTTTTGTTTGGCCAATGTTAAGTAGTCTAATGGGATATTTTAATAACGTTACTACCCACTCAGCTAAGCATGTTAACTAAAGGCACGTAGGGACCTGTCGCAGGAACAGCGGAGGAGTGCGATCGTGGGTAAGTACTCTAACGTCATTGCCTGCTTCTAATCATTAAGTTGAAGAACAGGAGGTAAGACAGCTGTTTTACCTGTTTTTTATGAAGTAAACATTGGTGGAGATGGGGTTAGTGAGAAAAATAATAAATGAAAAAAAGAAATAAAGAATAAACACAAACAATAATAATATGACACTCACTCACAATTGTGAGTATCAAATAAAGCTGAGAAAATAGATAAGAAACTACCGATACCGCGGTTTATTGTAGAAATAGGGCAGCAGCCATACATTTACGACCATTACCATTGCGGTACTGTATTGTCGTACAATTGTAATTGTACGATTGCAATCATAATTTTATGACTGCAATCATAAATGTACAATCATGGTTGTATAATTTACAATTGTTAAATATGGCCCCTTGTGCAGAGGTATATTCATATCAAACCATTGCTAAAAAAAGAATATCACAAATGGACACTAGAGGTCACTATATACAAATAATATAAATACGGTAGTTGTCTAACTGTTGATTTGTTTCACACTTCACAATGGCTCTGTGTAACCGAAATGTTGTGTGTCATGTTCTACACAATAAACACAGGGATACCCCCACAATACCGAAGAGTGGTCTCCATCTTCTAATTAATGTGAGAGACACAGCTCACAGCTAAAGTCTGAATGCACTGTACTGTATAAATATACAGTATATATTCTTAAAGGGACACTATCATCTTAATCTATAATTGAATACATGTAAATAGCACTTACTTTGAGTTGCACGTGTTGCTGCATGTTTTCAATCCACCACACATTTTGTTTAGGAGCAGTTACCCTCTCCCTCTTTAAACCACTACCACATCCACCCGACCTGACTTTTTCCCCACAAACCAACTGTCAAGCCTGCACACAGCATTCCAACTGTCAAAACTCTGTCACCATTCCAGCTACAGTAAAACTACTCACAGAAGAATAGTTTTTGAGAGCAAGGAACTTGATTGACAGCTAAAATATAAGAAGTTTTAGATTGGATATCTAAAGAAATAGGGGGCAGATCAACAAAAAAATGATACAGTGGCGGTTGGGAAGAATTGTAGTTTCCAGTTATGGTCAATTTAAAATAACCTTTTTCATTATAGATGCTCTTTAATATATATTCTTTGAAACTTTATTTAAGTAAATTTAATTTATCTGTATAATGGCTTGCACTTATCCCCCTGTTTGTATACCCTGTATTTTATAATGTACAGCACTGCATACCCAAGTGGCGCTATATACATAAAATTATACATACATACAAAATATAAGGCCACCCAGTTGTCTTGTTATTGCAGGATCATTGCATGAACATCCCATGAATGTCAGAAGGTAACATCCCTGGAAATTACTCAAGAGAATTTTATCCTAGTTTCATTTACTTTAAGGGAAGTGTTATCAATTCACTATAATAACCATTTAATGTGTTGGTAACAGTACATATAAAGAGGAAAGCTTTTACTGTGTTACCATAATTGGAATATACACTTTAGAATCCCATATAGGTTTTCGCATGTTCCCAGACAGATTTTAACATTCCTGTATATGATGTGCTATTATAAATGGTAAATTTATTTTATCTGGGCTACTTAAAGGAAAGTACACTGTTAAAGCAAGTTAAGTTTAATTTGTAGCAGCAGCTTTAAAAAATCTGTCCCCCCCTTTTTTTTCTCTTGGTCCCTCCTGAGCCCACATTTTCTGATGTAAAGTTCGTGACATCTTGGATCTGCAGTGTAGACTCTTTAGCTCCGACCCTCCGGAACTTCCTGGATCTCCTTCTTCTTAAGCCTCCAAAAGCAGTGTCCGTGGGGTCCGTGTGTGCACGTGAATGCGCGTGACGCTGTGTTTGATTTTTTAAAGCTGCTGCTACAAATTTAAGTTGTAAAATCAATGTACTTATCCATTAAAATGTTTGTATTAAAACGTAAACATGCAGTTAAATCCTCTTAGTTGGCTTCTACTGTTAGAGAATAAAATCCTTGAATTGCAAATTATAACATAAGTGATAACTGCTAACAGGAACAATCACATAATTGATAACTGCTAACAATCATTGAGTATTCTGTTTTTTCTTTCTCTGCAAATGGTTTTGTAAAATGTTTTAATGTTCTTTTAAAGGGCACGTCCACACCAAAACTAAAATTTAACCCACTACTGGCCCCACTGTGTAATGTTAAAAAATCCTTATCTTATATCTCTGCTCCAAATGGTTCTCTTGCAGTGCTTGTCCAAAGTCCAGGAAACTGAAGAGTAGGACAAATCTTCCTGTGGAAAGGTTTCTGCCTCTAATCTGTCTTCCTGGAGGGATTGTGACATACGCAGGGGAGCCATTTCCCCTTACATCCATCCCTTTGGAGCCCTCTTTCCTCCATGGTGCCCTACCTCAAAACACTTTTCACATATTGCAGGTGACCCTAGCCCTCCCTCAACCTAAGTTTGTTTGTTAAAAAAAACAGTGTAACTCTACTTACAATGCTTCGACCTCCCAGCGTTCTGTATTGCCCGCAGCCCCAAAAGTGACATGTTGGAAATGGAAGCAGTTTCAAGAAGGGCAACTAAATTAATAAGGGGAATGGAGGGGCTTAAATATGCAGGCAGATTAGACAAGTTAGGGCTGTTTACATTGGAGAAGTGACGTTTGTGTGTGGATATGATCACTTACTCTTTGGAAGAAAAGAAGTTTCATCTTCAGGTTAGGAAAGTTTTCTTTACAGTGAGAACGGTGAAACTGTAGAACTGTCTTCCAGCAGATGTGATAATGGCAAGTTCAATAAATAGCTTTAAAAGTAGCCTAGATAGGTTTCTAAAACTAAAAAATATTGAGAATTACTGGTATTAATACATATACTGTAGTTCTGGTTGATCCAGGGATACTTTCTTATTGCCGTTTGGAGTCAGGAAGGAATTTCTTTGCCTTCCTCTGGGTTAACTAGTAGGGTTAAAAAGGAGTGTGAAAATGTTGGACCTTTTTATGGACGTATGTCTTTTTCAATTACTCAATTACTATGTTAACATTTAAAAGGTTACTCTATGTTTATATATGATAGAAAAATAAGGAAGATGGGGGTATGTATTTATTATGCAAGAGTTAAAGGACATGTAAACTGGGGCAAATCATTTTTTAACTACTCATCATTTTTTTCCCCACCAATCTTAAATCTGCTTTTTTCCCCCTTCTCTGACCTTCCTATCTCACATTTTTTAGCTCTGGAAGTTTTACTTTTTAAAGAGGACGGGGTACAGAGAGTCAGTAAAGAACTATCAATCACCCAGCCCAACCCCCTGGCACACTGCATGTAGAAACTATCCATTCTATAAAAGTAAAGTTTATTTCTCTATCACTGTATGGCTAAATGATTCAGCATTAAGATCAGGAAAATGAATAAGCATTGTCTGTTACTCTTTGCTCTTCTGTGCAGATAAACACAATCTGGCAGTTAGCTGCTGTCTGTGTTACTTAAACGCTGGTACACACCATGCAATATTTCGGTCCAATTAAATGATATTTCAGTATATCGGTCAATTGGGCCGAAATTTTGCATTGGCTTTTGGCCATGTCCAACCGACCGTTCTTCCGAATCGGACAAAAGGATGATCAGACATGGCGCAAAACCACGTCTGACTGTGCACGGTCGAATGTGGTAAACTGTCGATCATGGCCACTATTACTGCGATGTACCAATGTAGCACTGTACCTAAAGAAATCAATTACAAAGCCCTCCCCTCCTACCCACACACACCTTCAAACTTCTACAGCTAAAGAAAATCTTACTTGATTTAAGCAGTTATTACAGCTTCCAGTGCTGCTTACCCTCCTATTGCAAAACAGTTTTACTTTCACTTTCACTATAACACAATAGTTGAGGTTTGTACCATGTTAGCCATAAGTAAGAGAAGAAAAGTAGAGCTGTGATAAAGGATAAAGGCAAGCAATTTTTTTCAGTTTAGTGTCCCTAAAGCCAAATTTAAAAGCTGAAATAACTATGGATATAAATGAGAACGCTAAAGCAATATGGGTGGAGCAGTACACAGAAAACAAGAAGGTGGATAAAAGAATAAATGAAAAGTAGGTGTCTGTTATAAGCCACCAAATGCTAGTGAAGAGGAGGAAATTCACCTCCATATGTCTGGGAAACATTCTACTCTTGGGGAATTTTAATTACCCTAACATTGATTAGCGTTGCGGAACTAGAAAAGTTGCTACTGTACATTGGTAATATCTATTAATTTATTAACCTCTAATATCTATTAAGCTCATTGTGGATAGGAAAGTAATGGTAAGCTTAGGGAATCATGATCATTATATATTGCCATTTAAAAATAAATATATATATATAGTACATAGAAACGAAGCAGCACTCCTCCATATAAAACACGTTTGTTTTTATTGAATCTTGTCACATGTTCAACAACAAGCGATGTTTCGGGCGTCACAGCGCCCTTTCTCAAGTAACATGTGACTATATATTGGCATACATCTTTACAACATTATATAGTATGTGAACAGGAAGTGACCCAGAGTTTCTGTTACAATAGAGACAGTTAACCCTAGTGAGGAGTCCCAAGTTCTAAGCGACATTAAGTTTCAACCTCTCCCTATACTCCCCCAACTGGTGAGAATACAGATAACATACAATCATTGGAAGGCATACACTATATGTATATCCATGTTGGTTAAAGAAATAAATACAGATTATAATCTTTATTTAACCCACTCGGGCCAATGTTTTCAATTCCTTAATCCACCAAGTTTCACGACATTTAAGTCTGTGTTCCCTATCACCCTGAAAGTTTAAGGGAACACTCTCCAATACCATAAACTTCATGTCCCTCCCTCCGTGTCCCTTTTCTACAAAATGCCTCGCTAAAGGCAAATTCACTAGTTTTTGGGTCACTGAGGAGTTATGTTGTGAAATACGTGACTTGACTTTCTGTGTGGTCTCCCCCACATGGAGGAGACCACATGGACAGACAATCACGTAAACTACAAACCTCCTCGCATTTCTCCTGGTTGCTGGAATAAAAAAGCATCATTATTCCTACATTCGGTACAGAGGAATAATGATGCTTTTTTATTCCAGCAACCAGGAGAAATGGGAGGAGGAGACGGAGAGGGGGCCGACACCATTGGCAGAGCGAGAAAGACACAAAATATGCAAGCCCAAGGAATGAAGACTCGGAGCACCAAATAGTCTTCAATTTATCCAAGATACAACTGACGGACATTGAGAATAAGGTTCTATCAAAGGGACTGGGATACTGTCCGACCACTCATTTGGACTTGTTTAAATTAGATGTTGATTTATACAGATTTTTCAGAGCAATTAGATTAAAAGTATTTTTTGCAGAACAACCAGAGAGAGAAACGTTAGTTACTAATGATAGGAATTGTTTGGTACCAGAAATGTTTAACATGAAAAATAAAAGTAAATTTGTGCCACCCTCTACCAATCCCCCGGTAGAAACATATATTAAAAGTATACAGAGAGATATACAAAGTATTATTGAAGATCCAGGGGAGGGGTATAAATATATGGAAAATATAACTAAACAAGAACGGGAAGCGATTAAGAGGTTGGCACAAAATAAGGAAATCACTATCAAACCATCCGATAAGGGTGGGGCGATAGTGATTTTAGATACGTCTTATTATATTCAGGAGATTATGTCTCAATTAGCAGATGTAGCAGTATACATGAGATTGGAAGGTGACCCCACTAATAAGATACAGAAGTTGATTAATGACCATTTGGACAGACACCTAGAGATGGGTATCATCTCGGAGGGCTTGTCCAAAGTTTTGCGTGTCGGTGGTCCCAGGATATCCTTACTTTACACGTTGCCAAAGATACATAAAAATCCAGTTGAGCCGCCTGGACGGCCAATAGTATCCGGTATAGATTGTGTGTTTACACCTTTGGCGACGTTGTTGGATAGGGTTCTGGGGCCACTGACACGGAAAAAACCTTCATACCTGAGGGATAGTATGGATTTTTTGGAAAAATTTAAAAATGTGGAAGGAGGGATGGATGATGGTGTATTGCTGGTCACATTTGATGTGACCAGTTTGTACACGTCAATTCCCCATAGTGATGGGATGAAAGCCACTAGATGGCTTCTTGAATCTGAATCTGATTATCCTAGTGAACAAATTGAATTCTTTATGAAAACTCTTGAGATCATACTTACCCAAAATTATTTTCAGTTTCAGGATGAATTCTATTTACAGCTCAGGGGGACCGCGATGGGGTCCAATGTGGCCCCGTCGTATGCCAATGCCTTTATGGCATGGCTGGAGGACGGGCATGTTGGTCGTTTGGACCTCTACCGGGCCAATTGTTTGGCCTGGTGGAGGTTCATAGATGACGTGTTCGTCCTATGGCGGGGTGACATTGAGTCCCTGTCGCGGTTCCACCGGGAGTTGAATGGGATTCATCCTGCTATATCATTCACCATGACGTATAGCCAGATGGAAATTCATTTCCTGGATGTCATGGTGTATAGACATGGAGGGTTACATACCAAGTTATATACTAAGCCAACAGATCGAAACCAGATATTACAATATAACAGCTGTCATCCAAAACATGTGAAAACATCGATACCTATCAGTCAACTTACTAGGGTCAAGAGAGTTGTCAGTGAACAGACAGTGAGGACCCAACAGACAGATAACATGGTTAGAAAATTTATAAAGAGGGGATATCCCAAAACGGTATTGGATAGAGCAAGAGAAAAAGTAAATGTGGTAGAGGGTTTGAATAAAGTAAAAAAAGATAGGGCCCCTAGACTTACCTTTGTGTTCCAATTTACCCATCATAGCTCCCAGATTGGTCAGGTCTTGAAACGTCATTGGCCCATTTTGAAGCAGGCTTATCCTGAAGTTAGAGAATTCGATGTGCCCCCACTGATGTCATATAGGAGGAATGACACCATTGGGAAATTGGTCACTTCCACCCGGGTACAACACAATAAAAAATCTCAAGGTACTTGGTTAGATGGAGGGAGGAAAGGAATGTATCCATGTTGTCATTGCATATATTGCAATATGGTTGTGAAGGGAACTCATTTTGTACATCCAATTAATGGAAATAAAATTGAATTACGAGGTAAATTTACCTGTGATTCAAGGTTTGTAGTTTACGTGATTGTCTGTCCGTGTGGTCTCCTCTATGTGGGGGAAACCACACAGAAAGTCAAGTCACGTATTTCACAACATAACTCCTCAGTGACCCAAAAACTAGTGTTCCCTTATGTTTGTGAAGGTTCTCATTCATCCAGGTCATGGTATATCTGTTGTATTCAATTAGATCAACTGGACTTGAAATGTAGTTCTTGAAGACGTTTCGCTAGTCATCCGACTGGCTTTCTCAATTCAGAATGACTTGTACAAGAATCTGTGGCAATTATGTACCCTGGAAATCCCAATTAGCATATCACAGCCAGGTGTTAAGGGTGTGATTAGATAGTGGCTAAGAGGTGTTATAGGAAGCCCAGAGTAAGGGGTTAAAGATTGTAATGTTAACTACTGGCGAAAAGAACGTGCTGGTTCAAGAGAGGTGTTAGGAGGCCATTTATGTGAAAATAAAGAAACCAAGCCTAAATAGAGGTGGGGGGTTCGACACCAACTGTCTGCCATGTACAATGCTGTTTAACACCTTACTCTGGGCGTTCCTATAACACCTCTTAGCCACTATCTAATACACCCTTAACACCTGGCTGTGATAGCTAATTGGGATTTTCCAGGGTACATAATTGCCACAGATTCTTGTACAAGTCATTCTGAATTGAGAAAGCCAGTCGGATGACTATCGAAACGTCTTCAAGAACTACATTTCAAGTCCAGTTGATCTAATTGAATACAACAGATATAGTGTTCCCTTAAACTTTCAGGGTGATAGGGAACACAGACTTAAATGTCGTGAAACTTGGTGGATTAAGGAATTGAAAACATTGGCCCGAGTGGGTTAAATAAAGATTATAATCTGTATTTATTTCTTTAACCAACATGAATATACATATATATATAGTGTATGCCTTCCAATGATTGTATGTTATCTGTATTCTCACCAGTTGGGGGAGTATAGGGAGAGGTTGATACTTAATGTCGCTTAGAACTTGGGACTCCTCACTAGGGTTAACTGTCTCTATTGTAACAGAAACTCTGGGTCACTTCCTGTTCACATACTATATAATGTTGTAAAGATGTATGCCAATATACAGTCACATGTTACTTGAGAAAGGGCGCTGTGACGCCCGAAACATCGCTTGTTGTTGAACATGTGACAAGATTCAATAAAAACAAACGTGTTTTATAAGGAGGAGTGCTGCTTCGTTTCTATGTACTATTGAATATTTGGCAGGACTGCGGAACCAGTGTTGAAGCTTGCACCCATTGTTATCCTTATTGCTACGGAGTGCCGCCGACATTTTTGTATTATATTATTTTTTTTTCATATATTATGCTATGAATTTTTTTTTATATATCTTCCTTTCTGCTATTTCTCTACATTGGGTGTCCGGGGTTTTTTGAATAACATTTTGTCAGAGTTTCTATATATGGTTATGGAGGTGAAAATATGTATTGCTAATATGTATTTTTGTTAAGGGATGTACCTTTTGCGTTTTTTGTACACAAGTACTTGCCTTTAATCTAATTCGGACTTTGTTGTGTCAAGAGTGAAGGGGGCGGTGACAGGAAATAACATCACTTATCGGTTTAAAAGGGGGTTCAGATCGTTGCTTAAAATTAAGGATCTTAAAGGTCCAAAACGTATAAAGCGGATCTTGGACAAATAAAGCTTGTTTGAAGAGCACATGGACTCCAATATTTATGTTCAGCTCTTGGGGCTCTCCTGTTTTTCTATGGATTGAAGTCTTACCTGTTGCCTTTGTAACAGGCCTGGGGGGTTCTGCACCCGGGCCATTAGAAGCTGGCTGTGAGATATCGATCTGTATCTTCTACTTATATACTTATATTGCTGCAGCTTCTCTAGTTTCTTTGGACGTGTTTGTGCAGTAGTGAAAAGTCTGGGGCTTAGTGGCACCCGGACCACTATATATAATAAGTGAGTTTCTATAAAAGGAGCTGTGTATATACATGTGTGCATACGTATATGTACATGTGTGTTTATATATGCATACCCTAATCTGTAACTCCCCCGGCTGGACTACAGTCTAGAGTTGTATAGGGTTGATAGCACCCATGAATATTGAATTATAATATGTCATTTAAAATATGTTGCAAAAAATAAGAGTATTGGGTTAACAAAGGCATTTAACTTAAAGGGACAGTTCAGTGGAAATTATCAATATTTGTTAAATTGTTAGTTTGTGTAATGCATACTTATTTATTCTACATATTCTCTCCCACTTTGTAATATCAGTTGATTTCATACCCTTTGCTGTTCCCTGCTGTTGACATTAGTGAGCTGACATTTCAGGTTCTTCTTCTTCCCAGAATGCACCACATCCTTGGAATGTTCCCAACAGTTATTTCCACTGATTGGCTGTTGGATGGGTCAAACATGCTCAGATCTCAACTGAGCAACTGAATCAACCCAGGCGCTGGGTCAAGGGTAAAACCATAACAGTCTCTACTAGGGGTCCTGCAAACAGGAAGTCAGTATTTCGGTTGCATTTATTTATACTCAGACAAAATGCTGAATTGGCAGATTACGGTCATTGGGATGAAACAATACTGCTCTTTTTTCTGAAAAGTACATGTATTTGCACTGAACTTCCCCTTTAACAAAAGCAAATTTGATGCTATTAAAAAAAATCCTTTCAGCTTACTAGAGTGGTATGTTCTCAGGTACTGAACAGAAGTTGACTGCTTTTAAAGTGGAAGTAAATTGTTACTAAATTTATAACCTTAATGAACAAATGTAGGTTATGTGACTTTATTCTCAGGTTAAAGGGGAAATGGAAAGAAAAGGGTCTTTAAATTAGAGGGAACAGAACAATCTTTCATGAAATATAAAAAGTGTAATCGGGATTCTAAGGATTTACCTAGCTAAAAGTTGTACGGATAGCTAAACAAAAACCAAACAAATTTATTTGTAAGAATATCAATAGTAAAAAGAGGACAGAAAATGTGGGGCCATTAAATAATGTGGCTAAGCAAGTTATAGGGGATACCAAGCAAGCCAATGGGCTAAACTATTATTCTCCCTCTGTATACACTATGAAGCAATCTAGTCCTAATAATAGAGACTGTAGTAATATAAATGGCATAAAAGAAAGTATTCACTCTAGCTGACAGAGGCTATGGTAGTAGTTTTATAAAAGGGATTAAGCACCTTTACAAGTACTGCCAAATGTACCTGTGAAAAATTCCCCTATATAATAAGAAAGACTATGGGAAAGATCTAATACTTACCTCAGTGTTCTGGGTGGATCAGGGGCCTGGTGTTTGCCCAGTGTGACGCTATTGCGGACCCCAGCCTGTAGTAAACAATGGAAATCACCACTGCACCTCACGATTGTCTCCTTTAATAGATGGCAGGACTTGTTCATACTTGTTCATATTAAAATCTCTTCTTGTAAAAAATGTAAAAACTTTCTTGCTACAAATGGATACCAAACTGTCTGACGTGTTTCTACAGGGCCCTTACTCATAGGCACTGAGTTAGATGGACTAACTCATAGAGACATATTACAGGCAGGAGTTTTGTATCTACCTACCAAAAAAAGGTGTGTTCAAACTAAAACACGCTTTTTCATGACGTGCAGACCAGAAACTGATGATTAAAATAATGTATCACTTGTCTTTCTATGTATTACCTATTTAAAGAGACATGCAAAGTACTGTTTTTTACAGAATTAATCAAATTATCAATAATCAGTTTAATAAAACAAATATATGCATCATGGTTAAACAGTTAAAACAATGTAAACAAAATAAATTTAAAAGTCCAAAATGGAAAGTAGATACAAAAATCCTGCCTGTAATATGTCTCTATGAGTTACTCCATCTAGTGGCACCCTGGGCAGACACCAGGCCGGTTGCTTGGCTCTGCCCCTGATCCATCGAGAATAATCCCGATCAACCCAAAACATATATTCAGACTTCAGTGTTTCTTTGTCAGAACAGTTATGCAAGTTCATGCAAACCTATGATAAAGTAAAAATGTGCTTTCAGAGTATGGTTACAATAGACATTGCAGTTTTGAAGACTTTAGCAGTCTACAAAAATGTGAGCGATTTCTCACGTACATCAAATTCCTGCTGAGCCAACAAAACGAAAGACATTTCCTAAATGACAGCACATCTATTAGTGCTGGCTTTGTAACAGAAATCTCCCAGTGTTAGTGGATAATAAGGATGTGTGTTACCTAGTACAGAGCTAAAATGATGTCAGGACCTGGCAATTTTCTATTTAGCAGTGACACTTCTAGAATAGCAGAAAGTGTTGGGCTGGCAACGTGTGAATTAAATAAGACTTTTAGTATTTCCCTACTGAGGGTCTTGTTAAACAGTAATGTAACTTTGTTAGTGGTGGGGAAAGTCCGTTTTCTTTCCAGAATGATATTATTTCTCCCAGGAGTGAGGCCTTTGTTTCCTTTGATATTGTTTTTTTTGTTGTTACTTTATTTAATAGGATACTGTCTATATTATATTGTACTTATAACATACCCCTGTAGTGGATTTCTATGGGAGGAACTGTTCCAGGAGGAGAAGGAAACCAGAAGCCACAAAGGGGTAGTTTATAATGAAAAATGCACCTCCAACTGTAAATTAAAGGGTATTAGAAGTCACCTTGGAGTTCCTTGCCCTGTATAAAAGGTACTCGGCCTGCGTCCTTGTGATTTTATATGGTCACGGAACTCCTCTGTGACTTCTAATATCCTTATAATTTACAGTTGGGGGTGCATTATCCACTATATAACTGCAATGCAGCAGCATCCATAAGTGTTTAATAAACAAGTACTTTTAAAGGAGACGTAAAGAGGTAAAATTAACATTTAAAAAAAAAGATTTACTGTAATTCTATGGCACCCGCAATCAAAGTTACTCACGTACTCCAGTCTGGAAGCTCCTTTCGTTTCTCCCTATCAGCAAATGTTCATCTACTGTAATGACCACAGACTTAATTTGCAGATCCATAAGGGGTTATTTCCATTACAAACCCAAATTTAATGTAGACTTTCATAATAAAACCACCTTTTAATGTCATGTAATATACAACAATCTACTATACTAGGGATTAGTAATCTCCTGGGAAAAAATTGGATATGCTTTCAGACAGGGTTTTATGCTTTCCTCTTAGAAAAGTAGGCATCATGGATAGGGTAATAAGATCCTTTTATTTACCTATAGCAAAGTAATAGGGGTCCTGTAATAACCACAGCCCTCTATTGATGGCTGTGCCCATTTAAATCTTGGCCCTTGTGGCATTTACCCATGTATCCTCTGGATGCCGGCCCTATAACCTTAAGCTAAGTACAGATGTGTGATTACTGGAGCGACTCAAATAGCTGACAAATGGCCATTATGGCAGGTAAAATATTTAATGACGCCCGACTGATCCTTCAAACACAAGCCGATTTTCAGCTGTATCAACCGTTCGTTGGCCAGTTGTGCATCGTAGCTTTAGGGTGGTAACTCTATTAAATGTAAAGTTTGCTTTGCTATAATGAACAATATACATGCTACAGGGCATATGAGAATTCACCCAAAATGGGCAATGGTGTATGTGTAAAATAATGATAATATAAAATCACAGAGAGAAACAGAGGTACACAGCACTCAAGTGCAGAAGTAAATGTGTATACATACACCCTTTATTTAGGCAGTAGCTAGGGTAGGGACAGTGATAGAAATATTTAAAAACATTTAAAAACAGAATATACAAACAGCCTCCATAGTGGAAATATGTTGCAAATACAACCCTACCTAAACCATAGACCCCCCTCCAGTCATAAGCCCCAATTCATAGACTTATCTGTCCAGTCGGTAAGTCAGTTGAGGTATCACCATGGGTTTAGCAGCACTATTGTGCACAGGTTAGGTGGTTCCACAAAGAGGAATGACAGCCATAAGAGCAACACTTTAGCGTTTTTAAATGTTTTTAAATATTTCTATCACTGTCCCTACCCTAGGTACTGCCTAAATAAAGGGTGTATGTATACACATTTACTTCTACGCTTGTGTGCTGTGTACCTCTGTTTCTCTCTGTGATTGTATACGTTTGCTTTGCTATATATTGCTTTTGTTTAATGTAAAGAAATCCAATTACCTTAGGATATTATAACTAAGCTTTTTGTTGGTCTTCATTCACATAACAATAGTTTCTGGTGAAAACTTAAGATATAAATACACCAAAATAGTGAATAATTTGAAATTTAATAACTATTTGCAATTTACTTTAAGTGAAAGTGTTTCAAAGTGGTAATGGTCAATGGGCTACATCTATGTGGGCTACCTGGAGTGCCTCAAGGTAATGTACTGGGGTCACTTCTATTTAATCTGTTTATAAATTACTTTAAAGTATGTATTGAGAGCATGGTCTCTGTTTGCTGAGGACACAAAACTAGCAGACCTAGGTAGATAATCAAAATGTGCAGCAAAAGTGTCAGATGAGAATTAATTCTGATAAATGCATTTGGGGTTTAACAATCTTTGTTCTTTGCTTGGAGAATCTCTGTTTGAAAAAGATTTAGGGGTTCTAGTAGATAACAGCCTTAGCTATAGCAAGTAGTGCCAGACAGAAACGTCTAGAGCTAGCAAGATATTGTCTTGTATAAACAGAGGAATAGATTCAGGGGAAAAATATCATTTCCCCTATTAACAAAGCACTGGTAAGGCCTCATTGGGACTTTGCGTGCAGTTTTGGAATCACATATACATCTTGGAAATGGAAGGAGTTCAGAGAAGGGCAGCTAAATTAATAAGGGGAACAGAGGGATTTGACCATGCTTACAGATTGGATAAGTTAGGGCTATTTACGCTGGAGAAGCAGCAATTGTCAGGGGATATCAGACATCCCACACTGCCATATCAAGCTTCCGGGCAGGGTGGGAAAGGGGACGTTGCGGAGAGGGGCATGATGTCAAGTGGGGCAGGCGTGACATCATGGGGGGAGGCGCGTTAGAGCAGGGTTGTGTGCATTTCTGGGGCATTCCTAGAGGCGTGGTCTGTAAAATGGGCCTGACTGAGGAGGAGACTAGAGTCGCGGGAGTCTGGGGTGATCTTGCAGGAGTGCGGGAGACCACAAAAGAATGACGGAGACTCTCGGACAATCCAGGAGAGGTGGGATACCTGGAATACGATTACTTTATACAATCATAATAATTATTTATCAATAGGTCATCAAAGTGGAAGAAAAGAAGTTTCATCTTCAGGTTAGGAAGGGTTTCTTTACTTGAGAATGTTGAAGCTGTGGAAAGGGCTTTCACTAGATGTTGTAATGTTTAGTATGTGAACCTCTCCAATTGCCATTTGGAGTTAGGAAGGAATTTTTGGAATAGATAGTTCCAGGAGTTATGCGCATGCTCACTATAGCTGTACAGAAGAGTGAAGCGGTCGGAGATTCCAGGTGGGCTGCGGTGGATCGCGTAAAATGTAAGGTCTTTGTTATCTTCGTTCCCGGACCCTGCAATATTGATTGAAGATCGGGAGGTAAGGCATAGCTCCTTAACCTCCCGGGCTTCAATCAATATATTAAAGGAATAGTTCACTTTGAGAGTGAACTATTCCTTTAACAAACCTACAGCTTACATCAGCTTATCTGTTGCCATAATTTCTTAAAAGTGACTACAGCATTACAGTATAATTAGACCAAAAAACATTTCTTTGGAAAAAAATTTAAAAAACCAACAAAAAAAAACAGGCACCACCTTTACCTGTATTACCTCTTTTTTAGTCTTTAGTCTATTTAGGACAAGATACAGATTAAAGGCTGTTTTCTGACACAGTTTTTTGCATTTCAGTAACATTAAAAAACTGACACCGTTGTATATGTGTCATTCAAAGAATCCTAATCTCAGATCTTCTTTTCAGTATATACAGAAAAAATTTACTTTGCTGCCATTAAAAAAAGTAAAAAATGCCACAATGAATTATTAAATAATTTGCCTGTGGGACTTTTTTTTTGAGCGATCATAGCTTCTGCAAAACTTATACTAAAGTTACACTAGCTCCTTCATTGCTTCTCTGACAGGTTCCAAAAGAGCTTGCAGTGTATGTCGGACCTATCAGACGAGCAGCAAAGGAGCGTGGTTCTCCAACTTCCCTGCCTGCTACTTATTGTAAACGGGAGGTAAGACATAGCTCCTTTACCTCCCGTTCTTCAATTAGACTGAAAAAAATACTATTTTAGGAGTGGAGATACCCTTCAAAATCTAAATTGCCACAAAATGGCTAGCATGATTTTAAGCCTTCTTTTCTCAGCATCGGTTAATCCATGAAAGTTTTTTGAGACGTCCCCTGGCAGCGGCTGAAATGCTTTGTTAGCAGCAAAACATCTTTTACCACTCAAAAAACAGACCAAAGTAGGCCATGATTTTTGTGCATTATGACTTGGTAAATTCTCCATGATATATAACCTTGAGACACAATGGCACAGACTCACTTTCACATATTTGCCTAGATATCGCCGACACTGACTTTTCACTGCAGACAAATGTGTATATGCCAATTTAGCACAATTTTTTTTTACATTGTGGTTCAAAACAAATTTAGTAATTAGGAATACATCTTTAATTGTTATTTTATATTCGAGAAAATAGGCATTCAGTTCTAAAATCATTTCACAGCTAATTTTTAACCTTTATGAAGTAAGATGTTTTTTTATTACAAAAGTTTTTTCTCCATGTTAAGGAATTAAAACTTAAATGAGAAAAAACCCTCTTACCTACTCATAGCTTACAGCATTAACTTTGCCCAATTTTATAAAGGTTCATAAATATGTTTGTGTTGAACACAATATTAAACATCCAGCAACCGCTGAAGGGTTTTGACTGTCTTAATTTATGAATTAAAGACATAAATTGCAAAGTAATGTATCTGATATATATCTCTCTATATATTTTTTTATCTAATTGAAGTTTTAATCAATCATTTATAAACACATCTTACTCTAATAAACAACCCACCCAATAAAATAACTCCTTTAGTCATATCTTTATAGTCACAAGAGTATAGAAGGATAAAATACCATTATGCATTCTAATACACTAAGAGTCCCCAGACTTCACAAAGTTCCAAATCCACTGACTGTAAGAGACCTTTCTAACAGTGAAAAAACAGTTCACGTACACAATATTTTACACCAAATTTAGCTACTGTAGAAAATATTATTAATTCTAAATACTGTATCCTGTTGGTATTACTGTGTAGACATCTGTAGATGTGAAAAGAAAAGTAATTACAATAAACTAACCCCAACAATGTTTACAGCAGCTATTCCTCTAACATTATCTTCTCAGCAATATCAATCAGTTTTTTAAACACAAAACAAACATTTGCTGCTAAATTTGTAACATATAAGAAAATAGCGGGCAAAGAAATGCTTAAGTGATCTCTTCTTATAGGAACTGGGATCAGGGTTTCTCCATGGAAATTAGGAAGTGATGTCACATATATCTATCTTAAGTTCCATTTTTAATTAGGTCATTGGGATGCCTCCTGCTATCAACTGTAGAACCATAGAAACTGGATGATGTCACTTCCTAGGCTGCATTGAGAAAAACTGTCAATCAACAAAGTAAATACTATATCTCTATAAAAAGTAACTTTTGGAAAGATTAAGGCAGCAATTGGGTGCGCTGGATTGCTACCTTAGCTTCACCCAAAGTTTTTGGGGTTAGTTAACCTTTGAATGTTTTGCAGTGCAGAGGATAATGTTTAGCAGTGCAAATCATAAATCTGTACATGAGTAAATTATGTGTCTTTGATGGGGAACTTTTCCTAATATTACTTTTTTTCAATACATTAATTAAATGTGTAGCATTAGTTTATAGCACCTGCAAAGGGGTGGGGGGGGCATCTATCATGTTTTCTGATTTATGAGAATTTTTTACTAGTTCAAAGGCAACTGCACACAATAAATGTCTATAGTAATCAAACATTGTAGAGATTTTACATCATCATAGAGGTCCAAACTGGTGACTGGTGACCAATCAGCAGTTCAATCCTATGGAATGACAGCGATATACACAGCGGCAACATTGTTTGCTGATCCATAATATTTCCTTCTCTGACAATCATGTTTTGGCTGGGTTAAGGCAACGTGCAGGCATATGCTCTTCTGTAATGCAGGCCTGCATAAACACCACAAATCAAAAGAGAAAAAGAAAAGAAAAAAAAGAACAAAAAAGATCTCCTTTTGTGCCCTCACGCCTTTCAGTGAGGGTACGTTATGGCACTTTCAGTTATATTGAAAATATTCTTTGAAATGGTTTTGTCTGGGTCACTCAGTGTCCAAAGTTCCCATTAGATGTTACAAAGTAGCAGTGCAGTAAAAAGTAAATAAATAATTACGATTTCCAAAAGAGGGCACTAATGCCTTTCTTATCAAGTTTTTATAGCTTCACAAATCTTGTGAAATTCAGTTTCAGATATACATCCATCAAGGAGACTGTGAAAACAATGCTTATTCTGACATCCAAGGAAAGTTAATTGTAATTGCACTGAATTTGCCCCCCGCTTCATGTAACCCTAAGAAATGTCTCAACAAATCAGGCAACGGGAATGATCTTTTATCCGTTGGTATATGCTTGTTTATTTTGACCTAGGAAAAAAATACAAGAACCTATTAATACAGTTTACAGCAAAACATTACATAAAAATGTATTTGTTTGCTTTTTAAGCAGGGAAAATAAAACACAAAAATAGCACAAAAGCTTAATAGCAACACGAGAAGAAATGAAATATATATTTTTCCTAAGGACACTTAAAAAACATTCATAGGAAATTACCTAAATATATATGTTTGGGACATGTGTATTCTGATGGCAATTGCTAATGAATCAAGTAAAGGAGAATTTACCAAGAGCCACACAAGTTTTAGTGTGGCTTTAAAGGCTATGTTCCACCCTAAAAAAAAAATTAATATCATGCTCCCCATGTCCCCCAGCCCAACCGCATGTTTTGTTTTTTTAAAAGCCCCCCAAACTCTTACTTACCTCCCTCAATCCTCCGCCGCACTGCCGGCCCTCTGTTTGCGAGATGCAAGCAGAGGGCGGGACCGGCAGTCGGTCGTGGATTGGCTGAGTGGCAGCCAATCACGGACGCGGCTGCCGGTCATTCAGTGCGAGGGAAAGCGGAGAAGGGAGAGGTAAGTAAGAGTTTGGGAGCTTTTTAAAAAAAAAAACATGCGGTTGGGGCTGGGGGACATGGGGGAGCACATATTAAGGGGGATTGTGTGCTGGGGGAGGGATAGTAGAACGGGAGGGAGAGGGAGGGAGAGGGAGGGAGAGGGAGGGGGAGGGAGGGGGAGAAGGGCTGAGCACGCATGGCAGGAATCTCCGGGAGGCCAGGTAGCAGGCAGTGTCCTATATGGACCTGCTAGCCTCCTGGTGGGCAGTTTTTGGAACTTTGGGGGGGGATTACAGGAGAACCAGATGGAGTTGGGATGTGAGGTAGGATTAAACTACACTACATGGTGGGGCCAGTAGTGGGGGGGATTATAGTTTGGGGGGGGGAAAGAACCAATTTTTTTTTTGTTTTTTGTTTTTTTTGTTTTGACTTTAAGAAGCGATTAGCATAAGTGTGGCAGTTTCAGAAATTTCTGAAAGTCTTCAAGCAATGTACAAGATGGAAATAGCAAAATACCAGCAGATAGCAGGTCTTAAACACATACGAAGGATAAAATGGCATGAAATATAAGGTGAAATCAACATACTGCATCTATGGTGCAGGGGGGTAAGTAAGGACTAAGGAGTAAATATGAATCTCAGAAGTGGAAGCCATAGCCTATCATAGACCTAAATATCTGACTAGGTTACAGAATAGAAAGGTCAACCTGCAGTAGTATTTTCAGGAAGATTCCCTGCAGACTTAAATGGGAGGAGGAAGCACGCTCACAGAGTAAAGGTTTACCTTTTGTGGTACTATCTTTAGAAATGCTGTTGGAGGGTACAGCGATCAATTGCAATGCCTCACAGCCTTTTTTTTTCTTCTTCTAATAAAGCTTTAGATTTGAAGAGATCTCCCCCTAAGCTAAGACAAGCAAAAATCCCCCTACTAGGCCAGTTATTAGTGGGAATATTTAATTGCCAAAGGAACTAACCCATGCTCATCCCTGTCTGCTACTGTGCCCCCTGGGTTGCAGATAAGGGTAATGGTAGGGGAATGGGGGTCGGCAGCTAACAATGTCAAAAATGTATCTCCTTGGCTAACACCAGGAAAAAACCTTGATTCCAAAGGCCAGATGTAAAGGACAGAACCTTGCTTCTAGTAGTAGGTGCAATTACCTGTGGCACTACCTCCTCTGTCATTATCAATTTAAGAAGCCAGACTGGGGCTGGTTCAGCAACTGCGAGATACAGGACTTTTTCTCAGATGGGGCAGTTAAACCCAACTTGGAACATCTGGCAACTCTGTGAGTTATTTCCTCCTCCCATAGTGCACATATTAAATTTATTTTGTAACATCAATGTGGAATTACCAACTCTACTGAAATTTTTAGCAAAGGCTACTATAATAAAATGGTTTGTATATTATAAGTTATTTTGACATTCATGAATGACAGCTGTCATACTGCTTTGATATGGATGGATGAGTAATAATAAATCTACAACAATAATTCACATGAGGTAAACCAGGTTTTTTTTAAAGCTCAATAACTGGTGCTACTGTAGGTGGGTAGTGCATTTTGAAGCTAAGAGGGTGCATACTGGGAAAGAAAGCTGACAAACGTGAAATCCCCAACTACTGTAGCAAGGAAGAGTAGGAGAGAGGAAAAACAGAGCTAATAGTAGAGGATGTGTAAAATACCAAGACAAGGCAGTGGAGTAGCAATTTTTCAGATATAAACAAAAAAGGAGATTAAGGGCTGAAGGTGACAACTAATGGAAGGATGGATACAGTTAGATAGCTTTAGATCAGAAAATGTTGGTGTGGTGGACTGGGTATCCACAGTAGTGGATAACAGTGCAGTTTTACATGCAGCTGTAACATAATGACCTAAAACACCAATATAGTGATTATTTTATATCCCAAGTTTATACATAGGCTCTTACAGTAGTTCTTTCTATGTTGTTCACTTTCTCATTCTGTTTCCTTGCTCAGAAATATTGTGGTATGTAAACATTCAAAAGAAGATTAATGGGACAGAAAAACTGTACATCAGGATCATATGAACAATATAAGGAACAAGTACTTGGTATCTGCATGCTTTTAACCATATGTACACACTAAGATCTGCTGGCCTTGAAAAAGCACATTTGTACATTGATAGAGAATTGGTTAATAAATTACGTACAGAGAGTTGTTGCCTATGACTAAAGTTTTAAGTTGTGTGCCGCACATTTAAAAGTGGAAATTATAAGAAAGGTTTCTGTTTGCTGAGTGCACACAACTGTGGCATTAAAAATTTGATTTGATGTGCAATTGCTGTATAATGGGCAGTAAAGTGGCAGAAGAGATTAACAGGGAGATTCAATAAAAGTTCTTATCAATATAAATGGTGCTAATTTTGTCCCAACCAATCAGATGTTAGCTTTCAAATATTAAATAATATCTAATTGGTTGGGGCAAAATGATCACCATTTTTAATGTTAAGAACTTTGATTAAATAACCCTGTTAGTGTTGATACATGTAACATGATGCATTTGGGGTTTAAAATCCTATAAAAGTGTCATTAATCCTCTGTTAAAAGTTTTTTTGTGTTGATCTCAGGTGAGTTTTACTCTTTATGTGTTTTTTTTAACCTCCAATATTGTCCTATACTTTATTTATATACCGGGATAATGAATGTGACAATGAATTTAACAGTTTGCTGACTGAATATATGATTTGAACATTAGAAAATTATTATACTGCTCTCCTGCTGCCAAATTGCCAAGTATAGGTAGGAAAGCAGAAAAGTAATCAAACCAGATAAGATTTTTTTATATACAGTAAATTATGCCTACTCCACAGAGTAGAGCGTTTTAAAGTCAGCAAATGATTATAAAATAATTACCAAAGAATGGACTTTAAGGTCAGTGTTTGCTTAGGGACCCATGCACCCTTAAATCATCTTTGCTGGTAGGGCACATTTTTTGTCAGCACCAACAATAATTACTGTGCAATTAGTGTATTTTATTTTAGAATTTTCCCAATACAATGCATTTTCATTTTGTAAAAGGTCTATATGTATCGGGCATAAGTAGCCTTTGGCAATACAAATGGTGCAAAAAGGAAATGCTGGGAGTTATAGTTTTGCATAAGGTTGACTGTGTGTTATTTTCATCAGTTCATCAGAATGAAAGCAGTAAGATACTTAAAATTCCATGACATTTTTCGGTAAAAGAGCCCTTCCTTCAGTAAGTGATTTAGCTTCACAGTAATGAAATAAATAAAAATGTGTTAATTAAAAGAACTGATGTAGATATCTAATGGCAGGTACAAATTACAGAACATTATTCTGGTTTGAATTCTATCATCTTTAGTCAAGAAGCCATTATAAAATCATATTAAAGTCTATTTAAAATCAAATCATTTTCTAAAGAGTCATTACACACAATAGCTAAGGAAGTAATATCTCTCTCAAAGTCAATATATAAGTAAGTCTAGCCCAAGGTTATCTTAGATGGGGAAAAACCGAAAAGCACTTAATTCATATTTTTTTACATTATTTAGAAAACAGTCACTAAAGAACTGACCTGCTTTTGTCAGTATATGTAATTAAAAAAAAATACTTACATATACATGGGTTGCAGCTGTAAGTGAGATGTTTTTTGTGGCCCCTGATACCCATATGAGTCAAATCCACCTATGAAATCAACTGTAAAAAAAAATATCTTCATTATCAATGTGACCTTAGAAAGACTGAAGCTATCAATCAAGACAGAACTTCCAGGCATATCTGACAAGCTGCTAAAAATCTGGAAGAGTAACTAATTGCCTGAATGTACAAAGAAAAAAAGATTCATGCGATAAACAGAGATAGGATGATACTAGAAGTAATATATAAGAAAGATAAATCAATTTAGCACCTTTTAGTTGGCAGGGTCTGTCATTACCTGTCATCTAAGAATTCAAGATGGTTAGAATTTTTTTAATATTCAATGAAAAACCTTCACAAAATAAAAAGACACATAACAACCTTGTCTATAAAATAATGTCAGGCTCTAGTCATTTGCAAGTTCTGTGGTTAGTGTTTCCTAGTGTTTTATAACACAGTTTCGATTGCAAATTATCATCATTTTTATAAACCGGATTGTTTTCACTGTGGAGCTATGCACTAGTAATCTCTGTATACATTGTGTTAAAGGGCATGTCCACCCCCCAAACTATAATTTAACCCACTACTGGCCCCACTATGTAGTGTGTAAAAATCCTTACCTCACATCCCAGCTCCATATGGTTCTCCTGTAGTCCCCCCCCAAAGTCCCAAAAACTGGCCTCCTGTCTCCCCTCCGGGAGAAGTTTGGCATGCGCACTGCAGCCATTCTCCCCCTCCCTCCAACTAGTGTAAAATCCTTTTTATATAATGTACTGCTCCTTCCTCCAGCCCCAACTGCATAACTTTTATTTACAGAAAGTGCCCCGATCTTTACTTACCATGCCTCTCTCCATCGCCAGTCTGAACTCCCGGCAGCCGCGTCCGTGATTGGCTGCCTCTCAGCCAATCACGGACGTGGCTGCCGGTCCCGCCCCCTGCTTGCATTTCCGTGCAAGAAGAGGGCCGGGGCAGTGCGGCGAAGGATAGAGGCATGGTAAGTAAAGGTTGGGGCTGGGAGAAGGAGCAGTACATTATATAAAAAGTTTATTACAAGGGTGGACTTGCCCTTTAAAGTCCAGTATTGCGGCAAAATAGTGAAATAGCACCACAACCTCTACCAACACCAGACCAGGACTGTAATGGAAATTAGGCAGGTATACAGGGGGATCTTTAGCAGTTAAGGCACTAATGTACATATGGAAATAAGACCCCCATTCAACCTAAAGTGCAAACCAAAAATTCCGCTGATCATATTATAGTAAGTTAACGAATATAGTTTAACACCCTCATCCCCAGGACACTTGTATGGGAAGCCCACAATAATGTACTGATAACTTCCAGTGACCTATTTTCAAGCTGGAAATATGCCACCTAATGCATTTTTCCTACCTAGACTTAATTATTTTTAAAGGCTTGACTTCACAGCAAAAAACACTTTTCGCAACTTTCTAAATCCGATCTAGCAGTTATCACCACAATGCATGGTAATATGAATTATAAAGTGAAATGACGGTATGCCAGAGTTTTTTGTCGAAAACGCCCAATTTTATAAATATGACCTAAAATACTCCCTATTCTTGACAGGGCCACCCAGCCACACTGCCACATACACAAGCCACAGTTATTCCAGAACAGATTTTGTCAGTCTAGAACAGGTGGAAAGGCCTCTCCTAACAAGGTATGATAACATATCAACAGCAGAAACAAGATTCAGAAATGACTATGGACCTTTCAGTTAACTTCATATTAGGAAGGTGGGACAGAGCTTGCAACTTCTAGATGCAGCTTTGGAAGTTTAGATACAACTATGGAGCAAATAGAGTAGTGGGATTTAGGTGGGTAAGAAAGAACAAAAACGCTGGTCTTTGTTTATCCTGTAGTTTAAAAATTAAAAATTCCCTTTAAGTAAAAAAGCATCTGATTAATAAATAGAAAAAAAGAACAATGATATATCATTGTTTATTTTAAAATGGCGGTTGAAATATACAAAAGATAATGATTGTTTTGCCGTATTAGTCCAATATATGTAGTAAAAAGTAGAGTACTGTGATACTATTAATGGACTAACAGTTTATTTTAGTAGACAAGCTTTTGAGGGATCTACCCTCTTCCTCAGATCAGGGCAATACTGATTGAAACAAAGGTTAACAGAAAGTAAAAAGCTAATTACATAAGATAAGATAATAACCCCCCCCCCCAAAAAAAGTCCAGAATATACTGAGGAATGAGAGGGGGTAATAAAATAGAGAGATAACGGCATACTAGGCTGGGCAACCAAATGGAAAGGAGAGAGGTAGCAGGGGGGTGGGGGAAAAATGAGGAGGGGATGCTAGATGAGAGAAAAGCAGATACTGAGAATATGCACATATTGTATACCATCCACATATTGTTCTACATACAATATATCAACATTTATAGTGGGATGAATCCCAAGTCTTGGTTTAACCCATTGTTTTTGGAGTCAAATAACAGAATCTTTTGCTTCAAATGTTTTTCTATCTTGGTTGCTACGAACTGTCCCTTTAAGTCCGGACTTGGAGGTTTTCCATGGAGTGTCCTGGTTGAGAAAAATGATGCCCCACAGGCAAACGTTATTATTCTCATTATGGTTGGTGATGCTACTTCTGTGGGAGTTCATCCTCTTCTGTAGTTTTTTGACTGGTTTCCCCTATATATATATATATATAATTAAGGTGTCCGTACATTTTTTACATTGTATTAAATACACCATATTGCTGGATGTGCAGCTGTAAGATCCCTGGATGTTAAATACCCCCTTTCTGTGTGTTACGGATGGAGAACTGTTAATATTATTGCACAGTTTACACCGAGGACCCCTGCATGGTTTGGTTCCTGGGGTGATATTTTCATAATTTGTGTGTAACTTTCTTCTTACTAGTTTTTGGTGAAGGTTTGGTGGTTGCCGAAAGGCAAGTATAGGGTTTCTGGGAAAAAATTTTTCATCTTGATTAATCATAGTTTGGAGTTCTTTCATTATTGTACGTATTCCTTCCAATAGAGGATTATATGTTGTTACCAAAGGTATCTGGGCGTTTCTATTTTTCCCTTTGTATTGTAGAAGGTAATTCCTGGGTGTTCTCAATGCTTTGTTTATGTTAGTGGTAATTGTTCTGCGTGGATATCTCTTTTGTTTGAAAGATTTACCAAGTGCACCTAGGTGTCTTTCTCTTCCGTTACTGAACATATTCTGTGCAATCTAGTAACTTGGCTGTATATGATTCCTTTCTTGGTGTGGTGCGGATGAAAACTGTTGAAATGAAGATAATTGTTTCTCAGTGGGTTTTTTGTATAAGCATGTTTGAATTCTTCCATCGTTCAGGGTGACTGTAGTGTCCAAAAAAATCTATGGATTCCTCACTCACTCATATAAATAAACACCCATGCACAATAACCCCTGTCACTACATTACCAGATAAAAAAAGCAATATCTTTCTGCAGTGATAGAGCAACAAATTACATTTTATAACAGTTATATGTAGAAATAAATCCTTCATGTTAGAAAACCACCCAAAGTAGTAGACCAGGACTATATTTCCCAAAGGAAACTAAATAAAACATTACATTTTAGTTTTTTTTTTTTACATTTCATTTTAAATTGGAATCCTTTACTTTGTTAGAAACAGTACAGAATTAATAGTATAGTACTAGTATCACTGCAGATATATCCCCCCCCCCCCTTGAATAATGAAAAACAAGTTATTATCCCCAATAAATTAAGTGGACTAACTTACCAGCTTTTTACCTCAATATTGTAGGATTCATTTTCTACTCTAGAAATATTCCATTGTACAAACTTTAACCAACCAACCATCCATTATAGTTTGGTACACACAGCTATCGACACATACCAAATTGTCCCTTTATCAGCCATGCGTGAAAAAACAGCTGATCTTGTGGTCAGCCGGCAACCGCGAGGTAACTTGGCTGTGAACAAAAATTTAAATTGCCCCTATACTTTGAATAGTGGCCACTATCGACTTTCTATATTTACGTTTATAGACAGCTTCCAATGGAATCTGTAAACTGCTATAATTCTGTATTGTGTGTACCAAGTTTACAAACTATCCTATAATTATTATTTAGGATTTATAGAGCGTCAACAACTTCCGTAGCCCTAAACAATTACATGGATACATTCACATCAGGCCCTGCCCCAAAGACCTTACAATCTAAGTACATTTATTTGACACATAAATCCTATCAGTATGTCTTTATGATTGTGGGGGAAACCGGAGTGCCCAGAGGAAACCCACGCAAGCACAGAGAGAACATACAAACTCCTTGCAGATGTGTCCAAGAGTGGACTAGGACTCAGGACTTCAGTGCTGCAAGGCATCAGTGCTAACCACTGACCAACCATGCTACCCTGTAATAGTTTTTTCTTAGCAACCTTCAAAGTTGTTAGCAGATCAATTATGGACTAACATCAACTTAAATATCTTAGTGTCGCCAGCATTGAAAATTAAAATGAAATTTAACTAAATGGAACATTTTGGAAAGAAAATAAGGTTTACCAAGGAAGCAGCACTTTTAAGTGGGTTGCATTTTCACGACTTTGCTTTTTTATAGAAGACTAGACATTAAGCCCGCTACAATAACGGGCGCTAGAAGCACAGAGTGCCCCCTTAGTGTCCCAAGGCCATAGTGCTCCTCCTTGTCCAAAGGCCAGAGTACCCTCTTAGTGTCCCAAGGCCAGAGTACCCTCTTAGAGTCCCAAGTCCAGAGGCCCCCCTCTGTCCCAAATCCAAGGGCCCCCCTCTGTCCTGAATACAGCCCCCCCCTCTGTCCTATAATCCAGGGGCCCCTGTGTCCCAAATCCAGGGGCCCCTGTCTCAAGCAACCTTACCTGCAGTCTGTTTAATTGCTGTTCTCCCTCCATGTGTTTCCTGTGTTTCTCCCTCTAGTGGTGAGTCAATAGGAACTGCAGACACTCTCCCTCTAGTGGTGAGTCAATAGGAAATGCAGAGACTCTCCCTCTAGTGGTGAGTCAATAGGAATTGCAGAGACTCTTCCCTCTAATGGTGAGTCAATAGGAACTGCAGAGACTCTCCCTCTAGTGGTGAGTCCATAGGAATTGCAGTGGCACACACACACGGACACAGGGGTGCACACTTAGGGTTTTATTATATAGGATAAACAGAAATGCATTTTATAATATAAGGGCTTATAGCCCATTTTAAAGGATAAGTGCACTGTAAAATCAAGTTATGTTCATTTGGAAGCTGCATCTTTAAAAATACCGTTGCCATATTTTTGTTTTACCTATGCCCCTCCAGAGCCTAGCTTTGTGCCTTGAAAGTTGCTGACATCTTGTTACTAGTTTGCTGAATGTTAAGCTCCGCCCCTCTGAGATTTCCTCTGCTTTCCCCTGCTCGAGCCTCAAACAGTAATGCTTGTGAGTTCTGTGCACTCTCCTGCTTGAGCCTCAAACAGTAATGCCTGTGAGTTCCGTGCGTGTGCACGGAACTCACAGGCATTACTGTTTGAGGCTCAAGCAGGAGAAAGTAGAGAAAATCTCAGAGGGGCAGAGCTTAACATTCAGCAAACCAGTAACAAGATGTCAGCGATTTCCAAGGCACAAAGCTTGGCTCTGGAGGGGCATAGGTAAAATATGGCAACAGTATTTTTAAAGCTGCAGCTTCCAAATGAACATAACTTATCTTTTAATTTTCTGTCCATATTTACATTTTTTCCTACAATATATTAGAGCAAAGTGTTGGAACAGCAAGAACTGCCTTTAAAAATGGCTGTGGTTATCATTAACCATAGCATCCAAGTGCAAAGCTTTATGCCTCTTTTCATTATTATTATGTGTTATAATACAACAGCCTAGGGGGATTTTTTTTAACATTAAACTTCATTAGTTGCAAAGGCAGCAATCCATATCCAATTTTCTTTCCATGTCAAGCCTGTTCATGTATAAATCCAGTCCTTTTGTTGGATACATTTGCAATTAATCCTACGGACAAAGAAAATGCAAATCTTGTGCTGTCAACCCAACAATTTCCAGCTGATTCTTTCCTTGACTTCTATCCATTATTCTGAAAAATTAACAAAAATTCCCATATTAAGTCCTACCTAATTTTCTTGTCATAACAGTCTGAGCATCCCAGAGGTACACCACACCTCTTGATAGTAACATTCTAATTTTATGTCTTTGTAAATGTTTTAAATAAGATTTAAGCTTGAAAAGAAATTAACCTTAAAATGAATTATAATTGCAGAAATTTCTGATTTTAAACTAATTACTTCCCAATTTTAACAAACCGTGTATTCCGTGGAGATTCCAAAAATTAGCAGGCTATTATCTTATTAATACACAAGCCATCTGCAAGAAAACTCTTAGAAGGTGCATCTCTAATCTGAGGTGTTGTTACACTGATTCATGTAACATTTATATTGGGCATTGGCAGAAAAGAGAAAACAAGTCCAATTATTGGAGAACAGCAAACTTTGATTTCCCATAGGATGAAATACATTTAGATTCTGCATTGGACTCGTTTATGCTGTAAACTAATATTCTAGACATAGTTTTCTTTTTTGGCATTAATTAGGTTATCTTGCCATATGTATTTAAACACTTTATTTGTGTTACATGTAATGTGTTTGTCTATCTATATTTGAATGAGTATTATGTAGCCCTCTGATTAGACAGAATAGAATTCTGGTAATTATAGTCTGGATTGTCGCTACAGTAGTCCTGTGTCTCTGCTACATGAGAGAGCAAAAGTTACAGATTGGTGTGCCTCTACCCAGGATTGAGATAGACTCCCTGGGAACTTCCAGTAATTGCTCTGGATTCACTTGATTCCACTGAACAGAATGGAAAAGTTTTTAAGGCAGATATCATCTTTGTACCAGTACAATCTGCCAGCCAGGAGTGTTGCTGAACCCCCTCACTCCCAAACTACTGGTTACTTACTGGTTACCTAGTTTATCCCCCTCACTTCCTAGTCTAGGCATCTTAAAATCTCTACAATGCAGAATAAGTAGCAGGGATAGTAGTCCCAGCTCTAAATATAGAGATTATATGATATATGATAGATATATTATAGTATATCCCTTATATTATATAAATAGATTTATATCTTCATAGGAGATTGCATGAGTTTTTAGGAGATACCAATGAGGTGGGGGGTATAGGATATTAATATAGGAAATGTGTATAGATGTGTGTATCACTGTTACCATTTAAATGACCATCAGTAAATGTATATAAAGTATAGCACCTGACTTATATTAGGTACAATACAAAATATACAAAAAACATAAACTTACTTAATCCCTATTTCAAATGGAATGGTCAAATGGCAGTAATCCACACCTGGGTCTGCTCTATTGTAATCCAGAAAAAGTTTCTGTCTGCTACACAGGATGTGATGTGTATTGTAATGGACATATACACCAAGGCTCAATATATACCAAATCCAGCATGCATGTGTATCAGTGAGTAATAAGAGACATCCTGCTCTCTATGGTAGGAGGACAGAAAGTGAAAGTAGATTGTGGTGTGTGCTTGGAGAGATATGAATGTAACACAAGATTTGTGTATAAGATCCTGTTACCACCTATTGGAAGGAGAGATCATTGGACAGATAATTTACCTTATGGGTTCAAACTCTGAGTGAGGCAGCAGATAAGTACACCAACTTACAAGGACACACAATATACAGGCCTGGTCAATATTCAAAGTGGAACACCATAGGAGGGACACCCCTGATTACTGCACATGTAATGTTGGGAACCTGTTTATGTGCACTGTCTGCTTTGTGCCAGAACACCAGAGTAACCCACTGTGTGCCATGCTACCCATAATCCTTCTATAAAGCAGTGATCTGGTACAATTGGTGTTGCAGCGGTGCTGGTAATACCATTTTTTCTCCCTGTTTCTCGTATGTTTGTTCTCTGTATTAGATATGGAGGCTGCTACTGATAGTATTGTTTAAATCCCTCCTGTGTACCTGCAGATAATATGCCCCAATTAGACTCAGTAGCTCTACCAGGCCCAATTGCCAAATCTATTTTTAATCCTGATCCTTTTTTGAATTGGCAGCCACTATTAATGGTTGAGATGAAGGTGCTCGCTTGTAAGTCCTTAGCCTTTTGCTTAGTGGTAAAGCCAGGCATGTATACCAAGGATTTACTGTAATACTGAAATAAAAAGCATTTATCAGTTATTAAAAATTGTCTGAAGCTATTTATTTCAATTAGATCTGATAAATGGTATATAAAGGATAAATCCATTTCTTTAGGTAAACTAGGAATGAAAATGTTTGTTTATACGTTAGATTATTAGGGCAATGCTATTATAATAACAAACGCTGTGAGGGTACCTTCTGTTATAATATATAAGGTACCATCACAATTGCCGTGGTGATATATATAAGTATTAACCTAGCACCGTTTAGTTTCAACCACACAGTGTGGCAGGATTGCCTTGGTATACTCTAGACTTGCAGGATTATCCTATTTGGTTCCTCTGGAAGCTGGTGATGTCTGAGTAACAGTTTAAAATATACTGTGTAAAGATTCTATATCCACACATAGCAAAACATACACACAAATAATTTCCATTGTGCACCAACGGGCACACTTTTGCTAGTATATATATATATATATATATATATATTTATTATATAATATACATAATACATTGAAGGCATGGGCTGCACTCTCAACCTCGCTTATAATTCCACCCGGGTGCTTCCCGTCCGAAACACATGAGCAAATTGTAGATAAACCGGGGCACTCCACGGGATCTTTAGGTTAAAACGTAACTTTTATTCAATGCAATTCAAAAGTATCAATGCATTTCGGCTTACCCCAAGCCGTCATCAGGACATCTGAATACACATCATTTCTGGACTTTTAACATCAGCAGGTAAGGTAGAGACACACCCCCGTGCACACCCCCAACCCGCCTACTTATAAAAACTAATACTCCCCCTATATACAAACTTTAAAAGATAAATAGATACACAATATCTAATAATAGAATCAAAATTAGGGAACGCATTACCTGCTTAAGCACCCATGCTATCTACATCATTACATGTCCATGCAGATTGTATTATGTGGGTAAAACCACAACTACCATCCGTGATCGCATGGCAAACCACCGCTCCTCCATAAGATTGGCTCTTAGCGATCAGTCTATAGATAGCCAAAATAGGAATACCTCTAACTATGTGAAAAATTATCTGTTGCCAGGCACTTTAAAACTGCCCATCACCAACTAAATACACTTGTTGGGATGGCAATAGAAATTGTAAAAAAACAAAATTGGAGTGAACCGTTGATAGGTTACTCCACAGCGGGAAGTCCGCTGGATACGACGTCTGGATACCTATACCAGGTGGGTTAAATGAACAAATTCAACTATCATGCTTCCTATAATGTTCTTATAATGTGGGCACAGATATATGTCTCAGATATTGTCCTCGGTCTGAATATGTTGAATATGTACTAGTAACTTGTACTGATCCTTTGAGTATCCACTTATATCGGTTTTGAGTCCCATCTCCATTGGTTACAAACTAAAGAGTGTGCTGTGTTTTATAGTATATCTTTGTCTTTATGGCACTGTTGATATTTTGTATCTTTGATATTTTGTATCTTGATATTGTGTATCTTTTTATCTTTAAAGTTTGTATATAGGGGGAGTATTAGTTTTATAAGTAGGCGGGTTGGGGGTGTGCACGGGGGTGTTGTCTCTACCTTATCTGCTGACGTAAAAGTCCGGAAGTGATGTGTATTCAGATGTCCTGATGACGGCGAATGCATGTACTTTGAATTGCATTGAATAAAAGTTACAGTTTTAACCTAAAGATCCGTGGAGTGCCCCGGTTTATCTACAATTTGCATATAGATCTATATATATATATATATATATATAATTTTTATAGATTTTAATTAATTGATGACTGATAAAGAAGAATATCAATAAAAATTATTTTATGAAGGGCTCCCTGTAAATAAAACAATTGTTTCAACAATTCCCAAAGGAAAAATTGATTGAGAAATACTATGAGAGTCTAGATACACAGGTATCCCACCTTTTCCTGACTGTCTGGGAGTCTCCCTCATTCTGGGGTGTTTTCCCCCGCACTCCCGCAAGACCACCCCAGACTCCCGCAACTGAAAGGAGACTAGAGTCTCCTCCTCAGTCATGCCCACTTTTTAGGTCACAACCCCGGAAAGCCCGGGAATGCCCCTCCATCATGCCCTGCCCCCACATGATGTCACCCCCCTCTCACCATGCCCCCTTTCCCACCCTGCCCGGAAGCCTGAAAGGGCAGGGTGGGATGTCTGGATACACACAGGGTGCCAACACATTATCATAAAGTATAACACTTTGTAGAGGAAAAAAATGGGGTTTTGTTACTTTTCCACTGGATCTGCTTTCCTTAAACAGGAACCAATAGATCTACTCTTTTTATATACAGTTTTTTTCCTTGTTTTAGAGGTACAGTAAGATTTTCCCATGTTCAGGACAAATTTTTCACACAAAGATACTATTGTAGTGTGTACTGTATGCCAGACAGAAAACTGCAATCTTTATATGGGTAATTAATCTGATACCAACATAAAATTGCAATGATGGACCTATTATGCTGTTCATTTTATAATGCCAACATTTGTAATGCTAAATAACTCTGTCTTAATACTTACATGGACATATTCTCTGTACCTGGACATTTCTTTATCCTTTATAAATGTGCCGTACATTATATGTATGAGAAAAAGGAAACATGAGGCTTTTGTGACCCCTTTATTATCACTTGTAGTTAGCGATATATAGTGCATTTAGGGGGGTTTTATCAACCGTACACTTTGCTAGTAGGTGTTAGGCTATCAAAATTTTGATAGTGTTTTGGGCATATCTGAATACAGGCCCTTGATTAAGGGGTAGAGAAACCAACTCTATTACCATAGTTTTCAGAGTTCACTACATCAATTTTGCTTTCTTCTATGGAAAACTAAATTTAGCTATAAAAGGACCCTGCAATACATCATAATAACCTTGCCTTCATATCATTGTTTTTTTGCTAAAAAAATGTAAGCTGTGGTAAGAGGTAGACAATAACACACTGGCTTTCTTGGACTGCTTGGTAGAAGTCAGGGAGACTGGTAAACTGGAAGTAGAGGTTTACAGAAACCAACCCACACAGGCCAGTATTTGATGTTTCACTCCCACCACCATTTAGATCACAAACGGTGTCATCAGAACCCTGCAACACATAGAAGAGAACATCCCCACTAGCAAACACTACAGCCCTTAACCCAGGGGTGCTCTAAGCACGCTTAGCTCCCTGCGACAACCCCAAAAACTTGACTGAGAGTTGCCAGTCACTTATATGTATTTACCATAAACCATCTGTAATGGCAACCATGTGTGTTACAGCTGCATAAACCTACACAGCATGCACAGCTGTACAATTAAATTACCATGTACAGGTAGGGATATAACAGAATACAATAGAATATAATATACTGGTATATGTAGCATCTCAGAGTTCCTTATGTTCTAATTAGTGCAATCAGAGATTCAGCTTAACTCTTTAAATATGGTTTAATAACAAAAACAGTGCAAAAAATAACTTTCAGAACAATATAACAGACGAAAAACAACACAAGCAAAAAAAGAAATAATACTTTAAGTATTTAAATTAAATTAAATTTAAGTCCTTGATGTTACAGGATGTAGTGAAGGATGTAGATCTTTGAGAGATGAGAGTCCAAAGTTGTTCCCAGAGTTATTGGCCCTCAAAATAACTCTTATTAGTCCAAAGTTAGATGATAAAGTAGAGCCTCTTCCTTGTTTTTAGAGCCATTTTTTACCTCTGGAAAAGGGTGTAACTAGTTATCCACACCCAATCATAGAAAGGTGTGGGCTGAACCAGAGAAGTAAACCCACAAATCCATATCCAGGGCGGTTGAAGAGATTCATAGATACTAAGGGGGCAATATATTCTTCCGATGCAGCTCACCTGCCCGAGTCCCCACAATGCAAAAATCCCTGTGAGAGATGTTGTTTCGGGGCTTTTAATCCCCGAAATGATGGTTGCAGAAAGAGATATGAATCCCAACATGTCCTTTGCCTCTAGCAAGGATATAAATTGGATATGAACTAGGATGAACTGATTCGTATTGCTTATAAACACCCCCCCCCATATATATATATATATATATATATGCGAGGCTGTTCGTTATCCATATTGTACGAGGAGTACGTACTATGTATCGTATAGAGTACTCATTGTCCTTTTTCTTAGGTACCCTAGTCCTAGTATCCCCTCGAGTTAGTAGTCCTATTTTTATAAGAATATGTGGTATGATATCTGGTAGTTTTTAGATTATGGTGATAGTTATGGTTCGTATATATATTTATATATTTATATTCATGTTTTTCTATTTATATATATTGCTTTTATGTATTTATACTGATATTATGTATTTATCCTACGTGTGGTAGGTGTGGGGTTTTGATCTGTTGATTTCGTTTTGTCTCTGTACTTCACTTTACTGTGATGGGTGTTTTTTGGAGGTGTGTTGGGGGAGGATCGGGGGAGGGTTGTTATGTATTTAACCTAGTGTGTCATAATCTGGCGTATCCTGATGACGACCACGGACGTGGTTGAAACGCGTAGAACGCTATAATAAACAGCTGATTGCTTGTAAGCCCATGGAGTGCTCCGTTACTTTATTATTATGTGAAAATTTGGGGATGCACCCTGGCCAATAGTGGAGAGTACAAGTGAGAGTGCGGCTACTTCCATTGTTTGTGTGTTATATATATATATATATATATATATCCCTTATATTATATAAATAGATTTATATCTTCATAGGAGATTGCATTGAGTTTTTAGGAGATACCAATGAGGTGGGGGGTATAGGATATTACATATAGGAAATGTGTATATGTATGTGTGTACTATCTCACTGTTACCATTTAAATGACCATCAGTAAATGTATATAAAGTACAGCACTGACTTATATTAGGTACAATACAAAATATACAAAAAACATAAACTTACTTTAATCCCTATTTCAAAATGGAATGGTCAAATGGCAGCTTAATCCACACCCCTGGGTCTGCTCTATGTGTAATCCAGAAAAAGTTTCTGTCTGCTACACAGGATGTGATGTGTATTGTAATGGACATATACACCAAGGCTCAATATATACCAAATTCAGCATGCATGTGGTATCAGTGAGTAATAAGAGACATCCCTGCTCTCTATGGTAGGAGGACAGAAAGTGAAAGTAGATTGTGGTGTGTGCTTTGGAGAGATATTGAATGTAACACAAGATTCTGTGTATAAGATCCTGTTACCACCTATTGGAAGGAGAGATCATTGGACAGATAATTTACCTTATGGGTTCAAACTCTGAGTGAGGCAGCAGATAAGTGTACACCAACTTACAAGGACACACAATATACAGGCCTGGTCAATATTCAAAGTGGAACACCATAGGTAGGGACACCCCTGATTACTGCACATGTAATGTTGGGAACCTGTTTATGTGCACTGTCTGCTTTGTGCCAGACCACCAGAGTAACCCACTGTTTGCCATGCTACCCATAATCCTTCTATAAAGCAGTGATCTGGTACAAATTGGTGTTGCAGCGGTGCTGGTAATACCATTTTTTCTCCCTGTTTTCTCTGTATGTTTGTTCTCTGTATTAAGCTATGGAGGCTGCTACTGATAGTATTGATTTAAATCCTCCTGTCCTTGTACCTGCAGATAATATGCCCCAATTAGACTCAGTAGCTCTACCAGGCCCAATTGCCAAATCTATTTTTAATCCTGATCCTTTTGATGTGGTAACTAGGGAGTAAACTGATTGGCTGGAACAATTTGAATTGGCAGCCACTATTAATGGTTGGGATGAAGGTGCTCGCTTGTAAGTCCTTAGCCTTTTGCTTAGTGGTAAAGCCAGGCATGTATACCAAGGATTTACTGTAATACTGAAATAAAAAGCATTTATCAGTTATTAAAAATTGCTCTGAAGCTATTTTATTCAATTAGATCTGTATAAATGAGTATATAAAGGATAAATCCATTTCTTTAGGTAAACTAGGAATGAGAAATGTTTGTTTATACGTTAGATTATTAGGGCAATGCTATTATAATAACATAACGCTGTGAGGTACCTTCTGTTATAATATATAAGGTACCATCACCAATTGCCGTGGTGAATACTAATAAGTATTAACCTAGCATGTTTAGTTTCAACCACATAGTGTGGCAGGATTGCCTTGGTATACTCTCAGACTTGCAGGATTATCCTATTTGGTTCCTCTGGAAGCTGGTGACTGTCTGAGTAACAGTTTAAAATATACCTGTGTAAAGATTCTATATCCACACATAGCAAAACATACACACACATAATTTCCATTGTGCACCAACGGGCACACTTTTGCTAATATATATCTAGATATATATATATATATCTATATATATATACATTGAAGGCATGGGCTGCACTCTCACTCGCTTATAATTCCACCCGGGTGCTTCCCGTCAGAAACATGAGCAAATTGTAGATAAACCGGGGCACTCCACGGGATCTTTAGGTTAAAAAATAATCTGATTGTAACCAATTCTGATTATAATCAGATTCTTCCAGAAAGAATGTGATTGGTTAGTATACCAATCAGACTCTTTCTAAAAGAATCTGACTGTAACCATTTCTAATTGGTTACAATCAGATTCTTCCAGAAAGTATCTTATTGGTTGGTATACCCATCAGATTTATTCTGAACGAATCTGATTGTAACCAATTCTGATTAGTTACAATCAGATTCTTTCAGAAAGAATCTGATTGGTTAGTATACCAATCAGATTATTTCTGAAAAAATCTGATTGTAACCCATCAGAAATAATCTGATTTGTATACTGATGTAAGAATCTAATGTTACCAATCAGAAAGAATCTGATCGGTTTACTAACGAATCAGATTCATTTCCAATCAGAATTAGTTACAATCAGGGTTTGGGGGGTAATAAGGCTAAAAAGACTTATTTATTTTTTGGCTGGACATGCACTTTAAGGAAAAAGTACCTTTGAAGATTAAAATGCCAATTCAGATTATTTTAGAAAGAATCTAACTGGTTAATATACCAATCAGAATTGGTTACAATCAAATTCTTTTAGGAAGAAACTGATTGGTTAATATGCCAATCAGATTCTTTCTGAAATAATCTGATTGTATCCAATCAGAATTGGTTACAATCAGATTCTTTCAGAAAGAATTTGATTGTCTGGTCCTCAGACCAATCCCCATGTCCCAGAACCATTTACAGTAAGCGAGAAAATTAAAAAATGTTCAAGGAATTTTCAAAAATTTTGTAAAAATTATACAGTACTTTTACAAAATTTTTGAAAATGTACATGTTCTGCAGACCATTACCCAGGTCCCAGAGCCATTTACAGTAAGTTACCATTGCTATTTTACCTTATATTTAGGCAGATATGTGTGGATTTTTGTTCTCATATTGATTTCAATGGGTTTGTGTGCAGATTTTCAAATTTAAATTTTTTTTCCGAAAATTCGTGAACCCGCAGATGGAACGGATTTAAGCAATTTCGACCTTCTCTACTTTCCAGTGTACTCATTGCCAACAGATTCTTGTACAAGTCATTCTGCATTGAGAAAGCCAGTGGGATGACTAGGGAAACGTCTTCAAGAACTAAACTTCAAGTCCAGTTGATCTAACTGAATATAATAGATGTACTTTCAGCTATTTGAAAAAAGATTTTTTTTGTCACTTACAGTACATTCATATTATATTCCAGGATGCAATATAAACTGACCCTATCCATACTGTTAATTAACTATTCTCACTTCTCACACAATTTAGCGTGCATAAGGTACCGGTAAGCTTATTTGGTGGTTTCAACAGAATTTCAGTTAAGAGATTATATGGATACATTTAACAGTTTTCCTTATTCTCTGTTGGAAATGTATTAATGAACTGCCTATCTAACAAAAAACCTGCAATGTTGATAAAATAGCTTTTCATATTTAAGAACATTCTGACAGGACCCCTGTTTAAATTAAGCCGAGTCTCATCTTGCATTTTTTAGTACAGTGTAAAAGGAAACTGAGATATAAATCAGCAAAGAGATTATGATATCGTTCCTATGGTAGGAATCTTCTATTATTGCTTTTCAGCTGCTAGGCCTGGTCTCAGGTGATATTATAGATTTGATAAACTGAAATATAACAAAAAAATAACTTTAAATGTTCTACACAGATGCCAACTAAATAAAAAAAAAAAAGTAATTGGCACTTAAGGGTTATTTTTCCTATGAATGTGACAAAGGCACAAATTACTTCTGTTGAATTTGCCTCCAACTTTCTGCTTGACCTATACTGCCTACGATACACAGTAGGGGTATAGTACATCTCTTTCCAGATAATTAAGAGACTAAACATGTCCAGTGGGTAGCAACAGCAGTTGTAATTTCAGCTCAGTAATGTCCTTTAATTAGAAAACTCTGCACTGGTTTGGAACTGTGCAGCCAAGCTTATAGTAGTTTATGTATTGCTTTGGATATGGAACTTTCTTTTCTCAAATTACTTCCCATTACCAATACAATTTTATTATTTTTTTTTGTATGATCCTCACAATACAATGTACAGTATACATGTTGGATTTATAAATTTTTTTTATTTTTTTTTAAACATATAAAATCACTGATTTAAATTTACAATAATAGACCACAAAAAAGGACTTATTTCCTATACAGAAAACAGTAAAAAGAATAAAAGAGATAAGAAATCTAATTACTCATTTTGATCCCTGGTGTCCATTGAAATCAAATTCAGCTCAGCAGGATATTATTAAGAAAAGTAAGTAGAGGAAACTTTCATTACTTTTAATTGTGCTGTGGGAAAAGGGAATTAATGGTGGGATTAGAACTTCACCTTTCTTCACTGAAGTTACCTAAAATTTTCATAATGTTGGAGCAAGTAGCTGGAAGGTTACTTTTCAAGATAACTGTTAATAGCACAAGAGTGATTTGAGACCATTTTAGTTTGTGCCCTGCTTATAGATAATGTACTCTTCAGATTCGATTCTTACTTTATCTGTTACTAATATGGGTTTGTTGTTAATCTTTCCAAATTGATATAGCTGCTGACAACAAAAATATTTAGAATAACATGCCATTTGGTTTTCCTCTTGTACATGTAAAAAAAAAAACTAAACTCACTTTTTGTAACCCTAATGTGAAAGCTTTTATCCCTAGAATACCTATAAATTGTAAGGATTTTCTCTAGGACATTGCATTTAGTACATGAAAGTAATAGATTATATAACTAAGAAGGCTTTCAGGATGTGGCCAGTATAACCCATAGCCCATGTAATCTTCAAAGAGCCATGCTCCCTGACCCCAGTATTCACTGTCTCTATGTATTTTCTACAGATGTCGCCATACCAATATGGAACTTCCTTTTAAAGCTGCTTGTTATGTTTCAGTTTATTTACTGAATAACAGTGTGAATAACATGCAGCCTTTCTGGGGCACTATAATATATTCAGATAATTTTACTTAAAAAAACCCAACAAAATACTTTTTTAACTATTCTGTTCCTAGCAAAATATAAGGCTTCTTAATGTACCTATGTTTTTTTCATCTGCAGTGGTGGCTCAATTGTTAGAATTTTTTTTTAGAAACAAACAGTCGAAAAGTTCACAGGGTCAATTCCCCAGAATTAAATCTCAGCTTTGTGCTAGGGAGAGGGTGTTTAAAACCTTGTTTTAAACTATTGAATACTACAGAGCATGTGAAGAGTACTGTTTACACTTAGCAGGGTTTACTCAGCTAAGGTGGATTATGGGAGCTGACCCCTGATACAGCTGCCGTTTGGTATCCCCCACATTCAAATCAGAGCACTCTTCACTGCACACCTGGGTTAAAATCCACCAAAAAGAATTACCATCCTTCAGAGAACACATCAATGCTGTGGATCAAAACATCAGATTTACAAAGGAAGAGGTACAAAACAGCATACTGGCTTTCTTGGACTGCTTGGTAGAAGTCAGAGAAAATGGTAAACTGGAAGGGTTTTACCTTTATTAGCTGGAAATCTTCAGTTAAAGTTGCGATCACCAATAAGTGTCCACAGATAGGTGGTAAATAATCAAAACAGTTTAATAACTGGAGGGTACACAGATTCAGTCTGATCAAACAGATTTTGTTTAGTATGGTTTCAATTTGCTTTCCTTTTTTCTGACCTATTTTGCAGATAAATGTGATAATCAAATCTTAATAGCTGCACTTACTGCAAGATGTAAAATTAGAGGGAAATTGTTTAAAACATTTGTATCAAATGTTGGAAAAGTAAAAAAAAAATACAATGTAATACAATGTAAACATGATTCTATGGGTGTTTTTCCTTCTCTGCTACATAAAACTAATGCATAGAAAGTCATGTAAATTAAATACAGGTAAATGGACCCTTACTGATTATATTATAGGTTTCTCTATGAGGGTATGCTAGGCACTGGTAATGAATATCAGTGTTAATACTGGCATTTACTGGATACCATTTAGCCACCTTTCTATCCCTAAATATTAACTTTAGTACAATGATACAACTAACATCATTGACAGGACAGTAATTTAACTTCCATTAAATTAATTTCATCTTTCCCTATACCCTGGTGGCTTTCAACTATTCAAAATGTGTTTTTAAACTGCATTTAATTTAAAGGGCATGTCTAGGCAAAAAAATAACTTTAGCTATTAATGATCTCCACCCCCCAAATCCCACTTCGCATTAACAATAATTTCCAAATATGTCCCAGAAGGAACTTACCTAACACGGCCCCTAATCACCTAGGTGCCGCTCCCTGCTCCTGTTTCAAGCTTGTCTCAAGTAGAAATGGGATCCAGGTCCGACTTACAACCCCATCGGTTCCAAAACCTGAATGTTGCGCCCGAAACTAAATTTCGATAATCCTCGAAAATAACCTTAAATGTTCGATAATCCTTGAAAATTTGATTGGAAACTCAAAAGTAGTTTCTGATCATATTTTCAAAGGGTTAATGAAGGTTATTTAGAGGATTATTGCAAATACGCTCCAAATTCCCAAAAGTACATTCCGTTTTCTGATTTCCCCCAAAATCCGAAAACGGAACAAACTTGCCAGTTACTGCCATCTCTAGTTTCGAGCAAAAACAGGAGCAGAGGGCTTCTTCCTGGTCGTGGCTGGAAGTGGAGGGGCTATCAGCTGCAGAGTAGAGGTGGAGTGGCAAGGGACTGGATCAGGTAAAGAACTTCAGGGGCATATTAGGAAAATATTGTTAAATCAGCTGTTATACTTACACTCCCTATACACAGATAATTGACCAGGCACTAACTCTCAAAATTAAAAAGGGGTGCTCCAACCACTATAAATATATTATAGCAACGAGAGAACAGAAGTGGATTATGAAGGGCACACCCAAACAATAACCTTGCAAATAAAATATCCTTTATTGTTTGATTATGGGACAGTACATAAAGTGCACAAAAAGGTTAAAAACACATCCCCAAACCCACAGTATCATAATAGTCAGTGTAATACATAGATATAAAAAGATAGTATACCGGTATACTCATTCAACCACATGCACACATATGTATAAAGCAGTATCAGAAACCATAGCAGTTCTAGCTCCTATAATATAAGCCCAAATTTTCGGGAAGAGACACAGAAGAGCTACTATACCCAGTGGCAGAGTACAATGCATTTGAAACACGAGGGTCTCACCAACATTCTTAACGTCTGGATACTTGGAGAGGATGCACATTAAAAGAATGCCGGGTGCGTTTCATCTTACACTCCCTCACCTATCCAGTCCAGTTTTGCCTTCACTTCTTGCAAATCATGTTTTACCGTTGGTCTTTTCACTAACAGTTGAAGGGGCAGCGCTATGGTGGCCATAGTCGTATCAATGTTATAGGGGTATCACGGACAATAATATAAATTCGCTAAAATTTGTGCCCAGATTGATCTACCCGTTTTTTCCAGTTGGCACCATACATGCAGTGATCTCTGGCCAATAATATTGCTACATATATGGCCATACAATCTGGTTGGGGCCACAACATTTTGGGGATCACCTTGTCCTCTTTATCAGGTGGCATATCTGATGAAGGTGACAAGGTGATCCATGAAACTTTGTGTATGTGATTCACAATAAATAAAGAGTTTGAATTAGAAGTGTGAACCTTTGCCTTCTTTTGTTTGTGCTATATCTATGGCCACCATTAGACCAGACCGGCAAGGAAAAGTTATGCTTACTTTATCACCTAATAGAGACTGTAACCAGTATTTTAAGTTATCACCCTGGGTACTTTTAAGAGGAGGGAGGTGGGGTGAATAATTACCCTATAAATAACTGCAGGGACCCAGGAGAGAGCAGTTGGGACTCATAGTAAATAGGCCTATTTGTCTCTTTTCCAAAACAATACCCTCTACACTTGATTGACTACATTAAGAATTATACAAGACATGTCTGCACATGTCAACGCCAAGATGAAGCATTTTAGAATATAATATTATTGTGAAAATTCTATGAATAAACAGATTAATTTACTAGCAAATGTGAGGTTTTTTCACTTTCACTCTAAATAGAATGTTTCACATCACTGCAGAGTAGTGTAAGATATGACATAAACTGATAATGAAGTTTAATTATCCTTTAAAGGTTGAAACTGAGATACTGTTATTAGATCATTTAACTGAAGTGAGAAACTGTAGTGTCACATTCTGTATTGCCCTATCCCGCCTACTTCATTTTGAGCCATGAATATTACTGTCGGCTAAAGATTTTCAAACAAATGAAAATGGATATTTTTGTATTTTTCTTAAACTATTAAATTCTTTTCAACTTAACAAAGGGGGAGAATTAACATGAGCGTGTACTAAATATAAAATAATAATAATAAATTGACCCTGAGATTTGAACTTTCAAACTACAGCTTGTAAATTGGTGGATCCAACAGAAATACACTCCATTACTGAGGATTTAAACATGTTCTTGGTGTAGTTATGTGCTAAAAACTAAAATGATTGGTACCACTGAAATTATTTTTTTATATAATATAATACTCTGATGAGACTAAAAGAATCCATATTTCACTTTTCTTCAGTATCCAGCGTAAAGGAAACTACAAACTTTGGACATGTTTTCAGCCTTTACTACTGTATGTGTTAGCCAGTAGGGATATGGTACCTGGTTTTGTGGTCAAAATACATCTGCTTCAAATCCAGGGTCTGTTCCATGAACCTGTGGCGAGTTCATGGATCTTAACTATATTATTAATATTATGATTATTATTATTATTTCGCTAATATATAAGCCCTAATATCAGGGCTTCAGCTTTGTGATACCCCCACTTGAAGGCCCCCCACTGCTTTCTTGTATACTATATTAGGAGCAATACTGTATGTGATCAATAGCATCCCCTCTCTTTTTATCAGTTTATTGAGGGCAAATTAGACAACACCTACTGCAAGATATCATCTCCTACATCCACTAGAATACATGTACATCAAGGAATCGAGTATTAACCGACCCGCGTAAAAATCTTCTGGGGCCAAGACATTTTTTTGTTTTGGATTAGGACAATCGTATCCACTTCAAAATTGCATTTAAACATTTATTAAAGGGTTTTTATTTACATTTACAGGGGGGCTAAATCTGCTTCTATGTTTGTTTTATATGATCAGTTTATGCACTTCAATATTCTATATTGAATAGAGGATATACATAATCATAACTAGAGATGGCCAAACTAAATAAAGTTCAGTCCGTTTTCGAACTTTTGAACTTCAGAGACAGTTTGAAAGTTCGAATTCAGACCCATTCAAGTCTATGGGGGAGAGATAGTTCGAAAATTCTGAGTGATTTACAGCTAAACTAACAATGGTTACTTACTGTAAATGGTTGTGGCACCTGGGAAATGGTCTGGGGAACATGTCACTGTCACCAAAACTTCTTATAACACTTCCTGAAGTCAGACGGGCAATTGTCGGGTTTTGTGCAAGCTACATTCAACGATACATTCGAGGATTATCGAACGAATGAACAATCCTTCCTGTTAGCGAACGGTCCTTCCTAGGCTTAGGGAATGGTACATCAGAGGGTTGGATAGTGTACTGGTTAAAGGCACCGCCTTTGACATGGGTGACCAGTGTTTGAATCCTGGCTAGGAGCAGCTATACCAATGTTTGGATTATTAACCATATAATACCCTATATTATAACCATATAATAACCTAGTAATATAATAACCATATAATACCCTAGTAATATAATAACAATATAATATCCTAGCCAGGATTTGAACCCTGGTCTCCCATTTCAAAAGCAGTGCCTTTAAACAGTACACTATCCAGCCACTACATTATAGGGTTAATATATTACTAGGTTATCATATGGTAATTATATGGTTATTATATTACTAGGGTATTGTATGGTTATTATATTATTTGGTTATTTAGCGAACGGTACATTCAAGGGATGGATAGTGTACTGGTTAAAGGCACCGCCCTTGAAATGGGAGACCAGGGTTTGAATCCTGGCTAGGGGCAGCTATACAAATGTTTGGATTATTATAATACCCAAGTAATATAACAACCATATAATAACCTAGCAGTATAATAAGCATATAATACCCTATATTATAACCATATAACTTAGTAATATAATAACCATATAATACCCTAGTAATTATAATAACAATATAATATCCTAGCCAGGATTTGAACCCTGGTCTCCCATTTCAAAAGCAGTGCCTTTAAACAGTACACTATCCAGCCACTACATTATAGGGTTAATATATTACTAGGTTATCATATGGTAATTATATGGTTATTATATTACTAGGGTATTGTATGGTTATTATATTATTTGGTTATTAGCGAACGGTACATTCAAGGGATGGATAGTGTACTGGTTAAAGGCACCGCCCTTGAAATGGGAGACCAGGGTTTGAATCCTGGCTAGGGGCAGCTATACAAATGTTTGGATTATTATAATACCCAAGTAATATACAACCATATAATAACCTAGCAGTATAATAAGCATATAATACCCTATATTATAACCATATAACTTAGTAATATAATAACCATATAATACCCTAGTAATATAATAACAATATAAAACTATATAATATAATAACCATATGATAACCTAGTAATATAATAACAATGTAATGTAGTGGCTGGATAGTGTACTCGTTAAAGGCACCGCCTTTGACATGGGAGACCAGGGTTTGAATACTGACTAGGGGCATTTATACAAATGTTCGGATTATTATAATACCCTAGTAGTATAATATTATATGACTAGGGTATTATAATAACCCAAACATTTGTATAGCTGCCCATAGCTAGGATTCGAACCCTGGTCTCCCATGTCAAAGGCAGTGCCTTTAACCAGTACACTATCCAGTACATTCGATAATTATCAAATTTACAATCGAAAGTCCGGAAACATCGAAAGTCCGAGAAATCCGAGATAATTTGTCTCAAACTCGGGCTCAAGTTCGAGTTCTAGTCAATCCCTAATCATAGGATTTGAGGTTGAATAAAGACACAAATCCATCCACTCCAACCCATCTAGCAATACCCTTATTCCCTGCCTAACTGTCAAAGGAAAGGCAAAAAAAACCCCACCAAACTTATGAAGGGGGAAAAAAAATTCTTCCTGATTCCAAATGGCAATAGGAAATATCCCAGGATCAACTCTGCTTTATTTTTCCAGCTTTTTTTTTTAAAACTGCCCAATGAACCTGCCATCACAAAGTCCACTGGAAGACAGTTCCATAGCTTTATCGTTCTCACAGTGAAAAACCCTTTTCGAACTTGAAGCCTAAACTTTTTTTCTTAAGTCTTAAGGGATGTCCGCGTGTCCTCTGACATGCTTTATTGATGAACAATGCCAACTTTTGAAACTAGTGATATCCTTAAAGAGGGGGCTGTGGGGACAGGATAAATATACAAATAAAAGATTTAGAAAGCATGAATATTTGGGTAGTTTCTTAAAGTAGGTGCCAGATTTAGATCTATTAATACAGTTGTGCAATATTAGCAATAGTGCTGACCAAAAAAACATCACTCTTATAAAACCACAGAAAATGATTTTCGTTTGTTAGTACTTTTTCAGAATTTTCAAAAATAAACTATTTTACTTAAAGGGCAACTGTGGTGTCAAAACAAGTTAGGGTTAAATGAAAGCCTGCAGTATATCCTTTACACTGAGCCAACAATCACATCTCTGGCTAGAGCCTGTGAGAAATTACATTACAACCAGTAGGTTGAGTGACATCACCTGATTTCTGCCAGCCCTTTTCCCCTGGGGGAGAAGCATGCTCAGTTAATGATAGTATAGTATAGTATTTGAGGTTGAGTAAAGACATATGTCCATCCAGTTCAACCCATCTAGCAATATCCTCATTTCCTGCCTAACTGTTGATCCTGAGGAAGGCAAAAAAACAAAACACCAAATTTATGAAGGGGGAAAAAAATTCCTTCCTGACTCCAAGTGGCAATCGGAAATTTCCCTGGATCAACTCTACTTTATGTATCAATACCAGTAACTTGCAACATTCCTTGTTTGCAGAAGCTCATCCAGCTTTTTTTTTTAAACCAATGAACCTGCCATAACAAGGTCCACTGGAAGACAGTTCCTTAGCTTTACCATTCTCACAGTGAAAAACCCTTTCCGAACTTGAAGCCTAAACTTTATATGTTCAAGTCTTAAGGGATATCCTTGTGTCCTCTGACATGTTCTATGGGTGAACAATGCACCAGATAGTTTATTGTATGGCCCGTTAAGGTATTTATACACAGTAATCATATCCCTACACAAGCGCCTTTTGTCCAGCGTACATAATTGTAACTTTTCCAGTCTCTCTTCATATTCAAGCTCCCCCAATCCCCTTTAATTAATTTAATTAATTTAGTTGCCCTTCTCTGAACCCTTTCCCTTTTCAAAGATGTCCTTTTTGTACACAGGATTCCTGATGAGGCCTTACCAATGCTTTGTAAAGAGGGAGAATTACATTTTCCTCCCTTGAATCCATACCTCTCTTTATACAAGACAATGCCATGCTGGCTCTGGCTGTTTGCTCCAAGATCCCTTTCCAACAGGGATTCACTTAACACAGAGCCATTTATAGTATAAGTAGCACAAGGATTTTTAAGTCCAAAATGCATCACCTTACATTTATCAACATTGAATTTCATCTGCCACTTAGCAGCCCAATGTGACAATCTATCTAGATCCCCTTGCAACGATTGCACATCCTCTGAAGTTTTTAGTGGTCGACAAACTTTTGTGTCGTCCGCAAACACAGAAACCTTGCTGACAATACCCACTTCCAAATCATTAATAAATAGATTAGATAGAAGCCGCCCCAGCACAGAACCCACTTAGCACTTTAGTCCATAATGATGAAGCCCCATTAACAACTACTCTCTGCATCCTATTCATTAACCAATTTTCTATCCATGTACAAATGTGACTCCCCAGACCAACAGACCTTAGCTTATACATTAGTCGCCTATGGTGGACTGTATCAAAAGCCTTTGCAAAATCCAAGTAAACTACATCTACTGCTATGCCAGAGTCTACATTTCTACTTATTTCCTCATAAAAGCCAAGCAAGTTACTTTGACAAGATCTATTTCTCCTAAATCCATGCTGGTTACTACTTATAATGTCAGTCCTTGAAACATACTCTAGAACATGTTCCCTTGTTAAACTTTCCAGGATCTTCCACACCACTGAAGTTAAACTTACAGGCCTGTAATTACCCGGCTGTGAACGACTACCCTTTTTGAATATTGGAATAACATCAGCCTTTTTCCAATCCAGAGGCACACCACCGGACATGAGGGAATGAGCAAAAATAGGAAACAATGGCCTAGATAAAACTGAACTTAGCTCCTTAAGTACCTGAGGATGTATTTTATCCAGTCCAGGAGATTTATTAACCTTATCTAGTTCTTTCTGTACCATATCTTCAGTTAACCAAAGTGCACTTGATTCTTTTATACTATTATTGCTACTATACTCTATGATATCTGTACTTGGATCTTCTATAGTGTATATAGAGGGGAAAAAATTATTCAAGACATTTGCTTTATCACCATCCTCCGTAACTAACTTATCCCCATTAATTAATGGTGCCACATTCTCAGTCCTCATCTTCTTAATATTAATATACTTAAAAAAATGTTTAGGCTTAGTGATGCTTTGTTCAGCTATCCTAACTTCATTATTAATTTTAGCTAGTTTGATTGCTTTCTTACACTCCTTGTTACAGTTTTTATAATACCTAAAGGCCCTTTCCATTCCCTCGGCCTTAAAGGTTTTAAATGCCTTTTTCTTCCTTTCCATTTGCCTCTTTACATCAGAGTTCAGCCAGGGCGCGGATTTATTGTTTTTACATTTATTTCACAAGGTATAAAATTTAGATGTGAACTGGCTTAAAATCCCCTTGAACACAGTCCACTTGTGTTCAGTACCTTTACCTGATAATACATTATCCCAGTTGACATTCTGAAGAGCTGCTTTTAACCTGGGAAAATTTGCTTTCCTGAAATTAAATGTCTTTGTTAACCCAGCACACTTTTCCTTTCGATAACAAAGTCCAAATGCCACTATTTCATGGTCACTATTCCCTAAGCCTCCAGTTACCTTTATATATATAATGCGCTCCACAATGTAGATATTACCAGATCCAACAAAGCTCCTTTTCTAGTAGGAACCTCAACCACCTGTGAGAGAAAATGATCCTGCAGCAAATTCAGGAACTCATCGCCTTTAGTGATGGCAGTTCCACCACACCAATCAATGTCTGGGTAATTTAAGTCCCCATAATGAGCACACTCCCCAAACTTGCAGCCCTTGCCAACTGCATATGAAGTTGACTCACCTCCTCTGCGTAGCATTGGCGGCTTATAGCAGACACCAACATGACATTACCCCCTTTCCTGTTGCCTAATTCCACCCATATTGCCTCCACTTTATCATCCTATCTACACCCTGCTTTCCTCCTGGGCTATCTATCCCAGTGAGACTGCTGATACCCTCCCCCTCAAACCTAGTTTAAAATCTCCTCCAACCCTCTAGCCATCTTCTCCCCTAAAACAGCTGCACCGCCATCAGTGAGGTGCAATCCATCCCTACTAAAGAGCCTGTAGCCGACAGCAAAGTCTGCCCAGTTCTCAATAAACCCAAACAGTTCTCCTTACAACCACTCTCTTAGCACGCATAATGCTCCTAAGTCCCGCTGTCCAGGCTTAGCACGTGGCTGCGGTAGTATTTCTGAAAACACTACCCTGGAGGTCCTTGCTTTTATCTTGGCCCCTAGCTCTCGAAAATCATGTTTAAGGACCTCACCTCCTCCTCTAACTTTGTCTTTGTCCTACTTTGACCTACTGCTGAAGAAATCAGGAAGTACCTGAGGAAAAAATTGACACTTGACAACGGGAGCCTATTAATGCAGACAGGCTGGTCACATGACTACAAGCTGGCTAAAAACAGGAAGAGTTCAACCAGGAAGTTACATTGCTGAACCTTTCCAGCAATAACTTCTAACAAATTTTATCTAGAGATGTGATTTAGGTTTTATTTTGAAGGTGTGATGGAAGGCTTTTTATATAATTATTACTAGTTTGGAAGAATTTGAGACCACAGTTACCCTTTAATAAGATTTATTTTTTTTTTGGCAACACTGTAGATTAATTTGAAATTATCAACTGGAATAGATGCCTCCATAATGACATCTGAAAACACAGGATAGATACAAATTTGCAGATCTTTGTACTCTAGGGGTTATTACAAAATGCTTGATCTAGCTCAAAAAACTATAATACCTATTCAGTCAAAGCCTGCAATTGTTTTTGGATACATTTTTACCAACAACAAAATCTTAATGTCAACATTCACCCTGTTGAAATTGCACAGATTCAAATCTCTCACTATAACATTGTGCATTACGTACAGGGTTTATGGCAAATTTTGTTGCATGTTAATACATTTTTACTCTGTTCAGTTGCTGAACAGTAGCCACTATTAAAGCAATACTTCCTGACATTTATATGTAAACTTTCCACCAGAGAAATTTACAAGAATTGTTGCTATGGGCTATTGCAGTGATACGTTTGGTAAATGAGTTTTAGAGTGTTTGTTTTTCCAATATAAATAAATGAATAAAACAAACAGGCTTGTTTTACTTTATGTTGTTAGTTGCTGCCTGTATGTTGCTTATTTTATATTATTTGACCAATTGACACAGGTAGCCTGCAGGCCAATAGATGTGATTAAGAAGTGCAGCTCTTATAACAAAGTTTGGTCATTGATCAATATGTGTGCTCACTAAGATATCACTTGCCCCTTGGGTGTATAACCTGCAATTAAAGCAAAGTAGATCATCTAAACCTGACAATATTGTAGTGCAGTCTCCTTGGCTAAAAGGTTAATCCTATTTCATACCATTCAATTTTTAATGTTAATCTTTGCATTTGGGGGCACGTCACTAAACAAGTTTGGGTTACATAAAAGTCATCTGCGTTATCTCCAAAACAATAAATATTAGAGATGGGATCCGTGTCTGTCTTGGACCAGGATCCAACACAGAACACCTTGGTTCCAAAATCCAAATGTTCCATTTGAAACCAGATGAATCAGTTGGTTTTCGAGACTTTGGAGCCTATAACGGTCGAGGATTATCGAAAATAGCCTTGAATGTTTGATAATCCTCAAAAATACGGATGGAAACTTGAAATTAGTTTCCGTTTGTATTTTCAAAGATTATCGAACATTCAAGTCTATTTTCGAAAATAGTCTTGAACGTTCGATAATTATCGAAAATGGGCTCCGAAGTCCTGAAAGTATGTTCAGTTTTCGGATCTTCTGGATTTTCCTCAGATCTGTAAATCCGAAAACAGAATGAAACTTGACAGTTTCGGCCATCTCTAATAAATATATATTATGATAAATATGATGTAAAAATTACTGGGCTTCCATATGCCATTTACTGTATCTGAAATGTTCTTTAAAGTGACTAGTGTGCAGAGAGAATATTTCCAAGTCTATCATAAGTCCATGTGGAAATTTTGAATAAAATTAATAATGCACGTTGTGTAAGTGTATTTCTCAGTGGTAAAGTGTGGTAAAACAAATAGACTGGCCTACCTCACAGTTAACCCCCTCAACCCCAAAACTTCAGTTGTCCATCCAGCCAGCTGCCTTTCTGGATTGCCCTTAATCAAAAATGTCCACATGGGACTAATTTACAACCTTGTTCAAAGATCAAAATTGAAGGAATCACTTGCTGTGAAAAATATCCTAGTCTCTCCAAAATACTCTATACTGATCAATGCTGGGTAGCAAAATTACTGGTCATTGTCTGCAGTCTTAAGTGCTAGGCAGTGCTCACTTTTCTAAGTGCAGGCAGTCAGATGAAATTGTGCTGAAATATTTTCTGCTTCTTGTTTGGCCCCTGTCCTTGAATCAGACTGGTTGTTTTAAAATCAGACTGCACATTGTTGTTCCTATATCAATGCTCGAACAGAGAAACAGAAGTCAGAAAATATGCCTATTGCATGCCTCAGCAATTGTAAACCTGAGAGTACACTATGGTAGATTTATGATCTTAAGATTTCTTTTCTGTGTATGGGCAGAAACTGATGATATGTATATCTGTTGTATTCAGTTAGATCAACTGTATTTAAAGTTTAGTTTTTGAAGACGTTTCGCTAGTCATCCAACTGGCTTTCTCAATTTGGATGACTAGTGAAACGTCTTCAAGAACTAATCTTTAAGTCCAGTTGATCTAACTTAAAGGGCATGTCCACCCCCAAAACTAAAAGTTAACCCACTACTGGCCCCACTGTGTAGTGCATAAAAATCCTTACCTTACATCCCAGCTCCAAATGGCTGCCTTGCTATGTCCCCCCAAAGTCCCAAAAACTGTCCACCAGGAGCCTAGCAGAGTCCATATAGGACTCTGCCTCCTGTCTCTCCTCCGGGAGAATTTGCACATGCCCAGTGCAGCCCTCCCCCCCCCCCCCCTCCCTCTCCCACCCATTTTGGCCTCCCTCCCCCTAGTGTAATTCCCCTTTGGGGTACTGTAGGTCTCCCTCCCCCAGCCCCAAATGCCATATCATTATGTCAAGAAACTCTCCCGATCTTACCTTCCCTCTCTCCTCCGGCGTTCTGAACTGCCTACAGCCACATCCGTGATTGGCTGCGGGGTAGTAACACTTCTGTCTGCCTCTAACTCAAAGCTAGCATGCAAAAAAACACTCCTCCACCCACCTTTGATCAGCTGTATTATGTAGGCTGTATCCTAGCTTTAGGGCATTTCGAGTTTGTTTGACTGGCAGAGGAGGAGGAGAGAGGTTATAAGGATGGGTACACATGTGCTACACAGAGCGTTCGCTGCGAGCTTGACTGGGACAAATGACTGTTGGTCACGTCAATAGTGGCTGCCGCCACTGGGAAACGCACGATCAGCCATAATTTACCAATGGACCCGATCACTCATTCATCTGATGCGGACGAACGTGCAAGCAAGCCTGATCGTGGCCGGCCGGCCGCCAAGGGCACTTCTAGGGTTTCTGCTGCCTGAGCCAATCCTCCGGGAGAATTTGCACATGCCCAGTGCAGCCCCCCCCCCCTCCCTCTCCCACCCATTTTGGCCTCCCTCCCCCTAGTGTAATTCCCCTTTGGGGTACTGTAGGTCTCCCTCCCCCAGCCCCAAATGCCATATCATTATGTCAAGAAACTCTCCCGATCTTACCTTCCCTCTCTCCTCCGGCGTTCTGAACTGCCGACAGCCACATCCGTGATTGGCTGCTGGGTAGTAACACTTCTGTCTGCCTCTAACTCAAAGCTAGCATGCAAAAAAACACTCCTCCACCCACCTTTGATCAGCTGGATTATGTAGGCTGTATCCTAGCTTTAGGGCATTTCGAGTTTGTTTGACTGGCAGAGGAGGAGGAGAGAGGTTATAAGGCTGGGTACACATGGGCTACACAGAGCGTTCGCTGCGAGCTTGACTGGGACAAATGACTGTTGGTCACGTCAATAGTGGCTGCCGCCACTGGGAAACGCACGATCAGCCATAATTTACCAATGGACCCGATCACTCATTCATCTGATGCGGACGAACGTGCAAGCAAGCCTGATCGTGGCCGGCCGGCCGCCAAGGGCACTTCTAGGGTTTCTGCTGCCTGAGCCAATCTTTTGAATGCCGTCCTTGATTATTTCCAGGTATGCTGCGAAGCTGCTGTTTTAAAGTGGTGACTCTTTCAGCAGGGCCCTAACTAACACAACTAGTCTAACCTTTCCCTAACAAACTAACTAAAGCTAACCTAAATAAATAAAATTATTTTAACAATCAAGATATTTTTCATAAGTAAAGTAAAGTATAACTAAGGAAAATTCCTTTTTTTTCTTGACCGGTCAAGGGAAAAAAACATTTTTTTCCACCACAGCCTGTCTGCAGCCTTTCTTCTTCAGTGCAGGGGTACTGCCTGAGACAAATGTCTCACTCAGCTTAATGGTAGAAGTGGCCCTGCCGGCCGCCCCACACCATTGGATATTTCTGTCCGACCGACCGATCCACGGCATTAACGGTCGGTCGGCTGGAAATATCTGCTGGTGTGTACCCAGCCTAACAGACATTCCCACCAGCCAATGACAAGTGGTATGTTAACCACGGCACTGGGCAAGCTAGGAGGCGGGCTTTTAGCACTCATCTTTGCTGTGTGATATCTAAGGGAGGGCAGCATAGTTGCTAATGTGAGTAAGCGATTTCAACTGCTGGAAGTGTGGACCTGTAATGGGGGTGATGTTATTTTTTTTGATATTGTTAACCTCAGTCACTTCAATTTTAATTACCCTGTCATAGATTGGAGTAAGGGGGCTGCCAGCACCTCAAAAGGTATCAAGTTCTTAAATCTTTTTTATGAGCATTGTCTTTCACAGATGGTAGAAGTTCCTACTAGACAGGATGTGTTGTTGGATCTGGTGATACCTAATAACTCTGTTCACTGGGTTAACAAAAACTTTTAACTTTAGGAAAGCTAATTTTATGTTGTTAAAGGAATCACTCCTGCTCATAGACTGGGGGGATTTGTTCCTAGGTAAAGATTTTGAGCAGAAGTGAACCGCTTTTAAAGGGATATAAAACTATTACATTTCTAAATTTATACCTTTAGGTAACAAGTGACAAAAAATTAGGTCTACTCCTGCCTGGCTTAAGGCTTTTAAAATTTTGAAATTGGAGTGAAATGAACAGGCTTACAGGAATTTTAAAAGCTATAATAAGGAGTGCAAGAAAGCAAATAAAAAATGAAATATGGATAGCAGAACAAAGCAAGTTTAGCCCCAAAATGTTTTTTAAATATATCAATAGTAAAAAGATGAGGAGAATGTGAGACCATTAAATAATGGCGCTGAGATGGTTATAGAGGATGCTGAGAAGGCTAATGTGCTAAACCATTTTTTCCCTCAGTATTCACTGTATTAATATGAAGGGTATAAATGAGGAATATTTACTCTGGCTGACAGAGAACATAATTAGTTAATATCAATAAAGCCCCAGGACCAGATGGAATACATCCTTGGATTTTAAGAGAATGGCAAATGTTTTTTTAAAGCTGTGGATTCCTATTGACCATAACTTCATTTTATAGTATATTTATCCATTAAAAGTGGGCTAAATACGTTTCTAAAACTAAAAAATATTGAGAATTACTCGTATTAATACATATACTGCAGTTTCGGTTGATCCAGGGATACTTTCCGATTGACAATTAGGGTTAAAAATGAGGGGGAAAAGGTTAGACTAGATGTCTCTATTCAACCTCAGTTACTATGATTTAGTTGATTTTAGAACTTTATCATTTATACAAAAGCTGCAGTCTAAGTATATATTTTTTGTTTGCTCTGCTTAATTAGGGTGTCTTTATACCCAACTAAGTGGCAATTTGTTAATAGGCATGTGGCATAAATTACAAGGCAGCTGACAAGTCTTTATATTTGCTTGACATCCAATTATTTTTTGAGCGATCTAAGAAGATGTAATTTGTCATTTACAGAAGTTAGCTATATACCTTAGAAGCTAGCATCAAAACTGCTGTATACTTTGTCAGCTACAAAAATAAGTGAATTGTTCTAAATATAGGAACTTGCATTTTTTTTTAAACTTACATTTTTATTTTTTTCTCATTAATATCATACAGTAATACATAGCATTAAAATTAACATTATAACATTTTAATATATAATGTACAGGTTTACAGGTTTCTACAATGTAGCTAAATTTTGTAACATTCAACCTGGTTGTGATACTTTTCGGTTTCATTAAGCAGAGTATGTATATTGGTTTAAAATAGCACATTTTAATCATTAGTTTTAAATTAGATAGAATCCCCGCTGACCAAGCATCCCCCCGCCAGACATTATTAATTTAAATCATCGAAGATCATACCACATTTCCCAATTTCCGTAGAATCTCTCAAATTTACCTTGTGCGATTGCAAACATTTTCTCATCGTTCATTTTTCTGTTTATGGTCACTTCTTTTATACTAGGAATTTTGCAATGTCTCCAGTTTTTAGCAATAACTAGTTTTGCAATAGTGAAAACATGGTACATTATTGTTTTATAAGAGTTATAAAATTTTTCTAGACCTATATTTAGTAAGAATAGTCTTGGTTTGAAGGTTATTTTACAGTCCAGAATAGAGTTGATTAGCTTATATTTTTTATGCCAAATTTTTAAATCCATTTTTGGACATTCCTACCAAATGTGCATCAATGTGCCAGTAATGCCACAATTTCTCCAGCACTCTGATGATACCTCATTAAACCAGTTATGAAGAATATTGGAAGTTCTTGTTAATCTCCCAATGGGATATACAGTACACAGTTTAAAGGGCATGTCCACCCCCAAATTTAAAATCTAACCCACTACTGGACCCAAAAATCCTTACCTTACACCTCTGCTCCCAATGGTTCTACTGCAGTGTCTGTTCAAAGTTTAAAAAAGTGAGGAGTAAGCGCTGTCAGCAAGTCATCTGGTCCCTGCTGGTTTTTTCGCCCTTAAAGGAGAACTAAACCCAATTTTTTATATTCCAGAATCTGAAAACAACCCCCCTAAAAACACCAATAAGCTATAAAATCCCACTTCAGTAAATTGTACTAAAGTAAATGTAAGCCTGTTAAGAACTGGATGAAGTATCTGTGTGATGAACAGTGTCAGACCACACCTCCTGACCTCAGTCACATGCTTCCTGCTTATCTGTCCTGTAAAAGGATTGGTAGATATTATAATGGGTGTGACCAACTGTAACAAGTTTCTGCCATAGCTAAGGTGAGCATGGGCAGAATAATGGTGTTGACCAAACTGTCTGATACTAGAATGCTGAGAAGTAAAGCACAAACCATATGTTATTTAGGTAAATTTCCCAGCGCCTGTATCAATGAGAGGTAAGACGCAGATTACTGGTTTTATATCAAGGTGTCCTGACCTCTGGTTCAGTTTTGTTCTGTGGCTTTAGTTGCCCTTTAAATGTGTTTGTCCGTTGTTCTTCTGTGATTTCAATATAAATTGACCATTTATTCATGCAATACACTTTATTTCAGAAATGTCAGAAAGGCATAGATCCTTAATGCCATGAAAATTTGATTTGTGAAGGAAAAGGATTTTCTGCAGAAAGCTTAGTATTTGGTAGTTGCAGTACGAATCCTTGTCTCTCAATTTATATTTTTGTTTTAGGGTCATATTTATAAACGAGCAGTAATGTTTCACAGAGGGGCTTGTGAAGGTTCTCATTCATCCAGGTCATGGTATATCTGTTGAATTCAATTAGATCAACTGGACTTGAAGTTTAGTTCTTGAATATTCAAATGGCTTTCTCAATTCAGAATGACTTGTACAAGAATCTGTGGCAATTATGTACCCTGGAAAATCCCAATTAGTATATCACAGCCAAGTGTTAACGGCGTGACTGGATAGTGGCTAAGAGGTGTTATAGGAACGCCCAGAGTAAGGTGTCAAAACAGCATTGTACATGGCAGACAGTTGGTGTCGAACCCCCCCACCTCTATTTAGGCTTGGTTTCTTTATTTTCACATAAATGGCCTCCTTAACACCTCTCTTGAACCAGTCACGTTCCTTTGCCAATATGTTACCATTACAATCTTCAAAGGTATGTCCTTTATCATTAAGATGCAGGTACATGGCTGAGTCCTGACCCGAGGAATTGGCTCTTCTGTGCTGGGCCATACGTTGATGCAGTTGCTGTTTGGTCTTCCCCACATACAAATCAGAGCATTCTTCACTGCACTGCACTGCGTATATGATGTCGCTTTTCTTGTGTTTGGGTATTGGATCTTTTGGATGTACCAATTGCTGCCTCAGTGTGTTGTTCGGTTTAAAGCAGACAGGGATACGGTGTTTTTTGAAAATTCTTCTTAATTTCTCGGAGACCCCTGCTACATATGGGATGACCATGTTCTTTCTCCTGTCTTGCTTTTCCCCTTCACTGTTGGTGTTTGTGTTCTTTTCTTTCCTTCTACTTCTTTTGACAAAGGCCCAGTCTGGATATCCACAAGTTTTAAGGGCTCCTCTGAGATGTTTTATTTCTTTTGCCTTTGCCTCTGTGCTAGTGGGGATGTTCTTAGCTCTGTGTTGCAGGGTTCTGATGACACCCAGCTTGTGATCTAAAGGGTGGTGGGAGTCAAACATCAAATACTGATCTGTGTGTGTTGGTTTTCTGTAAACCTCTACTTCCAGTTTACCATTCTCCTTAGATTCAATCAGCAGTCCAAGAAAGCCAGTTTATTGTTTTGTACCTCTTCCCTAATAAATTTGATGTTTTGGTCTACCGCATTAATGTGTTCTGTGAAAGCTTCTACTTCCTTCTGGTGGATTTTAACCCAGATGTCATCCACATATCCGAACCAGTGGCTGGGTGCTATGCCCTTAAAGGTATTAATCACCTGTCTTTCTACCTCCTCCATGTAAAGGTTGTCCACAATGGGTGAAACTTGAGATCCCATAGCACATCTGTGTTTTTGCTTATAGAACTTTTCCCTATATTTGAAATAGGTGGTATTCAGGCACAAGTCCAGTAAGGAACACACCTGTTCTGGTTTGAGATCAGTTCTGCTGGTAAGAGTGATGTCTTGGCCTAGCCGTTTTCTTACCATGTCAGCAGCCTCCTTGGTGGGTATACAGGTGAAGAGAGATATCACATCATAGGACACCATAGTTTCTTCTGCACCGAGTACTATATCTTCAAATATTTAGATATTTTCACAGAGGGTTTTCGCGACGTTTTCACCAAAATCACCATTAACACGATTTATAAAATGGCGAAAACCGTACGCGAAAAGTTAACACCTCATTAACCTTTCGTGCTTTGCGCATCACTTCTATTTATAAAGCGGCGGTAACTGATGCGCCAAGTTAATCTCGGCCGATTCACTTTGCCACCTTAAAGGTGGTGAAAACGTCCGAGATCGCCAGGTGTCTGGGTGGGGGTGTGTGCCCAACCAGCCATGGGAGTCACGTCCACCTTGCCGTGGGTGGTCACATTCAGTGGCGGGGCATGTGGCATGGGTGTATGCCCACCCCGCCCTTGCCTCCCACGGCGGCAACCACCTGCCGTCACCCCCTTCCCAGCAGCCCCTCCTAGCTCACGGGGAGGGGAAGGGCCCACTGGAGGGGTGGAGGGACCTTCCAGGGGGGCACTGAAAAGTGCCTTTTGGGGCTTAGGGGGTCCTGCAGCTTGTACCGGGACCCCCCTTCCCAGCCCTATCAGGTCCTTTGTGGCACTGACAAGTGCCCTTGAGCCCCTTATAAGGACCATTTGAGGCTTAAGTGGTCCCAGAGCTTGAGCCGGGACCTCCCTCCCAGGCCCTTGTAAGGGCCCTTGCACCACTGATAAGTGCCCTTGTTGGGGGTCCTGCAGCTCAAACCCCCCAGCTCTTAAAAAATCCTATTGGAAGTACCGCTGTGGCTGCTAGGGCTACCTCCGGCGCCGGTGGCCTTGACAAGGCCAATGTTACTGGTGTCTTGATCCAAAGCGACATCTTCGGGCTAGCAACACTAACACCACTGAAGTCGCCGATGCCAGGCAGTCTCACTTCGGCCAACAGTGAGCCAGATGGCACAGCCGGCCTCAGCGGAGTCGATATTGCTAGCCGCTTCTTTATTCTGTCATCTTTTAACCCCTTTATGTTTATAAAGGGGTTAAAGATGCGCCGCGTTGATCTCAGCCATTTCACTTCGCCACCTTCAAGGCGTGTATGCCCACTCCGCCCTAGCCCCTCATGGCCGAGACTACCTGCCGCCGCCCCCTTCCCAGCAGCCTCTCTACACTCGCAGGGAGGGGAAGGGCCCGCTGGGGGGGTAGAGGGAGCCTCCAGTGGGGGAATTGAGAAGTGCCTTTTGGGGCTTAGGGGGTCCCGCAGCTCATGCCGGTGGCCTTGATGAAGCCGATGTTACCGGCGTCTTGATCCGACATGACGTCTTTGGACTAGTGACACCAACACCAGTTGCCAATGCCAGGCAGGCTCACTGCGGCCGACACTGTGAGCCTGATGCCACAGCCGGCCTCAGAGGAGTCGATGTTGCTTCTTTCTTTTGTCATCTACTGTGATGACTTCTGAGCTCCACAGAGGTTTGCAGCTCTTTATATAGGTTTGCAGAAAACCCTTATCCGTTTCTGATTGGTAAATTCAATATTTGGTTTACATGGTTTACATAATCCAATCAGATTTTCCGAAATATGGTTCGAGCTGCGGGACCTCCAAAAAGGACACTTATCAGTGCCGCAAGTGCCCTTACAAGGGCTGGGGATTGGGGTCCTGGCTTGAGCTGCAGGACCCCTTAAGCCCCAAATTGCCCTTCTCAGGGCTGTAAGGGCACTTGTCAGTGCCTCAAGGCCCTGATAGGGCCGGGGGAAGAGGGGTCCCGGTATGAGCTGCAGGATCCCTTAAGTCCCAAACGGCCCATATAAGGGCCTCAGGGGCACTTGTCAATGCTGCATAGGCCCTGATAGGGCCAGTCCCCGTACGTGCTGCGGGATCCCCTAAGCCCAAAAGGCACTTTTCAGTGCCCCCGCTGGAGGGTCCCTCCACCACTGTTGGGAAGGGGGCGGCGGCAGGTGGTCACTGCCGTTGGTGCACGCCCACGTCGTACCCCTTCCCAGCAGCCCATTCCATCCCCCTGCTCCGTATCGCTGTGAAGAGATTTCAACTCCCTTTGCGGCGATATAATACTTAGCGCATTGCGCTAAGTGCAGTATTGCCACAAAGAGACCTCAAATCACTGCCGCACATCACAGCGGTGATACTTTTTGCGGTGATCTATAGATAAGACGAAAGTGGTATTTTCGCCACGGCAATGTGTGGTGGTAATTTTAGGGCATTATTTCCGGCCCTTTATAGATATGCCCCTTAGAGTATGAAACAGTATCAATGAACCATTTTCCATAAGATCAGCGATATGTGAAAGACATGTCAAAGCCCAATGAGAAATGTCGTTGGTAGTCAAAATAGATTTATACTCAGAGAGCAATATATGTTTTGTTTAAGAGGCTTGTTTTTGTTCATGTTCAATTCTATGTTCAGCCATGTTTTTTTGTGCATTTTCATTATTTCAGGTTTTTAATTGATCCATGATTGCTGCGTGATAATAATCCTTTAAAATTGGAAAAATTTATGCCACCAGCTTTTTTAATTTTGGACATGGTGTATTAATTCTGTTTTTTCCTCCGTTCCTCATGAATGTGTTAATAATTTTTTTATATGTTTTGAAAGTAATAATCTGGTATCACAATAGGTAGGGTTCTAAATTTATATAATAAATATGGCGAAATCAACATCTTAACTATCGAGCATGTGTTTAGCCAAGATAAGTATTTGGATGTCCATTCTTCTTCAAGAGGTACATTATTTTTTCTGAATAAATCACTTATTGGAGAGGTTAATTGCATCCCTAAGTAGGTTATTTCTTTATCTTCTCATATGTATTTATATCTGTTGAATTCAATTAGATCATCTGGACTTGAAGTTTAGTTCTTGAAGACGTTTCGCTAGTCATCCGACTGGCTTTCTCAATTCAGAATTACTTGTACAAAAATCTGTGGCAAAATCCCAATTAGCATATCACAGCCAAGTGTTAAGGGTGTGATTGATAGTGGCTAAGAGGTGTTATAGGAATGCCCACCTCTTAGACACTATCCAATCATGCCCTTAAAACTTGGCTGGGGCATCTATTGTGGGAAAATGAACTTTTTTTTCTTTCTTTCCATGTGTTCTAGAATTCCCCACAACCCCCAGAGTGTATTCACTTTTTTCTGATTCCCTCTCTGTCCTGAGATACACCAGTTAAAAGAATAGTGATTGCATTCCTCTACTCCTACTTGGACTGTCAATCAAATCCCTGTGACGTGACCCCCCCTCCCTGCTCTGTAATAAACATAGAGATAAGAGCATTAGCAGGGGGAGAGAGGTAGCTTTCATGGTAGATATAAGGCTGTACTTGGACCCCCCTTATTAATAGCTTTCACTGATTGATGATGGATCACAAAGAGAGAGATCGTAAACTGTACTGTTCTCCTTCTTCTTCCATGTCTCCAGGACATGCTTGCTTTCTACTGGCCACTTTGCGTGGGTGTGTTTTTCAGGATGTTGAACTTTTAACTCCTACTGCACATGATAAGCTTGTCGGTTAGCCGGAGTTGAGACCTGGAGGAGGTAACAGAGGGGAGGGGGAAGGGAGGAGTGCTGCACACATATCTGACACCATGGTTAAACAAAGTCACTGACAAAGATAGGATTAAGGCAGCACAGAGTACATGAATTTAACTTTGCAAAGGGGCAATGTGTTTTTTTCACTATAGATGTCCTTTAAGCATTTTCTGAGGGAAGCCATTTAAATATTTTCAGTAAGTAAGGTGCTATTATATTCATTTATGTTTTATACATTAATATTGATTTATAAAGCCGTCTATTCCAAGTGCTTTGTTTTTTGGTATATTATGAATTGTTTTTTTGATTTCAGATAATTATATCGGTTTGTTAATTCATTTTAATTGTGCTTATGTTAGGGATGGTAAATTAATATTACTCAGGAAGTCTCTAATATTTTTGTTGGTAGGGTTTTTGGTATCAGCATCTTCTTTTAGATTATAAAGAGAACGATAGCATGTTGCATATTGATTTGATATCTCTTTAGGATTGTATGTTTCGCTTGGTATTTTGGAGTTAGCTATTTTGTGGTTGAAATTGTTAGCTAGGATTTTACTAGCTTTAAGCCCTTTTGTGTAATAATTGGCATTAAGTCTTCTCATGTGTCTATCAAATGTATACATGTAGGTAGTGTAATTTTTCTTTGACTGCCTTAAGTTTGTATCAGTAGGGGATGATTGATAGGTTTCTTTCAATTTTCTGATTTGTTCTACTCTTTTTACTCTTTTTTCTTATTTATTCTTTTTTTTTTTTTTTTTGGTTAGCTGCTATTTTGAAGATTTCTCACCTTATAGCTGCTTTGTGAGCATTCCAAATGGTAAACTGGTTATCCTGATGATTGTCATCAAGTTAAAAATATTCTAAGATTGTGTTTTTAATCAATTATTGTGTTTCTGGGGTGGTTATTAAGTAGGGGGTTAGTTTTCATGTTGTTGAGAATTTTGAGTTGCAGTCTTTTTCTCATCCATGCTATGATGGGAGCATGATCAGAAATTGATCTATTTAGAACTTTAGAATTAATAAAATTTTGTTGGAGACATTTGCCTTTGAGAAAGGTGTCTAGTCTAGAATACATATTATGGGGGAGATACAATATGGCCCTTTTCCGTCTAAAACCCACGTTAACCCGAAAAAAATTAGGGTTAACATGGGTTTTAGACGGAATTTAGAGCACAGCGCCATTTCCAAATGTTTTTGGAAATAGCGCCTTGCTACAGATGTAAAACCCCTACCATTAAGGTTTGCGCTACATAGTAGCACGACACTTAACGGCACTGGGTAGGAGGCGTGAAACCCACGCTCTTACCTTAGCCCGATCCCATGATGCAATCTTGTTTATGTCAGTTATTGTATCGCGGGATCGGACTTTGAATCTCCCCGTATGTGTTTTGGAAAAGTAGGTATAATCTTTGTCTAAGGGATGTAGTACTCTCCATGCATCATATGTCTTCTTTAACTAGTATGTTTCTAAGGTTTTGGTTACGGTTCATGGTTTTTTTTTTTGGGTTGATTCAGTTGCTCAGTAGAGATCTGAGCATCTTTGCCCCATCCAACAGCCAATCAGTAGAAATTACTGTTAGAAACATTCTAAGGATATGGTGCATCCTGGGAAGAAGGACCATTAGAACCTGAAATGTCAGCTCACTTATGTCAACAGCAGGGAACAGCAAAGGGTATGAAATCAACAGATTTTTCAAAATGGGAGAGAATATGTAGAATAACTAAGAAGGCATTACACAAACTAACAATTTAACAAATATTGATCATTTCCACTGAACTGTCCCTTTAATAAAACTGAAACAAATTTTATAAGAGTCATATGTATATACATATTTACATAATAGAGGATAGAAGATCCTCTTTTTAATTAAGGGGAAGGACATTTTTGCATAGTTTTAATTGCCACAGGTATTGTTAACCTTGAATATAAATGGTTCTTTTGTAAGTTAGTTTCCCAATAGGTTCTCTTTAGCTCATTTAGGTAATTTTCAATTTTTCTTCCTATTTGTTATTATTCTGCTATTATTTGATAACAAACATATATGCATACAAATAAATACACTGGCAGAACCTCTATCAAAGATCTTATTTCATAACACAGTATTCATTACATGTATATTCAGCTGCATAGCACCTATTTTAAGTTTTCTAATGTATATTAAGTTTTGTATAGAAAGAAAGAAAAAATATTAAACACTCTATCTGTTATTACTTCATAACACGATATTCATTTCAGGTACATTAAAGGGCATGTCCACCCCCAAAACTAATATTTAACCCCATACCTGCCCCACTGTGTAGTTCATATCTCTGCTCCAAATGGTTCTCCTGCAGTGCCTTTTCAAAGTCCAGGAAAGTGAAGAGTAGAAGCTGTCAGTGAGTCATCTGGTCCCTGCGGCTTCCCTAACCTCAACAAGGACTGAGCCCTTCCCCCCTCCTTCCCACCATCTGGATCCATCCTTTGCAGCCGTGGCACCTAGCATGAAATCCCTTAAACATAAGGTAGGTACCCACTGCCCAACCCCAACTAAAATATTTCCTGAATTTTTTTTCTTTAGATCGATACTTACAGCCCCTTCTCTCCCATGGTGTCTCTATTGAAAGCAGCCACATCTGTGATTGGCAGCTGGTCCCAACCCTGTTTGCGACTTCCTCCAAACAGGGAGCTGGGTGGGGATGCCGTGTAAGGGCTGTAAGTAGCTATATAAAAATTGTTTTGAAAAAATATATATTGGTGGTTAGGGATTGCCAGGGGGTGCCTACCTTCTGCTAAAAGTTAATTTTCAGGGTGAACATGCCATTTAAACCAAAAAGCATAGGTCCACCAGACCATGAGAGTCATGGGCAGCCGAATCGAGCACACACCGCGGATGCTTCCGGTCTGATGTGTGCAACGTAACGTCACTTACATGCATTATGCAGTCACGTAGTCGCACATCATACTGTAAGGCCGGCTGGTGTGGAGCGTGTGGCTGTGCATATGCAGCGTTTTGATCTCACTCTGAGCAGTGTGACAGTATGACTATGAATTCATGGTAGGGGGGTGGTACCTGCTTCCTGGGTCTGGACTTAACTTAAATCTTAAAGTAAATTTTGGGCACTTTAACTCTGTACTAGTCATTGTGGGCATACTTCTTTTACCAGTCACTGTGGGCAAGCTTTGTGTACCAGTTGCTGTGGGCAAGCTTTATGTACTAGTCACCATGGGCAAGCTTTATGTTCCATTCACTGTGGGCAAGCTTTTTGTTCCAGTCTCTGTGGGCAAGATTAATATACCAGTCACTGTGGGAAAGCTTTTTGTACTAGTCACTGTGTGCAAGATTTGTATACCAGTAACTGTGGAGAAAATCTATTTACCAGTCACTGTAGTCAAACATTATGTACCAGTCACTGTGGGCAAGTTTGGATCAAATGTTAGGTAGGGTTAAAAAGGAGAGTGAAAAGGTTGGACTTGATGGATGTCTTTATTCAACCTAATGTTACTATGTACCAGCCAATGTTGGCAAGCTTTATGTACCAGTCACTGTGGGAAAGATTTGTATACCAGTCACTGTGGGCAAGCTTTAGTTACCAGTCACTATGGGGCAAACTTTATCTACCTGGGCATGAGGGCATATATTTACCAATCGGTGTGTGCTGGACATGAGGACATTTTGTATTTACCAGTCTGTGAGGGCTGGCCATGGAGGTATATTATATTTATTAGTCTGTGTGGGCTGGGCATGGGGGCTGCTTATTTTTACCAGCCTGTGTTTTGGGAACTTTTATTTAGCAGTCTGTGTTGTGGGTATTTCTATTTTTCAGTTCACCAGCCAGTGTTAAATCAGCCCTCTAGTTCACCATCCTGTGTAAAGTAAGCCCTCCAGTTCACCACTCAGCAATACCGTGGGTTAGTTAGTTTATGATCGCAGTCATAAATGTACGATCGTGATCGTACATTTACGACTGAACGTTCATTAATTAACGAATGTTCGATCATGGAATACCGCGTGGTCGTAAACAACCGCAATGGTATTCTATGGTGATCGTAGATTTACGATCGGTATCGTAAATTTAAGTTCGGTATCATAAATTTACGATTGTTAAACCGTTCGTTAATCTCCTATCGGTTTAACGATCGTAAATTTACGATAGCGATTGTTAAAGTCGCGGTATTGCTAAAAAGCAATACCGCAGCTTTATAAATATGGCCTTTATCTCCATAAACCATGCCCACCTCCACAAGCCAAACCAAATTTTAAACACTGCAGGAAAATGCAGGGGCGACTATTTGTTTCAGGTGATGAAAGGGTCTAGGAATACCCCTGATTAGTCCAGTTTAAGATACCCAGAATGAATATTGTGTTATGAAGCAGGTTAGGACTGGGGCCTTTTGGCCTGTTGGGCAAATACAACCAAGTGGCCTTTTTATGGTAGATTGCTAGAACACTCGCAAACATTTTGGCCACACCTGTTTTGCTAAGATACATACCTGAGGAAGGGACCTTGAGTCTTGAAACATTGTATGTTTTGTTTTTTGCACTAATAAACAAATTCATCACCTGAAGTAGTGTGCTCCTCTACTCTAAACCTTGCTTGGATTGTGTAGCCCTGGAAGTAGGGGGCTGAGAGGATCTGCACCTACAAATTTGTCTGGCTAATCAGCCAACAACAGTGTACCGAAGTACATCTGGAAATTTGTTACTACTTTGCTAAGACCACGCACATTTTACATTGTTGTCTGCAAAACTTTCAAGTGTATGGTACAGTATGGTTACGATAACAGTTACAGAATAATAAACTGGAGGGCTGACTTAAAGGGTATCTCCACCCCCAAATCCACATAATCATACAATGTAGGGGACACCCAACCTTAAATGACTGATATTAACCAGTCTATGGTGGGCATCTTATATTGTCCAGTCTGTGTAGGCATCTGATATTTATCAGTTTGTGTTGGGCACCTTATATTAACCTGTGATGGGAATCTGATATTGATTAGTGTGTGGTGGGCATCTGATATTGACAAGTCTGTGTGAGCATCTGATATTAACCAGTCTGTGGTGGGCATCTGATATTTACCAGTTTTAAAATTTTCAATCTTGCATTTAAGGTTGGGTGTCCCCTACATTGTATGATTTTGTGGATTTGGGGGAGGGGGTGGAGATACCCTTTAAGTTTGCTCTCCAGTTTATTAGTTTGTAACTGGTTTCGTAACCATACCATACACTGAAAGTTTTGCAGACAGCAATGTAAAATGTGCGTGGTCTTAGCAAAGTGGGCTTGACCAAAATGTTTGCGAGCATTCAAGCAATCTACCGTAAAAAGGCCACTTGGTTGTATTTGCCTAACAGGTCAAAGGCCCCAATCCCCACCTGCTTCATAACACAATATTCATTCTGGATATCTGGAAAGCATAGGTCCATCTGACCATGAGGGGCCCCTATTACAAGGTCTCAAAATTAGATATTGTACAATGCAAACATGTGTTATTGTTTCTTATCAGTATGTTCAGAAGAAAAAGGAATACAAAAATCATTCTATCAGTTATTACTTTATAACACAATATTAATTCCAGGTACATTAACCTGTAGTGCATAGGTCCATCGGACTGTGAAAGACACATATTCCAAGGTCTCACAATAAAATATTGTATAATGCAAACATATGTTATTTCTTCTTATCAGCATGTTCAGAAGGGAGAGGGGGAAAAAAATTGAGCATTCTATCAGTTATTACTTCATAACACGGTATTCATTCCAGGTACATTAAACGGTAGAGCATAGGTCCATCGGAGACCATGAAAGACAGAAATTCCCAGTTCTCAAGATTAGGTATTATATAATGCAAACATGTGTTAATGCTTCTTATTAGTATGTTAAGGAGGGAAAAAAGCACATGTGTTATTATTTCATAACTTACCATGTATCTTTATCTATGTTATTTCTTCATATCATATTGTGCTGGTTTCTTTGAATCGTAGGGTCTTATGTTCTGAGTTTTCCTTCATATATGCTGGTATTTGGTTCTCAAATAATATATGTATATATATATTTAAAGGTTTACTTAGCTTTGTTTCAACAACAAAGACTTGTCTTTGTAACATGTATAAACTGAGGACTGTTGGCCTTGAAGAAAACATTTGTTCATGATGGTAGAGAACTGGTTATTGGACCGCAAACAGAGAGTGGTGGTTATGGAGCACATCTATGTGGGGCTAAAGTTTAAGCGAGTTCCTCAGGGTTCTGTACTGGGGCCGCTTCTGTTAATCTGTTTATAAATGACTTAGAAGGGGGCATTGAGAGCAAGGTCTCTGTGTTTGCTGATGACACTAAATTATGCAGAGCTTTTGAAACTTCCAATGATGTGCAAGTGCTGCAAGCAGACCTAGATAGATTATCAAAATGGGCAGCAGAATGGCAGATGAGATTCAATGTTGATAAATGTAAGGTGTGCATTTGGGATTTTAATAATCCCTGTGCCACCTACACCATAATAACTCTGTGTTAAGTGCATCTGAATGGAAAAAGATTTGGGGGTTCTGGTAGTAAAAAGACTTAGCTGTAGCAAACAATGCCAGGTAGCAACAGCTAGAGCTAGCAAGATATTGTCTTGTTAAAAGAGGGGAATGGAATCAAGAGAGAAAAATTTATTCTCCCTCTTTACAAGGCCCTGGTAAGGCCACATTTGGAATATGCGGTGTGCAGGTTTGGAATCCCATATACAAAAGGTACATCTTGGAAATTGAGGAGTTCAGAGAAGGGCAACTAAATTAATAAGGGGAATGGAGGGGCTGAATATGCAGGCAGATTAGACAAGTTAGGGCTGTTTACATTGGAGAAGCGGCGGTTGCGTGGGGACATGATAACCTTATACAAATATATTAATGGCCCATACAGTGAACTCTCTGGTGCATTGTTCACTAATAGGTCATTCAGAGGACTGTGGACATCCTTTAAGGTTGTGAAGAAAAAGAAGTTTCATTTCAAGTTAGGAGAGGTTTCTTTACAGTGAGAACGGTGACTGAGAGTGGAAACTGTGAACGTCTTCCAGCAGAGGTGGTAATGGCAAGTTCATTGAATAACTTTAAAAAAGGCCTGGATAAGTTTCTAAACTAAAAAATATTGAGAATTACTGGTATTAATGCATATAGATCTGGTTGATCCAGGGATACTTTCCGATTGCCGTTTGGAGTCAGGAAGGAATTTTTTTCCCCCCTTTTTTAGCTGGGGTTTTTTTGCCTTCCTCTGGATCAACTGTTAGGTAGGGTTAAAAAAAAAATAAATAAAAAAAAAAAAAAAAAAGTGAATAGGTTGGACTTGATGGACGAATGTCTTTATTCAACCTTAATTACTATGTTACTATGTTACTATGTTACTATGTCTTCCATAGTTTCCACAGTCCATCATAGACATATGATCCACAAACCTCTGCTATTACTTCATAGCACCGAAATATGTTAGATTTTTATATATTGTTCCAGTATTGATAATAGATGTAAAACTCTCTTCTCTCCCTCCCCCTCAGTGGCAGAAAAATATACAGAGTGTTGTAGTTTAAAAAGTAAAATTCTCTTAGACCTTCCCTTATCCCTTTCCTTCCCTCTTTATTTTTTCTTTCCATCATCAGTACAATTTAATCCGTTGCAATTGATTTTATTCCTTATCATTATGGTGTGGACCACTCTGGCATAATCTTTCTTGGTGATTTCTTGATGGTAGAAATGTTATGTTTCTTGAAAGATTCACTGTTCCATATTCCCCATTTTTTCAGTAATCCTTTGAGTGCTGTGAATCTACATATTTATAGGGTATCTCCAGTCATGAATACTCAATTATTTTTTAAATTTCTTTTAAATGAAAGTACTCCACCCCCCAACCCTTTCCCTCTACTTTCCCCCCCAAAAGTCTCAGTTTGCAGCAACCTAGGAAAGTTGTGCTAGTTCCTGGTGGCATGTCTGTTCCTGTGCTGAGTATGTTATCAGTCACATGCATTAGCATGAAAGCCAGCCCACCCACTTGACTTCTGTTGTAAAAAAAAACAAACTTTCCTCCTTGCCTCTGCACGATCGAGTTCAGGGTAGGAAAAGTAAAAGCAGGTGCCACGCTTTTCTTAAGGTTCGTACACACATGTGAACGCGGATCCCAACCCGTGACGCACGATGTGTAGTCCCGTGTATGGGCACTTTATCGGCTGAATTGCCCACTTTGGCCGATAAAGGGCCCATACAAAGGCCGATTATCGTCCGAAACGAACGTTCGTACACAACATCGCAGGTCGGAATCCGTGATCGCATGTGTGTACGAACCTTAAGATGCAAGGGGGTTGGGAGTGTATATCAGTGAGAACCACTTTCATGCGTTCCTGAGCGCGGGCACATCACTAGTTGCCATGGGAACGCTTATGCTCCCATTGGCTTTCGGAGCCCGACTGAGCACCAGCGAATCAAGCGTGCACGTCGGCTAGTGCACTCGCGAGAGGGCATACATAATGGGTGGGGCTATGTCCTGCACAGCATTCCAGATTACAAAGGCAAATGACTTGCACAGGAGAGAAGCATGGAGGCTGATATTACAGGTACATGGAACTCTTACTATGAGTTCCATGTACTTACTTTGGAGCAGTGTTTGCGGGGCTAAAGCTAGGTACTGTGTGTCCCTAGCTTTCCAGAACGAGTGCATGGCCGCTGAACTTCGGGTCAGCCATGCTTCCGTTTGGGAAAGAGGGAAAATTTCCCTCTGCCCCGGCCGTGGAAAACGCACAGTCCCGAAGATCCTGTCTGTCATTTTTCAAAAATATGTCTTGTGTGTACCCAGCTAGGAAGCATATTTTCTGGTATTTTAAGAGTAATTTTTTTGCTTTTCTCATGGCTATTCCCAGTTTATCTTTAATTTGGAAAACGTGGATTCTTGGTATTATCAGGGAAATGTAATAAAAGTTCTTATCGTTAAAAATCGTGCTAATTTTGCCCCAACCAATCAGATATTATGTACTATTTGAAAATTAGCACCATTTTTAACGATAAGAACTTTTATTGAATTACCCTGTATGTCTCTTGATGAATTGGTGGAGCTGATATAGCTTTTGGCAATCTGTGAATTCGGTCAATGCCCAAACCTAATTCTGTTGCTCCTGGACGTATGAGTTTGAAAAGATCATTCATATATTTCAGAAGTTGGTTGTTTTTAATTGTTTCTGGGACTCCTCTAATCTTTAAATTATTTTGCCTACTGCAATTTTCAAGGTCGGCTTACTTGTTTGTATGAAACAGAAAATTCCAATATTATGGAAATATAACTCCATAGACATATGGAAAGATGTCTTTTTTAAGGTCTTGTAGCAGAGCAGAAACATCATTAATAAAGGCTTTGTGCTGGGAGGAAAACATGTCCTTTAGCACTTGGTAATTGGTGCATCCAGTTCTGATATATTTTGAGAGTATTTCTAGTTATAACTCGTACCTTGTGCAACTGCTCCTGATGTAGTTTTATGTGCTGGGCTGGATTCATCCATATCTGATGAAGAACATATAACAGCCTCATGTCTGTTGTGTTCCATTGAGAGCTTTCTGTGCCTTGTATTTCTTCTTCCAGGTGATGTGATATTTAGAATTGTTTTTTTTGGTAGGTATTATCCAATACTGTGTTGCATCTATCCAATCCAGATTTTACTTGGTGGCCGGCGCCATCTTGGATTTCTATTGGCACCGATCCTTTGTGTCTTTGGTGGGTTTTTTAAAATGGTGTAAATCATAAGGTAGGCACGAATTGGCAAGTTTGAAGCTGGGAGCTCACATTCAGTAAATGCTGCTCCTTCACTTGCAAACCAAGCTCCAGGAACTTGCATTTTACTAGGTGAAACCATTAAATAGTTTTAATTAACAATTTTTTTTCGTTCAGTATTTTTTATTATAGCATATAAAGTATTTATAGGCAAAAAAGTTACATTTACATTTCTGTAAATAAAAAAAAATTTGAGGCAGCTATAAAATATTAGCTTCAAAATATTTCCTAAAGGTATAGTTTACTATCTTAACTTATTGTAAAAATGTGGTAATAAAGTGAGGTGGGAAAGAGAGGTGGGAATAAGGAATGTTAGGCCCTGTACCAAAAGGGGGGTGGAGCCACAAACATACAGTTTTCCTTAAAATCTCTTGCCGATTGAACTAACATTCATGACAGGTGGACTTGCCCTTTAAACACCTTTCCTGAAGGATTATCGGGGAGATTCAATATAGGCGGCCGCGTTTCTTACCTTAGCACGATCCCGCGATACAATACCTGACGTAAACAAGATTACGTCATGTATTACATTGCGGGATCGGGCTAAGGTAAGAGTGTGGGTGTAGGTAAGAGTGTGGGTTTAGCGGCTCCTACACACTAGCGTTAAGTTTTGCGCTACCAAGTAGCGCAAAACCTAACGCTTCGGGTTTTGGATCAATAGCAAGGCGCTATTTCCAAAAACATTTGGAAATGGTGCTGTGCTCTAAAATCCATCTAAAACCCATGTTAACCCGAAATTTCTTCGGTTAACGTGGGTTTTAGACGGAAAAGCTCTGTATTGAATCTCCCCCTATTATTTTAGTATACAGTTTCCTCAAAATGAAAAATCTTTAAACTGCATTTGGGTCTGTGTTTGCTTGACATTATCAGCAGAACAATTTCCTCCATACCTTCATCAACTTTTTTTGGGCATGTGATTGCATGTGATCTACAAGCAATTTGTTATTGTAAATTGAACTGACTGTCATGAAAGGTTTGGAGTATATTTCCTCGTACTTATATCTCTATAATAAATTATATAATATATAATTTAATGTAGCTTAGTACCAAATAAGCTATTGCCGGTGTTGACCTACCCCACTGATGTTGTGAGTAATCCCTTCATTTTGAATGTAATAGCGTCCTTAATCTTTAGATTTTTACGTCTCAAAGCAAAAATTCATTTTCTGAACTGCCCACATCTCCTAAAAGTAACATACAGTTAACAAAGATTCCACAGCACTTTTTGTTTACAAAGAGGTGTCTGTATTATTATTGTTGTGGAATTATATAGCACCAACTGCCTTAGCGCTTTACAATTACATGTATACATTCACATCAGGCCCTGCCCAGAAGAGCTTACAATCTAAGCACATTTATTTAACACATAAAACCTATCAGTATGTCTTTAGTGGGGGAAACCCAGAGTGCCTGGAGGAAACCCACGCAAGCAAGTGGAGAACATACAAACTTCATGCAGATGTGCCCAAGGGTGGACTCAAACTCAGGTCTTCAGCGCTGCAAGGCATCAGTGCTAACCACCGAGCTACCGTGCTGATTATTTACATCTCCAAAATAAAAACTTTTTTTAAATACAGAACATAACCATATAAGTTTTTTTCTTTAGCACTAAAATGCTTTCACAAATGTAAGAATTTTTCAAATGATCTCAATAAACACTCCTGTATGTACCTTTATTTCCAGATATTCTCAATTACACACTAGAGAGCCTGACTGGAATGAAGTGAAAAGGTTAGAAGAGCTTCACTGCTCTCCAGTCACCACCAATACTCCTAATATTAAATTGTAAAGGTAGCCATGTGCCTGGCTACCTGGTTTAATTTCTTTGCTGTATCATCAGAACTTGTAAGTAATACTTTAACTATTTGACTTATTTCTGCAGTTTAAGGTGCTAAATGAATGAAAAAAAAGAGATTTCTTCTATTCACCCCACATAGCCATTAGAGGGCACTTATACAATTTTGAGATTTCTTTTGGCATATCATACATACACCATAAAACACATTTTTTGGCATCAAAGGTTTTCACTCTGTATCATTGGTCACTTCTCAGTTAACTAAGGGCAGAGATACCCTTTACAATTGAATGTGCACCACAGCTTTTCTACAGAAACAAAACTATTTAATAAAATCATATTAACTACAATAAACATCACCACAACATCCAAAAAAAAAATTGCCCCCAAAAATGAAATGGTCCACCAGTACTAGGTTTTCTCTAGCCATACTGGCCATACTGATGTAGAATTGCCAATATTCAGAGAATGGTGTTTTATTCCCACTGTGCTCCACCTACCCTTTAGTTACTGTAAATAACATTTAGAATCTATCCTTGCAGATAGTGTATATATTTGTTCTTTCATTGCCTCTATAGCATCACTATGATTTAAAGGGACACTAAACTGAAAAGAATTGCTTGCCTTTATCCTTTTCTGTATTTTTTGTGGTGTCAGGAACTTGATTTCTTTTTGCTCTCAGTTCTCCCTGTCACTAGATTTCCTCATGTCCTGTTAAGCTCACTCCTAGTTAGTATGCATGTCTCCTCTCTATGTAGCCACCCCCTCCCAAAACTCAGGCACAGCTTGAGAGTTGAGCTTGTGCAGTGGAGATGATCTCTGCCCCACTACGGCCAATAGCATTCACCCAGTGATTTTGTGTTATAGTGAAAGTAAAACTGTTTTGCTACAGGAAGGTAAGCAGCACTAGGAGCTGTAATAACTGCTGTATAACTCATGTAAGATTTTGTTTGAAGGTGTGTGGGGGGGAGGGGCTTTGTAATTGATTTCTTTAGGTATATCTGTTGTATTCAATTAGATCAACTGGACTTGAGGTTTAGTTCTTGAAGACATTTCGCTAGTCATCCGACTGGCTTTCTCAATTCAGAATGACTTGTACAAGAATCTGTGGCAATTATGTACCCTGGAAAATCCCAATTAGCATATTTCCAGGGTACATAATTGCCACAGATTCTTGTACAAGTCATTCTGAATTGAGAAAGCCAGTCGGATGACTAGCGAAACGTCTTCAAGAACTAAACCTCAAGTCCAGTTGATCTAATTGAATACAACAGATATACCATGACCTGGATGAATGAGAACCTTCATAAGCATATTTCTTTAGGTACAGTGCTACATTGGGACATAAGTAACACAGACAGTGGATAACTGCAGGATTGGGTTTATCTGCACAGAAAGAGCACAGAAAAACAGATAATGCTTATTCCCTTTTCCTGATCTTAATGCTGAATCAATTAGCCATGCAGTGACAGAGAAATAAGCTTTCATTTTATAGAATGGATGGTTTCTACATTTGTGTGGGAGAGGGGCTGAGTGATTGACAGTTCTTTACTGACTAGCTGTGCCCCGCCCTCTTTAAAATGTAAAACTCCCAAAGCTTAAAAAAAAAACCAAAGGATAGGAAGGGCAGAGAAGAAAATAAAAAAAGCAGATTTAAGATTGGTGGTAATTAATCCTAATTACTGTGTTAAAAAAGATTTGCCCCAGTTTACATGTCCTTTAACAAGTTTACTGTCTTGTCTAATGCCTTTGTTGATAAGATGCCTTATTTTTACAGTAGATATTGAAAACAATCTAAATAATTTCCTTAGTGTCCTAATGCTTCCTTATTGTCTTAATACCAATTCATCCAAGTTGAGTCTGTTATAAGAGCTTATACTTAAATGCCATCTGTGGCTGCAGTGTGCTTAATATTCCTACAGTTTTCATGCTATTACTCATCTGCCAAAATCAAAGGTTTTCGGAATTTGTTTTTCCAAACTTCATTAAACTTGCATTTTATCTATATACAAATTAGATATTGATTACAAACATGTCATGGCACTTAAAAAGGCACACAGTATTTTTAGAAGAAGGTTTAAGTTTGTTTTTACTTACAGCTGTCTTCCTCCTCTGAGATGCATTTCAGAACATAACAGGCATAGATGATGCCAGCAAGCTAAAATCAAAGAGACATATGTAAGCTCGACATTTGAAAATCTAAATGGTAGATAATACATGGCATTACTACTAGAATCAATATTTCAAGACTAATTAAGCAAATGATCATTTGTCTTCCACCAAATACTTTGCCAATAAACAGTCATCAAAACAGATATTTTGTCTCAGATCAGTGGGCAAGGCTGACGTCCTAATATAATGGTTAAATAGCAAAGAAACTTGAAGATTTTTCGCTTTGAATTTTTAGAAAAATTATGTTTTATCTGTACAACGGACAGTGGACAATTCAAAGTCTTCTTTCCAAAAAGTTTATATTAAAGAAGAATTAAATATAAATAAGTCTTAATGGATTCTAAACTTTTTTAGCATTTCTGGAGGACGGAAAGGTTTCGGTCCAATTAGCATGTAACATGCATTATTGTTGTAATCAAGTTAACAAAGTATCAGTAATTCTGCAGGTTTCTGTATATTCCTTAATGTTGTAGCCACCCTAATAATGTTGTAGCCATACTAATAGTCGGATCACTACACAGCTGAATAAGAAAAAGAAAGCTCTAAAAAAGGCTAGCCATTGGACTTACTGAGCATGTTCTGTTATTCATTTCAGAATAGATTCTAACAATGAAATTATTTTTAAAGGTTTCATTTTGCATCCGATTTTTGCCACCGTTATCACCAAAATAGAGTTATTGCAATTTTAGAAAGTGGTGGTAATGATGGCAAACACTGTTTCTACTACATATTACCATTTTGAATATAGGCGTACATCACCATACATCACTGTGAAAAACGCTCATTACTTACTGTCAGGTGTCAACACATAGCTATTTCCCATGGTGAGTTTCCCAATGCAAATATGCCAGGGGTGTTGACTACTTTCCTTTTTTTTATTAAACGACCAGTGACTTTCAATTTTAGTTCTTCCAATATTTATTATTTTACAATAGTCGAATGGAGATCTTATTTCAACATGTACAGAATTGTCAGTTGAGTGTTTAACCCCTAATGTTTTAAGATCTTAAAGGAGAACTAAACCCAATTTTTTATACTCCAGAATCTGAAAACAACACCCCTAAAAACACCAATAAGCTATAAAATACCACTTCAGTAAATCGTATTATAGTAAATGTAAGCTTGTTAAGAACTAAGTATCTGTATCTGTGTATATGTGCAGTGTCAGACCACACCTCCTGACCTCAGTCACATGCTTCCTTGCTTTATCTGTCCTGTAAAAGGGGTCTAATGGGTGTGATCAACTGTAACAAGTTTTTGCCATAGCTAAGGACTGAGCATGTGTAGAACATAATGGGTCGTTGACCAAACTGTGTGAATATAGAATGCTGGGAAGGCACAAACCATATGTTATTTAGGTAAATTTCCTAACATATTATTTAGGTAAATTGTTCTGCCTTCTGGTTCAGTGTTGTTCTGTGGCTTTAGTTGTCCTTTAAGACCACCCTGCTATGTTACCCAATTATCAGTTACAGCCCTGGACTGGTATTGGTAGAAGTTCTGTTAACATCTCTCTATTTTGCTGCATTGATATACTAAACACAAAAATTTTTGTTTCTGTAATCATTAACAATATATAATTTAATAATACTAATTGCCATTGCAAAGTCCAGCCATACAAAACACAGTATTAGCGCTAAGGGCCATATCTATGAAGGCAACGATCATTTAGTGATCGGATTTATGATCCCCATAGAATAAAATTGCAGTAGTTTAATAAAAAAAAAAAAAAAGCTGGAATAATGGGACATATTTGTAAACCATTGGTTTTGTAAAATAACTATACCCCTTATATAACAAGGCTCATTGTTATGTTATGTAGCAAATGTAAATTAAAGCATGGTTTTGTTATTTTATGACAGATGTAAAATAATAAGTGTCATTATTTTACAAAGTAAAATAAGGATACGGTCATATATTAATGACGATTTAGCTAAATAATAACTGGCAGTGTGAAATATTCCCTGGTATTATTATATTATGCCTTTTAGTGTTTATAACTCCAGATAATTCTGATTATCAGCCTTGCATGTCAAAAATTGGACAATGAAGAAAAACAAGGTACTTTGTTTTGCAATCTTTGTTATTACTGACCAATAGATAGAGAAATATACATACATATCCACACAATTTATTTGGCTCAGGTTGAAAATAAGCATGTATTGTCCTTCTGCTTTTCTTTAGTTGTTTTCTGAGCTGAAAATGTTATGCATTTTTAGACAATTTTCTCTTTCTGTATGAGGTAGTGAATCAAGAATATTTTTTCCCATTGTTTAGCACCATTCTGAACAGAATGGAATGTCAGCAGAATTGGATTTTACAAACAATGGCTTACCGGTGAGTCTTATAAAAGAGATATTACTGCAATATAAAATGTAATGCTTTTCAGCTTATTTATTAGAAATATAAAATAAAAAATGCAAAAAAAATTTGTAATAAAATTTCATTCAGCATATTTTTGGGGGAATAAATTAATTTATGAAAGAGACACTCCAACTAAACTAAGCCTAATGGCAGAATTTACTGTCACACAAGAAAATGTTACCCATAGGCAATTAAGTAACACAGAGATCAATGTTACACAATCAGAAAGGAGAGAAAGAAAGAAGAGAGACTCCCTTAAATGACTAAGTTACCTCAATGTAATCCACATCCCAGATTCACATTAGCAGGCATAATTAAAGGACAACAATATCCCAAAAAACAACATCTCCCCCATTACATGTCTACACTTCCAGCAGCTGAAATCACTTACTCTCATTTACAACCTTGCTGCCTTCCCTTAGATATCACACACCAAAGATGAGTGCAAAAAGCCCGCCTCCTAGACGGCCCAGGGCCATGATTAACATATCACTTGTCATTGGCTGGTGGAAATGTCTGTTACAACCTCTCTCCTCCTCCTCTGCCAGTCAAACAAACTTGAACCGTTCGGTTGCTAGGATACAGCCTACATAATCAAGCTGATCAAGGATGGGTGGAGGAGTGTTTTATCACTGCTAGTTTTGAGTGACAGTTACAGGCAGACAGAATTGTTATGCTCCCTTCACAGTGTATCTAATTGAAGGCAGAGAGAAGCTCGAAATCAGGAAAAAAACATATAGGGAGGGCTGCATACCTTTACTCTTTTGAAAGCAGTTTAAAAAAATGCATTGAGGCAATGCAGTTACCCTTTAAAAGATTTACTTACACATTAAAATCCCATAGAAAATCAGTAAAAACAGACAAAGCCATGGTGTGAAAAAAATAAATAAAACAAGAACAGAAGTAAAGACCTATGCATGGGGGAACGTTCGGCAGCCACGCGCTCATTTGGGAAAACTGCTACACACACTAGCGATAAAGCCCCGATACCGTCGATCAGACAATATCGGGACTTTATCGCTAGTGTGTGTACCTAGCTCAAAAAAACAAAAACAAAAGTAGGATAATGTGTAAGCTACAACAAGTTAAACTTTATAATCATAAAGGTGGCACCCAAATTCTTAGCTTTAACATGACCATCAGATGTGTTTCCAATAGTATTTTGGGTTTTGCTCATCTGTTAAGAAACTAGATTATCATCATCATTAGCGTCATTATACAGATTCTAAAAGGCCAAAATTGGGGTCCAAATTTAATTTTAAATCTAACCTAGATGGATAAATTTAAGATTAACCTAGTTTTTAAAACTTTAGATAATGGGTTGGCTGCAGTGTTAAAAATGCAGTGTTTACTGTGTGATATGTACTGCAGGCTGTTCGACTACAATGCTAAAAATCCCTTTCAGACTGTTGATAATGCTTTAGGGAATAAAAGTGCAATGGTTCCACTTTTTGCTACAACTGGGTCCAATTTCTGTGCCTGTGAGGGATCCTTGCGTATCTAAAACAAAAGTGGACCCTTGACTCACAGAAGGGAGTATGTAAGTTGTGTCAGTGTTTGTCTTTTTTTTAATGGGGGATGAGGAGGAGACACAGGGAAGAGGAATTGTCATATGGTTTTAGAGCAGGAAGCATGAAGTGCAGGGGACCTGGTGATGCTGCTACTATATCACACACAAAAAAGTAAATATCTTCAAAACGATGCAAAAATAGTGAAAGTAAATTGCAATAATACTCAGGAAAGCAATTCCTGTCAATTTATCTAAAGTCATTTTTGGACCACAGATTAGAAAAGAAGTTTAATCATCAGGTTAGGAAAGGTTTCTTTGCCGAGAGGATGGTAAAGCAGAGAGGATGGTAAAACTGTGGAAATGTCTTCCAGCAGATGTGGTACTAGCAAGTTTATTGAATAGCTTTAAGAGAGGGCTGGATAAGTCCAGAAGGATTTTTATCCACCTTTCCACTCTTCTGAATAAACAGTTAGCCAGAGATCATTGGTGGACTAAAAAGATGGGACATATGCCTTTATTTAAATTACAATACTATGTAAGTATTGAGGGAGACTGCACACCACAATTTCACCAGAAACATCACCACAAATTGAGCAATATGTAATGTGTACAATAAGTAACAACAAAAAATTATTTTTCCCCTTCAAAGGAATACTTAATGACTATTTTATTACGACAGAAATATCACAAAATGCAGGATGCCTTTGAGTGCTCCAGCACAGAAAGGTATTTTTAGAGCTCCAATTTATGAACTAATCATTCAAATTCTCCTTCAAAGATCCTTTCTGCTTTGTTGTGACTTTGGTGGCACAGTTTGGTAAGAAGAAAACACTTTAGAAGGTATTAAAGGTCATCTGTTATATACAAACCCTTGTGTTGGTTTTACATGGCATGAATAAAAAAAAAAAAAAAGATTTAAGCAGTTGCCTAATTAAACTAAAAAACAAACGACAATGTATCTGCCACTAGTTTGCGATCATTAAAAGAAACTAAGTAAAATTTGTTTAAGAGTCTTAATAACACCGATTTGAGGTTTACTAATCTGGATCTCTCTATATCATAGTATCTCATTAAATACTGACAATTTGATACTGAGAATCTACAGAGATGCTATCTTCATAAAACGACAACGTCCAGCATTCTGTCACTACTGCTAATTGCAGTTATCAGAGAGCTCAGAAACTGTATTCCAATGCACAGCTACATAATGGGAGAATATCCTAATATTAGTTTGTTGCAAATGCTGTACTTTTTACATTTTTACTTGGTAACACAGGTAGCTGTGCATGCATTTTGTGTATTTAATGATTTTGAATTTAAAAAAATGGTCTTAGACCTTGCTCCCACTGCCACTATTTTGGTCATGCTTACTATTCCTGGTTACAGATGGGTATGGAACCATTGCATTCCTGTCTAATATCAATACGCATGTGACGCCCTACATTTTTGATGCAGATCATATCCATTGCACACTTGGGAAAGGCTGCCTCCTTGACCATTATATTAGTATAACAGGCTTTCACTTTCCCCATTTACTGGATTTTAACAAGAAGAAAAGAGGTCTACCTACCAATGCTTAGTAACAAAGACGTAAGACCACCTATTAAAGGGTTTATGATTGCATTTGATATTGTGGATAATAAATCTTTACCGTTCAGAAATGTCTCCAAAAAGTTTTGTATAAAAAGAAGCATGAACTCAAGGCAGAAAGACATAAACGTGCACCTTCTTCATTTTAGCACAACTATTTAAAACGTCATAGGGTTGGTAGGACCAGATCGCAACTTGCACCAAACCGCAAGCATGAAATTAAACCCATTTTATTAGAAACTCCTGTAGGTCTTTCTTTGGAGCTAATGTGTGTAACTGCAATGTACATAGGTTTTTCCCTGATTATTAAATACATAGGGTAACTGATACTGGAATTTATATGGATCATTACATTTGATGGAAATCAATGTAGCTATAAGGGGTGAGAGTGTGTTATTTTGCCCATATTGTATAGAGAGCAATTCCTTTAAATGGAAAGGAGCATTTGAATTCTTTTAAAAAATCCAAAATACGCTTTTGGGAGCTAAATTACTTATTTTTGGTATTTCTCTTTGTATTTGATACAAATAAACTGTTGACCTAAAATGCTTTATGTTTGTTTGGCAGTTTAGTCACTTTTTAAAAGACTCCTGCTAAGAGCTTCCTCTTTTTTCCTTTTGTGCAACTCTCTTTTATACACGAGTTCAAAAGTTATTGCTTTTAGTATGAAAGCTTAGTATCTGGTTTTCTCCATTGTGGCATATTTAGTTTAGAAGCTATCATGACATTTTTGGTCATTGAAAATAGATAATTACATTTGTAAAAACTTGAAAAAAGGTTGTTTTCATTATATCAACACTTAGGAAATCTATTTTAGGAAAACTTTAGGCTTAAACATATTTTGCTTGTCTTATAGCCAATTAAAATGATGTACATGTACTATGTGCCTTCCTAAATAATTTCTTTACAAAAATACAGCTTTATAAAGGCATGGGAAGTCTAATCACTGACTCCCATCTTCCTTGGCACATCATTATACAATGTAGCTCATAGTATAGCTTCTCTGTCTACTTGGAGGAAACATTCCAAGCATGTTTTATTTAGTGATTTAGAGGTGGGGAAAAACAGGGCTTTGTTTTATGGCCTTCCACAAAGTTTACAGAAAGGTGGGGCCATGTGCACACGGGCCATGGGTTGAAACAGTAGCAACATTACAGTTTGGTAATTTCCAATCATTCGCAATTGATTTTTAGTCAAGAAAGGTCATTGGACATGAAAGAAAACCATAGTCAATTGTGCATTCTGTAATGGCATTCTTCTGTTGGTGAGAATATTGGGCACACATCTGCTTCTGTAACAGTAGCTTTTTGGTAGAAAGATCACATGGTATAAAGATATTTCTTTCAATATGCAACTTGTGCATAGTCTGGATATTTTTGCTGTGTCCTTGTATGTCTTTGGGTGGGAATCATTTTTACCAAACATGATTATGCAGAAGTAAAAGAACATTTTTTTTTTTTACTTTTTCCTACATCACGAGTGTTTAATACTGTCACAGGATGCCCTGTGTGAAGTTGTGGGAAATAAGGCAAACCAGGCAATACAAACTCTTTTGCAATTGGAGGAGCTTTATTATAAAGCACCAGTATCAAGCACAACAGTATCCTACCAAGCAAGCACAGTCCCTGGGATCCCTAGGCTCCACTGCCTTGGCTCCAAACTGCTGAGTTGCTGCTGGCATCTCCTGGGCTGTGGAACCCTTCCTGGCTCCTGGATCCCTTGCTCTCAAGCAAAGGGACAGGGTAGTGTGTTACAGCTCTGAGCATGTGTCCTAACTCTGTTCTACATTGCTCAGCTTTCCCTTCTGGCAAGCCCTAGTCTGCTTCCTCCTGCAGGCTAGTCTACTGTATCCCTTGCTCTCAAACTAAGGGGCAGGATAGTGTTAATCAACTCTTAGCTACATACTGCCTCAGCATGTATCCTAGCTCTTCCTTTTTCAATATTCCCCTTCTGTGGGCTAAATTTGCTCTATTATTCCCTTTGAAGTGCAAATGACCAACCTTCAACCAGCAGCCAATCATGAGGATTGTTGAACAGCAGACCAATCAGCAATTACTGGCCTGAGACCATACTAAGTTTATGAGTTTTACCCATTGAGAAATCTTGTGGACAAAGGAATAACTGCATATTCCCAACAGTATGCTTAGTACATTTTACATAAACATTATTTACATGAGATATATATAATAATGGGAGAGATGATGCCTGGATGAAACAATGTTGTATTATTTATTAAAGACTGGGCACCATGCTCTCTCTCATAACATCCATTATTTAATGACATTTTAAACCCCCTGGTGCTCTGTCACAAATATATTTAAAAAAACAATTGTGGGATAAACGAAAAAATTTTAAATCAGATTCACACTTTTGTTTTATTCCCTTCTATATCAGCTTTTTACTTTTGTGACACAAAGTAGGAAATTATTACAAAATGTTCATTATCTTTCATTAAAATCCATTTTCTAAGGAGGTAGGTAAACTGATGAATGCTTCTCTCCAGAAATACATTTCTTCATGGGGAACATGCCTTTTAAGGACAATTTTTTTTTCTACAGTGAACAAATAAAAATTAAATTTACATGCTAGTTTGTTATTTAGACGGATTGCTATAGAGTAACTACCAATTCAAACATTAACACAAGAGTCTCATATCATCAGTGTTTTTGCTGCATTAAGAAAACACAATTAGGATTGATTGTCCCAATATTTCGGTTACCAAGGAAACATTTTTATTATAAAACATACTTTTTGTCTTTCACAATACTTTTGCTAGTGTATCATATTGTACTGTATGCATTGTATAAAAATATAATACCAGGTGACTGGATTGTAAATAGGATTTCTTTTCAATAGGCTTTTAAAAATATATTATTACATTTCTGCAGCTGGACCATAATAGCTATAAGACAAACAATTATATAGATTCAAGTTAAACCCTGGTAAGTATCCATTATAAATTAAAACAAAAGCAAAATTCAAAGGGAGATACAAATTTCAAAGTTCTGATTAAAATTAAGGAATAAATAGCAATAGTAAGATAGTGTAAATGGCTCAGGGACCTAGGAAATGGTCTGAGGAACATGAAAATGTAACCAAAACTGATTAAAACTGACCAGCAGGGAGGAGTTAACCTTGAGCTTCCCAATGTTATATGGGGTTAGCGTGGGGTTAACTCTATATTTCCGGGGCCTGTACCATTTCCTCTAAATGAAACAGGTGCCTGATGTAAAATAAAAAACATTTGTTTTTGTGCTACTTGTAGCATGAAAACAAACGTGATTTCCTCTTAAGGAAGAGGAGCGTTGCTGGTAAGTATTACATCTTTTTTCATACATTTTTCTGTGTGCATGTTTTGTTCGCACAAGTTAACCATAGAAACATCAGAAAAACATATGGTTGCTTTGTTGAAGGAAATTATTTGGAACATGTTCACAGCTTAATATCATATTGTCTTTTTAAAAATAAACTTGCAGGTGATACATTATCACTGCGGACAACAATCTACCACCACTGCCGGTGCAAGCACCACCTAGACCAGTACCACCAGGGTCTCCTACTCATCCACCTCCAGAACCAGCAACCACTAATGTCTTGACCTCACTAGTGGCAGTCTTGGTGGAGATGAGCGAGGGCTTGGCTTAGATGGACCAGAAACTTGCCCACATAAACCACCACTTAGGCTGGCTTGATCAGGACTTTTTTTTTTTTAAGAAAAGTGTTGTTGTTTTTAACTTTTTTAATTAATATTTTTAAAAATAAAATCTTTGTAAAACTAGGCATGCATTTTCCCACAACACATTAGCTACTCTCCCCTAGAGAATTTATTGGGAAAGGGAAAGTGGGCAATTGGGTACCATTTCTTTATCAAGCTTTGACACCAAATAGTCCAGTGAATGCTCAGTTTCTAATGTTTCTACATTGTCCCTGGTTCCAATGTAGTTGGTGACCTGGCAACTGAGGTGTTGCCTGTTGGAGCTGCCAGTAGATGGATCTGGCTCCTGTGGCTAGAGAACAGACTGGAGTTATCCACAAGGCTGCCACCAACACTGATGCTCCTCCTATCAGGCACTGGGAACTTGAGCCCTGCAGATTCCCAGCATCAGATGCAGTCTGCCTGCCAGCATTGCTCCTTCTCCTTGATGGCCTTAATTCTGGGTACCTTGCGCAGGTGTTGCAGCATAAAGTGGCCCATCGACCACAAAAAGGAACCAAGTCCTTTGTGTCACTGATGACCACAGTATATGGTTCAACCTCTCCATGTTTAACATGTGGTATTTGAGAGGGTTGATATGTTTTCTCCATTGGAATGCCCCAATTGCACTGACTCCAGGTCACCATCTCCAAAGTCCCCATCATCATCATCAGACTGCTACTCTGCACCATGGTGGCCAGGCTCAGAAAGCCCCACCATGTCTGTATTCTCCTTCTCCAGATGGTGCGGCTCTGTGGCCAATGCCCTGTCAAAAAAGGGTGTGCTTGAGGAGAGCAACCAAAAACTCAGGCAACCCCACAGGCCTCATTTATAAAATAATACATGTAAGTAGCACTTACTCTGATGTGTTTGTGTTGCTGCATTACTTTAATCCAGGACTTGTTTTGCTTAAGCTCAGTCCCTCAGCCCCCTGCCAGAGTATGTGACCCTTTTTGAGGGCAAGCATACTCAGTTATCCCTATGAGGCACTGGCAGAGGGAATTTCCCACTAGGAGTGTCTCTAGAGTTGCATAAGATCAGGGGCATTCCATTTGCCATGTGTGTGGTGTTATACAGATGGCCAGTAGATGTCACTGTGCACATAGTCACACTGTGTATACACAGTACTTTCTATACTGTAAAGAACTAGATTTTATGGTACAGTTATATAAGGCCTGCATGAACCTGCTAATAAGGGTACTGTTATAATCTGCCTATTCTCGGCCTCAATACACAATAAATTGGCAACGAGGATGTCTTTTATATCTTTGCAGCAACCTGTAGCTTTCCCCCCAAACCCTGGTGAGCCTACTATACCTTTTACTGCTTGGATCTGCATGTTTGAAAATTACATTATTGCCAGTAACCAAGGGGAGATTTCAGCTGCTAGAAAGCAGGCTTTACTTATTCATTGCCTGGGAGCAGAGGGTCAGCGTATATTCTATACATTACCATTACCTGATGAGACTTATGACACTGCACTTACAGCTATAAAGAACTTTTTTGTGCCCAGAGTGAATGTGGTTGCTGAAAGATATAAATTCCGCCAATGTGGACAACGCAATGTCGAATCCACAGCGCAATTTGTAGCAGCTTTGAGAGAGCTGGTGGTTACCTGTGAGTTTGGGAGTCTTACAGATGAAATGCTAAGAGACCAAATAGTAGAAAAAACAAATTTACCGCGCATTAGAGAGAAGCACCTAGAACAGGACTTAACCCTTGCAAAGGCTATTACAAGGCTAGCCAAATTGAAACTGCTGTGAAAGAAGCTAAAACTCTCAGTCAAGGGACTGCTGGGAATGTACAGACTGTGAGCTCAGTTATGTGGCTTAATAATGCACAATCACAGAGACAATACAGTGCAAAGGAAAGGGATTCACTGCAAAATACAAAATACTGCTTTCGCTGTGGTTCAACACAACACACTGCAAATTATGCTACATGTCCAGCAAAAGCTGTACAGTGCCGCAAATGCAAAAAGGTAGGTAATTTTGCTAAGATCTGCTGTAGTTCTGCTAAAGCTGTTCATGAAGTCACTACTACAAATGTTACAGTATTGAGTGTGGATAAAGCTGGTACAATTATTCCAGACAAGTTTCTATGCACTGTCAATGCCTATACTGCTTCTGCTGACAAGGGATACCTTACAAGCTTTCTTAGGTCTTACTTCATGGTACTCTAAGTTTATTCCCAACTATGCTTCAGTAGTGGAGCCACTTAGAGCACTACTACGGGGAACTTCAAGCCTGGTTTGGTCAGAGACTGCTCAACATAGCTTTGACATAGTGAAACAGTTAATTGTAAACAGTCAAGCACTAGCTTTATTTGATCCTACCCTACCCACTATGGTTACTACAGACGCTTCAGACTATGGCATTGGTGCAGTTCTCTCACAGATCCAGGATAATCATTCAGAGAAAACTGTTGCATTTTCATCCAGAACACTTACAGAGACAGAACCTAAGTACTCAACAGTTGAAAAAAGCACTAGCCTGTGTTTGGGCAACAGAAAAATGGAGAACCTACCTTTGGGGTAGAGAATTTACTTAATGTACTGATCACAGCCCTTTAACTACACTGCTTACTACAAAGGGACTAGGAAGAGCTGGAATGCGTATAGCTAGATGGTCAGCAAGGCTACTGAATTTTAATTACAAAATACAATACAAACCAGGTTTGAAAAATGCTACCGCTGATTGTTTGTCGCGTTTACCTTTACATGCAGCTTCTGATACACTGGATGAGGACATAGAAGTGGTAGCACTAATTGATTTACTTTCATCTACAGTTACAGCTACTGATTTTAAGCAAGCTTTCCTCACATGTCCAATTCAACAAAAACTACGGGACATCCTACAAAGCAAATGGCCGATTACAGAGAAAAAACTCAGGCCTGATCTTCAACCTTACTACAGGATTAGACATGAACTTTTAGGCCATTCCCATTCACTTTTCCTGCCCCCAATTAAAGCAAATCCATTAAACATTCAAGAGCTATTTATAGATGAAAAAAGGGAAATGAAATGAGAGAGTGTGTGCCTATCCACCTGTCTGTGTATGTCACATACATATTGATATAACCTTTACAAACTGCAGTTCACTTACTGGAACAGGGCAGGCACAGGCAGACTTTGGTAATGTGCAATACCTGTGTGTATTAATGAAGCCTTTAATTTTAATAAACAGTCAGCAGGAGTACATTATCAAATGCACAAACCCACGGTCAAGGTATAAAACATTAATCAGACTACAACTCCCAGCAACCACCAGTGTGTGTGCCTGTCCACTTGTGTATATGTGTTTTGTGTTATTAACATGGAAGGCAGTGTGGCAGCATTTAGTAATGTGCACTCTCTGCCATAGTGAGTGCACATAACCAAATGTTGCCACACTGCCTGCCCTGTTAGTGAGTGGATTGAGCTGCACATGGCTATTACCTACCCTAATGTGCAGTCCAATCACTATAACAGGGCAGGCAGTATTTGATAATGTGCACTCACCATGGCAGAGAGTGCACATTACCAAATACTGCCACACTGCCTGCCCTGTTATAGTAAGGGGATTGCACTGCACATAGGGTAGGTAATAGCCTAATAGTCCTATTAGGCCCAATTTGTGCAGTCCAATCCTTTCACTATAATAGGGCAGGCAGTTTGGCAGCATTTGGTAATGTGAACTCTCTGCCCTAGTGAATGCACATATTAATGTTGCCATACTGCCTGCCCTGTTATAGTGAGTGAATTGAATTGGGGTAGGTAATAGCCATGCACAGTTCTATCCACCGACTAGCAGGGCAGGCATTGTGGCAGCATTTGGTAATGTGCACTCACTATGGCAGAGAGTGCACATATCCAAATGCTGCCACATTGCCTTCCATGTTAATAACACAAAACAGATATACACAGGCACACACACTGGTGGATTTCTCAATCAATATTTAAAATGAAAATAGAAGGACCACTCCGAAACCCAGGCTTGGTAAAAGAAAGATATGTAATTTTAACATCTTAATTCTATTAACATATTACTAGGGGGAGGTCTAGTGCGTTTCACAGCGTCCCACTGCTACCTTGGAGATTAGAATGAAAAAGGGGAACCTCTGTTTAAAAAAAAGTATCTTCCTATTACCAATCCTGGGTTTTGGGGCAGTCCTTCTACTCTTATTGTACATATTGAATAACAGACACTTGATTAACTAATTGAATAATTTGCTATACTTGCTATACCCACCTCCAATAATAGTACCCTAAATTAAGGACCTAAACTGCTAGGTCTTCACCCCTAGGCTTGCCCTAGTTCCTCCATACCCAGGGGCACTTCTAGGATTTTTGCTGCCTGAGACAAACTTTTGAGATCCGCCCTTAATTATTTTCAGGCACAACACGAATCGCGCCGTCGCTGTGTTAAATTGGGTGTGGCTTTCTCTGTGGCCATGGTTTGTTGGTGGGCGTGGCTAGAATATTACAATTTTGAACTTCCTATCACATATGTATTTAAAAAGTTCCTCAGACAGTCAATTAGCAATAATGTCAATTACTAGAAACAGATATTACATCCCTTTCTCAAACAGCTTGTGTTGCCACTACCATATTGCTCCTTTCAGGTTTTTGTTGCTCTAAACAAAATAACTTATTTTATAGCCTGTGCTATACATGTTGGTTCCACTGTTACAATACACAAGAAATGCCATACTTTAGCCAAAAGATAGCCTGCCACCATGTCAAGGTAGGCTCTTTCAGCAGGGCCCTCACTAATCCAACTAGTCTAACCTAGCCTAACAAACTAAAACTAAAGCTAACCTAACAATATAAAATTATTTTAACAACATCATAACTGTTACTAGGGAAAATTCTTTTTTTTTCTTAACCAGTCCAGGAAAAAACATTTTCCCCCAACTACTGCCTCTCTACCACCTTTCTTCTTCAGTGCCACCTGAGACAAATGTCTCACTCTGCCTAATGATAAATGTGGCCCTGTCCATACCATTTTTCTAAAGTATATCACAAACATGCTTCTTGCAGAGCACATTGCTTTCATTGATTAAGTGCAAGATGGTAAATAAAAAAGGTGGGACAGCCCAGTATTTCAAGCCATACTTTGGAGTCTATGGAGGAACTAGGGAAAACCAAGGGAAGCAGTTTAAGTCCTCACCCTGGTTACTATTGGAGAAAGGGAAGTTGCTTGTGGCATAATGAACATAAAAGTTCTTTAATTTGGTAATATTTATTGCATATTAAAGGTTTTCCATTAATTTGCTTTTGTGGGCTAAAACTATATTAAAGGGACAGTTCAGTGGAAATTATCAATATTTTTTAAATTGTTAGTCTGTGTAATGCCTTAGTTATTCTACATATTCTCTCCCATTTTGAAATATCAGTTGAATTTATACCCTTTGCTGTTCCCTGCTGTTGACATTAGTGTGCTGACATTTCAGGTTCTAACGGTCCTTCTTCTTTCCAGGATGCACCACATCCTTGGAATGTTCCTAACAGTAATTTCTACTGATTGGCTGTTGGATGGGTCAAACATGCTCAGATCTCTACTGAACAACTGAATCAACCCAGGCGCTGGGTCAAGGGCAAAACCATAACGGTCTCTATTAGGGCTCCTGCAAACAGGAAGTCAGTATTTGGGTTGCATTTATTTATACACAGACAAAATGGTGAATTGGCAGATTAAGGTCATTGGGATGAAAAAAATACTGCTCTTTTTTCTGAAAAGCATATGTATTTGCACTGAACTTCACCTTTAATAATAGCAGTTTCATATAAACTCATTGGTTTATTGACTCTGTCAGGGTGTTTTTATGGTCTCAAAATATCATAGGCACTTAAGAGAACTGCATGTGCAGAGCATAGCAACCTTTCTAGGCCACGCCCCAAATACATATACTTTTTTTTTTTTTAAAAGAGCAATATCTTTCCATCGTAGTGTCCTTAACCTGCCCATTCTGGCCAGAAACACACAAAAATAGTGATAGATAAAAAGAAAATTAAAAGGTAACTGGTCCAAAAATGACTTTAGGTAAATTGACAGGAATTGCTTTCCTGAGGATTTTTGCAATTTACTTTCATTATTTATTTTACATAGTTTTGAATATATTTCTATTTATATGTGTGATATGGTTGCAGCATCACCAGATCCCCTGCACTTCCTGTACTAAAACCATGTGACAGTCCCTCTTCTGTGTTTCCTCCTCCTTGTGGGCCCCCATGGCCCCTCCCCTTGCAGCCCCTTGGCCCTTTCCATTGCAGCCTCCCATGGCCCCTCCCACTTGAGGGCCCCATGGCCCCTCCTACTCAGGCCCCCTGTGTCCCCTCCCACTTGGCCCCCCATGGCCCCTCCCTCTTGAGGGCCCCTGCCCCCACTCGTCAAAAGACCCCCAGGGCCCCTCCCACTCACCCCCCCACTCAGGGGCCCCTGCCACTTGGCCCCCCATGGCCCCTCCCACTCAGGGCCCCCGGGGCCCCTCCCACTTGGGCCCCCAGGGCCCCTACCACTCGCTCCCTCTCAGGGGCCCCAGGGGCCTTCCCAATCGGGGGACCCCCCACTCAGGGGCCTGGGGCCCCTCCCACTCTATGGGAGGGCCCCCGAGTGGGAGTGTGTGGAGCCACAGAGTCCATGAGTGGGAGGGGCCACAGGGGGCTGCAAGGGATAGCATAAAAGCATTCCAGCAAATCAGCCTATTTTGAAATCAGACATTTTGGGTCCAACCCAGGTAGTTCTGCCCCTAAAACCAGGTTCAGGTTGAAACTACTGCTTTTTTGTCTGCATCAGCTTGCAAGAAACTTGCTTTTTGTCTGCATCAAATAGATCTTAAATGGGGACAAAAACCCCAAACCCACCACCTCACTTTTAAAATATCATGGGGGAGGACCTAAAATACTAGTAGCTTAAGATTTCTGGATTCTTATTCAGTAGAGATAAATATTCAAACAGAAACAAAAGACTCGTAGCAAACAGACTGAGCTTAATGCTGACAGTTTTAGCCTAAAGCACCCTATCAAACAAACATCACATACACATAATACATATAGGACTCCTGGCTATATATCAGAGACCATTCTTAGAGTAATTGTTGAGGTTTGTACCATGTTAGCCATTAATAAGAGGAGAGAAGTAGAGCTGTGATACCAGCCTGATGAAGGGGGCTTAGGACTCCCGAAAGCTTGCTTAATTTTTTTATTTAGCCAATAAAAGGTATCACAACTCTACTTCTCCATTCTTAGAGTATAACTGGTATTAGGGGAAGCAGATCAGAACACCCACAATGGTTGCAGCTTTCTTGACCGCACTACTGTGATGCTGTAATTACATTTCGGCAGGTGTTAATGCATCAGATGCACCACGCAAGTTGGAAATTGCACAGGAATTACACCAGGTAACATGGATTTTAAACTTATTTAAGCAGTGCCAATCTCCCCCTAAATAAGAGAAGCCAAAGTGCTTTATTGCTTATGACTAACAATTCCCTTTGGCTGCTTTAACATATGATTTCTAGTAAAGTGCTTTAATATGAAATGATAGATTTAGCTTTTTCTTTGAAGTAGACCGTTTGCCTTGTGGCTACTGATCTAACCACTGTAAACAACAGTTTCATTTTATGAATTAAGCCACTCCTCTAAAATCAACCTCAACATCCCTTTGATGTACTTATTTCACAGTTACACATCCTTAGTTATATTAGCTGTAAGGATCATACATCGTACTTTAGCTTTAATTATTGCAGAATGCTTTAAATAATAATAATAAAAAAGAGCTTAACTAAGGAATAAACGAACTGGATTCTCTGCATAATGCACAACTGTATTGAAAAACTTTCAAATTAAAGGCACATTCTCTCCAAAAACCTTTTGCCAGAAACCCTGAAACATGTAAGTAATGATTCCCTAAATAGGTTGGAGTACCATAAAAGCAAATTTTATTTTGCACATTTTATTTTATTACTAACAAACTGACACTTTTTTAATGCTATTCTGTGATCAAACTGTAATTAAAAAGTGCAGTGGGTCACATTAAAGGGAAAGAGAATATTTGGTGATCAGCAGTAGCACACGGAATATTACAGGGGTCCATATGTTTAGTTTATTAATTTATTGGTAGATTAGATCAGAGGCACTTCCTGTTTAAAAAACATTAGATATAGCTGAGGGAATGCCCAAACTAAACATGGCAGCACCCAAAGCCTGAAGAGGGAATGGACAAATGGGTCACATTAAAAAGGAATAGAAGTAAAATAGCGAGATATATATATATATATATATATATATATATATATATATATATATATATTGTAGCAGGATGTCAGAGAGAGGCTGGAAAAGTCCTGGCCGGAGTTTATATATCACCCAGGTTTGTCTCCTTTGCCTACAGGGAGTTGTAATCCACTCCAAGAATCCAATGGATTAATTAGTTAGCATTCAGGAGGTGAAATATGTTAAGTATCCAAGCCCTGTGCTCATGGATTGCTCTGTAACCTGGGGAGCAGACAGGTTGAGTCTGACTGGAGCTAAAAGGTTGGTTTAAAGAAAAACTGTCATTTCTTACAGAGAGACTAACAAAACATCAGGCTTGTTAAGTCTATAGTCAGGACTGTATATATTGTATAGTTAGAGCCGAGACACGGCTAGGGTTTTGTTTTGAATTTTGTTTTGTTTTCAAGCACCCTTTGATGTACCTGTGTATATAGCTGCAAATAGCACCAATAAACACAACACTGTTTGAAGGAAAAGCCATTGGACTGGTTTCATTTGCTCACCCCAGGGAGCTAAGCACCCGCTACGTGTTCCCCCTCTCACATACGGTGGAGGATGCGGGCAGCTTTATAACCAAGGGCTATACAAGGATCCAGTACCTGAATTGTAAAGGTAATGGAGGAACTGGTAAAACAGTTGGTGTTGTCTAACGCAGCCTTGCAGCAAGCCAATGCTGCACAGCAGCAAGCAAATACCCAGTATCGGGACATGATACATGTGGTGCAGACACAAACTGCACAGCAGATCAAGGCTGTGCAGGAGCAGACACAGGAACTGTTTTTGAAACTGGCAAGCGATGCAGAAAAGGATCGCAAAACTCTTACAAAGGTGGTGCAGGAACTTGCACAGCGGTCTCATGATCAGACTACAGGTGTTGATATCCACTCAGCCATCCATGTGGGTCGCTTCCTGTCCAAGATGACTGCAAAAGGATGATCCAGAGGCCTTTCTGGTGACCTTTGAGAGGACAGCCGAAAGGGAAAACTGGCCTCAGGCTCAGTGGGCTGGACTGGTGGCCCCCTTGCTTACAGGAGAAGCGCAGAAAGCCTATTACGACTTGGAACCTGAAAATACTGTGGATTACAAAAAGTTGAAACAGGAGATTTTAGCCCGGCTGGGGTTTACTCTTGCTGTGCGGGCACAGCGGGTCAGCAGCTGGTCCTACCAAATGCAGAGACCTCCACTGTCACAAATGTTCGATCTTATCCATCTGGTTCGAAAGTGGCTACAGCCAGAATCTCTGACGGGGCCCCAGATAGTAGAAAGAGTGGTCATGGATCACTATCTAAGGTCTCTACCTGTTTCTCTGCAAAGATGGGTGAGCCAAGGAGATCCAACAACAGCCGATCATCTGGTGGAACTAGTAGAGAGGTACTTCGCGGCTGAGGACTTGAGTGCCTCCCCTGCAAGCTCACGGACTTTCCACCCAAAACCACGGTATCCCCTGGCAACCGGTAAGACTATTCTGGGGGAAGTGGGTGGTAAGCATGGTAAAGACTCAGGAGGAAGGAATGTTGATATTAAGCCGAGAGACTGGCATCCTATACCTGGGAATCGTGGGCCTCTCCGCAGGCCTAACTTGGAAACTGTGAAATGTTTTCGTTGCCGTGAACTTGGGCATGTGGCTGCAAACTGTCCTTTAACTGATGAACCAATGCAGTGTGATTTCTCTTTTATAGATAGGAGGCAATCATTGTTTGCTTCTCTTTCATGTACCACCATGTCAGCAATCGGAAAACACATGTGTACTGTATCTGTGAATAGTAAGCTTGTCACTGCTTTACTGGACTCTGGGAGCTTGATAACCTTGATCAAGGCTGATGTGATTAGCCCTGAGAACTTCCAGCCTGGGCTGTAGTGTGCATTCATGGGGATACCCGAGAGTATCCCATAGCAACGGTTGCATTTGGAACTGCATTGGGTACTGTGAATCATGTAGTTGGTGTAGTTCCCCACTTATTACATGATGCAATTATTGGAAGGGACTTCCCAAAATTTTGGGGACTGTGGGACTGTCCAGATCTAATACCTATGTCCGAATCAGAACCCCTGAGGTCTCCGGAACAATAACGCAAGGAAGACTCCTCCCAGAAACTTCCAGTTTTTCTTTTCTCTGTTATGGCAGGAGAACTGGAGGAGTCTGGGGAAGTCCCTACTGCCAGCGAAGATAGGCAGACCTCCTCTGACCAAGAGCTGGTTGATCTGAATGTTCATAGAGAAAACTTTGGTACAGAACAGAGAAAAGATCCTGCCCTCATTAGAGCGTGGGAAAATGTTGTGGTGATTAATGGTAAACCTGTTCAACCAGAGGACAGGTTGTGTTTTCCTTATTTTGCTAGTAATGATGACCTAATCTACAGAGTGTATAACAAAAAATGATGATGAAATTGTTGAACAGTTGCTGGTACCTAAATCACACAGAAAAGTGGTACTGGAGCTTGCCTACGCACTTGTTGGGTGGTCATTTGGGTATTAAAAAAAACACTGAAAGAGTTTTGCAAAGGTTTTACTGGCCTGGGGTACAGAAAGAAATTGAAAATTTTTGTAAGTCCTGTCCGGTTTGCCAGAAGTCTGCACCTATGCCTCACTTTCGAAGTCCATTAGTTCCACTGCCAATTATTGAAGTACTCTTTGAAAGAATAGCTATGGACCTTGTTGGACCCATTCCTAAGTCCGCAAGGGGCCATCAGCATATTCTTGTGATTTTAGACTACGCTACCCGTTATCCTGAGGCCATTCCTCTACACAATACATCTGCCAAGAATATTGCTCGGGAATTGCTCCATGTGTTTAGCAGAGTTGGTGTCACTAAGGAAATTCTTACAGATCAAGGAACCCCTTTTATGTCTCGAGTAACTAAAGAGCTATGTAAATTGTTTAAGGTGACTCAGTTGCGAACTTCTGTGTACCATCCTCAAACTGACGGCTTGGTGGAACAGTTTAATAAAACCTTGAAAAGCATGTTAAAAAAGGTCATTGATAAGGATGGAAGAAATTGGGACTGTCTTCTTCCCTACCTGATGTTTGCTATTAGGGAAGTTCCTCAGTCCTCCACAGGTTATTCCCCTTTTGAATTATTATATGGGAGACATCCTAGAGGCCTACTGGACATAGCCAGGGAGACCTGGGAAGGGGAAAAAACACCTCACAGAAGTGTTGATCACATTTCGCAGATGCAAGATAGAATTGCAACCGTAATGCCCATTGTGAAAAGACATTTGACCCAAGCCCAGGAAGCCCAAAGTAGAATTTACAATCAGAGTGCTCAGGTCCGTACTTTTTCACCTGGGGACAGAGTACTGGTGTTAGTGCCTACTGCTGAGAGCAAGTTCTTGGCTAAGTGGCAGGGGCCCTATGAAGTCATAGTAAAAGTTGGGGAAGTAAACTACAAAATTTATCAACCTAATAAAAGGAAAACTGAACAGATCTATCACGTAAATTTGTTGAAACCATGGAAAGACAGAGTGTCTTTAGTAGCAGAGACCACCCTGCTAGCCTCTCAGATGTGTACGGAAGCCTATAAAATTCCTGAAGTGACAATTGCCAACACGTTGTCTAGTTCTCAACAACAGGAGGTAAGAGAATTCCTGCAGAGAAATAGAGACGTGTTTGCAGACTTACCGGGCCGGACTACAGTAATACAACATGACATAGTTACTGAACCGGGAATTCGGGTCAAACTTAAGCCCTATAGAATACCAGAAGCGAGGAGACAAGCGGTCACGGACGAAGTTAAAAAAATGCTGGATTTAGGAGTAATTGAGGAATCTGGTGTGACTGGTCCAGTCCCATTGTGTTAGTCCTAAAACCAGACGGTAGCTGGAGGTTTTGTAACGATTTCAAGAAATTAAATTCAGTGACAAAGTTTGACACATATCCCATGCCCCGGGTGGATGAGCTCATTGACAGACTGGGAACAGCTCGGTATTTGACCACGTTAGATTTGACTAAAGGTTATTGGCAGATACCCCTATCAGAAAATGCCAAGGAAAAAACAGCTTTTGTAACTCCCGAGGGATCATTTCAATACAAGGTGATGTCATTCGGGTTACAAAATGCCCCTGCTACCTTCCAGAGAGCCATGGACAGAATTTTAAGACCCCACCAACAATATTCAGCAGCCCACCTAGATGACATAGTTGTACATAGCACTGACTGGGAGTCCCACCTTCCACGTGTTCAACCCGTTCTGACAGCTATCCGAAAGGCAGGACTCACTGCCAATCCCAAAAAATGTGCCATTGGGTTAGAGGAAGCCAAATATCTTGGGTACACTATTGGTCGTGGGGTAATAAAACCACAATTAGTGAAAACAGCAGCCATCCAAGAGTGGCCATGCCCTATAAACAAAAAACAGGTCAGAGCTTTTCTTGGCATTACTGGTTATTGTAGATGATTTATCCCAAATTTTGCAACCCTTGCAGCGCCCTTGACTGACCTTACAAAAGGAAAAGACTCAGTGATGATAAAGTGGTCTCCAGAGGCAGAAAGGTAATTTATGGTCTTGAAGAAGGCCCTTTGTGTACAGCCAATCTTGTACTCCCCAGACTTTTCCAAGGACTTTGTAGTTCAGACAGATGCATCCGATGTGGGCCTTAGAGCAGTGTTGTCACAAGTACAGAATGGGAAGAACACCCTACTGTGTAATTAAGTAGAAAATTAAATTAACATGAGAGAAAATATGCAGTGATAGAAAAGGAATGTCTGGCAATAAAGTGGGCTCTGGAAGCATTGAGATATTACTTGTTGGGGCATCACTTTGATTTAGTAACTGATCATGCTCCTCTTAAATGGATGGCACAGAAGAAAGAGACAAACAGAAGGGTAAACCACTGGTTTCTTACTTTGCAAGACTATAGCTTTACTGTAAAACATAGACCAGGAGCACAGATGGGAAATGCAGATGCAGTGTCCCGAGTACACTCATGTTTTTCTTTGTGTGTTCCAACCTTGGGGTTGAAACAAGGGGGAGGGTATGTAGCAGGATGTCTAACAGAGAGGCTGGAAAAGTCCTGGCCGGAGTTTATATATCACCCAGGTTTCTCTCCTTTGCCTACAGGGAGTTGTAATCCACTCCAGGAATCCAATGGATTCATTAATTAGCATTCAGAAGGTGAAATATGTTAAGTATCCAAGCCCTGTGCTCATGGATTGCTCTGTAACCTGGGGAGCAGACAGGTTGAGTCTGACTGGAGCTAAAAGGTTGGTTTAAAGAAAAACTGTCATTTCTTACAGAGAGACTAACAAAACATCAGGCTTGTTAAGTCTATAGTCAGGACTGTATATATTGTATAGTTAGAGCCGGCTAGGGTTTTGTTCTGAATTTTGTTTTGTTTTCAAGCACCCTTTGATGTACCTGTGTATATAGCTGCAAATAGCACCAATAAACACACCACTGTTTGAAGGAAAAGCCATTGGACTGGTTTCATTTGCTCACCCCAGGGAGCTAAGCACCCACTACGTGTTCCCCCTCTCACAATATATATATATATCGCTATTTTATTGATATTCCTTTTTACCACAGTTCCCCTTTAAGTACTACTAATGGTAGTACATACAGAAAACAATAAACAGCCTGTTTACTTCAAGCACAATTAATTAAGTTATTTTTTTGTTAGTCAATTTTTACTGTTTTTGTTACATTTTCTACATTATAAATATATGAAGACTATCAATGCAATGCACCGAGAGAAGCATAACATCACAAAAATCTCTTAAACTCCAAAACAGGAGCAGTGCGCCTATTGGTGCATCGAAAGCGGCATTCTATTGCAGCAATTTAAATTCCAGCTAATAGTGCCATCCCTTAAGACTAGAAGAAAAAAAGTTTAGAGAACGGTAAAACTATGGAGCTGTCTTCTGTTGTAGATGGTAATGGCGGTTTCAATGCGGGTTAAAGAAAAACTGTATGAGTTTCTAAAAACAAAGATTGTTGCATGTTTTGATACATAAACTTGGAGCTGATCAAGGGATATTTCCAATTGTCAGGAAGGAATTTTTTTCCCCCTTCACACTGTTTTTTTTTTTAAATTATACTTAACATGAAGGGGTGACTTAACACTGTCTGGTGAACTGGATGTCTTAATGTTGGCAGGTAAAATAGAGGGCTTGCTGTTTGGTAAACTGGAGAACTGGCATAATCCTGTCTGGTGAAATGGGGGACTTTCTTAATGCTGTGTGGTAAATTGGAGGGCTGGCATAACGCTGTCTGGTGAGCTGAAAGGCAGGCATAATGCTGTATGGTGAACTGGAGGGCTGGCTTAACACTGTCTGGTGAACTGGAGGGCTGGCTTAACGCTGTCTGGTGAACTAGAGGGCTGACTATAATGTTGGTCGTTAAGTTATCAGGTTGGGTGGTTGCGTGGAACTTTTATGCCCATAACTTCAGTATGAGCAGTAGTTATGGGCATAAAGGCCCCCCTTCCCAGCAAACCACAGCCACAACTATGAAAAAAACTACTGGAACATCCCTTCCCGAACACTTTCCTTTTTTGATTTAATTTTTTCTTTCCCTATTCTGTTTATTTATTTATTTTCTTTATCTGCTTTTCCCCGTTTTTAGTTCAGACAGACAGAATAAGAGACAGAGAGACACAGACAGACAGACAGAGAGACACTGACAGAGAGACACAGACAGACAGACAGAGAGACACTGACGGAGAGACACAGATGGAGAGACAAAGAGACACAGAGAGACAGAAAGACACAGACCAACAGACAAAGAGACACAGACAGACTGACAAAGACACAGTTGGACAGACAAAGAGACATAAACAAACAGACAGAGAGACACCGGCAGACAGATAGACAGAGACAAATAAAGTGATATACTGTATTGCTATAAGAAGTGGTTGGAAAATATGTGTTGGTTCTAACCACGGTATGGCAAACTTGGCAATGCAAACTCTTTTTCTGCATACCTGAATTTTCAATGCTGAACGTAATCGTATTTATAGCAAATACATGCAAAAAAACTTTAGCCATGTGGTTATCCAACTTCACACTAATAAAAGCATTATGAAACAGAGGGTAGCCATGGGACGTATGCTGTGCCATATGGCAGTGTCAGAATAACAATAAAGTAAACAATGGCTTAGATCTGCGTGGGATATTTCTGTTGGTTTTACATTGCTTAGTATTAAGAATTTTTCATTTCAAGGCTTTAGGGAATGCTGTAGAATAGTTTTGTCATCTATCAAGCTTTGGTGTTTCAATGCCTTAGGCAGATGTAATTTTTATCATTATGTCTTTCTGTGTGCCACCCCATTCTATCTACTCTACCATATTGTAGGGCTCAGATAAGGAAATCTGCTTCTTTCTTCTACGGATCAGAGAGAAGCACAAAAAGGATCACTGTTCAGAGTCCACTGTACTGATGAATTATGTTAAATATTGAACAGGCTTACACAGAGACATCTGACTTAAAAAAGGCAGTCATTCATTTAAATTGGTATTAAGAAGTCTTAGAGAATTATGCAGTAGCATAGAGAATAAATGAATGCAGAAACAGGCTGATGCAAAACTAACTGAAATGTAACATTGTAGTGCAGTAAAAGAAAACGTGTTTTTGTTATGCTGAGAGGTCAGTGCCTGTGTGTCCCTGTATACTGTATATGAAAATGTATCCCTGTGTATATTACAGTCACTGTATTGCAACTATTGCAGGGTAAACTATTCACCTTAAAAAAAATTAACTTGTAAAGTGGTAAACTGTGGGGAGAAGATTGTTAGCTGAAGATTTAATCAAAGAACAAAATTGTGTCATTATTTTAAAGGGTAACTGTGGCCTAAACATGACTTTAGGTAAACTGACAGGAATTGCTTTCCTGGGTATTTTTGCAATTTACTTACATTATTTTTACATAGTTTTTAAGATATTTACGGGGAGATCCAATTCTGGCCGCTGCGTTACTTACCTTAGCCCGATCCCGCGATACAATAACTGAAGTAAACAAGATTACGTCAGTTGTTGCATTGCGGGATTGGGCTAAGGTAAGAGCGTGGGTTTAACTCCTCCCACAAACTATTGATAAGTGTCGCGCTACTAGGTAGGGGTTTTAAATCTATATCTTTTTGGAACTGTTTTAAATCTATAGCACAGCACTATTTCCAAAAACATTTGGAAATGGCGCTGTGCTCTAAAATCCGTCTAAAACCCACGTTAACCCGAAATTTCTTCGGGTTAATGTGTGTTTTAGACAGAAATGGTCCATATTGAATCTAGCAGCATCCCCAGATACCCTGCACTTCCTGCTCTGAAACCATTTGACAGTCATGAAAGAAAAATTAGATTCAAAGGCTGGACGTTTGCTGACTTTACTTAGAAAGAGAACAGAAACAGGCTTAAGCTAGGCACACACACTAATGATAAAGCCCCAATACCTTCTGGCTTTATTGTCAGTGTGTGTTGCGTCTTTACCGAACAAACACGCAGCCGACAAACGTTCCCGTCAGCCTGTCGGTTGTTCAGGAAGGGCGATATTCTCCCTATAAACAGAATGCTCGGGACTGTGTGTTCCCTGATCTTTACAAAATGACAGACAGTCATGTGTGTTAATCTGTGCGTGTCAGTCTGGCTTTCTGTGTGTTAGTCTGGCTTTGTCTGTATGTTTATTTCTTCCCGGTGCTAAACTTTTTTCATGTATTACTATTTACCCCAGGTAGATAGCTGAAGCAAATTCACATGACACCCAACATGGGATGGGGATAGGACCAGAGCTCTACGAGGAGGAATCAACCAGCTATGCCTTACCTCCGGTTAAGTATATGTATCTTTCATGCGATCCTCTGCTGTGGAATGCAAATCCCCAATCATCTCCTGCATGTGTGCAATAGAGAATTAGAACTAGGAAGCGGTTGGGGATTTGGAGTTCTGCAGTGGAGGATCATGTGGGACTGCACAAATTCATAGCAATGTAGTAAGTCTTGGATGCTGTACAGTCACCGGGGGCAACAAACAACAGGCAGAAGGGCCTTGAGTTTGACACGTGTGCTATTTACTGTGTAAAGACATTCATGGAGATATGTTTTTATCCCAACATCCACCACCCCCTTCCACCCCCTTCCACAACAACAGAAGTTGTTGCCTTCTTTTAAAGCTGTATAAGCTCATACATGCACTAAAAAAGGTGGCTAGGGAATTAGCAGTTAGTCATTGGCAATGACATCATTTTACATGCACATTACTGATTGCTCTACCAAATGATGAGCAAGTTGACATGAAATAAAGATTTTTCGGCCTTTTGGGAGGTTAAAGGGTATGTCCAGCAAAAATGGAAGTTTGTTTCTAACTGATTTACTGAAGAACAGGAGGTAAATGCATCTCTTACCTCCTGTTCTTTAGTAAATCTTACAGGAGAGGAGGAGACACTTACCCGCGGACCCGCTCCAGCGCTGACTTCACTGACAGTCTCCGACGCGTCCTCGCTCCTTCACACATTGTGCGCATGCGCGCACAGTGCAAAGGACTGGAGATGCGTCGGAGGCGTCGGGGATTTTGGCGCTGGAATGGGTCCGCGGATAAGTGTCTCCTTCTCTCCTGTAAGATTTACTGAAGAATGGGATATTCATTTTTGCTGGACATACCCTTTAAAGGAGATCTGTGGTCTCCATACAAATTGGTTTTAAATGAAAGGCTAGGTTCCTACCTTTAAAATGAGCCACCAACCCCTCTCTATGTGCTGCACAGCCCAAGATATGTAGATTATGACTAGATTTCTGATTAGAAAGTTATGGGGTGGGAAGCTCTGAATATGCGGTCAAAAATACTAGTTCCTTCTTATCTATGGTTGGCACATGCTAAGTGCAGGAGAAAGCAGAAGGAACCAGAAAGAGAGTTATATAAGGAGGGCTTAAGAGGGGGTGGGGGGGAGAACAGCACAAGTGTGTAAGGTCTGTAAGTTTAACTTTAAATGGTATGTATGAAGCCTACCTTCCCTGATGTAAAGTCTCGGAGGGGTGAAGCTAAGGAGTCTACACTGCAGATCCAAGGTGTCAGAAACTTTACATCAGGAAAGGTAGGCTCAAAAAAAAAGGGGGGGGGGGGATATTAAATAATATTGAATAATGAAAGTGACAGCTAACAAAAGTTTTATTTTAACGGTTTTAGTTCAATTAGGGATTTTCAGTAAAATTAATGGTATGAAAGATTTTTGTAAGATCTCCAAGAAAATGAAGTTGCTGCATAATTAGAGATGGTGCAGCCTGAAAAGTTGATCTTCACAGAAAACCATAGAACTGCTTACATTTCATGGTGCATCACAAGGAATGAAAAGACAGCAGTGACACTTCTCAGTGAGGGATAAGATAAATAGTCAGCATCTTTCCTTTCTTGTGTTTAATTACAGGAAATGCTGTATTCTCAGTGAGTATTTAAAGTAATTTTTCACTGTGGAGCTTGAATAAAAATATTAGAGGAGTGGATGGCTCATAAACTAAATGTCATCAAACCACTGAATGCAAAATATTTATGAATCGGATGCGGCCAGTTACTCATTACGCTGCATTAACAGTAGTTTAAGGAGAGATTAAGAAGTTCAATTCATTGATTCTATATTGAAATGATAAGAAAATTGGAGTTAGCAGGTCCTTCTATGGGTACATAAACACTGCCAAGGGTAAGTCTTTGATTTGGTTGCTTTGAATAAGGATATGAACTAACATTGGGTATTGTTAGCTTCATAATAAATTGATGTGTTTTCACATAGTGGAGACATAGCCTAAAACAGTGATTCTCAAACTATTTCCGACCATGGCACACTTGGCAATGCATTATTTTCTCGCATTTTAAATGTTGTAATTATCCATATTTTATGCACCTTATGGTAAACTATGCATATGGTAAACAAATCTGAAGGTAAGGGTGATAATATTTCCATCAAACATTTGAGTAGAGATATCCGAACTTCGCAAAATCCGGTCCGCTCGAGGATCCGCGAATTTTCGAAAAAATTTGGAAATTCGAAAATCTGCGAGCAGACCCATTAAAACCTACTAGAATGAAAGTTCGGCAAAATCCGTTCTTCGAAAATACGAGGATTCTTCGCAAATACGGGGATTCTATGGGGATTCTTCGAAAATACGGGGATTCTTCGCAAATACGGGGATTCTATAGGGATTCTTCGAAAATACGGGGATTCTTCGAAAATACGAGGATTTTTCGAAAATACAGACCTGAAAATGTGTGTTGCTCTGTCCAAAAATGTGAAAAATCCGCAAAATTTTGAATTTACAAGGATTTCTCGTATTTTCCCGTATTTTCGAAAATACGAGAAATCCTCGTAATTTCGAAAATTTTTGAAAACGCGGTTCGGAAGGCGGAAAACTGGAAAATCTGGGATATCCGCCGTTCGCGAACGAGGTAAATCTGCCGCGGATCTGGGTTCGGATCTACATTTGAGGTACACTTCTACCGTTCTCAGAAGGCACACTGCAGTTGCGTACTACGGTGGGGGGGCCCAGGGGTTAAGAGAACCCGCTAAAAGTAGCATGATCAGAAGTTTTTAAACAGCTGATGTGCGTACGTAAATAAAGGTGTGTGCGATCAGCTGTTTAAAACTATTGCCAGTCAACCACAGTAGTTTTAAACAACAGCAACAGCCGGAGATGGAAGGAAAAACAGGCAGCAGCTCACAGCGACTAAAAATTGCCTTTATTGAAAATTACATGGCACAGGGAACAACACCACATTGTGGGTTCCTGCTTGATGCCTTTCGTGGAATGAACCACTTCCTCAGAAGCTTCAGGAATGGGTGAATGATAACTGGCTAAAACTAAATGCTGACAAAACTGAAGTTCTAGTTATTGGGGGTCAGCACTCGACAGAAAAGCAGCTCCAGTTTCAGCCAGTACCATTAAGAATAGGAAACATAGACGTGAAAAACATTGAGCACAACCTGGATGCACTGATTGATGGGGAACTAAACTTCAGGAACCAAATCTCAGCTGTTGTGAAAAATTCCTTCTTTCAACTAAGGAACATTGCAAAAATAAAGCACCTCATTCCTCCAGCAGATCTTCCAACCCTACTCCATGTATTCATCACATCATGGTTGGATTACTGCAATGTTCTCTATACAGGCCTTCCAAAAAAAAGATCTGTACCACCTGCAACTAGTACAGAATGCCGAGGCTATTAACAAGCCAACCCCACCATTGCCACATAACACCTTCACTCACTCCACTGGCTACCGATAAAATGGAGAATTCTGTTTAAGATCAGCTTATTGACATTCAAATTCATGCACAATCTGGTCCCTGGATACCTGAAGGACTTGCTGCAACTGCATCACACCCCCCACAATCTTAGATCAAAAGGATCCAATAATTTGGTCATCCCCAGTGTCCTTCTCAAAACGTTTGGAGACAGAGCCTTCTGTCATGCTGCCCCTACACTTTGGAACTCCCTGCCACACCCAATCAGGACATCCCCATACCTGGAAACATTTAAATCCAAACTGAAAAGCCATCTGTTTAGTCTGGCATTTATGAACACCTGACTATTATTCACCTGTATTTTCCTCTGTATTGATCTGAGACATATCTATGTGCTTTGAGTCCTTTAGGAAAAAGGCGCTTTACAAATGTTATTGTATTGCACTTGTGAAGGTTCTCGTTCATCCAGGTCATGGACTTGAAGTTTAGTTCTTGAAGACGTTTCGCTAGACATCCGACTGGCTTTCTCAATTCAGAATGACTTGTACAAGAATCTGTGGCAATTATTTACCCTGGAAAATCCCAATTAGCATATAACAGCCAGGTGTTAAAGGGAATGTCCACCCCCAAAACTCAAATTTAACCCCATACTGGCCCCACTCTTTAGTGTACAAACATTCTTACCTTACATCCCAGCTCCTTATGGTTGCCATGCTGTGCCCCTCCAAAGCCAGGAAAATTGTAGTGTAGAAGGTCTGGGTGACTCATCCTGCGCTTGTCTCTGCCTCAACCTCGAAAAGGTTGAGGCATGCGCAGGAGAGTCCCCCTCCCTCTCCCTCCTGTTTTCTTCTTCCTCCCCCTAGTGTAAATTCCCCACCATATATTATATATATTGATCCCCCAGCCCCAACCGCTGTAACAGATTTCATAGAAAGTGCCCCGATGGTTACTTACCTTCCCTCTATCCTCCGGCGTTCTGAGCAGCTGGCAGCCACGTCCCTGATTGGCTGCCTCTCAGCCAATCAGGGACGCGGCTGCCGGTCCCGCCCCCTGCTTGCATTTCCATGCAAGCAGAGGGCCTGGAGACTGCCGCGGAAGATAGAAGGAAGGTAAGTACATATCGGGACACTTTCTAAGAATTTAATTACAGCGGTTGGGGCTGGGGGATCAATATGTATAATATATGAAAAGTTTAAAAAAAGGCTGGACATGCCCTTTAAGGCGTGATTGATAGGGGGTGTTCCTATAACACCTCTTAGCAACTATGCAATCATGCCCTTAACACCTGGCTGTGATAGGCTAATTGGGATTTTTCAGGGTACATAATTGCCACAAATTCTTGTACAAGTCATTCTGAATTGAGAAAGCCAGTCGGATGACTAGCGAAACGTCTTCAAGAACTAAACTTCAAGTCCTGTTGATCTAATTGAATACAACAGTTATTGTATTGTATTTTATTGTATTGGCTCAATTTCATCCACGCACTGTTTCCTATTGTATATGTTATTGCTATTGTGCCTAAGGATAAGTAAAATAACTTAAATTCAGCTCTAAATGGGGGTATATATGGGGACTGCTTATTGAATATGATCTATTTTGTGTGGTGTCTGTGGTGGGAAACTACAAAATGATAAGAATTGCAAAGAATCTAAGGTGGTTGCCTTTCCAAAGTCCCAAAAATATGAAAAGTGTGAGCTGTCTCTGTATCATCCAGTCCCTGCTCCTTTCTTGTCCTCCTGGAGGACTTTAGCATGCACAGTGGTGTAAAGGACCAAGCAAGCACAAATTGTTATAAATTGATATATATCACAATGGCATCATGGGAGCACGCGTCCATGCACACACTACTGTGATGTCACCCTCGCACACGAGGCACACGTGCATGGCTCACACAATCATTTCTTTTGGAGGCTAAAGAAGAATGGGATCCAGCAAGTCTCAGAGGGGAGGAGCTAAACAGTCTTCACTGCACAGCCAAGATGTCAGCAACTATAGACCAGCAAAGGTAGGCTCAGGAGGGACCAAGGGATAAAAACAGGGGAAGGTTTTTTTTGTTTGTTTTTTTTACAGCTGCTGCTTCCAATTTAAATTACAGTGCTAACAGTGTACTTATCCTTTTACATCAGTCATCCTTTATATAATTTTTAAAGTCACGTGAGGCTCATGTGACTAAATGAATCTCTTTTTTGCATCAAGCCTTGGTCCACTCTTTTTCTCTTGCTTAGCTTCTGTAACAAAAGTAGAGCTGCAGCTGCCCTTTCTTTCTTGTTCTGATATGTTGCAAAGAAAATGGGTGCAATCCAATCATATAATCGTGTAGCGTGTCCATATTCGCCTCTTCCGTTCAGTGATTGAGACCATGCGTGTTCTAATCGTCACTTCCCTTTGGATCATATACCTCGTTTTAGAATAATCATGTAAGTTGTAAGGAACAGGTGTAGAAAACTTTTTTTGGAAAGGCCACACAAAGAATTACAGTATTTTATAAATTAGGTCTCTATGAACATGGTTTGCAAATTTTTTGGTTGTATTTATTTATTTTATATATTTGTTGTTAACTAGTAAAGTATTTTTTAAAAATGTCTCTGTTTGCTAATGACAGAAAACTATATAGGGGGATTGCCAAACTCTACAGACTAGCTAGCGCTCTGTGCATCACATGCAGAAAAAATGAAGGCCCAGGTCCCACTATGCTCATTCTATCCGCTTTTCTCCCCACTTGCGTTTTCCGATCTGCAATGACACTATTTAATGGGAATCACAAAAACCAATTCCCATTCAAGTGTATAGGAAAGCAGAAAAAAGAACAGCAAAGCAGACACAAATATACTATTAATGTGTTTTACCCACAGTAGAAAATGCAAACATAGACAAACACGAACAAGTGGACGTAAAAGAGGATACAAATGCAAGCACAATGCATTTTTCTTTTTTTTCTTTTTTTTAAATCATTTTTATTTGTATTTTTCATGAATAACATTTTGTACTTTAGAAATTTACACATAGCATACTGTATTCCGTATCATTTATCCAGTAGTCATGTAGGCAGAAATTGAATATGAAATATAACAATTAACCATACTAGAAATATTTCGGATATAAAACAGGATTGGGTGGTATAGAGATAGATGAATATTCAATATTTTATTATACTAGCGATGGTGAGGGGGGACATGGGGGGGGGGAGGTAGAGAGAGGAACCAAAATAAGAAGGAGGAAAAAAAGGGGGGGGAAGGAGAAGGAGTTTAGTCATACGAATAGATAGATAAGAGGAAGGGTATCTGGTTTGTTTCTAGGTTCTCAATAGGATGCTAGTCTGATTGTCTTCCATCTTCCATAGCCAATGATTTCATTGTCCCTTTTAAAGAGTGTGTCGTTCGTTTTGACATATCCACCATATCTTATTGAGAAGGTGTGTTTTGTTTGGGGCTGTTTGTTTCCATGTTGAGGCGATTATACAGTGTGTTGCTGCACAAATGCTGGGGATCAATTTGGTTTGGTGAGAAGGGATGTTTTGGGAGCTCTGTATAGTAGCGCTATCCATGGGTCTGGGCACACTGCATTTTTCAATCCGATGCAGTGGAACCTTAGTCTAAAAGTCTCTAAGCTACTTGATGGACATATGTCTTTATTCAACCTTCATTACTATGTTACACATTGTAGATATTAAATGACTAGGCTATAAGGATCACTGATAGAGAACGGCAAAAGAATAAACATTGCAAGTAAACTTAACCAAGGCAGAGGAGGCAACCACAGGGGGGCTCGGGAACCAAGGGGGCCCCATCTTCTTATTTTTCCTATAGCAGTTATAGCCTCCTCCCAGAAAACCACTGTGGATGAAACACGGAGGCGCTCCATCATAGTTTTGCTGGGGGGCTCAGTAATTCCTAGTCACACCACTGACTAAATATGCAGTGTATGTATGTATGTATGTATGTATGGTTTATTTATAAAGCGCCACTTGGGGATGCAGCGCTGTACAGTAATAAAATGCAATAGTCAATACCGTCATACAAGGGGGATAAATACATAGATAGTTCAGTACATAAATATATAAATTATAAGCTAGAGCTTTGTCACAAGAGGAAAGGAGGTCCCTTCCCTGTAGAGCTTACAATCTAGCTCAGGTTAGAGTGCAGTCAGGCTACTGAGTGAGCAGTTGGGCAACTGTACACACCATTTTGCTGTTTTACATGAGAACATGTTTCAGTGGAAGTATGCCTTTGCAGGTATATAAGGATTGATTTTTAGGTAAACAAAAGGTATGCTGTAAAAAAAATACATTTGGGAAAGAAAGTCATCAGCTTAGATTTTGTGCAATTCACTTTTGTGAGTTTTAACTTTTGACTACTTTTATAGCATTATCTTAGCAAAAAGGAGCTAGCACATGATGATCCAAGATTACCAGTTCAGTTGGAGGGCAGAGTGAATGAAAGATTTATTATGACCCTGCAGCACTTTATTTTTGATAACTGTGAGCTCAGCAGGCTGAAAAATGCAGAGATTCTATTTAATCACCATTAGTTTCCTCTTGGTTCATGTGGAGAAAAAGTGTCTGGATCAATACAAGTTCTGAAAGAATTACTGGCATGATAAATGAACGGCGTTGCCTAGACAACACTCAATGGCTTAACTGAGAATTAGAAAAAAAAGGATTTAAATTAACTAAGGATCTGAACGCATTAACCATGATGAAATAATAAAAGGAATTTTAATTACTGTCCAAGCTACTGACTATTGCACAACATTATAAATAATGGTCGTTTTAGTTCCTTAGGAATTGGTCATTCAGGGTTTTTTTTGTGTTTGGTTCAGATCAAGGACTCTATGACCTTACACATGGCAGGAAAAACAAAACAAAAGGAAAGTATTAAGATGAACATAAATCGATAACAATATGCGGCATGTTCCACTATAGGCTATTTTAGGAGAAAGATAAAAATGGAATCCTATTATTTATTATTTGCTATTTTTAAGATACCAGTAATAAGTAAAACTGTTCTGTGTAGACCAAAGATAACATTTGTCCTAAAACTACAAATTCCACCATCCCAGGAATTGATTTGACATAGCTGTCTGTCATTACCCTTTGTTGCAAATCCTGACTGCGTGGGGATTTTATGATGCGGTATATCGTACCCATCAGAAATGACAAGGACAGTTAAAACACTCATCAGGCAACAATCCACTATAATACACAGTTGCTTTTTAAGCAAAACCAAATTCATGAGGCTGCAGGTTCAATTCCCCAGACTTACATTTTTTCTGAAATGTTAATATTCTGTTTCTTACATCTATGCTATCTCAGAAATAAACTGCAAAGATTACTTTGCAGTTTATTTCTGAATATATCATTGTTAGGGACAGCATCATTAAATCTGTTTACACAAAAACTGCATTGAAATCCATGTTCTGTATTAGGTAAAGGGAGGATCTCTGAGCTCTATTATGATTGGCTGTCAGATTCTAGGAAGAAAGGCTGCAGCTTCTTTCATTTGATCTGTTGCGCACTACAGAGCATGTGAAGTGAACTTAGGGTCACCTAGCTAAGGTGTAAAATGGGAGCGGACTCCTAGCACCCCGACTTAATTTTATAAATCACCCAGAAGCCATAGCAAAGGGAGAGGTGAGAGACTGCTTGTTTTATGTTTGTGAATATGCTCTGTCTATTGGGAGAATATTGTCTGGAGACTTTTGTTTCCCTTTAAATATAATAATAATAATTGGTTTATTTTAACCTTTGTCAAAACCACAATAGGGATATTTATTCCAAGTAAACATTTTCCCCTAAAAATGTTTCAGTGAAATTTTATAAACCTATTTTCTTCTACTAATATTTTTTCTAAAAAAAAAGAAAAGAAAAAAAAGATGATCACTGTGCATTCCATTCCATAGTCATTTATCATTTTTTCTTTCTTTATATTAATTTTTAAACAACTCACCATCACTTTTTGTGCCAGGCAAACATACCCCTAATATCCCCAGTCTTCTGACTGGCACCTTGATACCCTGTTTTAAAACAGCTGTGTGTACGTTAGTAAGGTGTGCATGGTCTGCTATTTAAAAATAGCAGGGAGTCAAGGCACCATTCAGTAGATCGGTGGCCCCCTTAAACTGATTTTTAGTCTATTAAATATTACAATATATTGAACAATTTCTTTCAAGATATCAATTGTTGTATTTCACTTGCCACACAATGCTACAATTTGGAATAGTGTTTATTTAAAGGAAATATTCTTAGTTAATACCCTCTCCAATGGAAAAATAGTATCAAAGGACATTTGTTGTTATCCCACAATAAGGAGTGTGACCTAAATACTTACAGTTTGGCTAACCTTTCACTTTATTTTTATCAATGTATTTTGTCTACTTTAAATCCCCACTGCTTGTTTGAAATATTGTTTCTCTGTTCTTTAAAGTCCGTCTCCCTTCAGATTCATAGTTTGACCTTGTTTTTAGTGTAACTAGGAGCCTAAAATAGGACTTTGTCTTTTAGTCTTTTCACATATCACAACTTTTCTCCAAAACAGAATATTAAACAACCATCAATGGGATGCCTCATATAGCTCAAGGTCAACAAGAGAAAGATATCTAGTCCAGTTAGCCGTGGATGTTGGTTGGCTTTACAGATAGAAAAAATATGTCAATCACCACCTCATAGCATTAAGTTTATGTTGTATATGGCAAGTTATAAACTTTTATAGCTCAAGCTGTATAACTTTACCCACCAGTAAGATTATAGGCTTTGTTATGGTCAAGTTAAATCATGATTAATAGGTAACATAAAATGCATTTTCAGTGTTTAGAAAGGAACTTTAAAAGGGAAAGTTTTGACCCTCTGAAACATTTGCATTTTCTGCCAGCGAGCACCATATTATTATTTAAGCCAATTTAATCATGCAGATGGAAAGCAAATAAAGTGCTTTAAACTGTAACCTAAGAATGTCACAGATCAGCCATTAGCTCATCCTGGTGCACTCAGATTATTGCAAACAGTTTTGAGGCCATCCAAAGGCCATTGATAAAAAGTAAATAAGTGAAGCAGTTTAATTGATTTAAACTCACATGATCACATTAGTTATAGATGTATTAGCTATTAGAGACTATAATTAATGAGTGGATGAAAAAATGTTTTAGGAAAAAAGTCTAATAGGGAGCTGTAATAAAAGTTCTTACTGTTAAAAATGGTGCTAACTTTGCCCCAACCAATCAGATGTTATTTGAAAGCTAAAATCTGATTTGTTGGGGAAAAATTAGCACCATTTTAAACAATAAGAACTTTTATTGAATCTCCCTTTAAATGTTTATTCGAAAACCCAGTACAACCATTCGAATTGCAATTTTTCACTATGACCCCAAAAAATAAATTGAGAGACAAAATCATATTAATGCCGGTCAGCTGTGCTTGAGTTTTTGTTCAGAATGGGCAATTAATAGATCTTACTAGCCTAATTATACAACTCCATCTAAACTCCCTATCTTTTTTTGGTTACTTAGCAAGGTGTTTTTTTCTGCCAGTTGTTCCGTAGAATATATTGAATAATTCTGAAAATCTGATTTAGAACAATTAAAGCATCATTTTTCATCTTTCATCTGCGATATTTAATTTTTGACCAAAATTTTTAATTAGTTCCGAATTCTGAAAATTACCACCATCTCCGTAGATTTTTGAAAACCAGCAGATCGAATTGAAACCAGGCTTGTTTTAAAAACGAGACTCCTCTCTTTTTGTACAGCATTTTATGACAATCTGGACATATACCATGATTGTTATTGAAAAAAACTCCCTCTCCTTCTTAGATGTTAGATATGGGAGAATTGTTGGTGGGAACATCAAAGAGGAGAAGTGCACACTAAAATATGTGTGAAACAACACAGAGTTTGGGGGCACTCTCTGTCCTTTTCCTCAGGTAGAAAAATCATTGGGCCAATGACTGAGGGCGAAGCTAGAAAAAAGTCAGTTACTGCATGGGTATAATTCTCCTTTAACATAAATAATAACATTTAAACATTTGAGCTAAAGAAAAAAATTAGCAAAAGTACATGCTGGGCATTAAAGAATAAATTTCTGTTGCATTAAAAGCTTTTAAACGCTACACAATTGGTTATCAGCCATATTGGCAAGTCAGAAGGTTCTCCTAACTAAAGCCCTGTGAAAGAGGAGAAGGAACAGTGCCAGCAGTAACATAAAAGGTAAGTGTTACATTCCTATTCATGGGCATCTGCACAGCAGGGATCCGGGATTAAAGTCACCATATCAACCATTGCAATATCAAGTTACAACTGTATAGTGTAATATTGATGTTTTTAACCATGTTTGTAATATGCCGCAATTATCCCGTCCCAATTAGCCTGATTGAGATGTACGTAAGGTATTTAAGGATGTGTATATGGTAAGTTCTCTAGCCTCTAAAGAAGTGATATACTCTCGTGCAATGTGTCTGCCGTTCCTCTCTTTCTCCTACCTTTCCTCCTTCCCTTTAAGTGTTGCAGATGATCAGATGGTTGGATACAATACGGAATTAATAAAAGTAAAGTTTTATTGTTACCTACATAGCGTGATGCCGTTCATTACTTATAGTTGCTTGGATTATCCTACAGCCAGTAGAAATAAATGTGGCCATAGACATTAACGATAATTAACGTTATTATTAACAACAGTATTGCCAGTTTGTAAAGATCGAAACTGACCAGCTTCAATGACAATGAATGACCGTAGTCAGCAATATGGTCAGTAGAGGAAGAGAGAAAATTTCCATCAGTCTGTATCACCTTTACTTTAAGTAAAGGGAGACTATACTATCGGTCCATGTATGATCTGTGTCACAATGCAATTGGGATCGCATGTGTATGGCTACCTTTCAAGGCAGTGTATTTTCTAGGAAGAAGAAGGACCATTACAGAATCTGAAATATCAGCTCACTAATGTCAAACAGTAGGGTTAGGCAAGGGGTATAAATTCAACTGAAAATAGAAGCGAATATGTAGAATAATTAGCTATGCATAATATATACTAAGAATTTTTAAAATGATGATATTTTCCACTGAACTTTCCCTAAATGACGAATGCAGAAGCTCGAAAGAAGCGCGTGTGAAGGAAATTTCTTTATTTTCAAAGATATGTGTTCCCCAGACCATTTCCCAGGTCCCAGAGCCATGTACAGTAAGTAACCATTGCTATTTTAACCTTATTTTATTTTTAACTATTTTTTCCCCATTGACTTTAATTTTTGATTGATTTTCAGAAGTTCGAAAATCTGAAACCAGGCCAGATGTTCGGCCATCTCTAATGGTTAACTAGAGTCACATATCCACATTGATCTGTAATCATACCAGCAGAAAAATGTATGACTACAATATAAAAATAGACTCTGATATTTGGTAATTAAGAATTCAAGACATTATTTTAATTGAATTAACATAAGTATATAATTACATTTTTCTTTGATTATCTTTTTTTCTTTTTTAAACACCACAGTGAGATATTTACTTGAAATAGTCTAGTCTGTAGACTTTTTTTTTACCAGTTATATTTTTAAACTAGAACAATATGGTGTGTTGTCATATTATTAGGATTATATTTTCTAACAAAGAAAAGTGTGACAGCCATGAGGAGGTGAAACCTCTGATACGAAGAGGCTCATCTGTCAAATCCTAATATAGACACAATTTCCCCTATGATTCCACTGTCTGAGAAAAATGATCAGTCTGGTCTCTTCATGAAGTAGTTGCAAGAATTTATCTGGCTGGTTATCATGGGAATTATCCCGTATACTCATTGGAGAATACATAATGAGACAGTTTTATCTGCACCACACTTAACCTGCCTCATTCATTTATCTGTTATTTAAAATGACCTTCAAAACAATGCCTTTTATTTGCTCTAGTAAAGAGAAGATATTTGGGATAAAGCCCACAAGAACAGAGCAACCACACTAGTGGAAAAAAAAAACACTTACACCCCCAACCCCCCATGCACACACACACACACAAATATATATATATATATATATATAATTTTATAAAATAATTTGAATGTTTATAAGAGTTATTGCGAAAATAGAGGATAGAATAGGATATATTGGAGACAGTAAACATGGAGAAATGTATCTAACTATAGAATTAAACTAATAGGGGGATTCAAGTTCTTATAGTGTAAAATGGTGCTATTTTTGCCCCAAACCAATCAGATTTTATTTAATATTTGAAAGCTAACATCTGATAGGTTGGGGCAAAATTGGCACCAGTTTCAACTATAAAAACTTTATTGAATCTCCCTGAAAGTAAGTTACAGCTGCAGCAGAGAAAATCTCCCTATGTTAGATGGTGTAGCCCAGCTAGAGGTTTGTACCCCTGTCTAGTTTTACCCAGTAGAAACGCACCAAAAAGTGGTTATGCGTTTTACAGAACCAATAAGAACCAATAAGTATGGAAGGGTACAAGATTTCTACCAAGAAAAAAAAAGATTTTAATAGGAACTATCAGGGAGATGTAATAAAAGTTCTTATCGTTAAAAATGGTGCTAATTTTGCCCCAACCAATCAGATGTTAGCTTTCAAATAGTATATAACATCTGATTGGTTGGGGCAAAATTAGCACAATTTTAAACAATATTTTATTGAATAAACCTGTTTATGTATATATATATTTTAGTAGGTTGGCTGTCAAAGAGCATGTGATTTAAGCATTATCACTTATGAGCACTAGAAAAATCCTTTGAGATCTGCCATGTTTGGGATCCAGAGAGAAGAATAACTGAAATGCCTGTAATAGAGGGTTTTTATTTTATTTTTACTATAGAACTGTTCTTAGTTGCATTTCTCTCCATTAAAGTGATAATTGTGCCTGCAATAACTGCGATGTGTAACTGTTTCATTGCTCCTGAGAAGTGCTGTATTGAGATTTTTAAAGGTGGATGGGTGACGGATACACTACAGGGGGACACAGGGGCACATATATCACAATATCACAATAATATTACTAATTAAATCTTCACAACCTATATGTAAATCTCTGGTAAATGTGTTATATTGAACAATAGACTTCCTTAACTTTTCCTACATTGTCTCACAAGCCCATATATCAGCAATATCTTCTTCCCCCTTCATCAGACCTTTTCATAAGTCAGGATATTGGACCACTTGTAAGGGCTGGCATTTGCATGAGATGCATTGGGTGTACTGCAAGTGTGCAAAAGTTAAGACAGCTAGGCACCCACCAATATAAGTCGGAGGGAGGCACCCACCCATATAGGCCATCCCCATACAAAGTCCTAGCTAATTTCCAATGGTAGGTAAGACCAGCACTGCCAATCAGATGTAGGTTTCATTGATTTCTCAGGTTTTGCCCTATTTACTGGGACACTTTCAGCACTTTACACCTATATAGACTAAGTCCAATTCTTACTTATCAGTTGGAAAATCCAATTAATTTATCAATACACATCACTGTTTTGCTATTTGTATATACATGTCTTGTTCTATGCCAAGTTTTTAGCTATACATAAGAGAGTTTTTTTTTTTAAATTATGTATAATGTATTGAAACTCAATAATCTATGCACACATCAAACCGGTAACATCATATTTATCACTAATCTAATTTAGGCTTTCAAGTTAGGTAAATCCACAAGTGCTCAAGGGGACACTAAGGCTCTCTTATCCTTATTATATTTAAATATTTGGTTTTATCCTGAGCACCACCAGATATATATAGGCAGTTGGAACCTGTCACTATACAAGAGATGGTGCACCCTCACACCCCATTTTATTAAGAATACATTTTATTTTATGTTGTGCAACTATAATAAAATACTCAGTCCAGTAATACACACACAAGTCAAATATCAGTAACAATATTTATTAAGACTGTACATATACCCACATAAATAACCCTATTCCCCACTTACACAAGTCCGAATACCAATTGGTGAAACAAGTTCTGATTTTCTTTTCTTTTTAGTATTGAACCAAACCCTGCCATTTTGTTGGGTGTGTAGAGTTTTTATATCCGATTTTCGTAAACTTGATTTTTGGAAATGATTGAATATTACAGGGCTGATGAAGAGAAATATGAAATGAGTAAACTTAAGAATCCAAATATGGGGGAAATAGTGAATATATGTTTATTATTTTTGGATTTTCTCCTGAAATAGGACCGTGTGTAAAATTGTCTAGAACTCTACATAACGCAACCTTCAGGAGCATACCTCACAGCAGATTTTCTTTCCTCACATTGTCTAGAATTCTACAAACACAAACTTCACAAGCATATCTCACAGCAGATTTGCTTTCCACACGCTAATCTAATTTGCTGTGTGCCCGTTGCTTATACTTTCAAGTAAAAATAAGCTCCAACCACCAGAGAAGGTAACTGACTAGGGCAGATGTTGAGTCTAATACAGATTAATTTAAAAAAAGCAATAAATGAAACCATTCCATAAGAAAAGACTAATTGCTACTACAACTAGGATAATGTAAAGTTCAAATGTAACTTATGGCCATGCAAGCAACAGGAAATAAATTACCTATCGAATGGAGAATTTACCACTTCCACACAATAGCTAAAAGTAAATTCAATTGGTTTTCTAAAAGAATAAATAATTTATTTTGCTTTTATTTATGGAAATTAAATGGATAAATTCATGTTGAAGAAGGATATGTTTTTTCTGGCCAAGGATATTTTCTAGTGGAGTTCCAATGCATTACTTTGTTACATCAATATGGTTTGCTTCTGCACAGTATAAGAGCTTTTCTTGCTCATTTCAACCCAATATATCTTTCTTCTTTGTTTAATTATTATGAAAAAACATTGAGTACCCATCAAAGATATTTTAATTAAAGGTAATAATGCTTGAAAGTTTATTGTTATAGTCTTGAAATCTTTTAATTAAAACAATGTAATAGTATGTTGCAGAAATAAATGCACACTGTTCAAATGTTCTTTCAATTAATGAATAGTGAAATAAAAAAACAAATTATGTTATGTCTCTCTCTCTCTCTCTCTCTCTCTCTCTGTATATATAGATATTTATCTATATCTATATATCTATATCTATATCTATATCTCCCATACTGTCACTATATATGCCACCTACTATCACAATATATGCCCCACACAGAATGTTAATGTAAGTTCTCCCAGTGCTTTGTGCTTCTGTTCAGTCCATTTGCTGCTCTGTACTTACAGTCTCTGTTTTAACAGAGTCCAGGCTGGCAAAGCCCACACCCACATTTCCTGTTATTTTCTAGCAGCTAACTGCTACAATTTACGCCTCTCTACAGGGCTCTGTAATGTGCTGCACCCATCATTAGGGAGGAGGCCCTGTATTTTTATATGTAATTTTTTTTAACTTTATCTTACTACAATCTTATGAGTAGCAGCATATATACTGTATATATATATATATATTTTATAAACAATTTATAAACAGTCAGCTGCACTTATCCAGTATAAATATCTTTTTTCACAGGTGCCTCCAGGCCACGCAGTTCCCTTGTACTGTGTCTGTATTTAACACAAGAATTGAGTAAACTTACCAGGCACACTGCATTTAAATCATATTCGACGTTTCAACGTCACGCAGGACGTCTTCATCAGGACAAACATTTGATTTGAATGCAGTGTTCCCTGGAAGCTCACTCAATTCATATCTATATCTATATCTATCTATCTATCTATCTATATCTATATCTATATATATATATATATATATATATATATATATATATATATATATATAGATAGATACTAACATCCTTATATATATATTACACCATTTTGGTTAACATGTTTCTGCCCAGAGTCGGGCCATCATCAAAACCTGTTGTTCTGATGACGGCCCGACTCTGGGCGGAAACATGTTAACCAAAATCGCGTTATAAAGCCGAATTGTTTGTTTGATGAAATCCTGGGAGTGCATCCTTATCTTCATCAATATATATATTTACTTGGACAGCACCCGGGTATTATTACAGCAGGAATGTGCATACCACGCATCCAGATTATTACATGACAAAGGTTAATGACATAATATTAGCCAGTGGACATATGTATATTGTTTCCTCCTTTTGGTAGAATGCAAGAGACTCAGTGGGCTTTGCCACTTGAGGAACAATGGTTAATGCCTTGTTTGTTACAGTACATTACACACTGTAAAGCATCATAAGAACTACTGAACAAATGTGTTTGCTCCAGGGTTAAATCTCAGAGTCAACAAGAATGATGTCAGTCAAGTGCCCACATCTGACTCTGTCTTAAAATTAAGTTTTGCCATATTCACTTATAGTATTGAATGTGTAACAAAGGTCCATGAAACAATTATATCTTACAACACAATAGCATGATAAAACCAATGTGTTAAAAGTAATTCCTAGCTGACTTGTAAAAGGTTGGATGGAAAGAACAAGAGGTGTAGGAGTCTTGGATATGTTATTTACTTTCATTGATTCTTCTGAACAGAACAATCATTATTGAAATGCTCTGGCGACTTTGTGCTGGGGAGTGTTATAAAGGATAGAAAATGAAGTTTGCAAGTCCTGTCAGCGCTGGTCATTAGGACTCATTAATCTTTTAAACAGGACTGTAATCAAAAGAATTGTACTATGAACAAATATTAGTTTCAATTTACCAGGTCATTTCTTCAAATTTACTAAGGATCTGCCTAAGCCTAATAGCAGAGCAGTAATAAATCATAAAAACAAAAGAGTATTATTATTCATTACTTATTAAAGTATGAGCCTTAGGTCAGGTGGACTTTTTACTTTACTTTTAACAGAAGAAGTAAAGTAATAGAGAATAATGGGGGACACTGCCTCCCAAAGCTATAACACTTGTGTCTCTTTTAGCATGATTTCTAAACACCAAACAGTCATCAAATTTACCCAGAACCGAAAATGCAAATTCCGTGGGAGCCCTATGCATGCATCCCTCTCTTTGTATCTCTCTATGTATTTATCCTATAGCCCCATCAGCCCCACACTACAAACTGCCACATAAACATATTTCTAAGCATTAGATATAGTATATGCAGCTTTTTTCAATATTTATTTGTGGCCATGAATCTCCTTAAACTACTTGAACCAAATAAGGTGCAGGAGGAAAAAGGGTTGTGTGATTTAAAGGGGAACTAAAATCATCAGACAGCAGTTGTCCCAATTTAATGATATCATTCCTCAATAAATATCCTTAAACAGATCACAGCTCATGCCGGTAGCCACTCTGGTAGGTGGGGATAGGATTTCCTAACACTCTGGGACAGAGACTTTTTTTGGGGGGGTGACGAAGGGGGGGACATATAGTTGTTTTAAGCAAATATATACTTTAGAAGCATATAGGCACAAAAAGTCTGGTAACCTTAAACACATCCCTTGTTATAGGCCACATCCCTAAACTACATATATGTTTACCATACTATATTATATAACGAGACTATAACGAGACTATATTATACTGCAAAGAAATAATTAATTGGACCACAGGGCAACTCAGGTGTTTCAGATGCTGCAAAATAAATCACCATCAATGTGAAATTAAAAAGGGGAGGGGTTGACAGTCACCCTTGTAACCACTGGCACCCCTAAACACACGCTTAATGGTAAATCCAGCCCTGCCTTTAAAAACAGTTTCCCATTTTTTATATAAAAAAAATAGTAGACAAGCTAAAAACTTTCCTTATTCAATGTTTTATATTTTGTAAATTACAATTTCTATCAATAGATGCACAAATATTTTATTAAATAATATTATACTGTAATATTATGCAATAATCTTTATCCCACTAACACTGGGTCTGTCACATGTATAAAAACAAATCTGTTACTTCCAAAGGCAACAGAGCCCAGAGCTATATAATAGCCATTTCTAAACATTGAAGACACTGTAAAAACCTCATGGTCCCCAGTTTATCCAGGGGAGCCTGACTACATGGAGAGCTGCTCCCCCAGCTGCCTGAAAAATATGGGGGCACAACAGATCTGATGGTGATGGGAAATAACAACACAGGGGAAGAATTCCAACATGTTATATTAAAAAAAGAAAGAGAATTGCCAAGTCTAAAAATTCCATCTTTTTTTCCTTTAAATATAATTTAAAGGGCATGTCCACCCCCAAAACTATAATTTACCCCACTACTGGCCCCACTCTGTAGTGTATAAAAATCCTTAGCTTATATCCCAGCTCCAAATAGTTCTCCTGTAATGTCCCCCCAAAGTCCAAATAACTGACTACCAGGAGCAGTGCAGGGAGGGAAATTGTTTCCGCCTCTGAGGCTTCCTGTCAGAGGTTATTGGCTTGCTCAGAGCAGCCCTCCCCCCTCCCTCCCCCTCCCTCCTGTTTTCATCTCCCTCCCCCTAGTGTAATTCCCTTTTGACATATTGTAGGGATTTCTCCCCCAGACCCAACCGCATTATATTATTTTCAGAAAGTCCCCCAATCTTTACTTACCTTCCCTCTCTCCTCTGGCGTTCTGAACTGCCAGCAGCCACATCCATGATTGGCTGCCTCTCAGTTAAGATCGGGGGACTTTTTGAACATAATAATAATGTGGTTGGGGCTGGGGGAGGAAGCCCTTCAATATATCAAAAATTTAGAAAAGGGGAGGACATGCCCTTTAAAGTCAAATGGCTATATTCAGTAAATGTGACCATCTCATGCTTTGGTTTACACTTTTCTTCTGCTTGTTGGCTTTGGCTCCCTGTTCCTAACTTTTATTTCTGCTTTTTTTCAATAGTAAAATGTTTGTATATATATTTAGGTACCTTACAATTAACACTGTGTAGACTCCACAATTAAAACTTGTATCACTGAGTGATTAATGTCTTAAGAATAATATAGATTGAACACAGAGAATCCCTACTTGTGGTCTGGGACAAAATAAAAAACATATTCATTATAATTTTTATGTTTTGTGGATATTTTAAACACACGTGCAATTTGGTCCCTCTTGATTGGAATAGACTTGAACAGATTGTATGCTCTCTCCTAAGAACATCCAGACTTTACTCATCTTGTTTCCAAGCTGTAAACTAGTGGTAAAGGTAAAGTGGTAAAGGTAAAGAATCGATGGAAGTTGAGAATAGAGGCTCATCCCTCCCATACAAATCATACAAATACGGTATACAAATGAATGGTTGGAGGAACTTTAATGTTCCTTTAAATCTGCTATGAATTTACTGTATAGAAAAAGTCAATTATTCCTTTTCTGTTCTGCAGTGCATTAAAAACAACACATGACAACTTCCCTTTTAGATGATTTATCCCTCTACAATAGAAATATGAAAGATAGTTATACTTTGCATGAGGTTGGGTTGGTGTAGATTACAATGATCACTGACATCTGGTGCATTACTGATGTGCAAGTTTCTTTTTGTATAACCACTGTGCAGCTACTGAGATTATGCACACAATAGAGTTCAATAGTAAAAGCAAAGCAATCACCCAATCAGCCTCTGCTCAGATTTTTCCTTTGAGGTAACTGCAGAAAAGTGCTTCCATTTATCATAAAATTCTATCTCACAGAATGAATCCCATAGACCAATTCATCTTTTACATAAAGTATTATGTATTTTGATTCTTAAGTTCTACTTTGATGATATTGATATTTTAGGATTCATCATGTCCTGTCCATTAGAATCTCTTCATACATTTATAGCTGATAACTCATTGCAAAGCAATCGCAAAATTGGCAAAGCAAAGCAATCATGCAATCAGTGACTGTTCAGTTTCTTTTGTCTGAGGTAACTTCGGCACATGGTTATGAATAAACTATTTCTTACTGACAGAGACCATTTTAATGTAGTTAGAATCACACAATATTATGTGTTTAAGTTTAGATTATTTTTAAACTCTCTGGTATTGATATTCTGAATTGTATTTTGGTTTATCCATGCTACTATACTATAAAAGCAAAAAACTCCGTTTCTGTTTCTTGCTTGGAATACCTTGGCCCTTGAGTAGAGAGTTGGAGGATTGCACCTACCCATTGTCTGGCAAACAACATCAGAGTGCTAGAGTGATCCTGAACTACATTGCTATACTATAAACCCCGCAGAATATATCAATGGTCAACTGATGCAAATGAGACATAATGGTAATTATTGAAGAACCCCATTAGATAAAACAGCAAGGGAACACAAAGTAATAAGATGTTTATTACACTGCAAGTTTAACCCTGCCTGGTGCACTTGATTCTGTAATGCTAACACTTTCATCCTTGCGTAGAGGGCATGTCCACCCCTCTTACAAAAATTTAGCATGTAACAGAACACCCCCCAAAAGCTAGGTTCCCCCAAAAGATGTTCCCAGGCTGTGTAAAGATCCTTACAAACCCACTATCCAGTGCCGCTTAGTCCTCACATCCACTGCTGCTGCACATGCCCTTTACGTGCAGGGGCAGCAGTAGCAGAGGTTTGTTCGGTAATGGCAATCAGCCATTGGGTGTGATGTCACTGTCACTGCCATGACTGGTGGCTGTTACCAGGAAGTATCTGGGAGCTGCAGCACTGGATTGTGGGTTTGTAAGGAACCTTACACAGCCTGGGAGCATCTTTGCTAAATGTAAGTAAAACGGAACCTAGCTTTTGGGGGTTGTTCTGTTGCATACTAAATTTTTGTGAGAGGGTTGGACATGCCCTTTATGTTTTAACGACTATTAAATCAGGACATCTAAGTTCCCCCCGTAAAGCATGTTACCTTCCAAACTCCAAAATGGAGTAATTGTCACAATGTGAAGCAAACATTAGTACAACACCTGTTCTACTTAAAACAATAATGTGTGAAAACCATTTATCAAATGCCAAATATGCAGTAAACTAGCATTTTTTGTATAATGTATCTATTTCAATCCTTAAAGGAAAAGTCTAATAATTAATTAAGTTCAATTACAAAGACACCTCTGCTTAAAAAACAAACACAAGAATTTATTACTCTCTTCCTACACTCAAATTCGATCAATTAAAATACCATATTATCAGTGTGCAAATATATTATATATCATCTTGCCAGCACGTGCCCTAAATATATATTAGTGGGCCCACTAACAAATGTCAATTGGTAATGGGGACCTTGTGTTCAGCAACAAATGCTAATGTAAACTTTAAATTGCATAGGTAGTAAATTAATCCATCAACTAGTAGTAATTATAGTAAGTATACAACCATATTAAGGCAATTTTCCAATTAGGATTCCTTTATAATAAAATTGATTAAAAAGATAAATCTTCCTTTCATAGATAAACTATTCATTATAAAGCTTGTGCTTGATTTATTAGCACGTGACATTTTCTTTGAATGTAGCACCCTGCACCTTGCTAGGGGAGAATAGCCACAGGCAAATGCTGGAATAAAACCGGTTGTAAATCACTGTGCAGAAAGAGTGGTGTATAAAATACCAATTTGTTTCTAAGATTGTGTGTTTCGCTATTCCTAAGTCGGCACAAACAGCAGCCACATCCTGCAGACTGCTGTCTAGTACAAAACTGGGTGCAATAAATGTATTTAGGACCTCATGCCTGGTTTCTGCTGTATTTCAGTTGAGACTCAGTAAATTGATTCTATAGTGGCTATCCATGGTGGTCCAAGCTCATGTTTACATCCTTATTTAGCTGTTTTTTATACAATGTATTCATTGGATGGGAACCCTGCTCTTCCATTGAAATTCTAAGCTCTGCAGCTCATTTCTTTTCTGATGCATGATTGTTTACTGCAGGGTACAATTCTGTTTAAATTCTTGGAATGGATACATAAACAATGATATACATCATTTCATTTTTGATTACTGAACCTTTGCGTCATGTTTTGGTAAATTACATATAATCTTGTTCATCTCTCAGTGCTTTTAGTCTCTTCCACTTGTATTTTCTCAAAATTAGTGGGGGTCATTTGTTTTTAAAGCTGCTGCATAATCAAGTCATATACTGGAAATGCTTTTTTTATTATCTAGCTGTGATAGTGTGAAGATATTGATTCAATGAAAGTGTCTTGCTGGGCAATAATGCTTCAAACCATGAGAAGCATCTTTCATGTTACCCAGTGATAGCAGTGCTGCTGTAGTATCTTTCCTTAGGCCTTTACAACTCAGGCCTAGTTAATGAATGGAGTACAGTAAGAATCACCATTATTAATGCATAAACTCTAAGACATAAATTGGCAAAATAAGGAAAATATAAATCATCTACTTCACTACAGCAGAAAGAACTCTCCTTATTTTCTGATGTGAAATAGCATGTTTGAAGCATTTCTTAACATTGTGCTGCAGGAGACACAGACTATGCAGACTGAGTGATGTTACCTGCTCTCCGCTGAAATATATGTAAATGAGGATGAGGGCCTGATTGGCCCCCGGTCTTATATTTTATGGTGGGCACAAACTAGTTAGTTTTTCCAGACTCGCGGCTGTATTTATTTTTTATGGGCTGTTCACTGGAATGTGTTGTTCGCTAACCCTCGAAAGTATTGATCATTTCCGATAACCCTCGAATGTATGGATCGTTTTCGCTAACCCTAGAATGTATTGTTTGCTAACCCTCGAATGTAGCCTTCGATTTTCAGTAACCCTCGAATGTATCATTCGCTTTTGGTAACCTTTAAATTTATGGTTCTATTTTCGGTAACCACTGAAAGTATCGTTTGGTAACCCTCAAATTGCCCGTTACCCTTGAATGTAGCTTGCTCAAAACCCGACAATTGCCCACTCCTGTTTAAGAAGTGTTTTAACAAGTTTTGGTGATAGTGTCATGTTCCCCAGACCATTTCCCAGGTGCCACAACCATTTACAGTAAGTTACCATTGTTAGTTAAGCTGTAAATAACACAGACTTTTCAAAATTTCACTCCTCCCTTTGACTTTAATGGGTCCAAATTCGAACTTTCACTGAAGTTTGAAAATGGACCGAACTTTATAAAGTTCAGCCATCTCTACGGAAGCTTAATAATAGGGAAGTAACGTCAAGATACGGGTAAGTATAGAAAACAGCTAAGTACACATTGTACCGGTGCTAAGAATGGTATGTAATAATATATAAGAAAAACAAGGTAACGAAGATACCCTAGTACCATTCACCGCCCAATCAAATAGATAGGGGCACTCACGCTGTTATATACACAGATATGTGTCATATAGACTAAATTTTGACTGAAACAGTCATAAACAATGCAGTGGGTAAAACAAGAGCTTTATTCTACTTACAATAAAATGCACAAACCCTTCCCCCCAAACCCAAACATAGGTCAAAAATAAAAAAGTACATATACACACATAAATATATAAAAATCACATCCTAGACAAGCTGAAAAAGAAGTATATAAATATATCCCAACAGGTAGGTCTAAAGTCATTTGGGAGAAAATGGAGGCTGTATATGTTGCTAACACGGTAAAGAACAAATGTCAAAATAAGTTAATGTATCGGAAACGATCTCACCCATCCAAGAGTAACGAAAATCCGCTGTGCAACAAATGTACGGTAAGTTGATACATTGTAACCACCTATGTGTCCAGCCTCTATGTATCTCACGAATATGTAGCAATAAGAAGAGAACTGCTACAAGATGTTATAAATAGTGGCAATACCTCTCCGGATATCTCCAAGCGTTTAGAACACAGCTAGTCCGGTAGAGCACACAAGCCGGGGGCGGGCACCGGGTAAGTCACGTGATACTCACTCGCTCCCAACCTAAACCCGGATTTGGTCTCTACCTCCCGCTCCAAGCAACGGCCGAGCAGGGGACAGTAGCTGTTGCCACATAAACTTCAAACCAATGCAGATCAGTAACCATACGTATTGGGTCCAGCATAAAAGCCTAGGTACAAAACACCACACTGATCTCTACGGAAGCTTGCATACGTAGATAAAGGGTGCCAGCAGTTGATTATAGCACCAGGGAATATTCTGTATATATTTGCAAATCCCTGACACCATACTTCCTATTTAACATATGAAACAGGATATGACTTCCCTATGTTTCACATAGACAATCTGCTTAAAATACTCATAGTGGGCAAAATGTCAAATGTGCACTAGAGAAAGTTTTCTATAGAATGTGAGTGCCCCTCTCTCTCTCTCTCTCTCTCTCTCTCTAATTATATATATATATATATATATATATATATATATATATATATATATCCCTTATATTATATAAATAAATGTATAATTTTATGGGGAATACATTGGGTTTTTCGGAGGTACTATGTTGGTGGGGGTGGGTAAAAGTAATATACATAGGGACCGTGTTTATGTGTTGTTTAAGCACTAAATAAATAGTTATATCAATATTAACAAGTATGTAGTAATGACATTAAAGTATATAGAAAAGTAAATAAGGCAAAATATATAAATAAATAAAAGTACTTAGTAGTCCATTAGTTGTAATGGTATCTTCAAAATGGACTGTTAAGACACACCCCAGGAAGTTTTACAAGGAGTCAATGGAAGCTTACATAGGAACATATTTCTCACTTCCCTTTTAGTGTTGTATCCAATGGTGTGCTTATTATCAGATTGACAGCAGGGTTAGCGAATCAAAACAGTGTTAGTAGGGAAGTAGGAAGTGTTAGTAGGAAGTTGCAAGACTTATATGTCACTTCCTTTGTAAAACATGTGACAGTCTTAGTAAAAACATTCTTCTCACTCTCACCTAACTCCACCCACCCCTCCCCTCTAAATAGACAAAAAGGAGAGCTGCTGATTGCTGGACAGGAAGGGATATCTATATGATAGGGGGACTGAAAAGAAAACATCTCCATGCCCATTTCTCTGAGACAATGGAGTGAGTATGTTAATGGTTTATTACATTATTTAAGCAATAGACCCCATAGAAGCCATGAACATGTGTCCTGAACTGATAAATGTAATAAGACTGAAACATGACAGGATAGTCTGGGTTTTTTATAGGACCTCAAATTTACCAATAGTGATCCCTCTCTAACACATTTACCAATAGTAATCCCTCTGTAACACATTTACCAATAGTGATCCCTCTCTAACACATTGACCAATAGTGATCCCTCTCTAACACATTTACCAATAGTGATCCCTCTCTAACACATTTACCAATAGTGATCCCTCTCTAACACATTTACCAATAGTGATCCCTCTCTAACACATTTACCAATAGTGATCCCTCTCTAACACATTTACCAATAGTGATCCCTCTCTAACACATTTACCAATAGTGATCCCTCTCTAACACATTGACCAATAGTGATCCCTCTCTAACACATTTACCAATAGTGATCCCTCTTTCCATTGTCAGCCTGTTTCCTCCTGAAAGCATCTAACAAGAGGACTGTAAGGTACTGAAGGTTCTTTTCATATTTGGCGAGGTCTAAAGGTAGCAAAAGGGGCTTCAAACAAATGAAGTGTCCAACTTTACTCTCCCTTCCACATATACAGATAGGCCTTAGCAGCTGCTATGCCGGTTGTAGTTTTGCTGGTGCTACCTGTGATTTCTTAGTTACTTCCTCTCTCTTTATACTTTTTTAAATATATGTTATTCTCTCAGAGCTTAAGCTATTGACATTTAATGCTCTTTTTTTCTATTTTTAAAAAAGGTCACTCACATCCACATTATTATTCAATTTATGGACCTTTAGAAATGCTTAGCATATCTCAACAAACTGAACAAGATATAATATATCCATCTATCCATCTTCCTTAAAGCCTATTATTTGAGACCCACTGTAGATCACTGAACAGATGTATACCATTTGCTATAATCTCATTAAAGGGTAACTGTGGTCCAAAAATGACTTTAGGTAAATTGACAGGAATTTCTTTCCTGAGTATTTTTGCAATTTACTTTTTTACAAACTTTTAAAGATATTTACATTATTATGTGTGGTATGGTAGCATCACCAGACCCCCTGCACTTCCTGGTCTGAAACCATGTGACAATTCCTCTACCCTGTGTCTCCTACTCTTCCTCCATTAAAAAAAGACAAAAATGTATACACCTTACATACTTCCTGCTGTGGGCTGTGCTGTTATCCCCTCCTTCCCCTTCAGTCCCTCTTCCATCCCTGTAACTCGACCTCTTCCTGGTTTCTTATGCTTTCTCCTGCACTGAGCATGTGCCAGTCACAATTAGAAGGAGGAACTAGTAGTTAAGACAGCAGATTCAGAACCTCCCACCCTCTAACTTTTTGATCAGTGATTCCTTCATATCTTGGGCTGTGCAGCACTTAAAGAGGTGGTTGATGGCTCATTTTAAAGGTAGAACCTGGGATTTCATTTAAAATCAACTTGTTTAGAGACCACAGTTCCCTTTTAAGACACTTTAATTTTTCCTTTGTTCCTGATATTGTTCATTGTAAGGCCTGTCTTCTTTCTCCCTTTTGCTTCCAAGCTACTGGAAAGACAAGTCAATGCTGACCTGGCTCGTCACCTGTCTGCTAACTCCCTCTTTGACTTCCATCAGTCAGGCTTCCGCCCTAACCACTCCACGGAAACTGCCCTCACTAATGTGACCAACTATCTACTAAAGTGCTAAATCTAAGGGTCACTACTCTTGGCTTATTCTCCTTGATCTGTCCTCTGCTTTTGATACTGTTGATCACCCTCTACTTCTTCAGGCGCTAGCCTCCTAGGTATCCAGGATATTGCACTTTCTTGGCTATCCTCCTATCTCTCTAATAGGACCTTTAGTGTTTTACACTCTGGAATTAGCTCCACCCCTCACCCCCTCCCTGTACTCGTCCCTCTTCTTTTCTCCATCTACACCTATGGCCTTGGACGACTCATTAGTTCATTTGGATTTCAGTATCAGCTGAATGCGGATGATACCCAAATTTACATCTCTGCCCCAGATCTCTCTACACTAACATCCCAGGTCTCTGACTGCCTTAATGCCATCTCTGATTGTGACATGTCCTCCCGCTTCCTCAAACTAAACATGGACAAGGCTGAACTTGGTCTTTTCCCAACCTCATGATTTGTTCCCCTCCCTAGTCTTACTATTAATATTAACAACATACCTATATACCCATCTCCTCATGTCCGCTGCCTGGGAATAATGCTAGATTCAGATCTTTCCTTCAAACACCATGTCAATTCGCTTGCCAACTCCTGTCGGCTCCAACTCAAAAACATCTCCTGCATTCGTCCCTTCCTCTCGAAAGAAGCTACAAAAACCATAGCCCATGCCCTAATCATATCCCAGCTAGACTACTGCAACACACTGTGTTTTTTTTTAACATGGAATTTTATTGAATTTTCACATTATCTTTACATAAGGTAAAATTAAGCATAGCATAATAACAAAGTAAGAATAAAGAAAGAATTTAAAAAAATGTGCATATCATTATGAGAGTTTTGTAATTATATAGAACATTCACATATCAACTTGTCCCACTCTATACATTTGTTGGTTTTTCTAAACAATTAACATATTTATACAGTATTTCCATTTGACATTGGATAGATGTAATTCATGTTTTCTTTATTACTTCTGAGTTATTTACTGTTAGTTGTATATTTCTTAGGCCATTGACCTGTTGTCTACATACCACATTTCCCAGTTGCATAGGAATCTGGGAAAGTTACTCTGCGATATTGTGAACATTTTTTCGTAGTTCATATTTCTTGTTAAGGGGTTGCTTACCTCTTTGATGCTAGGGATTTTTTGTGTTCTCCAGTTTTTAGTAATTAGTTGTTTGCAAATTATGCATATGTGATGTATTATCGTTTTTTGTGAGTCGATATATTTTTCCAAACCCAGGTTTAGAAGTGATAATCTTGGATTTGCTGTTATTTTGATATCAAGAATGGATGCAATAAAATTATATATTTTATACCAAAATGTTTAGATTTTTGGACATTCCCACTAGATGTGTAGTAATGTTCCTGTGCTCTTGCAGTTTCTCCAACATTCTGGAGATGTGTTTTGGTACCAGCTATGTACTATTGCCGGTGTTCTATATGTTCTGGAGAAACATTTTTTATTTAATTTCCAATGGGAGATGCATTTGGTTAATTTAAAGGTGTGTTGGAAGGAACTTGTCCATTGTTCTTTTGTTATTTGGATCTGTAGGTCATTTGCCCATTTATCCATGCATTTCAATTGTTTAAACATGTTTTTTTCTCCTAGTCCTCCATAGAACTTGGTAATTCCCTTTTTTTCAAGCGGGTTGGAGAGGCTTAGAACTGTGATTTTGTGATTTTCTATAGTTCCCCCGACAGGTAAGTGTGTGTAGCCAGCTGTTGATTTGGTAATAGTTATACCAGTCTTTTTCTCTTAATTTGTATTTTTGTTTTAGGTTCTGGAAGGAGACTATCTCTCCATTTCTATGAATGTCAGACCTGATAGATTCCAGTGTGAAATCTGAAGGTTTTCAATGCATGAATTTAAACTTGTTATATTAATATAGGTAAGTAGGATGTCTTAAGGTTGTGAGTTTTCATTGTATGATACCAGATTGTATTTGAAGTTAAGATTGTGGTGTATTCTGAGATAATATTTTTGTTTTTTAATGCTATTGCATAAAGGTTGTTTTTGAGATTGCTGTTATTGTTCATTGTTTTTTCTATGTTTACCCATTTTTTTGTGAGCTTTCATTCCTCCATGTTCTGAGCTGTTCTAGCAAGGCTGCATAGTAGTAGTCTTTCAAGATGCCTCCCCTTTTTTGGGATTTAGCTAGGGTAAGTGTTTTAACTCTTGGTTTTGTGCCGTTCCAAATAAAGGTATTGTTTTTTTTTTTGTATATTGTGAAAGAAATGGTCTGGGATTAAGATAGGAATGGTTCTAAATTTGTATAATAGTTTAGAGATATGCATCAATTTGACTATAGAACATTTGTTAAACCATGAGAGGTATTTAGAAGACCACAAGTCCAAGACTTTTTCGATTGTATTCTCTATGGGTAGAAAGTTTTCCCTGAATAAGTCTTTTGTAGGAGAGGTTAATTGTATTCCTAGGTATGTTATTTCGTTTTCTGCCCAATTATATTGATACTTTGCTGTTAAGAATACTCTCAGTGCTAGTGATGTATTTATGCCCAGAATGTACGATTTATTTTCGTTGATTTTGTAATATGAAATTTTGCTAAATTCCTTGAAGGTTTCTTGTAGGTGTATCATTGATTTAATGGGGTTTGTTATTGCTACTATTATTATCTGCATATAAGGCAATCTTGTGTTCTTCTTCTTCAATTTTTATTCCGTTTATGTTTGTGTTGTTTCTTATTTTTTCTGCTAATGGTTCTATTGCCAAGTCAAAGATTAAGGGAGACAGGGGGCACCCTTATCTCATGCCATTGGTTATATGGAAGGATTCCGAAAGCATATTATATATGTGTACTGTTACTGTGGGTTTGTTGTACATAGCTGTACATGTACATGTTGTACATATTTGTTTGTTGTACATAGCTGTACATGGCTGTTTTAATCCATCCTTTGAAATTAAATTTGTCTAGGATTGCTAATAAGTAATCCCAGTTTAAGCGATCAAACGCTTTCTCTGCATCTAATGTTAGTGTCAGAGTTGTGATATCCTATTTGCTAGAATTTTTGAGTATATGTCTGAGTTTAATAGGGAAATAGGTCTGTAATTAGTGATTAGGTAGTTTTCTTTTTTGGGTATGGTTATTATTGTGGCTTTAATCATTTCTTGGGGGAATCCTTCTGACTGTTGCTTGATGAAAGATTTTTTGTAAATATGGTGTTAAAATGTCTGTGTAAGTTTTACAGTATTCGTTTATGAATCCATCTATGCCAGGTGATTTGTTTTTTGGTAGAAAATGGATTGTTTTTTTTATTTCATTTAGTGTTATTGGTTTGTTTATTTCTTTTAGTTGTTTTTTGTTTAAAGATGGAAGATTGATTTGTTTTAGGAACTTTTTTATATCTACTTTGTATTTTTATTCAATTTCAGGTTATACAGAGATTTGTAATAATCTGCGAATTGGTTGGCTATACTTTTGGGGTTGTATATTTTGTTATTTTCTTTGTTGAGAATATATGCTATCTTGGAATTGTTATTTTCTTTGTTGAGAATATATGCTATCTTGAATTTATTGGCTAATGTTTTGGTAGCTTTGGGTCCTTGTGCATAGTGGTTCGCATTTAATCTTCTAATGAATTTATCAAATATGTACATCTCTACACCTTGTAGATTTTCTTTTGCTACTTTTAGGTTTTGAAAGTTGGTATTATTGGGGTGTAATTTGTGCATTTTTTCTAGGTGGTTTATTTGTTCTATGAGCTTTATTTTTTTTTGTAGTCTATCTTTTTTTAGTTTAGTTGCAATTTTTATTAGTTCTCCCCTAATAACTGCCTTGTGAGCATTTCATAGTATTCAATTCTGATTGAATTTTTTTATATGATTTTGTGTTTCTGTTGTATTTAATAGATAGAGGAGTTTCCACAGGATAGTGGGATTCGGCTTTCCTTTTTCTCTGATGTATGATATTAAGGGTGCATGATCTGAAATTTTTCTGTTCAAAATTTCTGATTTATAGAATTCTTGTAGGAGCCATTTGTCTGTGAAAAAGGGGTCTATTCTAGAGTACACATTATGGGTCTTCGAAAAGTATGTGTAATTTTTTTCTGATGGGTAGATTGTTCTCCAAATGTCAAATAGGTCTTCTTTGGCTAAAATGTTTTTAGGCTTTGTTTCTGTGGATCGTTGGTGCTATTTCTTTTATTTTTGGTATTCCCGGTGGAATCTATTGATGGGTCTAGTGTGAGGTTTATGTCTCTGAATATAATTATATTATAAGTTTGAATTTTTTTTGTTTTGTTGATAAGTCTGTTTAAAAATCTTTGTTGATGTTTATTAGGGGCGTAAGCATTAACTATTATGTATTGCTTGTTATTAATTATGCATTGTAGTATGATATATCTTCCGTTTTTATTGATTTCTACTTTTTTTTCTTCATATGCTACTGTGTTTCTTATAGCCAATGGTACTCCTCTTTTCTTTGTGTGGAAAGATGCCTTGTAAATATGGGGGTATTTATTCTTGTGAAATATATGTTCTTGGGATTTGATTAGGTGTGTTTCTTGAATTCCTATAATATCTATATTATTTTATTTAGTGCTTCCTTCCATATAGAGTATCTTTTGTACATTGAATTTAGGCCTTTTACATTATAACACATTATCTTAATCGTCATTTAGGTTTCAGATTGTAGACTGATTGGGTTGTATCCAATATCTGCCTATCTCTCAGAGAACTGAGATTGAATTTTTCGTTCATAACATAAATGTCAAACATAAAAACAACTTTTTAATCCGGGCTCATTGGAGCCTGATAGGAAGGGTTATAGATATATTTTGAGTGTTATAAAGCCTATTATTATCCTAATTGATGTTTCCCCCTGTCTCCATCCTTCCCTACCTCCGTTCCTGTGAAATACCAGTTTCTGTGTGTTTATTGAAGAGCTTTTATTCTTGTAATACCGTTATTCTTCCATAATCAACATTCCTGCAGGTGAGAATATGTATGTATTCCCCCCCCCTTTTCTCTCTCCCTCCCCCTCTCCACCCCTCCCCTCCCTCAGCTTCTTCCCTCTCCCTCCCCCTCTTTACTCCCCCACAGTCTCCCTATCTCGTGGTAGGTAGAGGTTCAATTGTGCGTATATGTGCTATTGATTCTATGGGTATAGATAGTTTTAGGTTACATACAATAATACAACTTGTTTATTCTGAATGATATATACTCTCCCCTCCCAACCCCTCCCTCCTTTGATGTTCAGCCTTATCAATCCTATAGTTCTGAGAATGTCGATCTAGTTTAATTGGTAAATTGTATAAGTAGGTATATAAAAATACTCTTGCATTTGAATTTTTACATTGTTAATTCACATTTATAATAGATTGCATTTTTCCTCTTCTTCACCTTCCCTCATCTCCCTCCCCTCTCCCTCCCTTAATTACCTCCCTCCCCTCCCTCTCCCATCTCTCTGTTCCTTCCTCCTCTCTGCCATGTGTGACCCTTGTCACCTCTTCCCATGCCCGCATTCAGGACTTTGCTCGTGCTGCCCCTCTACTTTGGAACTACCTTCCTCCATCTGGCCGTCATTCACCATCCCTTAATACCTTCAAACATAACCTTAAAACCCACTTCTTCAGGCAAGCATATAACCTGGCCTAGATATTACCCCCCTTACTACCCAATATGATCCACCCCGTCATTCACACTCCACTGCCAATCTATTTACAGCCTACCTATTCCCATCACCTTATGTCTCACCCCATATCCTCTAGACTGTAAGCTCTTTGGGCAGGGTCCCCTTTCCTATTGTATCACAGTGTAACAGTAAGTAACTCATCACTGCGTGCTTATATTATTTATTACCTGTGCATGTAATATATAAGACTTTGTAGAATATGTACTACTCTCTATGTAATGTATGACAATGTAATTGTAAAGCACCATGGAAAATGTTGGCTCTATATAAATCAATAATAATAATTGTAACTACTGTATGGTTTAATATACCTTAGACCATACATTTGTATTACAGCCCAGAAACTGTTGATTTACGATTAACCAAAGGTGATTTATGTAATGTCAGTAAAATATTTACTTATTTGCCTCTCTTTTCCACTCTCCCAGTGGGATAGTCATACTTAATGTGTTTTATGTATAGTGAGAAGATAGTGAGCTAATTGTCTACATTGCATCTTCCTGTGCTAAGGGTGGGTGAAAATGAAAGTAAATGCAGGGTTGCTTTAAATATAAGACAATATAATCCACCCCTTCCATGGGCCCTACTGCTAATAATATGCTTATAAATTGGATTGCTAGTATGCATTATGTGTGCTTAGGGCATGCTGCTTGTACAGACCACTGGGATGGGGGAGGAATAGTTCAGCTAAAAGGAAAAAATCGATGTAGGGTGTGTGTGTGTGAATGATGTACACCCATTTTAAATTATGGACATGTTTATATGGCCACGGCATTTCTCTGTGGCTTCTAATATCCTTATAATTTACAGTAGGGGGTACATTATCCTCTATATTGATCTCACAAATGTATGCCTTTTGATTTCATTAATTTAAAAAGGCCATTGATTGTAAGGAGGACTGTGGAAAATACTGTACCATAGTTGTTCTAAATAGTTGCATTAAACTAAAAATCATATATCAAAAGTAACCATTTGTGAAATATATAAAGAAAGTGGCTTAAATGATAAAAAAATGGTTCGTGGTCTATGGCCATACATTTGATACTGGGCAAAGGATGGTTGGCTTCCCTAAAATGCCTAGCCACAGCTAATATTTCAAGCAAAACTGCACATTGTCTTTTTTGACATTCATGTCTGCTCTAATTGAGTAGACATGATTTGTTTTTCACACATAATATTGATTGTAGGGGCATGCGATAAAATAAAGCACAAAATTACTTTGGCAGGAGTATCTGATTTTTATTTTAATTTTTTATTTTATAGCCAATGTGGATGTGGGAAATCCAGCCCTGTTTATACATATTGGCATGTCTGGCATTCTATGTATTTGATCCCAGTGGGAACCCAATGACCTATCACCAATGTAACCATAAGGTTACAAAAATTACCAAATAATAGGGTGGTTTGCTGAAAGGCTAAAGTCTGATTATGGGGTCACTATATCCCAATGTTGTTTTACCACCTCACAAGTTAGGTTGCTCTGGAAAAACTGCAGGGAGAAGAGGATTCAATTACCTGTCTGTATTCTATTCTTGAGTTCCTCAGTCCCCTTATCTCTAATAACAAATGTATATAAAGCTATTTCCATTTGACTATGAACAAGTGATTCACTAACTCAGGAATTTATCTGTCATGGTTCATGTCCATCAATTGAAACTTGGTAGTTTCCATATTGGAATTATTAAACATACCCCATAAAACCAAGAATAGACAATACTGTGAGCTAGGGTGGCAACTATTGTCATGTAAGAGAACTCCTGTCCTTAGGCTTGGTAAACAGTGAGTATCCTATTGTATCCCCTTCTTTGAATATTTTGAGGTCCAAGAAGTCTATCTTCTGAGTATCATAGGTTAGGGTTAATTTGATGGGAGAACCCAACATGATACACTCATCCTCTGTTTCTTGCCATAGGATGAACAGGTTGTCAATATACAGTTGGTAAATTCCATAATGGAGGAAAATGTGTTATTCTTCAATATATTTCATATATACATACATTCACTAGCATTGCCATTTCTAAAAATATGTAATATTTGTTGTTGTTATGTTTTTATTTCTATAAAAGTTAATATTGTACCTGATTTTCAATAATCTGATTTAATCACTGTACACTATAGCAAATTAACTTCACTGCCATTTTTGAGTTATACATTTTATAGCAAGTAACAGACATGTTTAAATGGGAGCGCTTTGTTAGTTTAATTCAGAAAGTCACTGCAAGGCATTTGATCAGGAGACAATATGTTTTTTCATGTCAAAAGTTTGGGCAAATTATTGCTTGTTCTGTATGCTGTCAGGTGGTTCCAGGGCACAACAAAATTAATAGGGAAAGTTTAGAGCCTTTTCTTTTAATAGCCAGCTGTTTTTTTTCTGTCTTGTGAGCTGTAGAAGAAAAGAGTTTATTGTGGGCCTTTGGGGACTGTAGGGAATGAGTGATGCTGTAAAAAGTAGGTTTAACCTAAAGCTAGCAGAGTGAAATTAAAATGGAGCAAAAGCACCAGAATAAGTTTATTGAAATGTAAAAAGTTTCAGCGAAGAAAAAATCTAAAGTGGGTATATGTGTATATATGTTACTTATATTTGGCTATGTGTGGATACACACCCTATATCATTTTAGGGTTTTGTTCAAAAAGATCAAGGAATTAAAAAGAAATCAAAAAAAGTTAATACATTTAATATCAAATCCTTGTTCTATTAGTGTCACATCCCCTAGACTATTACTTTGTTGAAGCAATCAGCTGTTTTGTATAAGAGCATCAGCTTGGTACATCTGGACTTGGTAAGATTTGCCTTATATTCATAGAAATATCAGGAGAAATGTTTACTAATGAATGGGTGCCATAAAGGACTTGTTTAATGACACAGTCTTTATTTATATCATTGAGTTTGTGGGACTTTTCTACACCGGTGTCTCCACACCAATATGGAAGTCCCTTATGAGACTGCTTGTTACCCTGCAGTTTATTTACCAGTGAATTGCATACAGCCTTCCTGGGGCAATAAAAAAAAAGTGTATATATATATATATATATTATATATATATATATATATATTATATATTTTTTTTTTTTTTTTTTTTAATTATTCCTATAATAAAAGCTTCTGTGTACCTGCATGTGCTGTGGTAGCTGACCTGCTAAAGCACTTGTTTTAGAGCACACTGACCACAAGGTCACAAGTTTGTTTACATTATGTTTTTAGCAAAAGATAAAGATTCTACATGTAGAAGAGTTCCACATAGTATGTCTGTTAGTTTAGCGGTAAAAGCTCTGCTTTTAGCATGGCAGAGTACACAAGGTTACAGATTTAATTCCCCAGACTTTCTTTTAATTTGTACTGAAAAGTTAGTATTGTTTCTTACATCCATGCTAGCTAAGAAATAAATGGCAAACATTAATTTTCTTTTTCGTATGAAAAGCAAAGGATTATTTCATTGTTAGGGACAGGAGCATTAAATGTGTTTAAAACATTTTTTTTTTTAAATCCCTGTTCTGGGATTTAAAAAAACACCAGTGCTGTAACTTCCTTGTTTTGATCTGTTCAGTATTGCAGAACATGTGAATTGTGCTGTGCACACTAACAGGGAGATTCAATAAAATGTCTTATCGTTTAAAATGGTGCTAATCTTGCCCCAACTAATCAGATCTTATTTAACATTTGAAAGCCAACATCTAATTGGTTGGGGCAAAATTAGCACCATTTTAAATGATAAAAACTTTTATTGAATAACCCTTTATGATTTCACCCAGCTAAAGGTGATTATAGGAGCTTACCCCTAGTACCCACAGCATAGTTAAAGCAGAGCCACAATAGCTCTGCTTAAATCTGTTTGAAAATTCAAAATATGCTTTGCGTACATGGATTTAACCATATCGCTACAGACATAGAAATAAGAGATAGTGATTGACACCTCTGTAGTACAGTTCCCTTTCATCCAGCTCCTCCCCCTCCTCTTTTTCTCCAGGCTGCACACACACGCTGGTACTGGCCCTGCTCCATTAGGAAGTCTTTCCTTTGCCTATGAATAGGGCAGGAGGAGCAAGTCCAGCTATTGTTTCTCTATGGTATACAGACATTATTTCACTGACAAGCATATAGTACTTTTTTATGAATGGGTAAAACTGCCATGTGTTTTAAAGAAAGGACATATAAAGATGCAGCCGAATATAACTTAATATAACTAAAATCTACCACCTCCCCCTTACAAGTACCCAGGATGAGGACCTGAATCGCTAAGTCCTCACCCCTTGGTACACTTTCTAATTCAAGTAATACTTCAAGGCCTCTTTCTTCTGTATTCATGACCACCACACAGCCCCCCTTATCTATGCCCCTAATAACAATATTCTTGTTATCTCACAGTTGTCTAATAGCCTCAAACTCTTTTTTTTAAGGTTTTTGTAACACTGATATCTTTTCCGTTGTTCAGCCAGGCTCCTAAGCTCATTCTCAACAGAGTCTTGGAACACATCCATAGACTGACTACGTGAACATACATTGTATGACAGAGTCATTTTGATCAGACAAAACATTATCTTCCTGGACTCCAGCATCCTCAATAGTTGCGCTAGTGTCAATAGCCAGATTCAAAAAATGTTTAGCCAAAGTTACTTTCCTGATGAATTTGTTAATATCCAATAATGTATCAAATATGTTAGTGTCATGTTGGGGCAAAAGATCAGCCTCTTGAAAGTACACACTTCTGAGTAGATAACTCAAATTCAGATAGGTTAATTACTATTTCATCCTGCCCTTCTTGGGTGTATTTCTCCATTTTATAGTTCTCCTTTAAGAGGTAGGATTAATACTTTCTACCTACCAATATTCTTTCTATGTAGAGCGGCAGCAGGAAGAAAACTGCTTCTGCCAGTCTTCCTGAATGTTTCAGCACTATCTTTACTATAGGAAGGCCCAGGGCAATAACCTGGCAGATAAAAACTATTGGTGCTGTTGCTCCTCAATGAAACAGTATTGGGAGGTAGAGATAATCAATCCTACCTTCCTGCCCCAGGTGCTTTCTATTTTTAAAAAGTACATTTCTACAGTTTAGTTGTCCTTTAAACTGTTGCCACATTTAACAATTGAATTATTAATATTTTATTCTAGTTGGTATATATAAATTTTATTAGCAGCTGAGATTAAATTCCTTAAAACATTTGTTAAATGAGCATTCTAAACATTATTTTAATATTGTGCAATTGCTGCAAAACAATTCTAGAAGAAATACTATTTTATAAAAATGGCATGTTGTTTCAAAATACTTGTCATCTCATCCATAACACCAATAAGAATCCTTAACAGGACTCCTGGGGGCATTGTGCGCAACAATAGGTCTCTTGGAATATTACATTTGCTAGTTGCTATGTGACCAATGTCACACAGTTTACTGTAGTGTGGTGCTCAGTGGTCACATGCAAGTCAAGAGGATGATTTATATTTAGCTTACTGCACTTTTACTTAGTTTGGAAAAATATTGTTTACTATTCAGTAAGTATAAAAACAGCTATAGTTACTATAAACCTGTAACTACTTTGCCATCTGTATCTATATTTCATCCTTATTTCTAGGTAATTTTTGCTTTAGAAGGTACCCAATCAGGGAGATGTAATAAAAGTTCTTGGGGCTGATTTACCCAGAGGCACTGGGCAAATATATGGAGTTTAAGTCGTGCTAGCTGGTTCAGAGGCACTGGGCAAATATATGGAGTTTAAGTCGTGCTAGCTGGTTTGCTGACTTTAACTCCATATTAGTGTCAGAGTTGAGATGGACCCGAATTCTAACCCGAAGCTGGTTCTGCGGAACTATTTTCAAACAATTATCAAACATTATCAATATTTCCAGAAATTGTTAATTTAAAAAACGTTAATTTTAAATTTTTTTAGAAATCTCGAAAATACTACACTGAATGGCAAAACTGGAAGCGCATAAAGTTTAAGTTATTGGACAATTTTTTTAAAGATTTTGGTCATTGAAACGTATTCCCCAGACCATTTCCAAGACCACAAGCTTTTTTCCGGGTCCTTATCAAAATTATCCCAGCCGTTCGGAAGTTTTTCTGGAACATATATGCATAAATTGACTTTTATATATACCGTAGATATTAATTAAATCTTTTTTATTCTTGCATGTCATTTAAATTCCATATGTTTGCCCATATGCCTGAAGAAACCATTCATAGTATTAGTTTTTAAATGTTACATGATTGCCCAAGTCAGCCAATAAAGTTATCGCTTAAACAATATTTTTTTCCCTGATAATTTTTCATAAAGTACAGCCAACCACAGTGACAAAATCTTCCTCTCTTACAGCATACTGGCAGCAAGTCTAAGGAATAAACCAGGGAACTAATCGAAAGATAAAAATAACTAAAATCAGCCAAAAAATTCAGCAAAATTTCATTTACTGACTTATTTTTCTTGGCTACTTAAAAGTGCCTAAAATTACAGCAAATATTAGTGTATTGAGCAAATTAAGGTTTAAAATATAGCTGCAATCAGTGTTAATATTGTTTGAGCAGAACCTTCTTATAACAGAAGTTATTTTGCAGTCTCATGCTATATGTATAGCATTACCAACAAAATCTAAGAAACAATAAGTAATTTCTTACTCCCAGGTTCGCTGCAAAATTCTCCTTTAAAGGGCATGTCCACCCCTTTTGAAAACTTTTGATATGCGGTAAGGCATGCTCCCCCAGCCCCAACCGCATTAATATTATTGTTAGAAAGTCCCCCGATCCTTACTTACCTTCCCTATTTCCTCCGCCGCACTGTCCCGGCCCTCTGCTTGCATGGAATTGCAAGCAGGGGGTGGGACCAGCAGCCATGTCCGTGATTGGCTGAGAGGCAGCCAATCACGGCCACGGCTGCCGGGTGTTCGGAACAGTGGAGGAGAGAGGGAAGGTAAGTAAAGATTGGGGGACTTTTAATGTGGTTGGGGCTGGGGGAGCATGCCCTACTGCATACCCAGAGGTTTTAATGTTAGGGGGATGGAGAGAAAAACAGGAGGGAGAGGGGGGGGGCTGCACTGAGCATGCCTTAAACCTTGATGAGGTTGAGGCAGACTCAGGCACAGTCACACACTGCTTCTACACAGCAGTTTCCTGGACTTTGGAGGGGCACAGCAAGGGAACCATTTTAAGCAGAAATGTAAGGTAAGGTTTGTTTTAAACTTTTTAATGTGGCCAGTAAGGGGTTAAATTTTAGTTTTGGAGGTGGATATGCCCTTTAATAATTGTTAGATCCTTTAAAATTGGTATTGGTCAAATGTGGTGCACATACATTTTATTCAAAATACAATTTTTTTGTAATGACAATATACTGAAAAACATTACAGTATAAACTAATGCTAATAATGCAGATTTTTTTTTTTAGAAAGTACAGCACAGGAACAGAAATACGTAATGGCTTCATATTAAGAACATGTGGTTTTCTTACACTTATTTTGACCTATTCTTCCCAGAATCCTTTCATTGTGGTCTAGTAATATCATCTAAAAAGCCACAGTGGGGTTTTTTTTTTTTTTTTTCATCATACGGGTGCCGGAACTATTTACTATTTATACTCAGAAAGAGAGAGAAACATTTCCAGTGCTCAAGTAGCCTTTAAAAATCATTTAATCACAATGAGTTTTTATTTTAGCCAAAATATTTGCATGCATTAGCTTGCCTGCCACATCAAGTCCCCTCATTTAATGAATGTACAATTTGCATTTTAAGTCTGTAGTGCAGTAAAATTTAAACCCCTCAGCAATGTAATGTAATAAGACCATTTTGCTATTACTATTAGCACAGGGGCTCTAATGAAAAGGCAAGGAGCTATTTAAGCCCCAGCCAATTTATATACAATATGCCTGTGAGTTCCTACTCTGCCTATTAACGTTTTATGCCTCAGGAGACGCTATTGGCTCCCCAGTGCAATCGCACCTCTGATGTAATAAGTTAATATCAACTCACAGTGCATTACGATCTGCTGGAAAAAATTATGGGACCTGTAAAAGTTGGCGCTATTGGCATATTTTATTACTTGTGCAATACCTGCACAGCTGGCATAATACTTTAGCGTGGCTTTTAAACCATTTTTATCAACCATAAATAACTATATATAAAAAGTTTTTCTGATAACATAATACATTTCCCATGGAAGAACCCCTACCTCCTTAGGTGGTGTCCATGAAGAACAAGAAGCTTTCAAAAATCCATTCATGCAGTGGCTTACCGCTCACTCTTCCTCCTTCTGTGTCTTAAGCGTGACTATCTTTCCCGTCTCTAATGCAGAGGATGAAGCGTTAGCTTTAAGCTGTGTACAAGGGAACCTATGACAGCTCACCATTCACCCTTGGAAATGTACTTTGTTTTTAGAAAAGTTTTATTACTACTACATTTTCTCATACTCTAAAGCTCTAAAAAGTAAAAATGTAGGTGTAAATGTTCGTGGGCCTCTAGCTTGCTTTATGCCTTTGTTAAAGGATAAATGCACTGTAAAATCAAGTTATGTTCATTTGGAAGCTGCAGCTTCAAAAATACTGTTGCCATATTTTTTTTTACCTGTTCCCCTCCAGAGCCTACCTTTGTGCCTTGGAAGTTGCTGACATCTTGTTACTGGTTTGCTGAATGTTAGCTCCGCCCTCTGAGATTTCCTGTTTTCTCCTGCTTGAGCCTCAAACAGTAATGCCTGTGAGTTTCGTGCACTCTCCTGTTTGAGCCTCAAACAGTAATACCTGTGAGTTCCATGCACTCTCCTGCTTGAGCCACAAACAGTAATGCCTGTGAGTTCCGTGCACTCTCCTGCTTGAGCCTCAAACAGTAATGCCTGTGAGTTCCGTGCACTCTCCTGCTTGAGCCTCAAACAGTAATGCCTGTGAGTTCCGTGCACGTGCGTTTAACAGTGCACTTATCCTTTAAGTTAAAAGGTGGTACCATTTCTGAGTAGTGTTCTGGCTTTGCTAAATGTATTTAATTCCATAATTACGGTTTTTAGTTTTAGTGCCAAAGCCTCAGGGTAGTTTATCTTGGGCAAGCCACGTTGTTTTAATAGGGAAAATGACATTATGGTATATTATCTCATAAACTTCTTCAATCGCAAGTGGGCATTATCACATGAAGTCGATGCTTAGGGGCTATTCATTAAACTGTGATGCTGGCAAAACAAAATTACCAAAGAGAAAATGATTTTATATCCTGATAAATATCTCTTAAAGCACTCAAGGCTATAGCTTCTCTTTGTTACATTGCTAGAACCTTTTTAGTAGTAGGGGAAGCAATGAATCAATTTGTTTTTCTCTATGTCTGCTGTATTTTCTTTGTTTTGGAAACAAAAATCTTGTTTTCGCTGTGACTAATGCACATATATGATTTTGTTTTCTGACAGTCAGCAGCACAAAAGAATGGGAACTGTGTCTGCTAATGTTTATTTCCTTAGGTTAAATGCTGTTTGTGGAGCATTGTACGCCTCGGGTGTAGAGGTTTATCTATGCTGAGTGACAGCTACATTTTTCTGTGTACATCTGTCAATCAATTCAAAAATAGAAAACATAGTATCCCTGGGATATTCAGGGATTCTATGTTTTCAATTTTGGAATTGGTTCTGAGTTTTATTTCGATGTAGCACCTCCCCTATATAACCTTTGACAGATTGATTAGGGCTTAATGATATTTTGGGTTAATTAACTAGTACCCTATCTCAATTTACTGTTTTTCTACATCTGTCAATTACTTGGTTGTATATCTACCAGATAACCTTCTGTTATGTTACACAATTTAAGTTTACCACAATCAATGCAGGATTAATGATATCAACATTCATACAAATCTTACAGAGTATATCTGTTGTATTCCGTTGGATCAACTGGACTTAAAGCTTAGTTCTTGAAGGCGTTTCACTAGTCATTGAATGGCCTTCTCAATTGAGAATGACTTGTACAAGAATCTGTTGGCAATTAAGTACCCTGGAAAGTACCAATTAGCATATCACAGCCAGGTGTTAGTGACCTTCTGATGCAAGGTGTAGATTGCATTGTGGCTAAGAGGTGTTATCGAAACTGCCCAGGGTAAGGTGTACAAACAGCATTCTACATAGCAGACAGATGGTGTTGAACCCCCCCCAACCTCTACTCAGGCTTGGTTTCTTTATTTTCACAAAAAAGGCTTCCTTGACCCCTTTTTAGAACCAGTCCTGTTCCTTTGCCAAGATGCTGAAATTACAATATTCAAAGGTATGTCCTTTTTCCTTAAGATGCAGGTACATGGCTGATTACTGACCCAAGGAATTGGCTCTTCTGTGCTGGGCATATATGTTGGTGCAGCTGCTGCTTGGTATCCCCAACATACAATTGGTATTGGGTCTTTCGGATGCACCAATTGCTGCCTCAGTGTGTTGTTTGGTTTAAAGCCAACAGGGATATGGTGTTTTTTTAATTCTTACATTTTTGGAGACCCTGCTACATATGGGATGACCATGTTCTTTCTCCTGTCTTGTTTTCCCCCTTCGCTGTTGATATTCATGTTTTTTTCTTTCCTTCTACCCCTTTTGATAAAGGCCCAGTCTGGATATCTACAAGTTTTAAGGTCTCCTCTGAAATGTTAGATTTCTTTAGCCTTCCCCTCTGTGCTAGTGGGGATGTTGTCTGCTCTGTGTGGTAGAGTTCTGAAGACACCCAGCTTGTGATCTAAAGGGTGGTGGGAGTCAAACATCAAATACTGGTTTGTGTAAGTAATTTTTCACTAAACCTCTACTTCCAGTTTACCATTCTCACTAACTTCTACCAAGCAGTCAAAGAAAGCCAGTGTGATGTTTTGCACATCTTCCCTTGTAAATGTTTTGGTCTACAGCATTCATGTGTTCAGTAAAGGTTTGTTCTTCCTTTTGATGGATTTTAACACAGGTATCATCCACATACCTGAACCAGTGGATGGGTTCAATGCGCTTGAAGGTATTAAGAGCCTGTAGCACATCCATGTTTTTGCTTGTAGAACTTATATCTATATTTGAAATAGGTGGTATTCAGCCATAAGTACAGTAGGGAATACACCTGTTCTGGGTTAAGATCTGTTCTGCTGGTAAGGGTGCTGTTTTCTCACCATTTCAACAGCCTCCTTAGTGGGTATACAGGTGAAGAGATATGTCACATCATAGGATACCATAGTTTCTTCTGCACTAAGTACTACATCTTGAATCTTGTTAGTGAAATCCTGGGAGTTCTGGGTTAGGACTCCCAACCAATGGTCTTAACATATTGGGTAGGTATTGCGCCACCTTGTATGTTACAGAGTTCATGCTGCGGACTATAGGTCTTAGTGGAGCCCCTTCCTTTTGTTTTTTCAGGATTCCATGTATACAGTACATGTATGGGCCTTACCAGGGTAGAGGTGATGATACATTTCTAGATCAATAGCTTTATCTTTTTGAACCTATTATAGTAAGTAACCTATTATAGTAAGTAACTTTTTCTTGTAATGGCTGGTTGGATCATTTGTTAAAGCCTCATATGCGTTGTTATCCGCCAGGAGTGTGGTTATCTTAGCATGGTAGTTCGAGGTGTTGGGTACCACGTCTTCTCTTATCCGCAGGCAGAATAGTGATGCTGAAATCTTTTTTTAAAAGGGATGTTAAGGCTGTTATTTCCTGTGTGGTCAGGTTATATAAAGGAGGTTAGCTGCAGATATCTTAAAGAAAAGTTGTTCTTCCTCACTTTGTGGTACCATATTATTGGGGATTGAGGCTTCTGTGGTTGCAATGATATCCACTACAGGAATGGTTTTAGGAGTGATGGCAAAGATCAAGCACTTAGCCAGGACTTCCATTTCTGGAAGTCTGGGTCCTGTTATACAAGTTTCTTACCTATTCCTCCTTGTTTGATAAAGTGACAATTCCCTCTTTTTGTCTCCAAGGCAGTTCATCTCCTTTGTGGTGTTCTGGGATGACAGAATAGAGAACTTGCTCCTTTGCTTGCCCTTACAGTGCTGAGAAAGCTGTGCTTGTTTGGTGAGCTACATCACTCTTCTGTAGTTTGCCAATTTCCTTGATGTCTTTTCGTATTTCTGTACAAGATTGGGGTTTTCTCCAAGAAATTGCTGGTTAGTTACTTTCTCGGTTTGTACAGAAAGTGTAAATGAAGCTCTTGACCACCGAAGAATGAGCACCCAACAAACAGTCATACTGAAAATTATCGCACGTGTAAGGTTGGGTGATATATATTGACCACCCAAAAAAATGACCATATTCATACATTATCATCCGATATGGCTTTTTGTTGGACTCCTGTTCATTGGCACCCACTTGTTCGTCTGTGGTCGCATACAGTATCGCAAGTGTAAACAAGCCATTAGTTTCTGTACATGACCAAAAGTATGAGTAACTGGTACTCCAGAGCACATTAGAAATGAGTAACAACCCCATTTCAAGCTTCAGGATCTTAATTCTGTATGAATTACATTATCTACCTTTGGACATATTTTTGTGCAGTCAATGTATTGTTAAACTGTGGGGTTTATCTAAAATTGTCATGGTATGCCTCTTATTTATTGAGAGTTAAAGAGTTAGATCAACTGGACTTGAAGTTTAGTTCTTGAAGACCTTTCACTAGACATCCGACTGGCTTTTGATAATTCGGAATGAATTGTACAAGAATCTGTTGGCAATAAATACCCTGGAATATCCCAATCAGCAAATAACAGCATGGTGTTAAGGACCCCCTTGCATTTAGGAAGTCTCTAACACCTTGCATTCAGGAGGTACCTAACCATGGGGTCTCTTCTCTAATGAGGCATTTGTGAGTGAGACATTTGTCTCAGGCGGTGCCTCTGTGGTAACGGGGAAAGGCGGCAGTTAAAAAAATAAATGCCCTTTTTAAAAAGTGCCCCCCATGCCCTCTCGATCCCCCATCAGTTTTACCTGAAACCGATGTGGGGCTTATTGGTAATTTACCCTTGTAGTGCGGGGAGCCTGATCCCCTGCAGTCTGCAGAACCACAGCTGTCAGAGGACTTCCTCTGATGTTAGGCACCTCCCCTGGTTTTCCTCCAAACAGCCCTAGTGGTCTAGTTAAGGAAGCAAACTTTCAATTAACACTGATCCCAAGGTCACTTGCTGCTATAGTAAACCTGTGTTAAACAGAACACCGGCTTACTATAGTATAAGTAAATGGATCAAAGAGATCCATTCACAAATTGAACTTCCCTATAGTAAGCTGTCAGGGTGACAGCTTACTATAGAAGTGCCCCCGTCCCTGACACCTTGTTTTTTTATGCAGATTGGGACAATCTGCATACAAATATATTGCCAACAGATTTTTACAAGTCATTTGAATTGAGAAAGACAGTTGGATGATTAGCGAAACGTCTTCAAGAACTAAACTTTAAGTCCAGTTGATCTAACTGAATACAACAGATATATGTTGTTCTAACTTTCCCTGCTTTTACAGGAGACCATCACCTGCACCTGAATGTCACACATGATGCTTTTCTGTTAGAATACTTTACATATAATAATTGCTAGTGTTAACTACCAAGGTGTAAATTAGAATACAAAGACAGGCAAGGTCAGACTTGCCTACCAATAAAACAGAAAAATTCCCAGTGAGTGCACACCCAACTTACCCATAAAACCTAAAATAAATGCAATGCAATGCAAATTAAGATAGAGAAGCAAAGAGACAACTTAATAAAAAATAAAAAAGTGAGCTTTTTATATTTTATTGTGGACCCCAACTACTCAATCCCACACTGAACACTGAGTAATTAGCTGTAAATTTCCCGATCAACCGCCCAAAATGGTTATTTAATTTTTTAAATTAAAATTAGATTTAAAAGGTAAATCGTGCCCTAATATAGGGGGTTATGCTCTTGTTTTAATTTGCATAAGACTAAAAAGGAAATTCTTATGCATGAAATGATTAAATAAATTGGGATGTATTGCTATATGGGTATATAACACAGAGTAAACCTTATAACTGCCATGAAAACATTTAAGTAGGATTTGGAAAATATTTTCTAATGCAGAAACTGTGGATTTGATGAATTGTATACATCTGCTTGAATGAGTTCTTGGCATTTTTCTTCATTTTACTTCACATTAGTAATGCCATTTAATAAACAGAATAATTAGTTTTAATTATTAGAAACAATAAGTCATCAGGCACAAACTGCTCTGCCATAAGCAGCTATTAAGCATGCAGTATATGACTTTTTAAATGCTTACATTTGTTTTTATGACAACTGCCATTTTAAAAGGGATTTTTATATTCTGTTTCAAAAACAACAACATATTTTTCTTCTGCTTTAAAAATGTTCTACATCCATTTAAACAAGTTAACAATTCATTGATGCAGGTTTTATCCAATAACAATGTATATCTTATTATGTTATTTGTACACCTTAAACCCCATTCTGATTTGTACATTGGACTACTATAGACAAATTCGGATATTGACTAGATCCCCAACTCAGATACTTTTATACAATCAAGTTGCGTCCAGAAAGACAGTCTGTGTCACTGCACATCTAGTCTAAAGCACAATGGAATTAAGTGTAATACTGTAGAGCTATTGAAATACCTATTCATTTAGTAAATTCAAAAATATAGTAGCGGTGTAATATTTTAAATTAAATCCAAAGAGTTACTGAATGCGTTTAATAGTTTTCCAAATAGGCATCTATATATAAAAAAGTCAATGTTTGTATGTATTTAAGTATGTATATATGTATGTTCCAGAAACACTCCCAAATGCCCTGGACAATTTCTATAAGACTTGGTATACTTATGTTTAAGGACCTGGAAAAAAACATAGGCTACTTTACAACTTTTAAAAATACCTCCATACCCCTTTTTGATTATTTTTAAATTAATTAACCTGTGTGCTTTCATCTGGTGGTAAATTGAGTAATTAAAGTTAATTGCATTCATTCCAAATGTTTCACATTGTTCAGGACAGTACAATGCTTTACTTTTTGTTTTGTTCTACTTTTGCTGTGAAAGGAGGATAGAGCTGTCAATCATGAGGGGCAGCCGAATATGTGATGTAACAATGTCATGTGACCACACACTCAGTTTGCAGCAGTCTGGCGCAGAGGTCAAAGAAAGCAGGAAATGTGTAGTTTCCCATTGCAGGGTTCTGACAGCCATTAAATTTGCATGTGCAGCACAAGGTATTTGGACAGCACTGCCACACTGCAATACAACTGCACTGTAAGGAGTTATTTTTCTTGTACATCTTGTGTCCCTTTTCATCACAAACTACTGAAGTCCCAGTATTAAGGCCATGTACGCACTCTTTTCCCCTCTTTTCTCCAAATTGGTATTAGCAAAGTAGGCATGGTCAAATTTTTCTGCGATTGCGTGCTACACGCACACCACATCTCCCTTACTCACCTGTTTCTTTTTTGCATTTTCAAATACCCCTCAAACCATCACGATTTGGCTGGCACGTTCATGATTTTCTGACATAATCCTGCTGTCCCGGGTAACCAGGTTAAAAATCCAGATTTTCTAAGGGTGTTGCATTACACACCTGTCTATTTCAGAAAAGGAAAAAAACTCAGCATGTTCTTCCTGGGACACTTTTTGCCCTGAGGAAGTCACATGGGCGATGAAATGCGCATAGGCGTACCGGCACCCATAGCAGCAGCAGAGTGAATCCGGAGTGAGCTGAGGTAATTGTGGATTCTGTAGTGTCATGGACTAAGCAAGTGGATTGAAATGTGGATTAATACGCCCTACAGGAACATGGAGGATGGTAACTATGTATCATGGCAGCAGGATTCTTGTTGGAAACTTTGTTAATATCTAGAAAACTGATTAAGGGAACTGAGTTGCCAGTGTTCCAAAGGACTCTGCTCTTTAGTGCATTTGGATACAAAGGGGCATATTTATAAAGAATCGATAATATCGCAAAAAAAATTACCGCCGCACATCGCGGCCGCGAAAATAGCGCTATCGCCGTATTTATAAGGCGAGCGCTATTCCCGCGATACCTATCGCGGGCCGCGTGTGCTGCGGTAATTTTAAGCCCCTTCGCGGCGATACTGTATAGTATCGCCGCGAAGGGACTTAAAATCCCTTCCCGACGCCGTCCTAACATACGCCTACCCCGCCCACACACCCCCGCGGCGGCAGCGGCGACCACCCGCCGCCGTTCCCAGCAGCCCCTCCCAACCCGTTCCCCGTTCGCGGCAATTTCGGAACGGGAGGCTAGGAGGGGCTGCCGGAGGAAGGGCCGCAGCAGGTGGTCGCGACCACCCGCCGCGCACCCCCTCCCCGCAACCCCCCAAGCCCCCCGCCCCGGCCGCTCCCGGGGAGGGGACGGGGGGAGCCGCTGGGGGGGTGGAGGCTCCCTCCAGCGGGGCCCTGAGAAGGGCCTTTTGGGGCTTAGGGGGTCCCGCAGCTCGAACCGGGACCCCCCTCCCGCCCTTACAGGCCCTGCGGCACTGACAGGCTGCGTCCGCAGCTGAACGGACCCCATCGCCTTAAGAGCCTTGGGCGACGTTTTCTTTTTCCAGTCCGGCGACACCAGCTCCGCGAGGCCGCCGACCCTAGAGTACCCTGCGGCCGCAGGGGTACCCCCGGCGGGCGCCGGCGACCTCAACGAGGCCGATGTGCCGGCGTCTTGATCCGACCGACGTCTTCGGGCTGGCGACACCAACCCCACTCAGGTCGCCGATGCCAGGCAGACTACTGCGGCCGCCAGTGAGCCTGCTGGACCGCCGGCCTCAGCGGAGCCGATGTTGCCAGCCGTTCTTCTTTCTTCAGCCATCTACTGCGATGGCATCTGAGTTCCTCGGCGGAAAGCTCCTCTTTATATAGGTTTGCAGAAATCCATAATCCGTTTCTGATTGGTCAATTTTTTAATACTTGCTTTACATTAACCAATCAGATTTTGGAAAGTTCTGAAATCTGATTGGTTAATGTAAAGCAAGTATTAAAAATTGACCAATCAGAAACGGATTATGGATTTCTGCAAACCTATATAAGAGGAGATTGCGCGAGGAACTCAGATGCCATCGCAGTAGATGGCTGAGAAAGAAGAAAGAAGCGGCTGGCAACATCGGCTCCGCTGAGGCCGGCGGTTGCCAGCGGTCTCACTGTCGGCCGCAGTGAGTCTGCCTGGCATCGGCAGACTGAGTGGGGGTGGTGTCGCCAGCCGAGACGTCGCCAAGGGCTCTTTTAAGAGCCACACGGGGGTCCCGGTTCGAGCGCGGGACCCCCGCCAAAGGCACTTATTAGTGCCAGCATTAAGTGCCGCAAGGGCCCCAGGCCGGGGGGAGGGGGTCCTGTTTCGAGCTGCGGGACCCCTAAGCCCCAAGGGCTCTTGTAAGAGCCGCAAGGGCACTTGTCAGTGCCGCAAGGGCCCTTATAAGGGCCGGGGAGGGGGGTCCCGGTTCGAGCTGCGGGACCCCCTAAGCCCCAAAAGGCCCTTCTCAGGGCCCCGCTGGAGGGAGCCTCCACCCCCCCAGCGGCTCCCTCCCGTCCCCTCCCCGGGAGCGGCCGGGGCGGGGGGCTTGGAGGGGTTGCCGGGGAGGGGGTGCTGCTGCGGCCCCTTCCCGGCAGCCCCTCCTAGCCTCCCGTTCCGAGATTGCCGCGAACGGGGAACGGGTTGGGAGGGGCTGCTGGGAAGCGGCGGCGGCGGCGGCGGGTGGTCGCCGCTGCCGCCGCGGGGGGTGTGGGCGGGGTGGGCGTGTCTCCCGGGGCGGGTGCGACCACCCGCTGCGGGTTGCCTGCCCATCCCCGCCGCGGGAGGTTAGTATCGGCTGACTTCGCCACCTTCAAGGTGGCGAAGTAAAACAGCCGATACTAGCCGAGCGAAACCAGTACCGCCGCTTTATAAATAGAGGCAGCGGTAACAGGTAAGTATCGGCGCGAAAGGTTAACGCTTCGTTAACTTTTCGCGGCCGTTTTCGGACCTTTATAAATCGCGGTAAACGCGATTTATGCGTTAATGTCCACGAAAAAAAAAAAAAAAAAAAAAATTTTTTCTCCTCCGGTGCTGAAAGCATCGGGGACTGTGGGGTTTTTTATGGGGTTTATTGTTATTGTATTTTATTGTGTATTTTCTACTAATACAGCTTGAATCTGGTTATTCCTGGCAGCGTTGTTTATTCAAGTGCTTAATTAGCCCATTCTATTAGTGTCTTTTATTAGATGCAGTGCTATCTTGAGTTTCTTTAGTTTAGGGAAGGTGACGTCTTTCCCACCTGTTCCTAAATATACTTTCAGTGTTTATCTTTTACTCATAGCACCACCTGTATTTCCAGGTGAGACATCAACACTGTAATTATATGAAGGAAGTGCTGATCTGCTATCGACATGTATCTTCCTGGGACACTTGCTCAGCTTCTGGATGTGCCAGCCAATCAGAGTGCCAAACTCCACCCCCGTCTGCCCCTTGCCTGAGATCTTCTGTGCTGTGATCCTTCTTAGCAGAGCAGGATGGAGTAACTGTAAGTTATACATTAATCCATTTCAGCTTGTGAGAGTCCGTGGGGCTGCTTGTGAGAGTCCATAGGGGGAGGCATTTTTACCCTCTGTCTCACTGCTGTGTACAGGTACAGATAGTGACTGCTAACCTTCCTTCTGGGGGCTGCTGGTGCCAGCACTTATATAGCAGTGGTGGCAAACCTTGTAAGATCAGATGTTAAGAAACTATTTGCATTTTGCTACCAAGGCATGGTGGGAGTTGTAGTTTCCAAAACATCTGGAGTTCAAAGGTTTGGCCCCAGCAGACCCCCAAGAGAAAGTTTAGCAGTCAATGTATTTAAGAGCATGTTGTATGCTAAGTTCATTAGCCATTATTGACAGCCCACCAGTTCATTAAACAGTGTTGCTAGTCCTCCAGTTCATTAGCCAGTGTTGTCATCCCTCCAGTTTATTAAAAAGTGTTGTCAGCCCTTCAGTTTGTTATTCAGTGTTAGTTAGCCCTCCAGTTCATTACCAAGTGTTAGTTAGCACTCCAGTTTATTACCCAAAGTAGTCAGCCCTCCAGTTTTTTTACCCAGTGTAGTAAGCCCCCAGTTCATTACCCAGTGTTGTCAGCCCTCTAGTTTATTATACAATGTTAGTAAGCCATCCAGTTCTTTATCCAGTGTTGTCAGCCCTCCAGTTCATTAGCCAGTGTTAGTTAGCCCTCCAGTTCTTTAGCCAGTATAGTTAGCCCTCCAGGTCATTATCCAATGTTGTCAGCCCTCCAGTTCAGTAGCCAGTGTTGTCAGCCCTCCAGTTCATTAGCCAGTGTTGTCAGCCCTCCAGTTCATTAGCATGTGTTGTCTAGTGTAGTCTTTTGCTGTAATCTTAAAGGATAGGTAAAGGAACGGGAGGCAAGGGTGCTATGTCTTACATCCCATTCTTTTTTTTCCCATTAATTAAACTGAAAGTGGTGGATAAGTTTTCTATCTTCATCCCAGGCTCCTGTTACATTAATTGAAGAAGGGGAGGTAAGACATAGCTCCTTTACCTCTCATTCTTCAATTAATGCAAAAACACAATACTTTCCTTTCTGAGTAAACTAATCCTTGAAAATATTGCAGGCAACAATGTAAAATGGGAATAATGTTCTTTATAATGTGTGTAACCTAAACAAAGGGGCGAAGTCTTAAAGTGGGTATGGCCAGACAGTTTCCATGCACTATCGAGTGCACCGCACCGCTTCTCCCGATGTTTCCCTCTTTTGCATTTTAAAATGTTGGGAGATATGTTTCCAAATGTTGTGAGGTATGTTAATTTGGGATGAGATCTGGCCTAGGATCCTGCATTGTGTTGGGCACCCATGGCTTACCAGATTTGCTGACCAGCTAACTCACAGTGAGTTTGAATGGTTTACGCTTGGTTAGAAAGCTGCAGGTGCGGGTCTGTTGAATTTTGGATGCAGGTTCGGGTCAGATATTTAGAAAATCTGGCAACGCCGGGAACTCTGCTAGTTTCTAATAATATTAAAGGGCAAAAAAATAAAAATATTGAAGAAAAAAAATTAACTTCCTATTTCTGGAAAATATCATTCTTCCCAACTGGACCACCAGTGTACCAGTTGATCTGTCCCCTATTTCTTTAGATTCTTTAGCTATCCAATCTGAACCATTAGCTGTCAATCAAATACCTTATCAAAAACACATCTGCATAGTGCAGTTTTATTGTAACTGGAATGGTGAGTTTTAACAGCTGGCATGCTGTGTGCAGTTTTGACAGTTGATATGTGGGAAATCCCTCTCCCAGTGCTTTCTCATAGTGATTAACTGAGCATGCTTGCCCTCATAAAAAAGTCTGGTCAGATGGAAGGTGGTTAAAAGAGGGATACTAAGTCTGAGCAAAAATTGAACTGAATTGAAGGCATGCAGCAACACCCACACCTTAGAGTGTTAGTTACACATATTTATAGATTACAATAAGGAAGGAATAATGTCACAAATCATGATTAGCACACAAAACAAAAATTGCAATTTTCCAAGCATCTACTCACATTGTATTCACCACACAGAGTATTTTCCACACTTATATGATATTTTTGATTGATTTTAATGGGAGGCGATCCTTGACAACAGAGTTTTATGGCGTGAACATATTTTTTATAGACAATAATAATAAAATGCTTTGTGTTCTATTACCATAAACCTTGTCTGATTAACTGCTTTCTGTCAGCTTATGGGCTTATAGAAAATGACATAGTTTGTGATACTGCTTTAGGATTTGCTTGTTCATATCTTCACATTTTAGCAGCTGATGTACTGTATTTTGTAACGAATTATACAACACTAGGGTGATATAACCTCAGTAGGGCTGAACATTGCTTGTTTGATTTTGTACACCTTAAAGGGTATTAAAGGGCAACTTCAGCCTCAAAACAACCCCCCCTTCCCCAAATTTATATATCTATGGGAGCGAGAGGCAAGTATTCTTACCTTCCATTTTGTTCTTCAATTAAAAAATAATTAGCTTAGAAAATGTAGGGAAATGGGAACAAAAAACTGTAATGTTCAAAAAACAATGTTCACTGCTCCCTTTACCTCCTCTGAAAGCTGTGCAGAGTTGGGGGATAGACAAGAGTACAAGAAGGGAATATTCCTTTAATTATAGCAATCAGGTGTATACCAATATATACCAACAGTTTGGGATGGGGTAAGTGGCATGCAGGATGCTTACATTGTTCACATCAATCTGATAATAGTGATTTATAAGAATTCTATGTTTATGGACTACCACTTGTGTTATATGAACGAAGCACTATAATATTTATATTATTCTTTTTTTTGTTTGACACAGATGTGTATTATATAACTATATTGGTATACACCTGATTGGTATAATTAAAGGAATATATCTTTTTATTCATATCCATGTATCTGTGGATTTTTGGTATAGTCAGACAGAGGATATCTGCCTGATTTCTTGCCGGGATTGTGAGCCTAACCCAGTTAATACTTGGATTGGTTATCACTTATTGGCCTTTACTTATATTTTTAAGAGTACAAGAAGGCACTGCTATAGACTGGGAATTACAGGAGGAAATAATGATAAAAATGTATATCATTTCTTACCAGTGTGCCACCTAATGCCATTGTCTCTTTTGTCAATCCAATTGTATGTGCACAGCCATAGACTCTATCAGGGCTACCTTGTTCTGCCTTATGAGGTGGCTGGTCTACTTCACCTTTTGCCAGAAACACCCCTGGTTGTATTTTTGTGACCCGGTATATTTTACAATTTTATTATAGACCAACACTGCATCATTTTTTAAAGTGAATTTAAATTAAAGGCTTAAGGTAGATGAGGTGTTTTATTGGATTTAGCAGGCTGTATTTTACTTGTATTTTACTGATTTTAGCCAGTAATTAGTAGTAACAACCTTGAAAACCCTGAAATAATTGCAATCTACAAAACCCCAAGCATTGCAAACACAAGTCTATTGAGCGCATACACTACAGAATATGAAAATGGCTGGCCCTAATTTTCTATAATTAAGGAATAACTTTTAGGCTAATATAATGAGACATGGGATTGCATGCCAGTAAATATAATTAGAAACAGCCATCAGCAAAGTAAAACAGCAGGAACTCTATTCAAAAAAAAGAAAAGGAGAAAGCTGACCAAACACAAGTAAGCCGAAAGACAAAATGAAATGCTCAGATTCTGCAGAAGAAAATACACGTTTTGTATTAATATGTTAGTAGCAACTTTTTAAACAGCACAAAATATATACTAACCTAAGATCTTTCACCATTCGCAAAATTATTAGTTGAGCAAATAGAGGTGATTAATGAGGCCTGATATAAGCTCCTTCCAGTAACACTGAGCGATAGCAAGCCACGAAAGCCCTTATGGGATATATATTTCTTCATATCCTAGAAGCACTGCATCAAGACGCCAACAAGTGACTAGACAGACATCAAGCTGAGAATGATTTCTTCTTCTTAGCATCTCAGATCTCTCCCAATGCCTTACACAGCATTCCATGAGGGTACACTGCTTTATTTCTCAACATTTCATAATTTATTGATTAAAGTAAATCATTGTCCACAGAGAACATGTTGATGTTTTCCTTCTTCAAACAGTCAGGCCAATTTTAAAGCCTCTCAGTTTATTACTATTCTTATAACACCGGTCAGAAGCTAAGTGGGTTAGCAGAAAAATGATGCTATTTCTTCTATTTTCCGATGAAAATGCAAACAATTTTAAGCATCGCTTAGTTGGTTTAAGTTTAATGTCATTTCTAAAACAAAATTATTCTTGTATGGCCAGTGCAAAAGGAATCTAAATTATTGACTGCTAAACCATGATTCCCTTATGCAAATTAATTGGAGCTCTTAAATGCTGAGAAATAACGAAATCTAAATGCAGTAATTTAGCTGAATTGTAGCACATCTGCATAAACCACTCTAATGGCGAGATGGAATAACACATCAAAGGACAACAAATGTGCTTTGCATCCTTATGGCTCAATGACACACATCACTGAAAATTTTGTACTGAGATACTTTCCAAGTATTATTGGCTTCTTCTGAAAGGAAAGCCAGCTGACAATCCTGGTAATTTTACAAGGTCATTTAAGTTCACCGCAAGTTGCTTAACTTGTTTACAGGTAAACATGGCAATTTAAAATGACACATTCTGCATTAATTAATATTTAAATGACATACAAATAAGACTTGTGCATTATGCTTAGGCAAGGGCTGGGTGTCTTCATGAGACATGATTCCAATACATTTCTCCACAGTAGTATCACTAGACCTACTGTACCCCATTATCAAGGAAATCCAGCAAACTTTTTAGCAAGAATCCATTTTACTGAACTGGGGTTTGGGTAAAACCCATAGCAGGACCGTTAGTCCATACTGTTGTTTCATATAAATAAGGATTTTGATGGGATTAAATAAATATCCAATCAAAAAGAATTCTTGTGACAATAATTAACTCTTATCTAGACCCACTTTATGCAATAGAATAATAATTAGATTGACAGTGTATCAATTTTTCAGTAGTAAACGATACTGGGGGTGCAATAGGAAGCTTAAAGGGCAGCAGTCTCCAAATACCAAGACTGCAATACTTTTGGAACCTTTTTGCCTTAAGAGATTTTTCCCAATCTCCTTTAATCCCCCTAATCTTCTTTTCAGTCATTCACGACCAAGACAACAGTTTTACAGCAAACGACTTCTGCTTCCTGAGCACTTCCCTCTGCCACTGTGCAAGCTTGTAACAAGCTTGTAATGTGAACCTGTCAAGGATGGGCCTTTGGAGAGTGAGAGAAATATCATTCTTGAGGGACATCAGGGAAAAGATAAGTACTGTGGTCTTGAGGTTTGAGGGGTCCTGCACTTAACTACTGTATCACTTGTACTGGGGGAGTGGGCACTTGTTTCTTGATGAAATTGTGTCTTGGTGAAATAAGCAGCTACAATTGTACTAGAAAAATCATAAAACTTGCTTATGTTCGAACAAACTCATTAAACAGGCAGTAGATTGTATGGTATTATTGTAGGATATTATATGAAAGGATGTTTTCACTCTAAAATGCATATAAAGTATCAATAGTGTTGAACACTAATCCAGGAATTCAAAATACAAAAATCTGAAGAAGTAATCTATTATTCTCTATTGTTCCAGATTAAAGTAAAAAAGAAAAGCTTACCCACCCCAAACATTAACTAACTTTCTGGGTTTATAAACATATGCTCTGCTAATATAAGTGCTTACGATGGGGGGCAGACACACCTGCAGCCACAAGCAACCCCAGGCAAGTGCCTGCTGTATTTAATAGTAAATTTGCCCAGCAGGTAAGTATTTATTATCAATGCAGCACCTTTTATACATTTCGTGGGATCCCATCACATTAAAGGGCATGTCCACCCCCAAAACTAGAATTTCCACCACTACTGGCCCCACTCTGTAGTGTAATAAAATCCTTACCTTACATCCCAGCTCCATATGGTTCTCCTGTAATCCCCCCCAAAGTCCAAAAAAGTGGCCACCAGGAGGATAGCAGAGTCCATATAGGACTCTGCCTCCTGTCTCTCCTCCGGGAGAAGTTTGGCATGCGCACCGCAGCCATCTCCCCCCTCCCTCTCCCTCCCTCTCCCTCCCGATTTGGTCTCCCACAGCCAAGCTCAAAAAACTTTTAACATAATATTCTGCTTCCTCCCCCAGCCCCAACAGCTATATTTGCATTGAGAGAAAGTACCCCAATAGTAACTTACCTTCCCTCTTTCCTCCGCCATTCAGGACTATCGGCAGCTGCGCCTGTGATTGGCTGCCTCTTAGTCAATCACAGACGTGGCTGCCGGTCCGCCCCCCTGCTTAAATTTTCGTGCAAGCAGAGGGCCTGGCAGTGCGGCGGAGGAAAGAGGGAAGGTAAGTTACTATCGGGCACTTTCTCTCAATACAAATATAGCGGTTGGGGCTGGGGGAGGAAGCAGAACATTATGTTAAAAGTTATTAAGGAGGGTGGACATGCCCTTTTGCTAGAGTGTCCTGCCCTAAATGTAAGTCCTATCAAAGGGTAAACCACCCTTTCTGGTGCTTAAAAGGGCATGTCCAGCAAAAAAATTAAGTTTTTTGGTTTTAGTCTCCTTACCCCCGAAAACCCAGATTACAAGCAAGCTCTGCTCCTGCGTGCTCGCAACCCACTCGAAATTGAAAGCTTGAGTCAGGACTTCCGATGAGGGATCTGCTGTGGTAAAAGTAAGTATATCTCAGCATGGGAGCATTGGATTAAGGTAAGATTAAAACGCATCTTAGGTTAGGGGGGGTAAGCAGGCTAAAACCATTTATTTATTTTTTTGGCTGGATATGCCCTTTAACCCTCACTATAGGGCTACCTGCACACACACAATATGAGACAAGATAAAGAGGCACAGAGTACAGTCAGATTTAAAAAAAACCCAAAAAATAAAAACCCTGAAGCACGATGTGTATACACAACGTTTCACCCAATAATCATGCCATGTACGGGCACTTAAATGGGCGTTCAATTGAAGATCCGTCGGGCAACAATCCCTGACTGATCGCCTGTTTCAGTGGACAAAGTGTTCATACATGGCACAATTATCACAAGAAATAGGGGAACATACATACCGTGCGTCAAGCACCAGCCCCCGCAATCGCATGTGTGTATGAAGCTTAAGAAAATATCAGGGTTATTCAATAAAAGTTCTTAACGTTTAAAATGGTGCTAATTTTGCCCCAACCAATCAGATTTTATTTAACATTTGAAAGCTAACATCTGATTGGTTGGGGCAAAATTAGCACCATTTTAAAGGATAAGAACTTTTATTGAATCTCCCTGTAAATTTTTAAATTATGTACTTTATCTTTTTGCTCCAGGAAAATATATTATAACTGATGTCTTGTGAAGTCACAATTTTTAAACATCAGCAATCTCAGTTTTGACTTGTGTGTTTTGTATTTCCATAGCTATGATTCCAGAATCATTTCATATGCAGTGCATGCACGGTGATAAATGTGTTGTGATAAACTCAGAAAAACAGTTTCCGTAAAATATGTGATTCTTCTATCAAGTCAATGATTCCAACATTTATTAAACATGAGAGGGGCTGTCAGGCCAAGGAGTGTTTTAAACAGGGCATCAGAGGCTGACGGAAAACAATGCCTGGGTTCTTATTTATTTTCCATTGTGGTGTTATCTAGACTTTTCTAAATATGGTTGATTAAGCAACTGCTCTGTGATCAAAGCGGAATAAAGGCTTTAGGCTAATGAAAGCAAAAAACTCTAGATTATTTGTGAGAAGACTTTTTTCATATGAATATGAAAATGATTACTAGGGAACATAAAAGTATTTCCAAAATATGAATATTTGCTCCATTACTGAGCAATAAATTATGCATTGCGGCGGTTCTCAGCTTTAAAAATATATCTTATTGAACCATATTAAATATACTAGACATTCTTCTTCTAATTTTTGAAACTTGAAAGGTGAATCATAAACTCAGGCTCTCTGAAGGATTGTGGTTGAGGTTCAAGAGCTCCTCATTTGTATAAGGAAGATGAGTCTGAAATCTTCGAGATAACAGTAGTCCTCTAAAGAGAAGAGTTCTTTGTTATAATTACTAGAACTTTCCCCCTCACAAGACCAAACCAATTTTTTCTGTTTGCTTTCTTTAAATCTGCTTAAAATGCCAATTTCTACATAGAGTGTGTTCTTTGTATCTGCCTAATTACTTGGTGGAACAAATTTGCTCATTTGTACAGTACCTCAGTTTTGTAACACCAATAAGCACACATTTTCTAGCACTTATAAATTAATTTTAAATCAATGTTAAGAAAACAAGGAATATCATTCATAGATATAAATAATTCATGCTTCTTTCTCTATTTCTTTTTTCCTACTGTACATTTATGTGAAAATAAAGAAACCAAGCCTAAATAGAGGGGGGGGGGGTTCCGACACCAACTGTCTGCCATGTACAATGCTGTTTTGACACCTTACTCTGGGCTTTCCTATAACACCTCTTAGCCACTATCCAATCACGCCCTTAACACTTGGCTGTGATATGCTAATTGGGATTTTCCAGGGTACATAATTGCCACAGATTCTTGTACAAGTCATTCTGAATTGAGAAAGCCAGTCGGATGACTAGCGAAACGTCTTCAAGAACTAAACTTCAAGTCCAGTTGATCTAATTGAATACAACAGATATACCATGACCTGGATGAATGAGAACCTTCACAAGCATACTGTACATGTTCTCTTCCTGCAATTTCCTTGTCCTATCTATCCCCTTCATATATCTCTTATCTACAGGAAAACCTTATCCTCCAAGAATAATTCCTCCTATATTCAAGAAAGGCATTTTGAGACTTATATGTCCTTCTATTCAAACAGTAAGAATAATTATTATTTAGGAGAAGGAAGGTTTCTAGATGCTAGATTTTCAAAATATCAAATCCTTACAGTAGTCATATTGTCAGAAGTAAAAGATTAGATCAAACACTAAGGACATGACCTAGCTTTTAAAATCTTATCCTTTGGGACTGAATCAGTGTGCTAAGTATGAGAGTTAAGAGGATCATACAAACATTACATTCTCTCTTATATTTACTTTTGCTAAAGGGGAAATTTGTCCCATTGGAACAGAGGAAAGATTCAGTCAGCATAAGCAGATTACCATCTATGTACATTACATACATACAGTATACATATATATTTATATTGTTTGCTAAACTCTTATACCTGTTTTCACAAAGCACTCAACTGTACATATGTATATATTTTTCCTGTGTGCTATATCAAGCATAGGCTGCAGTTGTTGAATGTTAATTATTGGCAATCATTTATTTACATTTTAATAGCTTAATTTAGATAAATGCACAGATGTTTCTACTGAAGTTAAAAGAAACAGACTAGGAAGCAAATACAGATTATTACATGCATTTTCCACTTGAAAGCTCTTTTACCAATAACTATTTTTGGAGTTTCAATATAAAATGCATATTTCCTACACTATTGGAATGATATAATAATGAAGCTTTACAACTTGTTCAGATCATTAGGAACCAGATGTGAACATTTTAGGTACATTGTGTACCTTTCTACTGTAACTGTAGTTCATTAAGTCATTTTTCCTACACACATTATATCTGTTAACACTAATTAGTAATATATATATATATTTCAAACAAGAAAAAATTTATAAAAACAGATACAGTGTATAGTTTCTCTAAAATCATTACTAATTTAAAAATGGCATTACTAAAGTACGAATGTATCCAATGTGTATGAATTCATTTCTGTAACAAGCATTTCCAATAAAACTATTGATCCCTTTAACAAATCTTGTATTATTTTTTTCCCCGTTACCAATTACATTCATGATTAGAGATGGACCGAACCTGAACCCGAATTCGACTCAAACTTAGTAATTCTGACAAACTCGAACTCTTCTGAACTTCACAAAATACTTTGTTTTTTTCAAACGTGCAAATTTATTTTCAATACGGTAATTATTGAATTCTCGAATTGGTAACCCTGGAATGTATCCATCGATTTCGGTAACCCTGGAATGTATCCATCGATTTCGGTAACCCTGGAATGTATCCTTCAAATTTGATAACCCTCGAATGTTGGATTCGGTAACCCGCAAATGTAGCCTTCGATTTTGGTAACCCTTGAATGTATTGTTCGGTAATCCTCGAATGAAGCGTTAAGATTTCGGTAACCCTTGATTGTAGCCTACGATTTCAGTAACCCTCAAATATACCGTTTAGTAACCCTGGAATGTATTGTTTGGTAACCCTTGAATTGGCCATAACCCTCAAATGTAGCATGCGGAAACCTGACAATTGCCCGATCATGGGGGAAGGTAGTGTTTGAAGAAGTTTTAGTGATATGTACATGTTCCCCAAACAATTTTCCAGGTGCCACAACCATTTAATTGTATTTAATCCAAACTTTTAGAAACTTTTAGAAATAAGTTAGAGGCAATTTACAGATTTCTAACTTTTCTTTCCAGTGGAGTAACATTTCCAATGAGCAAGGTACTGTAACATCAGATCCCCAATCTCATAAAACTATTTGGATGCACATTTCTTAAAACATCAAGTAATTTGGCAAAGAAAGGGACAGCAATATGGGATGTCTGATATCTGCATTAGCTCAAGTTAAATTCTGGGATCAGAACTTTAATCAGCATTTTACATGCTTCATTTTTTTTATAGTCTAGTAGGAAGCTTGTTATAAATTCTCCCCTTGAATTTAATTTTAGATAGTGCTCCAGATTTCTGTATGGAGGCATGTAATATTTAACTAATATAGGGTCCCTTGGGGCCAATCGTGCTGTACTTTATTACAATATATATATACAATATATATATACATGTATGTATATGTAGATATTATATGAAAAATGCAAAAGGTCATGTTTTTATTGATTTAAAAAGCCCTTTACAGAAATGTAAGGCCATTTATAACAACATAGACTTTATCTGCCCTTTAAAAGGATATATTTTTGCCTTTCTTTATGTACCCCTGAATCGTTAAGGCTGTATAAAGAAATGGTGGTGTAAGGCTCATGGAAGAGCATGATAAAATAATCTATGCAAATTCATTTATATGTATATGATTACGTATTTGAACACTTATTAAATGAACTGTGAGTTATGTATTGTAATCACTGTACCTACAGTACTTAAGTGAGAATATAAACCCAAAATTAAAGTGATATTAGATAGTGATAATGTATTAAATATTACAATACTCAACCCTTTTCCAGTGGTAACCTTTCAAGTAATGGAGGTTTCCATAGTTACTGGCACACTTTGTCCCTATCAGTGATGATTGCCATTGCATTAAAATAAATAAATAACTACCTATGCATATTAAGTTGGTTAGCTTTTGTTTTCCTTCAATCTTTCCCATACAGCCAATGTACAGGAAAGGAAGGTGCACTCAAAAACCTAATTCTGTTAATAGAGAGATGCAAGGGCAGGTTAAATCTTCACTACTTTGTTGATGTGCAGGAGAGATTCCAGTGTGTGTTGAAAATGATGACTTTACACAATAGGAACAGCAGTGAGAGTAAATTTAGTGCTAAAGATTAGTTAAATAAAACAGCCTCAGAAAAGGGATACAAATGTGCTAGGTCTACTGAGAAAGAAGCAAGTGGAGGAGCACACTACAAGTATGAATTCAATAATTTATTAGTAAAAAAAACAACATACGTTTCGGGAATGCTATGTCTTTTCCTAAGGTATAAGGACATAAGGTCATACCTGAGGAAGGGACATAGCATTCCCGAAACGTTGTATGTTGTTTTCACTACTAAATTGTTGAATTCACACTAGTAGTGTGCTCCTCCGCTTGCTTCTTTATTTGGAGAGGGCTGGATGATTGCACCTACCTATTGTCTGGCAAACAAGCCAACAGTGTGCTAGAGTGTTCCTGAATTGTAGGTCTACTGAGACAATGTGAAAATCTGGAGATTTTAGTTGACCTCTGGCATATTGTTGATGTTTCATTTAATTTATAAACAAACAAACAAAAAAGTAGCATTGGTTGTCAATGTTGTCTTATTCATTTAAACAAATATGGTGAGTGCTGTCATTACAGAATAACTAAGTTGTTTGGAAAAAATAACATCTATTATTACTCCTATCTTTTTAAAATCTTTTAATCATAAGGCTACCCCAGGTTTAAATATATTTCAAAGGTTATTGCCTATTAAAATGTTATTATTGAACTTCATATTAGCTGAATCATTAGTAACTGCTTTAAGAAACATTTCAGCAGCAATGTCCATTAGCACATTTTGGTCTTGATCTTCCTCTTCCTGTAATTAATTGAGACACCATGCTCTTACACTGTTAGATGTTTCATCTCTAATTAAAACAAAGTCAGGACCATCATTATTTTATCAAAGAATAATTACATGCTCTAGTTTTTGATTGTAAATGCTCAAAGGACAACTAAAACAACGGATTACAACTTTAGGGAATAATTTATCTTAGCCACTCTACAAGACTAGAGATGGTCAAACTTCTGAAAATCCAGATTTTTCAAACTTCTGATAAAGTCAATGGGCACCAAATATTTTGAAAAGTTTGAAAAAAATAAGGTTAAAATAGCAATGGTAACTTACTGTACATGTCTCTGGCACTGGGGAAATGGTCTGTGGAACATGTACAAATATCCAGAACTTTTTTTTTATTATTGTTATTCTTATTAATATTATGGATTTATATAGCTCCAACCTCTTCCGTGGCGCTTTACAACAACATAATCATACATTCCATACAAATGTAATACATATTATACAAAGTAATACATATTACATACAAAGGTAAAGCATACATTATAAGTATTGTAGGGGTTTAGCCAAGTGGTATGTAGTAAAGCAAGCATTCACAGTGCGTGTTGTGCAAAGGAATAGCAAGGTATGAAACCTGTGTTTTATTTACAGCAGGTACATACAATAGGCTGATACCTTCTCAGACAGTCCAGTGTAAAACAAAACACAAACTTCTGCTTGTAATTACAGCAAAAACACTGCCTATACACCTGCCCTACTGTAGGACATAGGAATAAATACACAAATAGTCTGTTTACTCACAGGACCATGTTTGGCAGCTGCTCCTAGGCCTCTTATAGCCACACACAGACAGAGAGAGAGAGACTGTCTGGAGGAAAAAATCCCTCTTCTAGACAGCTTAATGTAATCCAGCTATACGACTCACTGGAAAACCCAGAGTGGTCTAAGGATTGGGAATCCACCCTTCACTTGTGGATTCCCAGTAAAACCAGCCCCAGTACACATCTTACATGTGTCAGACAGGTAAAGAAACCATTCCTTACCCAAAACAGAATCTACCATCTGTAGGTAAGAAACCTTCTTGTATGTATGAATGTACCTACCCTCTACAACTTTCCCAGTAGGCATCTTACAGTACACAGCATGATGAGATATTTACAGAAATACCCTGATACAATAGGAAAGAGGACCCTGCCCAAAGAGCTTACAGTCTTGCTATTCCCTGCTGTTGACATTTGTGAGCTGACATTTCAGGTTATGTATTGGTCCTTTTTCTTCCTAGAATGCATACTACCTTGGAATGATCCTAACAGTAATTTCTACTGATTGGCTGTTGGATAGGTCAAACATGCTCAGATCTCTACTGAGCAATTGAATCAACCCAGGTGCTGGTCTCTATTATGGGCCCTGCAAACTGGAAGTCAGTATTTTAGAAGCATTTATTTATACACAGTCAAAATGCTGAATGGGAAGGTTAGGATCATTAGGATGGGAAAAAAATGCTACTTTTTCTAAAAAACATATGCAGTTGCACTGAATTTCCCCTTTAATATTTAATTTTGCAATTTGCATCATATAGGTGAAAGTGGGCAAAGGGTAACACTTTTTAGCACCAGCACCATTGAGTTAGAGTTGTCTCACTGCAGTTTGCCAGAATTGTTGAAGAGTTGGGCAGGCTTGGCCCCTTTGGACATACTCCTTACCATATTGACTTCTCTTCTTCAGATTATGCATTGTGCAAGGTAAAGTGGGTGAAGGGGTAACACTTCACAACTGAAAAACCATTGAGTTAGACTAGGCTCACTGCAGTTTGCCACCAATGTTGAAGAGCCAGGCAGGCTTGGCTCCACTGGACATGCCCCTCGTCAAATTTGCTTCTCTTCCTCAGAGTATGCATTCTACAAGGAAAAGTGGGCAAAATGGTAACACTTCACAACAGCAGAACCACCGAGTTAGAGTAGGCTCACTGCAGTTTGCCACCATTGATAAGGAGCCAAGTAGGCTTGGCCCCTCTGGACATACCCCATACCACATTGGCTTATCTCACCCACAGTTTGCATCATATAGGGGAAAGCTGGAAAAAGGATAATGCTTCACAGCAGCAGAACCATTGAGTTAGGGTAGGCTCTTTGCTGTTGGCCACCAATGTTGAGGAGCCAGGAAGGTTTGACACTCTTGACATACCCCACACCACATTGACTTCTCTCCCCCGGAGTATGCATCGTGCAAGGGAAGGTAGCACTTCACAATGTGCCTTTCAAGCTGTCTTTTCTTCTCAGGGGGTTGGCACTGCTAAAAATAACTGTCATTGATGAATTTGGGATATGTGGATTAATATTTTTTACAAATCTGATCAATTTCAAAAGTTAGAGTTTGTTCAACTTGTAAAATCGACTTGTATGGATATAAAGCAATACCTTTTTATTGGCTAACCAAGGAATTTCTTGGTATCCAAGATCTTTGCATTCATCAGTGACAAACATGGTACACTTCTCTACTACTAAAGCTAGTTTCACATTCTTGGTTTTCCCATAACCAAATAAGATTGCTGGCAATGAAGTTGCACTCGCTGGTCTGGTCTGTCCCCTTTCTCTGTCGGGGCTTGCCTACGGGAAAATGCACTTCTGCTATTAGTAAACAATGTCTAAAAAACTGCATTTGAAGGAAATGTTCAATACATCTTAACCCATGTGGTAGTCCATTATTCTTTTTAAATGCCTTGGATCTGATAAAGAATGATATGAATATTGAGCAGGTAATGGCTAATGAGGTAATGGATCTATGTGGTACCTAATTTGATTATTTGCTTGTAAATCTCCGAAGCATAACTGCTATATATGATACAGAAGACATTTTATAGCTTTAATTTTAATATTATTGTTTACATCAATTAAATAACATACTGTAAGCATTTTAAAACCACATTAGCAGTCAGTGATTACAATCAAATATCTGCATGGTCCAAAGAGCTTAATAATATCCTGAACAGTAAAAAAAAAAAGAACTCTTTTTCTGAAAAAAGAGCGATTGCCAGAGTAGAATACTAATCGCCAAACTGTGCTGTAGGTACCAACCAAAGAGAAAGGTCATGGTCAGAATGGTCAAAACAATTCTTAGTTTCCATTAACAGAATGTACAGATACTTTTAAATATGTATGTAATCACTTAGCATAATATAACAAACAAAAAACATTAATGGTTTTTGAAAAGCTACTTGAAAAGTTTTGTATTTGGATAAAAAAAAGTCAAATCTTAACCTTTCTGTACTGTACTAAACAGAATACATGGTATACATTCATGCCCATTACAAATATATATATTATAAGGTCAATAATATACTGTCTGTCTAAATACAATGAACATTTATTATTATATTTCAGGTTCATCGACAATTTGTTTTTGATTTGGAGGGGGCCCTTGGAACAACTGGGGGGAATGTATGATGACTCAACCATTCGTTTTACAAAAACTGTGAGTACACAGACCAATGAATTTTTGGACATACTCATAGAGAGAAGAGACAACAAACTTATGTATTCCCTTTACCGGAAAGACACTGATCGAAATATGTTGCTTCATTATAATAGTTGCCATCCACCACAACTGAAGTTCGAGCCTTAAGAAATAATTCATGCCCAGAGATGTGTAACAAACAAATCATAGAGATGTGGGAGAGATTTGCTAACAGGGGATATCCACAAGGGGAGTTAAGTCAAGCATTGGCTAAAGCAAAGATGAAGTTCCCAACGCTTAAAAACCAGTCAATAGTCACAAAAAAACAGGTTTGGTTTGGTAGGATGGTAGTGGAAAGTTTTACATTTCTACAGCAGGGCAACACATGAAAAGGAGTATCATCAATAACTGGAAGATCTTCAAAACTGATACCAGTGAAATTTTTACCAGACAAACCGCTTATAGCATTTAAAAGAGGAAAAAATGATTTAGTCAAAACTGACTTTTTTGGTGTAAATCAGAAAATGACCTGGTTATCTTCAATCAGAAAAGGGTGTTTTCAGTTTCAAAAATGTAAATCATGTAAATTTATGAAATCAGGCAATAAGTTCTTACACCCACACACCTAAAAACCAATAAACATTAATCACAATATAACATGCACCACTACACATGTGATTTATATAATAAAATGTCCATGTAAGCTTACCTATGTAGGTAAGACCGATTTGTCACTTTGTCAGCAATAAACACGGCATACCATGATGGTCGGACCAATAAACCGGTGGCCAAATATTTTCTGAAAAAAGGGCACACTATACAGGATTTTCATTTTATGGGTATTGACCATATACCAATGCAGAAAAGAGGAGAAAACAGGTCTAAGATGTTGCTTTAACGTGAGGCAAGGTGGATATAAAATTTAAACACCATTTACCCCAGCAGCCTTAATGAGAGTCTATCATTAAAATGTTTTTTAGAGGACAGATAATATCTTGAGATACCATGTACCCGACTATTTTTGTAAAGCACAGAGTACAGTGGAGAAGCTGGGAAAGCCAAAAGATTTAAAGGTTATTTATTTTTAAAGGAAAAATATACACTTTTATTAATTTTTAAATGCACTGTCACACTTTCTATAGGCTATCAATGGTTGATAGGGGAAGGCACATGGCACTCATGGCACTCATCAATATATTTTTAAGCAAAAAACACATAATTTTATTGTATTTATTCTGCACATGTCACTTTAATAAGTCATTACTATGAATAATTGTATGGTATTGTGTTGATTTGCTCAATCAAGTCACATGTTTGTTTGAGGGAGGAGTCTCTTTTTTAAAAAGGATGTTCACTAAAGTGTACTGGTTATTAGGCTTGATAAAAGGCCCCAGAAACAGGGCCAAAACGTTGCCTTGCACAGTTCTGCACCACAATAAATTAAAGGGCAACTGTGGTCTCAAACAAGTTAGGGTTAAATAAAAGCCTGCAGTATTTCCTTTAAAATGATCCGACAATCACGTCTCTGGCTGGAGCCTGGGACAAATAACATTGGGGTGAATGTTCAAACTTCCTGCTTCCAGTAGGTTGAGTGACATCACCTGACCTCTGCTCTGCCCATCCGCCCCGGGGGAGAAGCATTCTCAGTTAGGACTTAATGCTGGGTAAATCAGGAATACCTGGGGAAAAATCTACAGTTGAGTACAGTATATATATATATATATATATATATATATATATATATATATATCATATAATGCATGTTTAGCCAATAAAATCCTCTTGAAAGAAAGAAAGAAAGAAAGAAAGAATCTTGTCGATATCTATAAAAATAACATATAACGAGATTATGGGTAAGAATATTGTTATTTTCTTTGCCATATATCCAATCCTAGGTTTCCTGCTGAGTGAAAATATCTTAGCACCTTGAGCTGTCATTTTGGTAGACGTGAGTTGTTTCAACTTGATTCAGCCTGTTTCTTTTATTTGAATACCCTTCTAAAGTCTACAGAAAATAGAATAAAATAAAGTATGATTAACTTTTCTTTACAATTCTGATGTTATCAGTGAGTTCAGCCTTTGTATATTTCTATGGATACTATAAATGAAGCCAAACTTAATGTACCTTATGTAGCTTGATGTTATACCACTGTGTCTGTATTTTGTTGGATAACTTATTTGCTTATAAAAGGTAATTTTAGTAAAGAAAGTGCATGAGCAAGTGTTCCTGTCTCCATTACAATTACAACTTTGAACAAGGAAGGGTCTTTTTTATGTGAACTATTCCTTTAAAGGATGACAAAATGAATGGTCAGGTTAAGGGAACATCTGGAGGTAATACCCCTGCTTTTTCAGATATTAGATACATTTGATGATCAAATGTCAGAATGATCTAATGTCTATTTAATGTATGATCAGCATTATTGCTAGAAAAAAAACTTGTAAATATTCATTACAAAATGATACATACAAAAACTATGAAGCATTAAAAAGCTTTTTTATTAAAATGTAAAAGCATATAGGCATTTTTGAACTATCCGTATGTTTGCTAAATTCATATTTATCAATGCTTGCATGTCTAAGAGTGAATGAAAATCTGCAGTGTATTATTAAACAAGCACCAAAAGAGCTGACCGTGAGTAAAATCCCATTAACGTATGCAAATGGAAATGCAATGTTTATTGCAATCAAATGCTAAATTACATGGCTTTTCGACTGTATATTCTATATTTATGCCCTGTAAGCGAACATTGAAATTGGCAGCTGGATCTGGCAAATGTCATTTAATCTCTGGTGTGTATTTATTTGATTTTGAAACATTGTTTTTTTTTTTCTTGTTGCAGATTCTTTTTAACGGATTTTATTCAATAACATTTGGAACTATTTATTTATTTATTTTCTCCTTCTTTAGTAAGTTTTTTTTTAAATCTTGCTTTATATACAGTTAAAACAGAGTAAACCAATATTCTTACTTTTGAAGGACACACAATACATTGTGACTTAATGCCTAAGAACAACCACTTTTAAGTTAACTCAAGTCAATTTGTCATGGGACCCAAGTCTTTATATTTATACATTTAAATATGTTTCTGTTTACAGTAGCTGTGCATTGGTCGGCATCTAGTTGCAGGCTTAGATTTTCCCATGGTTTTCTTTAGCTGGTGATGTTACTTTGTGATTAAATCTATAGAGATGCCCAAGGCATTACTGGGAAATGTGTTCCTGGACCATGAGAAAAGTAGGCCAATCAGCAACAATTCTCTCAACAATTTATAGAAAATTAGACACATTTACAAACTTTTAATTAAAGATTAGAGATGGAATTTTCTAAATTAGAAATCATTTATGGGAGGTGAAAGGTCCAATATTACCTTGCTTTATTTCAAAGTATTCAAGTATTTAAAAGTATATTAATGTAAATAGGAAGATCATGGAAATTAGTTCCTGTTAGGATATCCTAATACTTACAAAGTTGTACAGGTACATGACAGCTGTAGCATTGTTGCTCTGGCCCCCTTCTGGCCCAGGGGCTTACCAATGGGAAGACACGCTCTGCAAAAGCACTTTTTCCTATTGCATAGATGCCAGACCAGAATATTCCTTAAGGTTACAGTAATTTTAAACTGAAAATCCTCCTTTAGGTTATCCATATATTTGGACATTTAGAAACAAGCGTTATTTTTCACAATTTATTACTGCATTAGTACACTGTGAAAACAAGCGTCAGTAACGCTATAAAATTGGTGAAGACACGAGCTGGCAAAAGAGCAACAAACAATGATTAAAAAGAACTATAGAAAAATATTCAATAGAAAAATACAAATAATGCAAAAAGGGATTTCACAGCAAATAGAAAACTAAAGATCTGCTTCATACTATTTAAAGGACAAATCAAGTGAGCATAATGTAATCCTATTCAAAATAGGGACACTCATTAAAGAAGAAAAATAAAAAACACATACCATTGGTAGATATAATCGTTAAAATATTAAGGACAGAGACTAATGAATGAGCAAAGTAGTACTTTATTTTATTTATTAATTTATTATTAAATATTATACAACTCAGTTAGTCGCAAAGCTATGGGAATATTAACTAAGAATAATATTGTAACAAATACTTAAAAATAAAAGAAAACTTCAACTAAGAACACTTTAAAAGTGTTGCTTGCACATAAGGGGTATGGGTAGGGGTTAAAAGAAAAAAATAAAAATTAGGGTTAAGATCTCTATAAAAAATCAGTTTAAAATGACACTTCCAAGTATTAAAATTGTATGTGTGCCTGTCTACCATTAGGGGTATTGCAGGCTTTATTCTGATCCTTGCTTGATCTGTATAGCCCCTAAGCAAACATGTATAGACCAAGCAAGCATCAGAACACAGAATACAGCCTGCAATACCCTGAGTGGTTGAAAGGAATACGTGAGTGTTTTAAGATTTTAAATTTATGGAAGTGTCATTTTAAAATTATTTTTTACAGAGGTCTTCTTGATCTTAACCTAATTTTTATTTTTTGCTTTTAACCCTTCCCCATACCCACACCACTAAACACAATCAAAAATATTTTTGAACATTTTGTACACAATTTGGTAGAAAACTAGCAGTGCAGCCACCCTCACTCAACAAAACATTCCCTATCACTCCAGAGCGCCAAAGTAACCCTTTCTATTAGTATCTTCAACTAAGAACATACACAATATGAAAAAAATAAAATCTCACCACCTACTACATAGCTATATTTTTAAAGCCTAAATATAACGTGTCAAAACATTTTTTGCACTTTCATAACCACCAACATGCTCTTTCACAATATGCCATTTTTCCATGCTTTGTTTTCATAAACATTTTATGAACTGTGGTAATGGCAATTTAGGTGATAAAGCATGTAAAAAAATGACCACCCCCACATTGCACCAATATAAATGTGCCCCTAAGTGTTATAATGGACACAGTTTACACTTGTTTAAAACTGATGTTTTTTAACATAATTTTTGTTGAAATAAACATTCAGTAACCATTTTTTGTGCAGATCGCATGCGCTTTGATGACAGATTATTGCCAATATCGCAGCACAAGCAAACAGTAATGCTTATGAAATGCATTTCATTCTGATCACTTGATAGTGTGGCCACATCCTAATTGTAAAAATGAAATTCTTTTGTATCATTATTTTTATAGATTTTGGCCTATGGTCGTCAAACCACCACCCCCCGGTTTCTCCCAGAATTATGTATTACAATTACAATTATTTGTACTGAGTATTGCTACACTATTGTTTTCATCGCTGTATCACTTAAAGTTGTACTGTAAGTGATTAGCCTTTTAGATTTTATACAGGGTTAGATTTATTGGCTGCCACATTTAGTATTCTTAGAATATAAGTCAACAATAAAAAAATACCCCCCACCAAGACCATACTGTTTTTCCTACATCATTAATCCTAAAGATGGCAATCTAAGTTTAATGAGCCCTAGTTAACAAGCAACAATAGTTTTCCTGACGTTTTGCAATGCATACTAATATTAACTTAGTAGACTTACATACAGATATCATATCAAACCAAACTTGTAGTACAGGGAAATGAAAATACAACACTACTAAATACAGAGAACAGAGAAAAACATGGCGAACAATGGCATACTAGATAACATTCTATCACAAGCCAACCAAGCTGAATGATAGCTTTTTGCAGAGTATGCATAGTTACTGACCCTTCATGGTATGTTATGTAAAAGGAGTTTTCAAAGATGTATTTCTCCTATCTAAATAACTGGATGATCTAATAAACACAGCCAAGCAATTTATTTTGCTGAAACCAAGCCAGCACCAGGGAGATAAGTATTTAGTAGAAACTGTTTATTTCTAATACAATATGTATTTGAAATAAACAGGACACATGAAAAAAAACAGGACATGTTGATTTACGGAAGCCTGCTTCTTCACTTCTTGCCTGTAATTAAAACAGGGTGCAGGAATATAGTTTGTACCTCAATACAATACAATATACAGTGTAACATAAATAATACCAACTAGAGATGTTCGAAACTGTTGAGTTTTGTTTCGTTTTTGAATTTTCGAAAGTTTGAAAATTAGAGTTTCGAGTTTCAATTTTCGAAAATCGTCTATTTTTGAAAATCCTTTCGATTTTCAATAATCGTCTACTTTCGATTTTGGATTTTCGAAAATCATCTTCTTTTGATATTTCGATTTTCAAAAATCGTCTACTTTCTATTTTTGAAAATCGCCTACGTTCGATTTTCAATAATTATCTACCTTTGATTTTCGCAAAAAATTGAAAATTCGAAACTGGGTTCTAATCGAACCCACATTACATCTCTAATACCAACACCTGTTTCTTTAAAGTACTGTGGGTAACTGTGGTCCATACTTAGGTAGTTCTATAATTTTTGGCACCTGAGTCAAACTTTGTAAAAAGGCGCTGTATTAGGCTGCACATAGTGTGCCTCCATGGTGAGCTTCTGATTGTGGGTGTGGCTTCTGGTTGTTAGCGTGGCTTCTGGTTGTAGCTAAACACTTGGTAACGTTAAACTTTACAAGGGGGTAAGGAGAAAGGTAGGCAAATTAACAGAGATAGATAGATAGATAGATAGATAGATAGATAGATAGATAGATAGATAGATAGATTACCATTGATAGATTTACAGATAGAATGCAGATAACTAGGAAGCTGGTCGATAACAGTCAAAGGAACAGTTGAAAAACTGGGAAAGAGATACTGGTGAATAATAGGGAAAGTAAAGAAGATGACAAATGTAATAGTAATGTGCTACACACAGCATGGGCAGTTTAATTTTAGTGTTTAAAAAAGTCACTTTTTAATATTTTAGATTTTTTATGAATGTGTGATCCCAATGGCCCCTCCCCTTGCAGCCCCCTGTGGCCCCTCCCACCAATGGAACCAGCGACCCCTCCCACTCATGGGGCACCCATGACCCCTTGCCCACTAGCACCTTAGACAAATACCCCCTACAGAAAACTGAGTGTCAGTCATTTTAAACTTTCTGTCTGATTCTGCCTCTGCCTGAAAACGCTGTTCTTATACAGTTTTCTGGGGGGACTTAGTGCCTGGGGGGACTAAGTGCCAGTGGTGGAGGGAGTAGGGACCATGGAGCCTGCAAGTGGGAGAGCTGCAGGCTTGCAATTGGGAGGGGCTGCAGGGCCCATAAGTGGGAGGGTCCATAAGGGGCATCAAGAGGAGCCAAGGGGGACCTGCAAGGGAAGGGACCACAGTAACCTTGAGTGGGAAGAGCCAAGGGGGGCTATAAGGGAAGGGGCCAAGGGTGGCTGCAATGGGAGGGGCCATGGGGCCCATGAGTGGGAGGGGCCAGGGAGCTAGCTAGTAGGAGGCATTATACAAAAGATAAAAATGTACACAATGTACACACTCTATGCTGTAGGTTGTGCTGTGCTGTTATCCCCCTCCTCATCTTCAATCATCCTTCAGTCACTGTACCTTAATCTGTTCCTAGTTTCTTCTGCTTTCTCCTGCACTATGTATGTGCCAACCACAGATTAGAAGGAGGAACTAGTATTTGTTACCACAGATTTAGAACCTCCCACTCTAACTTTCTGATCACCTAAAGGTAGGCCCTTTGTTTAAAATCAACTTGTTTGGGGACCACTGTCATGAACGCCAGTTCGCTGGGCACGTGATCTGACCAATCAATCAGTAATCCGCCGCCACCACTCCATGTTTAAGGCCTTGGGGACACCAAACATCACTTTTAACTCTCACTGGCTATGCACACCCCTGCCCTGGCAGCTAAATGGTTAACAATACACCACTCACTCCAGCAACCAAAGAGTTCATCAGCCTTACACATTCACTGCAGTTACATAGCAGTTACACAAGCAAAGTATTCACTAGACCTAAAAGACCATCCAAACACATATAACTTTATCAGAGTTCTTTAAGAGCATTAAAGACAAAACTTTTTCAATTTTAGATTAATATTCCAAAAGGTGGACAGTGCATATAATACAAAAATAATAGAAAATGATGGTACAAAGATAGTCATACAATAATGGTTCAAAACTGTAAGCTATATATAATAAAAAGGAGAAAAAAGTTTACAGAATCCTAGGTTTCAGGGGTAGGAAGAAATAATGGACACACCCCAATCAGATTGGCTAAGGTCCATTAACTTGGCGTCTAAGGTTCTAGAAGAGAAGTCCCTAACTATTAATGACCATTCAGGTCCCCAACTGTTAACCCTGCCCTGCCCTACTATAAGGCTTGTCTTCTTATTATTCTGTTATGACAACCACAGTTTTGCTTTAAGAAGAACTAAACCCAATTATTATAAACACATACTATGAAAGCTATGAAACCCTCAAGAACACTGCGACGAATCTATGGGCACATTTAAAGGACACAGGCAGAATAACAAGTAAACGATTTATTAAAACATCTTGCATCCAGTAATTGCTAAATCTGCACAATCACCATGATGGCTCAATAAAGTCGAAACAGGTCTGTAATTGGCGCTCTGGTTTTGCATTTAGCTTGTGGCATACTGTAAAGGTATTTTTAAAGCTATAGCTTTCCAAAGAGCTTCCATGGAAACATGATAAATTCCCAGAAGTCTTTGTTCCTTATTTGGATATTGCTGAAAGGGGAGTTTCAAAGCCATTATTCTCTCCATACCCTATTTAATTTATTGGAACCCATGGTATATAATTCATAGCACAGTGTTAGTAATCCATGGTACAGTATATAATCCATAGCACAGTGTTCCAGAAAGTCTCTCAGTGTCTGTACACAGTAGCTATCAGGGATGGGACACAGCAGCTTGTCTCACTCCAGTGTTTAACACAGAAAAGGTTCCCCTGGACTCAGCCTTTTCCAGAAGGTCTTACAGTCTCTCACACACACACTGAAAACATTAACACAAAACAGCCAAAAACAAGGCCCCAGAAAAACTGCCCCACTTCCTGTAGGAATCATAACCACCCCAACCCCCATGATCTAGAACATTGCAACATTGCCAGTAGGACACTCCCTGTGCTCTGTAATTTCCCAGCACTGTCAGATTTTAGTGTCCTCCAAAAACACCAATTAAGTATAAGATTCATTACTTCTCCAGTAACTAGCATTTTCTTACATGTAACCCCCTGAACGACTGGATTATGAAACTGTAAATGACACCATTTTGTTTGCTTTCCAGTACTTCCTCATCCCTTCAAAAACCTCCTGGTTACTCTTTTTAATCCAAGTCACATAGTTTCTTGGGAAGTTTCAAAACTTTAATTTCTGTTCTGGAATGTAAAATTATTAGCTAGACTTTTCTAGTGGGCAGTGACTTGCTGTATTAATTTCTTACACTAGCTAATGATCCAAGAATGGGCATGTGTGAGAACCACAACAGTATGTGAATAAACTGCATAATACTGCAGTGGATGCCTGCCTGGTGCTAGGGTTTGACATGTGGTGGACCATGTAGACAGATTATTGGGTGGGATTGAGAGTGACCCGGCGGGCTTGGTTCACATTGGTGCCAATGACAAAGTTAAAGGTGAGGTCCTTAAAAATGATATCCGAGAGTTAGGGGCCAAGTTCAAAGTAAGAACCTTTAGGGTATTGTTTTCAGAAATTCTACCGCAGCCACGTGCAATGCTAGGGAGGTAACAGGAGCTAAGGAATATTAATGCATGGCTAAGTGGGTGTCTTCTGTTGGCTACAGAGTCTTTAGTAGAGGTGGACTGCACCTAATGATGATGGTGCAGCTGTTTTGGTGGAGAAGATGCCTAGGAGGTTGAAGGAGATTTTAAACTAGGGTAGGGGGGGGGGGGACATTGGACTACACAGGGGTAGATGGAGGGGGGGTAATAAGATAATGTATGGAGGGAATGGGGGAGCATAGAGGATAAGAAGGCATGTACATCCAAATATGGAAGTAAATTAATTGATAATCTGAAATGTATGTTTACAAATAAATGCAAGAGATCTGTCTGAAACTGGGGAACTAGAACTAATAGCTTTAAAAGAAAGATATGATGTGATCCGTATATCAGAAATATGACTAAATGATTCACATGACTGGACAGTAAATATTGAAGGGTACTCCTTATATTAGAGTTAATAAGAAAGGAAGGTGAGTCTGTATGTATGTTAAACAAGAATAAAAGTAAAATATAAAAGATGAGATAGATGGGGTATAAACAATAAAGCAGAAACAAATCGAGTGGAACTGTGTATAGGAAACAAGAAGGTGGGCAAATTAATTGTAGGTGTATGTTATAAGCCGCCAAATGCCAGTGAGGAGGTTGAAATGAATCTCCATATGCAGTTGGCAAAGGCTGCAGGTATGGGGCATGTTATGGTAATGGGGGATTTCAATTATCCTGACATAGATTGGAGTAAGGGAACTGCCAGAAACTCAAAAGGTATCAAGTTCTTAAATTTTCTATATGAGCATTTTCTTTTACAGATGATAGAAGTTCCTACTAGACAGGATGCGTTGTTGGATCTGGTGTTATCCCTTAGCTCATTTTGGAGATGAAGGTAATGGGAAGCTTATGGAACAGTGATCATGATATAGTGTAATTTAATATAGGTTGCAAAAACAACAGTGCACTGGGTTAACAAAAAAAAAACACTTTATAAAAGCTAATTATATGTTGTTAAAAAAAGCTAAGTAAAGCTATTGAGAAGAAGTGAAGCAGTATACCTAGATTTTGCTAAAGCTTTTGATACTGTGCCACATAGGCGGCTAATGTATAAACTGAGGGTTGTTGGCCTAGAAAAAAAACATTTGTACATGGATAGAGAATTGGTTATTGGATTGCAAACAGAGAGTGGTGGTCAATGGATCTATATCTATGTGGGCTAAAGTGGAGTGCCTCAGGGTTCCGTACTGGGGCAACTTCTTTTTAATCTGTTTACTTAAGGTCCATACACACGTGCAACCACGGGTGTCGACCCGCAACGAACAGACGAAAGGCCGTTTCTCCTGATAATTATGCCGTGTATGGGCATTTTCTAGGCTGAAACGGCCGTTCGGTGGGATCTTCGAATGAGCAGCCGTTTCAGCAGAGAAAGTACCCCTACACACGGCACAATTATCGGCCAAAACATCCGTTCATACATATCGTGCATCGCGGGTTGGCACCCGAGATTGCAAGTGTGTAAAAACCTTTAGAAGGGGGCATTGAGAGCAAGGTCTCTGTGTTTGCTGATTACACTAAACTATGCAGAGCTTTGGAATCTTGATAAATGTAAGGTGATGCATTTGGGGTTTAACAATCCTTGTGCCACCTACACTATAAATAAATCTGTGTTAATTGAATCTCTAATGGAAAAAGATTTGGGGGTTCTTGTAGATTACAGACAGCTGTAGCAAACAATTCTAGACAGCAACGGCTAGAGCTAGGAAAATATTGTCTTGGATTAAATGGGGAATAGATTCAAGGGAGAAAAATATTATTCTCCCTCTTTACAAGGCACTGGTAAGGCCTCATTTGGAATATGCGGTGCAGTTTTGGAATCCCATATATAAGAGACTCTTGGAAATGGAAATAATAAAAAGAATGGAGGACCCTGACTATGCAGGCTGATTAGACAAGTTAGGGCAGTTTACATTGGATAAGCAATGTTTGCGTGGGGATATGATTACTTATATTACTATATATTACAAATATATTAACGGGCCATATAATAAACTCTCTGGAGGACACATGGACATCCTTTAAGATTGGAAGAAAACAACTTTCATCTTCGGGTTAGGAAAGGTTTCTTTACAGTGAGAACGGTGAAACTGTGGGACTGTTTTCCAGGTGGGGTTAAAAAGTAGGGTGAAAAGGTTGGAATTAATGGATGTATAGTAATCTTACTCAATTGCTATGTTACTATGTTACTTGAATGCTGGAAAATAAGGTGATGCGTTACATTTTTTAATGATATTAAAGGACAACTAAAGCCACAGAACAACACTGAACCAGATGGCAGAACACCTTAATATAAAACCAGTAATCTGTGTCTTAACTCTCATTTTGATACGGATGCTGGGAAATTTACCTAAATAACATATGGTTTGTGCTTTACTTCACAGCATTCTAGTATCACACAGTTTGGTCAACGACGATTATGTTCTGCACATGCTCAGTCCTTAGCTATGGCAGAAACTTGTTACAGTTGGTCACACCCATTAATAATCTGTAGCCAATCCTTTTACAGAACAGATAAAGCAAGGAAGCATGTGAGGCCAGGAGGTGTGGTCTGACACTGCACATTAGAGATGTCCGAACTTCGCAAAATCCGGTCCGCTCGAGGATCCGCGAATTTTCGGAAAAATTCGAAAATTCGAAAATCCGCGAGCGGACCCATTAAAATGAAAAATACCCTTGAAATTACGATATTTTCTGTATTTTCGAAAATTTTCGAAATTACGGGTTTTCCCGTATTTTCGAACATTTTCGAAAATACGAGAAAACTAGTATTTTCGAAAATTTTTGAAAATATGTATTTTCGAAAATACGAGTAATCCGCGTAATTTCGAAAATTTTCGAAAATACATTTTTATGAAAATAAGAGAAATCCTTGCATTTTTGAAAATTTTCGAAATTACGTGTTTTCTCGTATTTTTGAAAATTTTCGAAAATATGAAAAATCCGCAAATCGGAAGTTCGGAAGGCGGAAAATCTGGAAAAATCCGCCATTCGCAAACTGGATAAATCCGCGGCGGATCCGGGTTCGGATCCGCGAACCGGCCATCCCTACTGCACATTCACACAGATACTTCATCCAGTTCTTAACAGGCTTACATTTACTTTAATACAATTTACTGAAGTGGTATTTTATAGCTTATTGGTGTTTTTAGGGGGGTTGTTTTCAAATTGGGTTTAGTTCTCCTTTAAAGCATTTAAATACTTACTGTATTTAGAGGGTTGTTTTTAATGTTTGGACTAAAAGGAAAATAGGAGAGTTGCAGATTGCAGAATAACAGTTGTTTATGTATGACCTTTTGTCCAGATGTTGACTTCATATAACAGAGAGTGTGAATCCTTCTGACGTTATACTTTCTAGTTGATTAAAGTCTCTTGATAGTCCTCACTTTAATCTTTTAAATTTGTTTCCTTGCTACTTAAATAGCAAAGGATGGAACTATGCTAATAAGTCAAGTGCAGTGAAGATGCACTTCAAGCTTGTAAAAAGTCGTGTTTAGCTGAGCTTAATTATCCATGTTAATTAATATTGAACCACAGGGGCTTTCACTTCAATATAGCATTTACTTTGCTTTTGAGTTTCCTTGTTTTAGTGCTAATTAAGTTGAAACTTTTTTAAAAGAAAATAAAGAGTTACAAAGGAATGTGTTACGGAGAGAGGAGTTTACTTACAGCTAGACAGAGCAATCTGTATTGATTCACAGAGATTAGCCAAATAGTAGCCTTAAAAAGCAATAGCTAAGAATGCGTGACCTTGCTTGATGCTATAAATGCCTTAAAGTCAAGAACTGTTCAATACTTCTAGAATTCTTGAAGTACTTATTATGGCAGCTCATCCCCAATCACCAAAATATACATAAAAGGTTTATAGTAAAGGCATTATTCAGAAAATGGTACCATAAACATATACATTTATATTTACAGCAGTATATAAATGTATGGCAGAAGGGACATTATATTATATTTTAGATCCTTAACAATAAATAATTATTTAGATATATAGAGGGGAGAAGCTATATATAGAACACTATTGCCCAAACAAGGGAAAAACCTACTCTACCCAACTTAATATTCTGCTATTTTTTTCTTAAAAGCTCCATTCACCTGATACAGAAAGGCTTTAGCTAAAGGGTGACTCCAGCCTCAAAATAACTTTACATATTTAGAAGGATTACCCTCCAAACTTTCCTTTTATTCTTACCTTCATGCAAAGCTCCCACACTAAATTATTACACCTTACAGAACCGCGATCCCTCGCCGCACTTCTTTCCTCTTCCTGGTAATGACTGTCAGTCATGGCCACGCCGGTGACTTCACAGCCAATGAGTGACTACGATTACGGGTTACGAACACACACTGCTCCTGAGGTCCCTTGTAACCAGCTCCCAACAGGAGCAGAGAAGGAGGAACTTGTAGCAGGGGATCATGGTTATTTAATTTCTAATAACTACAATCTTTATAGCTTCTCCTTTCTCTTCTTTGATTGAAATCAAGCCCTACGAGTTAATTATCCATAGACTTCAATCATTTTGTACAGTATCTGACTACTTAAGATAAATGCATATTTTTGCATTATATTTGAATATACACCTGACCTGCATATTACCTTCAAGATAAATATAAAATGAATAAAAGTGTCCTTACTTTAACTGCAATAGAAATTTATAGAAACTGATTCTTAGGGCCATATTTATAAATGGCCGATAGAAGCGCAGTTAAATTACCGCCGCGAATCGCTGCAGAAAAAATACTGCTATCGCCATATTTATAATGGCGAGCGGCATTGCAGGTAAAAGTTTTGCGGCCGCGATGTGCGGCAGTAATTTGATCTATCTTCCCGGCAATACTGCCGCAAATCCCGAGACGGAACAGGGGTATGGGATGGGCTGCTGGGAAAGAGTCACGTCAGGTGGTCGCATCCACCGCTACAGGGGCCGCGGATGCTACCACCCGCCTCGACCCCTTCAGGGCAGCCCCTCCCAGACCCCCGCCCCATACTCTTGCAGGGAGGGACCCATCAGGGAGGGGCGGAGGGACCCTCCAGGCGGAGGCACTGAAAAGTGCCTTCTGGGGCTTAAGGGGTCCCGCAGCTCGAGCTGGGACCCCCCTCCCTGGCCCTATCAGGGCCTCTGTGGCACTTACAAGTGCCTTTGCGGCTCTGAGATGGACCTTTAGGGCTTAAGGGGTCCCGCAGCTCGAACCAGAACCCCCCTCCCCGGCCGTTGTAAGAGCCCATGCTGCACTGAGAAGTGCAGCTCGAACCGGGACCCCCTAGCAAGCAGCTCTTCTTTCTTCCATCTGGTGACACCAGCTCCAACAAGGCCACTGACCCCAAGAAGTACCCCTGGCGGCTGCCTCGGCGAGGCCGTTGTTATCGGTGTCTTGATCCGAGGTCTTCGGGCTAGCGACACCAACCCCACTGAGGTCGCTGATGCACAGGCTCACTGCGACCGCCAGTGAGCCCGCTGGCACCGCCGACCTCAGCAGAGCCAATGTTGCTAGCTGCTTCTTTCTTCATCCATCTACTGCGATGGCATCCGAGTTCCGCAGTGGTTTGCAGCTCTTATATAAGTTTGCAGAAAACCCTAATCCGTTTCTGATTGGTACATTTTTTTAATGCTTGGTTTACATGGTTTACATTAACCAATGAGATTTCAGAAATTTTCAGAAATTTCTGTAATTTTCCGAAAAAATATACAAACATGTGTGTCTTATATAAAATAATCCTTTATATGTTACCAGTAGCTATACTCCCCAAAATCATGCTTGTTAGCTTCTATGTCTGTTTCATATCTTGATCAATCATAATATTTTATGGAGTATATCAGGAAAAAGGCAACTACCTACTGTGTAGCAGGTAGCAAAATTGCATTTATTGCAGACTCACTCAAACACATACAACATGTTTCAGACATTCTTGGTCCGGATTTGAAAAAGGATAAAGAAAGTCTGTGTGTGTGTGTCTGCAATAAATGCAATTTTGCTACCTGCAACACAATAAGTAGTTGCCTTATTGATAAGCTACTTCATGAAATATTTTGATACGATTGTATAAAATATACTGTATTTAAAGGGCATCTCCACCCTGAAAAAAAAATAATTCTGTAGTGCAGGGCCGGCTAGCCCACCCCCAACCGCTATACTTGTAAAAGTTAAAAAAGCTGCAAAAAGGTTCTTACATGCCTTTGTTCTCCCGGTGCTCTGATCCTAGCCTTCTGCTTGCTAGAACTGCAAGAAGAGGGCAGACTGGCAACCGAGTCTGTGATTTAACAGGTAAAATAAAGTGTGCACACAGTTTCAGAAACAAGGAAATATAAAACTCATTTCATTAATGCAATGATACATTATTATGTCAAACAATTTAAAATTACAAATTAATTTCGTACAGATGCGGTTCGAACACATCATGCTTTGCGGGTTGGGACCCGCGATCGCATGTGTGTACTAACCTTTAGTTTCAATGTTACACTGAGTCCTCAATAAAGTCAAGACATATGGCATCATTAACTAATGATTATTGGAATTTTTAAAAACAATATTAGGAGAGCTATTGTTTATTCTAATACTGTAAACTAACTATGTCCAGAGGAAGGTAAAAACCCAGTCCTTAATAATGCAATTCTGCATTGCAGAGATCAATAGAAGTCTCAGACTGTGCATAAAACAAATAGGAACATACAAGAAACATTAAGAGTGTAAAGAGACACCATATTTGTGTCTGACTGTCCTCCCTGCAATCAACATTAAAAACCAGCAATATTTTTATAAAAAAATGCAGTAAAACACACTGAAAATAAATAAAAATGCACTAAAATGCCAAAAAAAACTAATATGCATTTTCATACAAGTTACAGCACATTGATAGGGCAAATGAGCCCTTACTGTAGGCAATTGTTTCCTCACATAAAGACTAATTGGGAGATTCAATAAAAGTTCTTATAATTTAAAATGGTGCTAATTTTGCCCCAACCAATCAGATCTTATTTAACATTTGAAAGTTAACATCTGATTGGTTGGGGCAAAATTAGCCCTTTTATTGAATAACCCTGTTTAACTTTATATTTCCTAATCTTAATTACTTACTTGCAGTGACTTTCTCTTGCTGGTCTGGCCTAACTTCTACCCTCAGACTGTCTGTAACAATACCTATGGAAAGTGGGTCTTCCCATTGGCCAGTAGAGATGGCCGGATTGTGGATTTAAACCCGGTTTCGCGAAAGATCTCGCCTAATTTCCGTAATTCCGCTTTCCATTTTTTTTCTATACCCCATTTGGAAATTTTTAAATGTTCAAGGATTTATGGCCATTCGGTATTCCTTGAATGACTGAATTAGAGAATTCTCGAACATACGAGGATTCTCGAATTCAGGCATTCAAGGATTATGGAAGTGTGTAACCAATCACACTTGGATCCTATAAAGAGGGGCAAACCCCGTGAAGCTCAGAAGTCATCACATTGATGGCAGAAGAGAGAAGAAGGAAGAAAGAAAACGTCAGCAACACAGGCAAAATTGATCTCACCAGCTCTGACGGTGTCAATGGTGACTGTAGTGACATCGTCCAGTGTCGGCGACATCAGCGGAGTTGGCTGAGAAGAAAGAAGTCTTCGGATCAAGATGGCGGCAACACTGGCGACGTTGATGTCCCAAGCCGGTGACACCACCAATGCTTTCAATGAGAAAGAAGACATGCCACAAGGGATCTTCTTAGAGCCAATGGGGTTCCACAGGAAGTGTGGCCCTTGAAAGTGCCAAAAGGGCACTTCCAAGGGCCTCAAGGGCACTTATAAGTGTTTTTTAAGCTGCGGTTTTAAGCTGCGGGACCCCTTAAGCACCTAAAGGCCACAATGGTCCTTCTAAGGACCCAAGAGGGAGTCCTGGTTTGAGCCATGAAGAATTCACGAATTCGACTGTTCAAGGATTACCGAAATTGTGTTTGCTACCTCCTTATTTTTGCTGTTCTTCCAGCAGGAAGATGTTCTCCGGAACATTTCCTTGGTCCCAGAGCCATTTAAAGTAAGTACCATTGCTATTTGCCTACTATTTTTAGGCGGGATATGTGAGGATTTTTTCCTCCTATTGACTTCAATAGGTTTTTCCGCATTAATTTTCGTATTTTTCCAAAAATCCGTGAATCTGCAGGTGGATTTTAGCAGTTTTGCCCATCTCTATTTACCAGAATGCCGACTGATAGCGAAGGCGAGATTAGGTAAGGTAAGTATAATTTATCTTTAATAAAAATGCCATCCTCTGAACAGTTTCCAGACCTTTTTGTTACGCAGGATTTCAGATTTGCAATGCTTATTATCACTCATATAGCTCATACCTTACCAGTGCTCTTTTAAAAATGGAGAATGCTTTTACCCCTTAAATACATACCAAGTTTTAGGCAACACGTGTTACAATATACAACACATTTGTATTTTTAGATTTATCTATTTAAATGTTTAAATCTGGTGAGTTTTGTTCCAACAGAGATTCTGCGGAACTAATTGAATTTTTCTAATTTTTGATTTCTCAATAGACATTTTTGATTCTTAGGTAGAAATTTTTTAATTTTTAAAGGGCAACTGTGGTCTCCAAACAAGTTAGGGTTCAATGAAAGCCTGCAGCATTTCCTTTAAAATGAGCCGACAATCACACCTCTGGCTTCACCTTGTGAGAAATGATATCGAGGTGAATGTTCAAACTTCCTGCTTCCAGTAGGTTGAGTTACATCACCTTACCTCTGCTAGCCTCTCTGCCCCAGGGGAGACGCATGCTCAGTAAAGACTTAATGCTGGGGAAAACAGGAAGTACCTGGGGGAAAATTGACAGTTGAGAAAGGGGAGCCAATTAATGCAGACGGGCTGGTCACATGACTTCAAGCTGGTCACATGGTTGAAAACAGGAAGAGTTCAAGCAGGAAGTAATATTGCTGAACCTTTCCAGCAATAGCGTCTCACAAATTTTTTCTAGAGATGTGATTTCGGTCTTATTTTTAAGGTATGATGGAAGGCTTTTTATATAATTATTACTAGTGTGGAAAAATTGGAGACCACAGTTACCCTTTAAAAATTAAAACATTTCTACCTAAGAATCAAAAATGTCTATTGAGAAATCAAAAATTAGAAAAATTCAATTAGTTCCGCAGAATCTCTGTTGGAACAAAACTCACCAGAGAAAAAAATCGCCACTTAGGATTTGTTATGGGATTCATTTACTGAGTAAATGTTTAGCATTCTACAGAGATAATATGTTAAACTACAGTACAAAAAGGTTTTATCATGTATAACTGAAGTTTTGAAACACATGCACTATAAAAATATGTAATAATCACCAGACAGAACCTTGGTTTTTTTTTTTTTTTTGTAAAATGAGCCACTTTAAACATTGCAAAATAGGCTTGACTCATCTCACATATAAAACTGACTCCTACAATATTGGTTAGTAAAGGGTATTAGCCATAAGGCAATTATATAGTCTGTGCCAGAATGATCAAAAGGGAAAATACATGAGTGTGACATGAGTCACAGTTACAAATTCAAGTAAAAATAACACAAAGTATATGGCAAGAGCTTGTTATGTTTAAATTGCTCATTACTGTCCGCTGTTGTTACTGTTAAAAAAAAAAAAGACAGTAAAATACTGTAACCTATAAGAGATATAGAAAGTCAGAAGCTTGGGGATGGAACAAATCCTAGAAAATAGCAGGGAAAAGACTAGGATAAAATATTATCTTAGTGTGAAAGACCATGGATCCTTTGACTTCGCTCTGGAGATTTAAAATTAGGAAATTTCCATGAAACCTTTCCTGACACTGTGTAATGAATGTCACAGCACAATGTTACTTTGATGTTCCATGCCTGACAAACTAGGGAGCATCTTAACATAAGCATGTCACTATAAATTACTGTATATTTTTTCAAAAAATCTATTTGCAATAGAAAGTAAAGGTAACGAGGAAGTAAAGGTAACGTTGACATGAATGGCAATAACTTTATAATTACTTACATTTACATAAAGTAGAGGTTAATGTGGGTGTCTCGTTATTCTTTGATCAGCATCAGATTGGTCATACACACAGATCATTCTAAAAAAGCTACTGTAAAGGTCATACCAAAAGTAAGTACTAATTAGTATTTGGGAAAGATCTTTCTTTAAAGTACACAAGAAATTTGTGTGTGTGTGTCACCCTTCAAAGGGTTATATCAAAACTAGATGGTGCTGGTAAGGTCCAGACATCAGCTTTAATTGAGGTTGTTAGATTGTATTAGTAAAGATGAAAAATGTCTTGTGCTAATAATACAGTGACCCAATATTAGATTGATACAATGATTGACAGAAAATAAATCTTAATATAGATCAATCCAGTGTTACTTACTGCTAGCATACCTTGGCCTGTGCCATTCATGTTAGAGCATAATGTCAATTGCAAAATAATCAGCACATATAGTTGTTGGACTATCGTAATGAAGTGATCATATTAAAGACACCATGCTAGGCTTGTTTAAAAGTTGTATTGAGGGCACTTGTATCGAAACCACAGTTTCCCTTAATAAGGCTTGTAAGTATATTGATATAATAGTCTAAACTATATTGCTATAATGATACATTTTTGTTATGAATCCTCATTGACACCTAATTACTTAGTACTCAATAAGAGAAGAATTGGTTACATTTGTACTTTATGTTTCTAAACTGGCCCAAAGTACACACTCCCTTTGATACAGTTACTGGAAAGCCGAATACTTTTTAAACGTGTGGATTGAACTATTAGAATGATTTGTAAATGAAGCAAAGATAATTTTGCTCTCCTCTGATTGCCTTTCTTTTGCCTGTATTTAGTAAAAAGCCTGTCCATGTATAAGCTTTCATTAGGCTGTTTATGTATTTACACATGAATTATAAAACAGTGCATATCATTACAGTTCTGGAGTGAATATCATTTTTTTCAGTTAAATCAAACAAATAAATGCAGCAGCGCATTGAAGAAAGAAGTCTGTAAACTGAACCAAGTAAATGGTGTTTAGAAAGGTGTTTAGATTAATTTATGAGTTTAATTATAGTTTTTTCTGATTATGCTCAATCTTATTGCATGGTAGCCATTAATGACTATGCCACTTTCATCTAATAGTACGCTCCATCATTAGCAGTTCCAGGCTGTGTGTTTGGTAGACTAGAATTCTGACTGTACTTGGGCTTTATATGGATGTGACTAGATACCTCTTTCAGCATGAACCCAAAAAACATTGGCATATGCATGGAAATATGCAATATTTATACAAAACATTAGGCTGGCAGTGATTTGGGGAATTATGCATTGCTTGATTGAAAGATTGATCGATATATACATTTAAAGTGAAAAATGATGCATTACAATAATTTTTCTTAAATACAATACATTGAACGCAGCTACATTGAACGCAGCAGATGTTTTATGGTCAGAAATATGCTACATGAACCAAATCACACCGGTGATCTGTCACTGCCCTTTCAATGTGTAACATATTCTTTGTTCTCGTCTTTCTTTTATTTAGAGTCAGACCATAAAGAGCCTTAATCTAACCATCATCCCTGATTCTAAAAAACACAACACAAAGGGGAGATTTACCCGCTATTGCTCAAGGTAAATTTCCCTTCCGCAATTCGATATCGCGTTTGTGCACGTGGGTAAATCCCAAAAGAAATTTACCCACAGCGTGATTTTAATGGCGGCTAGAAGCCGGCGTTAAAATCTTGCACTAAAAGTAACGCATACTCAATATTGATTTGCGAGCGTCAGATGTGCGGGTGTCTTTTACGTAACCCACGCATCCGGTGCTAATATAAAGTTAAAGCTACACTAACCGATAGCGAATCCATATAATTGCCCAGCAGCTCTGGGTAAATGAGCCGGAAAAGCTTTAGTGAGAAAGGGAGGAAAATTACAAAGGCAAAAGAAAAAAACAAATTTCTATATTAAAATGTTACTGTTTATTACCTTATTAAAGGTTTATAGTAAGTCGATTGCAATATTCACTGTGATGTTTTAGCTTGGAAGACATATTTCCAAAAGCAGGAACTGGAAAGATAGTTGATGACGGTAATAAAGCTTTTAAATAGGTATTAACTTTGCTAATTTAATTCCCAGTTAAAGACATGTTCTAAGGGCATAATGTTCATAGTAGAGGTGCATGACCAAGCCAAAAACAAGGACTGGGGTTACAGAATGTTGGCAGAGTCATTATCAACCTGGTGTATGCTCATTATAAAATCTTTAGATTGTAATTATCAGATTAATGAAGTTCTATGTTATTGAAATGAAAATTGCTTTAGAAAGCTTAACATAGCTTTAAACTAGCTTGTTATTTGTAAAGGGGAAGAAAGGCTGAAGTTTTTGCTCAGATTTTCAAATAAAAAAATAGAATAAAATGTGTGTTTAGCTTGTATCATTTTTGCACAACCCTCCCCCCTGCATTTAAAATGAATCTATAGTGGGAAAATGAACTTTTTGTTCTTTCTTTCCATGTGTTCTATAATTCCCCACAACCCCCAGAGTGTCTTCACTTTTTTCAGATTCCCTCTTTGTCCTGAGTTACGTGAATACGTGATTGCATTCCTCCTACTTGGACTGTCAATCAAATCCCTGTGACATGATCCCCCCTCCCTGCTCTGTAATAAACATAGAGATAAGAGCATTAGCAGGGGGAGAGAGGTAGCTTTGATGGTAGATATAAGGCTGCACTTGACCCCCCTTCTTAATAGCTTTCATTGATTGATGATAGGTCACAAAGTGAGAGATCGTAAACTATACTGATCTCCTTCTTCCGTGTCTCCAGGACAGCTTGCTTTCTATTGGCCACTGTACGTGGGTGTGTTTTTCAGGATGTTGAACTTTTAACTCCTACTGCACATGATAAGCTTGTCGGTTAGCCGGAGTTGATGCATGGAGAAGGTAACAGAGGGGAGGGGGAAGGGGGGAGTGCTGCACACAGATCTGACACCATGGTTAAACAAAGTCACTGACATAGATAGGATTAAGGCAGCACAGAGTACATGAATTTAACTTTGCAAAGGGGCAATTTGTTTTTTTCACTATAGATGCCCTTTAACCAATTTCCCCAATAGTTTTCCCTTAACCCCTAACAGCATTGTATCAATTTACAATTTCTCATTCCCACGACTGACATGATTGCTAATAGGCAGTTTTTCCTTCTATGTCCTGACATACTGCATAAAACCCAGCCTATGTAATTCACAGTGGTTTGGAAAGGATTTAAAAAGGGTCATCAGATTCAGTTACAGATTATATCAAACATAGGAATAAAGAAAGTTCCTCAATTAGCAATCAAATACATGTAAGGATAATTAGATTGTTCATTCTGACTTTTTAAAGTTTACTTTCATGAAAGAAAATTTTTGCAGTTTATTGTAAATAAATAATAAAATGAGGAATAAAAATTCAGCACTTTTTGCAGAAAAAAATCATAGCAGTAAACTTAAGTGGTCAGTTGGGGACATTTATTCATAAAACTCCAATTTAGATGTTCTGGCTGTATATGCTCAGTGGGCACCTTTTGACAGAAATTAGTATAAAATGAAATAATGCTTCACTTGTTGGGTAATAAATATTTTCTTTTGCCTGGTCTATTCACATGAAGGTACTTCATCCTGCAATAGATTATTTATGTAGACTGCAATCACAAATTTACATCAATGTGACCCACATAACCTTGTTTTAAGACCTAATGTGCTACTCTCTATCTAAATGTATTTCAGTATAGTTGCTGTTGATCATATACATAGTCACCAAATGTGTAATCACTGAATATCTGAAAACATTATTAATGAATATTTTGTAAATAAAATTAACCTATATAAAGTTGGTAATGCACATTTACATCTGAATTTTTTCTAAAATGTACTATTTGCAATGTTGATTAGTTTTCTAGGGGAGCCCTGGAAAGGGAAGTCAGCTGATTATTACAAAGATAAGCAGATGAAGACAGAAGTAAAAATATTTTTCACATTGGCTATGATTTCTTTCCAGCTAAAAATAATGTGGAGCAGTAAATCTAAACATGTTCCCCATTCCCCAAGTAGTAGCAATCAACCACTTTGGGTAAAATGGGCATATTGAATGCATACTGTTATACCACAGTACACGGTTTGACTTCATACAGGAATAAACTTAAGTCACAGGCTACACAAAACTGAGAAATAAACAGTTGAAAGATATCAAACTCCTTTGTCATAGAACTATTTCCCTTAATTGGGAGCCTCCACTTACTGCAAAAAAGATTTGGAGAGAGCTGTGTGCCACTTCTATATACTGGTACTCTAAAAAGCACTCAGAGATGGAAATGTAACGATGGTCCTCCGGTGCCCAGTCTGGAGCAGGTGTTACAGATGTAACCAAACAGCCTGGACCATTTTCCATCCACCAGGAGCGATGCATTGACACATTAAATGTCAGGATAAGGTCCCTCTCCTATTATAAAGATAAACAAGAATAAATTAATATATGAAAGTGTGTGTGTGTGTGTGTGTATATATACATATAAAAAAAAAAAAAAAAAAAAAAAAAATGCATGAACACGACGCTCTTCCGATCATACATTTTAGATTTATAATGTTTGTAATGCAGAAAAAGTATAATGTTAAATATAATGTGAATTTGTAACATCAAATACTGCACTATGTTAATATTTTCTTATAGCTACATCAGTTTGCACACAAACTAACATTTATTTCTTCAATACAATTTACTGTTTAGATATATACGGTGTCCCTGTAGAATAAACAGTGTGGGTTTGAGATGCACCACTGACACATCCATCCAATCTTTCTATTAATCCCATTGAAACTAATGAACCACAGTTTAGAAAGAAGGGGATTTCTAATCAACTCCCTTTCTAATTAAGCTACTGTGATTGTAAACTGTACATGACAATGACATTGTTTACAAAAGTAGATTTTACAGAAGCCTTAGAAAAATGAGGCATGTATGATTATTGTAATGCCATTTTGCTATTTAATGATCAGATTCCTTTATGTAGCAAAAATGTGTTCTGCTGTGTCGTTAAAATAGAAAGATTCGCTAACAAGCATTGAACAATACAGGGTCACAGTAAAACAGACAATATAAAGCCCCCTACTAGGAAGAGTTTTTAATATAGAGGAGTTGTAGGGAGTTTAACATTTTTAGTATTGTTAAAAATTGTAAGCATCCAAAAAAGATCAGTTTGTCTTTTTACTGTTATCCATATTCAGTATATTGATGCAATTGTGGGTGCTGATGCTTTTCTTTCCATGCAGATATTATTAACATCTTCCAGCTTGCCAAATCTTTGTTTGGCATCAGCCCTACTTAATTTGGGTGGCTTGTTAGCTGCTAAGAAACAGGGTCGTTTCTATAAGGGCACTAAAAAGATGGAGGGCACCATTCAAAGTTTTTTCTTTTTTTCCCTTTATCAGCCATAGAGAAATAGGTTGTTACCAATCTAGTTCTCTGTAGCCTCCCTATTTGCATATTGTAGTCTTGTATCTTATATCATCAGCTTTTTCTAACACTTTGCATTTACACCACCAGAATACAGCAGTGATAGGCTATCCATTATAAATATGCTCAATGAAGTGCTACACACTCTCAGTATGAATACAATGGGGCCGAACCTATATCGCCCATTTTTGTCCCAAATCTGTGCAAAACCTGCGCTACTCAATGTAATATCGGGTTAGCGTGGGTTTTGAACTAATATCGCGCTGCCTGTGCCATTTCCAAAAATCTTTGGAAATAGCACGGCATAGCCTATGCAGTAATGGCTAAGTTAAGATTAGCGCAACAATCTACTGTGGCGTACGGGGCCAATGTAGTACTAAAAAAAATCCATCTTAACTGACCGGGATCCCACAATGAAGGGACTTTAAAACATCAGGTATGACGGAAATTTTTGAGTACTACATCGTCCCGAATATGTTTGAAAAGGTCAACCAACCACAGCCAAATACAGGATAATTCCTAATCTATACCAAACTAATGCATGAGTTGGTTGGGGGAAGCTTTAGTTGAGAAGGGGCACCAGGGTCATTTTTAAAGCAGTGAAAATTATAGCAGTTCAGTTCCCAATTAAAAACAGAGAATCACTTAAACCTACTTTATCATTAGATGACAAATGTATTACTTGACTTAAAGTTTTAAGTTATTAATATATGAGATAATGCAACCCTTACAGTGCAATATATGGATATTACGTCACTGAGGAATTTCCTGTCCATATAGAATATATATTACACTGTAAGGGTCGCATTATTTCTTATAATACATAAGGTGTGATTTAATTTTCAAATCAATGGCTGCCATTTTTCGCCAGTGTCCCAACCCCTCCACTTACAATGACAGTTTAACTAAAAATGAAACCCTGTGTGGTTTACAGCAAATGGGCCAGGGACGCTCCATATTTCAGCAAATGGGCCAGGGACCTCCATATTACAGCAAATGGGCCAGGGATTCTCCATATTACAGCAAATGGGTCAGGGACCCTCCATATTACAGCAAATGGGTCAGGGACCCTCCATATTACAGCAAATGGGCCAGGGACACTTCATATTACAGCAAATGGGTCAGGGACCCTCCATATTACAGCAAATGGGTCAGGGACCCTTCATATTACAGCAAATGGGTCAGGGACTCTCCATATTACAGCAAATGGGCCAGGGACACTTCATATTACAGCATATGGGTCAGGGACCCTCCATATTACAGCAAATGGGCCAGGGACCCTCCATATTACAGCAAATGGGTCAGGGACCCTCCATATTACAGCAAATGTGTCAGGGAAATTTCTAGATTTCCTGGCGTTCCATGGCGCAGGTGGCGCGCCAGCCTGCTAATCCACTGTTAACCGATCTGTACCCTGCCTGTCTACGAATTAGTGAAGCTCACTTTAGACCAGGTTCTTCACTAAGCAGATAACGCACGCCATTCTATGACTCATAGGAAAGACACATGCTCTCTGCTCCTTGCACAACCCGATCTGAAGTGACTGAGCTTCACACAGAGGAGGATTTACACTTTAAAAGGAAGATTTATAGTCTTTATTTTTTTTATATTTGAAATTTCTAGAAATCTTAAAATTAAGTTTCTGGTACTGGACAGCATTGATACATGTTCTCCAGACCGTTCCCCCTGAGCCATTTAGAGTAATTTACGGTACCATTGCTATTTATACCTCAATTTTAAGTGGAACTTTAACACCCTTTGGCTTTATGGGTCCACTTGTGGATGTTCAGATTTTTAAACAATTTACATTATGCCACCTTTATTTCCTAATTCAATTTAAATCCCTGCAATTACCCCACCAGTATTTAAAGCATGAGAATTGGCGTGCATGTGTATTCTGCAGGCCTGTGTGCTTTCATAGATTATCCCTGTAAAATTACAGCCCAGCATGGAATGGCAATGCTTCCTTGCTGCATACCTCTACAAAAGGAGGTACAAATTAAAAAAAACCCCAAAAAACTCTGTTTTCAAAGGGAAAGTTTAGTGGAAAATATCATTATTTGTAAAATTCTTAGTTTATATTATTAATAGCTAATCATTCTAAATATACTCCTTGATTTTGAAAAATCAGTTGACTTTATACCCCTTGCTATTACCTGCTGTTAAAATTAGTGAGCTGACTCTTCAGGTTCTGTAACTGTCCTTTTTCTTCCCAGAATGCACACTACCTTGAAATGCTCTAACAGTAATTTCTACTGATTGGCTGTTCGATGCGTCAAACATGCTTAGATCTCTACTGAGCAACTGAATCAAACCAGGCTATGAGGCAAGGGCATGAATATCACAGGGGTCCTGCAAACAGGAAGTCAGTATTTCAGGAGCATTTCTATATACACAGACAAAATGCAAAACGGGCAGGTTAAGGTCATTAGGAAGGAAAAATACTGCTCCTTTTTCTAAAATTATATGTATTTGCATATACACAGCAGCAGAACCATTGAGTTAGAGTAGGCTCACTACACTTTGACACCATTTTTGAGGATCCAGGCAGGCTTGGACCGCTTCCGCAAATTCAATAAATTTTGAAAATTTTAAAATCCTTAAACATTCGATAATTTAAAAAAAAAGTTCCACGAATTTGAAAAGTCTGAGTTTATATAAATTCATAAAATCTGATTTGGGTTTTAATTTGTGTTTTAGCCCACCTCGAATAATTATATGTGTACATTTACATTTGCACAAAATATTGTCTTTCTACCAAAATAAGCAAATTAATAAATCCGCATACTGTAATGTAAAATGGAGACATTATATTTAAATGCTATGAATAAGTTACAAAATATACCTGGTATCAAACTACCATTAATGTCACCACTCACCAGTTAAACTATAGACTGATAAGTAGTAATGACTCTCTTATTGAATCTCCTGTAATTGCTTTAAAGGAGAACTAAGCTTAGTTTTTTCAGATCCTAATGTGAAAGTTTTTCTCCCCAGAATATTTACACTTTGAAAGATTTTTCTCTAGTAATTTGCATTTAAGTAATAGATTAAGTAATAGACTCTGTAACAAAGGAGGCTTCCATGTTGTTGCCAGTACAACCTATAGCCCATGTTGGCTTCAAAGAACCACGCCTGTGATCACAGTTGAGCTGTTGGTGGCGCACCATATAAATGCTGTGTGTTTAGGAACAAACAGACCAAGAAGTCACAAGTTCAAACCCCCTAGTTTACTTATGAAACAACGTCTACTGCCTGAGTTTAGTGCTTTTTGTTTGTTTGTTTCCATGTTTCTAGAAAAATATGAAGTTTCTACACATGTACAAACTTTATATATAGCAGCTCTGTTATTTATGTACCAACCAGCGTGAATTACTGACAGTCTTCCAGTAGCAATACAAAAGAGTGAACTTATTTTACTTGCATTTACTTCCATCGAATGAGAGTTCACCTGTGGTGTGTTCTGCTAAAGTGCTGGGTTAGGAAAAAAACAGACTAACAGACTATTGGGACACAGGTTTGCTTCCCCATGTTCCCTTTTTTTGTTTTTATTATGTGTCTAGCAAAAGATAAAGACTCTACATGTACTGGTTCATTACTTATTTGCCCATGTGGCATAGAGGTAGAAAGCTTTCATTTTAGAAAGACACAGTATAGAAGGTTGCTGGTTCGATTCCCCATACTTACTTTTATTTTTTGCTGAAATGTTAAATGTTCTGTTTCTTTCATCCATGCTAGCAAAGACATACACTGCAAAGATTAGTTTTCTTTTTTGTATGAAAAGCATAGGAATTTATCATTGTTAGGGACAGGGGCATTTGTAATGTGTTTACACAAAAACTGCACTGATATCTGTGTTCTGTGTCAGAGGGAGGGATCTCTGAGCTGTACTGTACTGGCAGGGGCCAGTAAACTGGTGGGTGGAGATGGGGCAGATAAGGTGGAGAAGGAAGATAGATTTGTAAGGGTCACCAGGGGAAGTAGGGGACGGAAGGATAGGGGGGCTTCTTCCCAGCTGGTCGATCCCAACAGATTTGCCATTTTAGGTGAAGATGTGGAGGACGATGGCTCGGAAGCAGCATGTATGGAGCGGGCCTTTCCCTTGAGTACCCAGGGGACGGCCATCTCCAATACAAGGGAGGGAGAACTGGGGGCTAGGAAGGATAGACAGGTGGTAGTGGTAGGGGATTCTATTATTAGAAGGGTAGATAGGGTAATCTGTCGCCAGGACCCTGCATGCCGAACAGTGTGTTGTCTGCCTGGTGCTAGGGTTCGACATGTGGTGGATCGTGTAGACAGATTATTGGGTGGGGCTGGGAGTGACCCGGCGGTCTTGGTTCACATTGGTGCCAATGACAAAGTTAGAGGTGGAGGTGAGGTCCTTAAAAATGATTTCCGAGAATTAGGGGCCAAGTTAAAAGCAAGGACCTCCAGGGTAGTGATTTCAGAAATACTACCGCAGCCACGTGCTACGCTAGGGAGGCAACGGGAGCTCAGGAGTATAAATGCGTGGCTAAGAGAGTGGTGTAAGGAGATGGGGTTTGGGTTTTTAGAGAACTGGGCTGACTTTTCTGTTGGCTACAGGCTCTTTAGTAGTGACGGATTGCACCTCAATGGTGATGGTGCAACTGTTTTGGGGGAGAAGAGGAGATTTTAAACTAGGTATGGGGGGGAGGGAACGTTTAACTACACAGGGGTAGATAGAGAAGTTAGGGATCTGGGGGCTAGTAACACAACGGAAGGAGGAGAAGGAGGAGGGGGGAGCATAGAGGATAAGGAGGCATGTACGACCATGTATGGAAGTAAATCAATTGATAATCTAAAATGTATGTTTACAAATGCAAGGAGTCTGGCTGGAAAAACCGGCGAACTTGAAATAATAGCGTTAAAGGAAAGGTATGATGTAATTGGTATAGCAGAATCATGGCTTAATGATTCACACGACTGGACAGTAAATATTGAAGGGTACTCCTTATTTAGACATGACCGAGTTAATAAGAAAGGAGGAGGAGTATGTATGTATGTTAAACAGGAATTGAAGCCAAATTTAAAAGATGGAATAGATGTGGGAGCAAACGATGCGGCAGAAACATTATGGGTGGAACTGTGTACAGGAAGCAAGAAGGTAGGTAAATTAATTGTTGGAGTGTGTTATAAGCCGCCAAATGCCGGGGAAGAGGTGGAAATGAATCTCCATATGCAGTTGGCGAAGGCTGCTGGTATGGGGCATGTTCTGGTTATGGGGGATTTTAACTACCCTGAAATAGATTGGAGTAATGGAACTGCCAGCACCTCAAAAGGTATAAAGTTCTTAAATTTCCTATATGAGCATTTTCTTTCACAGATGGTAGAAGTTCCTACTAGAAAGAATGCGTTGTTGGATCTGGTGATATCTTATAACCCAGAGCTCATTTTGGAGATGAAGGTAATGGGAAGCTTAGGGAATAGTGACCATGATATAGTGTCATTTAATATAGGTTGCAGAAAACTAAAGTGCACTGGCTTAACAAAAACTTTTAACTTTAGGAAAGCTAATTTTATGCTTTTAAAGGAATCGCTCCTGCTCATAGACTGGGGGGAACTGTTTCTAGGTAAAGATACTGAGCAGATGTGGACCACTTTTAAAGGGATATTAAACTATAACATTTCCAAATCGGTACCTTTAGGAAACAAGTGTAAAAAAATTAGGTCCACTCCTGCATGGCTTAATGCTCAGGTAAAAAGGGAAATGGAAAAAAAGAAAAGGGCTTTTAAAATTTTGAAAGCAGAAGGCACAGAACAGGCTCACAGGGAGTACAAAAGCTGTAATAAAGAGTGAAAGCAATTAAACTAGCTAAAATAGAAAATGAAATACGGATTGCCGAACAAAGCAAGTCCAACCCCAAGATGTTTTTTAAGTATATAAATGGTAAAAAAATGAGGACTGAGAATGTGGGACCATTAAATAATGGAGCTGAGGTGGTTGTAGAGGATGCCGAAAAGGCTAATCTGCTAAACCGTTTTTTTACATCGGTTTTTACTGTTGAGAATCCTTACAGTAGGGATTGTAACAATGTGCAGGGAGGAAATGAAGAGTTTTCACATTGGATAACGGAGGATATGGTACGGAATCAATTAGACAAAGTTAATATCAATAAAGCGCCAGGACCAGATGGATTGCATCCTAGGATTTTAAAAGAGCTTAGTTCAGTTCTAGCAAGACCACTGTGTCTCATCTTTTCAGATTCGCTTTTGTCTGGGGATGTGCCGCTGGATTGGAAAAAAGCCAATGTAATACCAATATTCAAAAAAGGTAGTCGTTCACAGCCTGGTAACTATAGACCTGTAAGCCTAACATCAGTGGTAGGGAAGGTGATGGAAACTTTGTTAAGGGATCATATCCTTGACTTTGTCTCCAGAGGTCATCTTATTAGTAGTAGTCAGCATGGATTTATGAGAAATAGATCATGCCAGACAAATTTAATTGGTTTTTATGAAGAAGTGAGTAAGAAGTTAGATTCAGGCACAGCTGTGGATGTGGTATATTTGGATTTTGCAAAAGCCTTTGATACTGTGCCACATAGGCGACTAATGTATAAACTGAGGACTGTTGGCCTTGAAGAAAACATTTGTTCATGGATAGAGAACTGGTTATTGGACCGCAAACAGAGAGTGGTGGTTAATGGAGCTACATCTATGTGGGCTAAAGTTCTAAGCGGAGTTCCTCAGGGTTCTGTACTGGGGCCGCTTCTGTTTAATCTGTTTATAAATGACTTAGAAGGGGGCATTGAGAGCAAGGTCTCTGTGTTTGCTGATGACACTAAATTATGCAGAGCTTTGGAAACTTCCAATGATGTGCAAGTGCTGCAAGCAGACCTAGATAGATTATCAAAATGGGCAGCAGAATGGCAGATGAGATTCAATGTTGATAAATGTAAGGTGATGCATTTGGGATTTAATAATCCCTGTGCCACCTACACCATAAATAACTCTGTGTTAAGTGCATCTGAAATGGAAAAAGATTTGGGGGTTCTGGTAGATAACAGACTTAGCTGTAGCAAACAATGCCAGGTAGCAACAGCTAGAGCTAGCAAGATATTGTCTTGTATAAAGAGGGGAATGGAATCAAGAGAGAAAAATATTATTCTCCCTCTTTACAAGGCACTGGTAAGGCCACATTTGGAATATGCGGTGCAGTTTTGGAATCCCATATACAAAAGGGACATCTTGGAAATTGAGGCAGTTCAGAGAAGGGCAACTAAATTAATAAGGGGAATGGAGGGGCTTGAATATGTAGGCAGATTAGACAAGTTAGGGCTGTTTACATTGGAGAAGCGGCGGTTGCGTGGGGACATGATAACCTTATACAAATATATTAATGGCCCATACAGTGAACTCTCTGGTGCATTGTTCACTAATAGGTCATATCAGAGGACTCGTGGACATCCTTTAAGGTTGGAAGAAAAGAAGTTTCATCTTCAAGTTAGGAGAGGTTTCTTTACAGTGAGAACGGTGAAACTGTGGAACTGTCTTCCAGCAGAGGTGGTAATGGCAAGTTCATTGAATAACTTTAAAAAAGGCCTGGATAAGTTTCTAAAACTAAAAAATATTGAGAATTACTGGTATTAATGCATATAGATCTGGTTGATCCAGGGATAATTTCCGATTGCCGTTTGGAGTCAGGAAGGAATTTTTTCCCCCCTTTTTTAGCTGGGGTTTTTTGCCTTCCTCTGGATCAACTGTTAGGTAGGGTTAAAAAAAAAAATAAATAAAAAAAAAAAAAAAAAGTGAATAGGTTGGACTTGATGGACGAATGTCTTTATTCAACCTTAATTACTATGTTACTATGTATGTTACTATGTTACTATGTTACATGATTGGCTGTCAGCTTCCAGGAAGCAAGACTGCAGTTTCCTGTGAAGCGTCCGGCGCACACTTAGCTGGGTGTTCCCAGATAAGGTGAATTATGGGAGCTGACCCTTAGTACACACAGGTTATTTTCATAAATCACCAGCATGCACAGCAAAGGGATAATGAGACACAGTTTGTTGTGTGTTTGGAATGTGCTCTGTCTATTGAGACAATGTTGTCTTGGGACTTTAGTTCTCCTTTAATTTATCCAGAGAGAATGACAGGTTTTTTTAAGTCACAATATAACGGTAATATAAAATGTATGCAATTAAATTGAACACTGACTATATTCCATCTATTTCAAGGGAAAATAATCCTATATTGCAAAATTTTGCAGTGGTACCAAAAAGAGACCGAATTTAATTTTTAGGATCAGTAAAGTGTGCAAAAACTTGTACGTTTCCCTGTGCCAATCAGTTTACACTGGATATCCAACAATCCAATTTTCGAGGGCTGTTTCCTTTGGGGACTGTTATGCACCCAAGCATATGACATACCGTTTTATTCGGGACATATGGGAGATTGACAAATTGTCAAGTGGGATTTCAACCTTTGAATCATCTTTTTCACAAAAACTCAAAAAATCACGGAGTTCTATGGACTAATGTGTCTGAAATTCTTCATGCATGTATGAAAGGATGGCACCAAAAAATATACAGTTTGTGTTTTTTTTTCAAAGTCTCAGGGGTATTTCCTTTGAAACATGGCACCGTTATGTAGCTGAAAGTGTGCAGATAGCAAAAATTATATACTTTGTGGAGGGTATTTCCAAGTTTCAGGGTATTTCCAAGTTTCCTTTGAAAAAAAGTAGGCTGTTAGGGATGGCCGAACTTCCGAAAAATCCATTCCACAAGAGGATTTGCGGATTTTCGAAAAAAATCAAAATAGTCGATAATCAGCTTGTATCTTACTCCAGCACTTATACCCACTCCATTGTATCTCTATGTTACCCACCTAACTAGATTGTAAGCTCTATGGGGCAAAGCTCTAGTACTTCTATTTATATAATTTATATATTTCTGTACTGAGCTACCTATGTATTTATCCCCAAGTGGAGCTTTATAAATAAACTATACATACATACATAAGAATTTGCCATTAAAGTCAATGGGGAAAGAAATTGAGAAATTACCGCCTAAAATAATGGTTTAAATAGCAGTGGCAACTTATTGTAAATGGCTCTGGGACCTGGGAAATGGTATGGAGAACACTTCCCTGTGGGAACAACAGCAAAAAAATGAAAGTAGCACACACATTTGCATGGGGCATTCTCGGTAATCCTCGGCCATTCGAGGATTATCGAACATCCGAAAATAATGCTGCCTGACATTCAGGGTTCCCTCAGCTCAACCTGGGACCACCTCCTGGGTCCTTAGGAGGACTATTGGGGCCCTTACAAGGGCTCTTTTGGGCTTAAGGGGTCCTGCCAGTGTCAGCATTTAGCAAACATCGCCAGTGTTGTCATCGTCTGGATCGAAGTCTTCTTTCTTCTCTGCCAGTGACACCAACTTCTGATGTCGCCGACAGCGGGCAATGTCACTGCGGCCCCCAGTAACACTTTTATTATTCAAATATGATTGGTTAATGTGTGATCATATGATTGCAAGCATTGAAATATTAACCAATCACAATTGGATTTAGTTCTTCAGCCAACCTATATAAATAAAGGCATACAATACAAGGATTGTGGAAGCACTCCAATTAGGCTAATTTACAACTACATTTAGCGGAAGTGCTACTGATCTGGTCAAACATTTATACAAACATAGAAAAGATAATCAATGCACATTCCTAGGCCCCATACAATATCATATTATCTGCACACTGGCATACTTTATAAACAAAGGGGTTTTAGTATACATTGTATACTAAAACCCCTTTGTTTGTAAAGTATGCCAGTGTCAGGGGTGTCTCTAGGGTTTTTGCCACCTGAGCCAAACTTTTGAATGCCACCCCGTGTACTACTAGCGCTATGTTTATTTTCCTTCTGCTCTGCCTGCCACTTTTCTCAAAGAAAAAAAAATTAAAGTGAGCTCTCCCTGCCGCCTCTCTGATATTTAGCAGGGGTACCGCTCCCTGAGCATTTTGCTCATATTGCCTCATTAGAGAGACCTCTGGTCAGTGTGCAGATAATATGATATTGTATGGGGCCTAGGAATGTGCATTGATTATCTTTAATATGTTTGTATAAATGTTTGACCAGATCAGTAGCACTTCCGCTAAATGTAGTTGTAAATTAGCCTAATTGGAGTGCTTCCACAATCCTTGTATTGCATGTATTTATTTGGGAGGCCTGGTCAAGCCTCCATGTGGTAATAGCACCCCCAACGCGCCCCTTTTATGGGAGGTCCTGTGCCTTTAATATAAAGCACTGGATGGCCTCTTCCCTCATTTTAAAAAGCCAAAGGGCTGGGGGGAAGTGAAAGCCTGTTGTATGGATCCAGTGCACAACTATGAGAAATGCAAAGTTTGCTAATGGTTATTGAAGTAAAAAAGGTTAGAAGTTAGGACCTTCCAGACTGGGGTTACCTTGACGTGGTTGGAAGGCTTTTCATTCATGTGATCCAATAATGTATACCAAAACCCCTTTTGGTTATAAAGTATGCCAGTGTGCAGATAATATGATATTGTATGGGGCCTAGGAATGTGCATTGATTATCTTTTCTATGTTTGTATATAAATAAAGGGGTGCAAACCTCACAGAGCTCAGAAGTCATCACAGTTATGGCAGATGAAAGAAGACACTGGCAACACCGGCGATGGTTGATGTTGCCAGCGCCATTGCCATCATCGTAGTTGGTGGCGACAACTGAGAAGAAAGAAGACTTTGGATCAAGACGTCAGCAACATTGATGTCGCCAGTGGTATCAAAGTGTCAGGGAGGGGGAGCCTGGTAAGAGCTGCGGGACCCCTCAAGCCCCAAAAGTGCCACAAGGGCCCTTCCAAGGGACTCAAGGGCACTTATAAGTGCCGGAGACTGGGTCCAAGTTTAAGCTGCAGGACCCCTTTAAGCCCCAAAAGGCACTTGTCAATGCCACAAGGGCCCTTCCAAGGGCCACAAGGGCACTTGTAAATGCTGGGGAGAGTGGGTTCCAGTTTGAGCTGTTGGACCCCTTAATCCCCAAAAGGCCCTTCCTAGGGCCACAATAGTCCTTCTAAGGACCCGGGAGGGGGTCTTGGGACCCTGACTTTTGGCCATTTGATGAACGTCTGCAAATCCTTGAAAGTTTGAAAATCCTCAAACAATTGAGGATTTTCGAAAATTTCCAAACAGTTCAGAAAAAGTTTGGAACGTTGAATTCCAGAAAATCCGCAAGATACGGCCATCTCTAGTAGGCTGTTCAAACTACAGAGCACTTTGATTTTTTATTGTAATTGCACTTGAGAAAGGACCACAAATCTGTTGGCAATATCTACTGGAAGACTGTTCCATAGCTTTACCATTCTCACAGTGAAAAACCCTTTCCAAACTTGAAGCCTGAGCCTTTTTTCTTCAAGTCTTAAGGGATGTCCATGTGCCCTCTGACATTCACAATGCCCCAGATAGTTTATTGTATGCCCCATTAACGTATTTATAAACAGTAATCATATCCCCACGCAAGTGCCCTTTCTCCAGTGTACATAATTGTAACTTATCCAGTCTCTCTTCATATTCAAGCTCCCTCAATCCCCTTATTAATTTAGTTGCCCTTCTCTGAACCCTTTCCATTTCAAAGATGTCCTTTTTGTACACAGGATTCCAAATTTGCACCGAATATTCCAAATAAGACCTTACCAATGCTTTGTATAGAGGGAGAATAACATTTTCCTCCCTTGAATCCATACCTCTCTTTATACAATGCAATGCCATGCTGGCTCTGGCTGTTGCCGCCTGGCACTGTTTACTACCTTTAAGTTTGTTATCCACCAAAACTCCAAGATCCCTTTCCATCAGGGATTCACTTAACACAGAGCCATTTATAGTATAAGTAGCACAAGGATTTTTAAGTCCAAAATGCATCACCTTACATTTAACATTTATCAACATTGCATCTCATCTGCCACTTAGCAGCCCAATGTGACAATCTATCTAAATCCCCCTGCAATGATTGCACATCCTCTGAATTAAATGATTGACAAAGTTTTGTGTCGTCAGCAAACACAGAAACCTTGCTGACAATACCCACTTCCAAATCATTAATAAACAGATTAAATAGAAGTGGCCTCAATGACCCTATTCATTAACCAATTTTCTATCCATGTACAAATGTGCCTCCCCAGACCATGGGGGACTGTATCATAAGCCTTTGCAAAATCCAAGTATACTACATCTACTGCTATGCCAGAGTCTAAATTTCTACTTACTTCCTCATAAAAGCCAAGCAAGTTAGTTTGACAAGATCTATTCCTCCTAAATCCATGCTGGTTACTACTTATAATGTCAGTCTTTAAAACATATTGTAGAATAGGTTCCCTTATTAAACTTTTCAGTATCTTCCCCACTACTGAAGTTAAACCTACAGGCCTGTTATTACCCAGCTGTGAACGACTACCCTTTTTGAATATTGGAATAACATCAGCCTTTTTCCAATCCATACATCCGGACATAAGGGAATCTGCAAAAATAAGAAACAATGGCCTAGGTAAAACTGAACTTACCGAAACGGAACTCCCTAAGGACCTGAGGATGTATTTATCCAGTCCATAGTCCTTACCATATCCTCGGTTAATCAAAGTGCACTTGCATCTTTTATACCATTATTTCTACTATACTCTATGATATCTGTACCTGGTTTTTCTATAATGTATACAGAGGGAAAAAAAATATTTAAGACATTTGCTTTATTGCCGTCCACCGTAACTAAATCATCCCCATTAATTAATGGTGCCACATTTTCAGTCCTCATCTTGTTACTATTAATATATTTAAAAAAAATATTTAGGTTTAGTGATGCTTTGTTCAGCTATCCTAAATTCGTTATTAATTTTAGCTAGTTTGATTGCTTTCTTACACTCCTTGTTACAGTTTTTATAATGCCTAAAGGCCCTTTCAGTTCCCTCTGAATTAAAGGTTTTAAATGCCTTTTTCTTTCTTTCCATTTGCCTCTTTACATCAGAATTCAGCCACATGGGCATGAACTTATTTTTTAAAATTTATTTCCCAAGGGTATAAATTGAGATGTGAAATGGCTTAAAATCCCTTTAAACACAGTCCACTTCTGTTCAGTACCTTTACCTGATAATACCTTATCCCAGTTGACATTCTGAAGAGCTACTTTTAACCTGGGAACATTTCTTATTAAAAGTCTTTGTTAACCCAGCGCACTTTTCCTTTCAATAACATACTCCAAACAACACTACTTCATGGTCACTGTTCCCTAAGCCACCAGTTACATTTATATCTATAATACACTCCACAATGTTAGATATTACCAGATCCAACAGAGCTCTTTTTCTAGTATGAACTTCAACCACCTGCAAGAGAAAACTATCCTGCAGCAAAGACAGGAACTCATCACCCTTTTCTGTGTTTGCAGTTCCACTCCACCAATCAATGTCAGGTTAATTAAAGTCCCCCATAATGAGTACACTATTATGCAGTTCAGCCCAGCATAAGAAGCTGACTTGTTTCCTCCCTGCTAGCATTTGGCGGCTTATAGCAGACACCAACAATGACATTACCCCCTTTCCTGTTGCTTAATTCCACCAATATTGCCTCCGCTTTAACATCCATATCGCCAGTTATCTCTTCTGTGTAGTTCATCCTCCCTAGAGATGGCAGTCCCCTGTGTGCTCAAGGGATTAGCCCGCTCCATACATGCTAATTACGAGCTGTCTATCTCCACTTCATCACCTAAGACAGCAAATCTGTTGGGATGGGCAAGCTGTGAAGAACATTCCCTACCCTTCCATCCCCCTCTTCCCCTAATAACCCTAACAAAACTACCTTCCTCCTCAACCCTCCCTGACCCACTTCCTCCCTCCTCTATACTGGCCCCAGCCAGTACCTGCTGTCCCCCCAGATTTGCCAAACCCTGCTATGCTGCAAGCTGCCCCCTTAGACTCTCCACCTCAGCTTCCAAACGGGCAAGCCAGTTTGGCTCCCTCTACAGAAAGTAAAGATGCTTACTGCAGTAGTTTGTTAGCATTGTTGTCCCTTTTTGGGCCGCACACCTGGCCAATACTCTGCAAATCCTTTTGGATCCAACCAGATTTGTCGAGTATCAGCTGCGTTTATGGCCACCTGTACAAAAGAGACCAAAAAGTTCACAAGATTTTAAATGAAGCAGGGCATGCAGAACACGTAACTATTGATCCAAAGGTTTTTTACAACTTTGCACTTTTCCCTTTCTCGCTCCCCCTGCTGATTAATAAAGATCCCAATGTGATTACTAAAGAGTTTCAATATTCATACAGATGCAGGTCAGTGAAGTAAGATTATGTGTATATACGTTAACACAGTTTAAAAATGAATACTAAATTGCTTATTCTGTATGTTCTCTGAATATTTTGTCATCCAAAGGATCCAATTATTTCCCATAAAGTCAGGAAACAGTTTGCATGCTGCAGAGATTAAAGCAAAATAAATTGCTCACAAATCACATTGAAAACAAATTAACACATACTTACTGCATTTTTTCAAAGAAATTGTCAGACCAAGCTGATAATCAGCTTACATTATGTTGCTTTTAAGAGAAGATCTAAGAAGATAAATCCTTTAACTGATGCAGGCAATTAAAATTAACCATCAACTTTATATGAAATTAGACAGAAATAGGTCATTGTTATGTACACAACTATTCAAAACTATTTGTTCGCTAGTTTTTAGAATTTCAGAATTGTTTCCTCGAAAGGGGAAGAAAATAAGTGGTGATCATTTTCTTCAATGAGTAAATGTTCCTTATGCAGTGTCTCTTGGGAGGTCCGAGGTGCTTCAGACACTAAGTTAAACGAGAATGTCATGCCTTCAACCTATAATGGTGTGGGTTAATATTATTTTAACCAAATTAATTTATAAATGAATTCAATAACCTTAATTCAATAATTCTCAGGGGATTACTCCTCTTTCTCTGTCAAATATCTTCTGCATCATAATAAACTAATATAAGAACAGCTTCCCATTTAACCCATTACTTTTTCTGTCCTACAGTACATCTACCTCATTTTTAAACTAAGATGATCTTGGTATATATTGGTGGGGACCACAAATTGCCCAGATTCAACTATTATTTTATGAAAACAAACTAATATTTGCACAAGATGTGTTATTGCATGCGATTGTGTGCATGATTCTCGTTGATACGTTGTAGTGTGGCCACAGCCTTAAAGGACAACTAAAGCCGCAGAACAACACTGAACCAGAAGGCAGAACAATTTGATATAAAACCAGAATTCGATGTCTTACCTCTCATTTTGATACGGACACTGGGAAATTTACCTAAATAACACATGGTTTGTGCTTTACTTCACAGCATTCTAGTATCACACAGTTTGGTCAATGACCATAATGTTCTGCACATGCTCAGTCCTTAGCTATGGCAGAAACTTGTTACAGTTGGTCACACCCATTAATAATCTCTAGCCAATCCTTTTACAGGACAGATAAAGCAAGGAAGCATGTAACTGAGGTCAGGAGGTGTGGTCTGACACTGCACCTACACACAGATACTTCATTTAGTTTTTAACAGGCTAAAGGTGCCCATACATCTATAAGATTTTTCTTACCCGACCGAGCGCTCACGCGATATTCATCGATGCTGCCGGAACCGCTTCTCCCGATCTTACATTCGGCCAATATGCGGTCGCAAAATCCCATTCATTTTGCGATCGCATGTCGGTCGAATGTAAGATCGGGAGAAGCGGTTCCGGCAGGATCGAAGGAACATCGGGTGAGCGCTCGGTCGGGTAAGTAAAATCTTATAGATGTATGGGCACCTTTACATTTACTTTAATACAATTTACTGACGTGGTATTTTATAGCTTATTGGTGTTTTTAGGGAGGTTGTTTTCAGATTCTAGAGTACAAAAAATTGGGTTTAGTTCTCCTTTAAGGTTCCTGCTGGGACTAAAGGTGGCCATACACCAGCACGATATTACTTACCCGACTGACCGCTCACGCGACGTTCCTGCGATCCTGCGGCACACCTCTTTTTTTTTTGCGATCGCATGTCGGTCGCATAAGATCGGGAGAGGTGTTCCGGCGGATTGCAGGAACTCGCGTGAGCGTTCGGTCGGGTAAGTAATATCGTGCTGGTGTATGCCTGTGGGATCGTTCGTGTCTGTGGTTCACGATTCTTAAGAAAGAGACAGCAGACTTTGTAACCATAAACAGTTGCAGGCTCCTGCCTGTGTTTATTAAACGGTAAACTAAAGAAACTGAACAGAAATCCCAGCTCTTCTGAGTGTCAAGCACACAGTTTCTTTACTGGTAAAATAACAGTCTTTCCGTATAAATCAGACAGTCTTTGCATTACCAAACAAAAAACCCTATTTGACTGCTTGTCTTAAATCAATAGAACCAGAGCCTGCTAGCAGCGCGCTGCACCCCTCCAGGATTTTCTCCAGAGCAAAAACCACCCACAACTACACCCAGGCTGTCTGCTAAATAGTCCACCGTGGACTTAACTGGCTAAGAATCCCACCCACTTCCTAGCCAGACCCAGGGCCCTGCTAACTGGGTAAATTAAACACCCACTAACGAACTCCATTTAACTTCCCCTGGAGCCTCACAAGCCATACCTGCAGCCTGGGTGGTATATACACTCCATCTACAACTACTCCTTTAGCAGACAGTTTCCCTTGTCACATATCCCCCCCCTCTGTTCGACCTTGTGGATCGAACATAACTGTCAGCCAGCAGTGGGACCTTTACAAAGCATCCACATTGCCTTGCATCTTGCCTGCACGATGTTCCACTGTAAAGCTAAAGTTTGGAGAGAGAGAAACCAGCGTGTGACTCTGGCATTCTTTTCTTTTGCTTGTGACATCCAGGTGAGAGGAGCATGGTCTGTGATGAGCACAAAGTGAGACCCATAAATGTATCGTAGAGATTCTAGGCGCCCATTTTATTGCCAGGCACTCCCGTTCCACAATGCTATAGTTCCTTTCAGCAGGGGTCAACTTCCTACTTAAATATGCAACTGGTGTTCCTCCTTATCCACCTGTGTGATAAAACTGCCCCCAGCCAACTCCAGAAGCATCTGTTTGTACCACAAAGGGTTTCTTAAATCAGGAGCAACCAATACTGGTTGCTGACACACCACTGTCTTTAATTTCAAGAAAGCCCTCTCAGCCTCAGGACCCCATTTAAATCATGACAGACCCCTTCCTTAGTCAGGTCAGTTAAAGGAGCCGCTATGGAGGCAAAATTTTGAATGAACCTTCGATAATAGCCCACCATGCCAAGGAAGGTCCGAACCTGCTTTTTTATTAATGGGTTGTGCCAACCCCTGATTGCTTCAACCACTTGTTAATCTGAGGTTTTATAACACCCCGACCAATGGATAACCCAGGTATCGGGCTTCCTCTAGTCCTATAGCACATTTTTTGGGGTTTGCAGTAAGACCTGCCTTTCTGTGGAGTTAAGCACAGCTTGAACCTTTGGAAGGTGACTTTCCCAATCTCGGCTGAAATCACCACATCACTAAATAGGCAGAGGCGAAATGCTGATGAGGGTCAAGAATCTGATCCATCATCCCTGGAACGTTGCTGGGGCCCTTGGAGACCAAACGGCATTCTACACATATGGAAAAGGCCCTGGGGGGTAGAAATGCCGTTTTCTCTTTGGCAGTTCCTGTAAGTGGTACTTGCCAATATCCCCTGGTTAAGTCAAGGTTGATATATACCTAGCAGGACCTAACCTTTCCACCAGCTCATCAATTCTTGGCATGGTAGGCATCAAATTTGGAACTTCATTCTTTTTCTGAAGTCATTACAGAAGCGCAAGAACCATCTGGTTGGGTACTAGCACAATGGGCTACTCCATTCACTTTTAGACCTCTCTATACACCCTAAATTAAGCATTCTTTGTACTTCTTCTGCTACTATTGCCTTCGGCTTCTGGGATCCGATAGGGCTTTAGACGGACTCTAGTTTGGGAATCAGTAATAATATCATGTTGTATTACTGTAGTGCAGCCTGGCACTTCAGAAAGACATCAGTATTTTGCTGTAGGAACTCCCTGACTTCCTGTTTTTGAGACATTGATAGAGTCTCAGCTACCTTTACAACCATGAATTCCCATCTGACTTTGGGTTGGGAAGTGGCAGAGAGAACCTCCCTATCCTTCCAAAGTTTTATTAAATTCACGTGGTAAATTTGTTCTTTTTTACGCTTATCGGCTGGTACACCTTTAGTTCACGCTCCCCTACTTTCTCCCTTATTTCATAAGGACCTGCCATTTGGCCAGGAATTTACTCTCAACCGTGGGCACGAGTACCAACACGCGGTCCCCACGATTAAAAGTCCGAACTCTGGCGAGCGATTGTAAACCCGGCTCTGTCCATCTGTGTTGCTGCATATGTTCCCTAACAATGGGCTGACTGCCGAAATTCTGTCTTGCATAAGCGAGATATGTTCTATGACGCTTCTGTTGGGAGTTACCTATTGTTCCCAAGTCTCTTTTGCAATATCAAGCAGGCCCCTAGGATGCGTCCATACACTAACTCAAAAGGAGAAAAGCCTGTTACGACTGGGGTACCTCTCTTATAGCGAACATAAGATATGGCAAAAGGCAATCCCGTCCTTCCCATCCTTGTTAACAACCTTTCTTAACATCCCTTTTAAGGTTTGTTATAATCGTTCTACTAGGCCATTCCGTTTGAGGGTGGTACACAGAAGTACGTAACTGCCTAATTTTTAACATGTTGCAACACTCCCTCATGACTTTTGACATAAAGGGGTTCCTTATCGTCAGGATCTCCTGGGAATGCCAGTCCTGTAAACATGTAGAATATTCCTACAATTGTTTTAGCACAGTGGTTTCTTAAAGGTATAGCTTCGGGGTAGCGTGTAGCATATTCCACACTACAATATTATGATGTCCCCAGACTGACCTTACCAGTGGTCCTACCAGATCCATTGCTATCCTTTCAAAAGGAATCTCAATAATGGGCAATGGAACTAGTGGACCACGAAAGTGAGCTACAGGGGCATATAACTGGCATTCCGGACAGACACACAGTACTTTTTTATATCAGCATAAATTCCTGGCCAAAAGAACCTCTGAAAAATTCCGCTGTTGGGTTTTCTCTTGACCCAGGTGACCCCCCAGGACATGGTTGTGGGCCAAGTCCACCACCATCCTTCTATAGGCTTGAGGAACTATCAACTGCTCCCACACATCTCACCCTGGACTTTGTCAACCCGGTTAACAAATCACTTTTAACAGAAAAATGAGGAAATATATATCAGCCCCAGGTTCTTGAGGCTCCCCATTAAGCACCTTTACATTTTCCCAGGCCCTAGAAAGTGTAGGATCTCTCATTTGTAGGTCCCAAAGTTGTCCCGGAAACCTGCAAATCTGGCAATACCGATTCCCCAGAGGTTTCAGGTGGCAGCTCCGGTTCACCTGCCAAAACGCCTAGAGGAAATCTTTCAGACTCTTCATTGGTCACCCCTACTGCAGAAACATCAGAGTCTATGTCACTGCATGATAGAACTTCCCAGACTCCCCTCCACAATCTCTTGTGAATAAACCTGTTTTTCCCACAATTCCAAACAGTGGAAAATCTCGCCCTAATGCACGTGCATCAGGACTGCAGACACCCTACTTCATGACAGACATTACCAAAGGGTTTCTTAGGGTAACAAGGGCAGTGGGGTAGCTTTTAGAGTCACCATGGATGCAACCACCCCAACATTATGTTCACTAATTTGGTTTGAGTTTACCAGGCTGGTATGCAGCAAAGTTACCAGACTTCCCCAGGCCAGCAAAGCGTGTACAGTCTTCCCATTTACTGTTATAAGAGACAAATGCTTTTCAGTCACTGCAGTACATACAGTATGAGCAAACAATGATATACGGTTGGCTGAGTTGCAATCCATTTCCGCTTCCTGTAGAGGGCACCTGGCAGCAATAGTCCCCATCATTGCAGCGCCAACACGTATCTGTCCACATCCCGAGGGGAGGCTGGTGGCTTCCCAGAGTTTTTCGGGCCACTCCAAGGCAGGGTGATCCACCCCTGGTTCGTCATACCTTGCCTCACTAGACTTCCCATAGCCTTGGAAAATGCTGGTTTCCTGGGGAATTTCCGCTGAGACGGGGGGAAGCTACAAAATCTTCAGCAGCAACATATCGCTCTACCAATTCAACAAGGTTGTCAGCTGACTTTGGATCTGCTTGGCTCACCCACTTAGCCAAGTTCTGAGGAAGAGCTCTAAGAAATCGGTCCATAGTGACCCTTTCTACAATTTGTGGCCCTGTCAGGGTTTCTGGCTGTAACCATTTCTTACTAAATGTATAAGTTCATACATCTGGGCACGAGGCGACCTTGCAGTCTGGTATGCCCACTTGTGGACTCGTTGGGCACGTACTGCATGCGTGACTCCTAGTCGTCTGAGTATCTCCAGTCTGAGTTTTTCATAGTCTTGGGCATCTGCTGGAGCCAGGTCAAAATATGCCTTCTTGGAATCTCCTGATAGAAAAGGCGCTACAAGCCCCGCCCATTGTGCTTTGGGCCAGGCCTCCCTTTCGGCTGTCCTTTCGAATGTATTTAGAAAAGCCTCAACATCATCAGCAGCGGTGTCATTTTTTGCAGAAAATTACTGCCCGAATCGAGCCATCGTTGACCTGGGCAACCCTTGCCACCTCAGGTTTTTGAGTAGCCAGCTGCTGTACAACATCAGTAAGGGTTCGTCTGTCATTCTCTGCTTCCCTAACCAGGGTCCTTAATTGAGTGTTCATTGCCTCCGACAGGTTTGTCATTTGCGCAGCCAGCAAACGATTAGTTTCTTGCTGGGCAGCCATGCTCTGCTGTAGCTGGGTATTTGTCTGCTCTGGGCCGCAGTGGCTCGTGCAAGCTGCATCACAAGTTCATCCATCTTGTATATAAACTTTTGCTCCAACGGTTCACAGTACACTTATGTACTTCCCTTAAATGTCTTTGTCTCTTATTATGCCCGCATCCTCCTACCACTTGTGGGATCGTCGTGTCTGTGGTCACGATTCCTTAAGAAGGACAGCAGACTTTGTAACCATAACAGTTCAGGCTCCTGCCTGTAGTTTATTAAACGGTAAACTAAAGAAACTGAACAGAAATCCCAGCTCTTCTGAGCGTCAAGCACACAGTTTCTTTACTGGTAAAATAACAGTCTTTTCCAGTATAAATCAGACAGTCTTTGCATTACCAAAACAAAAAAAACCCTATTTGACTGCTTGTCTTAATCAAATAGAACCAGAGCCTGCTAGCAGAGCTGCACTCCCTCCAGGATTTTCTCCAGAGCAAAAACCACCCACAACTACACCCAGGCTGTCTGCTAAATAGTCCACCTGTGGACTTAACTGGCTAAGAATCCCACCCCTCTTCCTAGCCAGACTCCAGGGCCCTGCTAACTGGGTAAATTAAACACCTCATACAGAACTCCATTTTAACTTCCCTGGAGCCTCAGCGAAGCCATAACTGCAGCCTGGGTGGTATATACACTCCATCTACAACTACTCCTTTAGCAAGACAGTTTCCCTTGTCACAGGCCACCTTAACTGTTGTACTAACTGCACAGCTAACGAAATGCCATGCTAGCATATCCTAGCATTGTTAATATATGCTCTAACAATAAAACATTTGTCCAAATATATTTGTAGTATTGTTAATGAGAACATCAACTCTCTTTAGTACCTCTAATAATTTATAACCATTTTACATTTCTACATTACATACTTTTTTTTATCTCGCTATAAAGTTAAAATATGGATAGAACTATACAAGGCAATACAATATAGGGTGCTATTGCCCACATTTATTGGAGACTGCGATCTTGTAAAGCAATAGGGATCTGCATTAATCATGGATCATGGATAAACCACACTGTTACAGATAGGATTTAAATAAATAAACCTGGACCACAAACAAAATCTGGAAATATAATGATGACATTGTTGCGTCAAAGAAAAACAACGTGTAAAGTGACCAAAGCAAATACACTTTCATGTTTGCAAATTCATAAACATACCCTGTAAGCATAAAAATGCATTATTTCTTTGAAAAGCTCAATGACTTTATATTGAACACAAGACTAAAATATTTGGATTTTCTTGTAAAATTAAGTTTCCCAGCTGCATAAAAAATGTTTTGTTTTGTGCATATTGGCAAAACCCCACAGAAATAAAAATACATTCCTACAAATGAACACCAGACACATTTGCTGAAGATTGTGGCAAAACACACATTGTCTAATTTCAGTACTTATTCTAGCTAAGTTAAGTAGGAAGATTTACCTAAAGCCGCAAGGGCTCTGGGCAAATCTCCTGGATAGGATTTAACAGAGGGTGCACAGTCTGGGTGAATCTCAGCCGCATGTGATTATTTAGCGCCAGCTATCCGCTGGCGTTTAATGCTTAAGTGCAAACAGCCACGCAGCCTCTTGTGAATAGGCTTGTGATGGCTGCACAAGTGCCTCTTCTGGTACACACGCAGCCACCGGCAACTGAGGCTTAAAGTAGCGCTTACCAAATGTAAATTGGTTAGCGTGACTTTAAGAGTTTGAAAGAGCACTGTTTCCCCGCAGTGTGGCCTGGTATGTGAACCTGAAGGTTTCTAAAGAAGGTAAATTATCTCAGCTAAACTTGTTTTGAAACATTCCTTCAAGAGGACTTATCTATGCCCATAATTCAGTTTCATGTTGAACATACCATAATGCTGTACCTGGAAAACATATTTCATTGTGTGGACAGGATGAACAGAATTGTGCTTTCTACCTAAAAGAAATCCTGTGGCAGATGTTGTAAACCCCCTCTGCTTAAGGGGTGTCCATTATGTTCAATGCTAAATGAATCTCATGTCATGCTGCTAGATGAAGTTGCTTGTTGCATTTCTTGCTTTTGGCAAACCATTTAAAAATAAAAAAACAACACTTTGGATGACATTCATTGGTTTCATTTGTTTTGAATCATTTTTTTTGTAACAAACATCAGTGGAACAGTGCCCTTTAAGCGTATTTTCATATATTTAGGAAAAATGACCACTGAGGACCGAAGTCTTATAACTGTATTTGCAATCAGTTACAGACAGGAACCACTGTACATCTGTACTGTATTTATATAAACAGATTTTGAATGTCTTGATATTAACAGTTATAGTCGTTTTGCCCAAGGAGTGCTCCCACAATCCTATTATTGTATGCTATTAAACACAAGCACATTTTCTTTTCTGTAAACATTTCCTTATATTTAGATACTCTGGGGGAAATGCACAGTGGCACTGATGAAAATATAAATTTGAAAGCAACGCTAACTGATATAATAAGGTCTTTAAAGGGCAAGTCCAGTCCTCAAATTAAAACTTATGTACAACTAAATCACCACCCCAAACCCTAAACGGTAATAGTTTGACATCTGAAATACATAACTCTAACCTGAAATCCTGCACAATGTCCTGTTGCCCCTGTTTCTGCTTCCTGGTTCTTCCAGTTAGCAACTACTGTCGGTTATGGATTTGACAGTTGACATCACAGCCAATGACTGAATGCTAATCCCCTAGCTGCCTCTTCTGAGCATGCCCAGGCTCAGTACAGGTTCAGTACAGGTTTCTAAATTGCTCGGTTTTCATGAGGCATCAAGAAGGATAGCAGGCATAAAGTAATGGATTCAGAGGAAAAAGTATCAACATACTGTATTTTAAAGATGCCATTCTTTCTAAAAAATGTTGTTATGAGGGTGGGGTTTTCATTGGTTGCAGCAGTTTGAAAAAAATAACACATAGAGCCTCCACAAGCATTGTAATTAAGTACCACTTTTACATTACTTTTTTAATTGAAGCTGACAGCTGGTATTTAAGTCAAGCAAGTCTTAAGACAGGATCAGGATGCACAGAATGCTGCGATACAGCAGGTTTATTGCACAGAAAGAGAAGATGCACTGTAGAGCGAAGTTCATTGTATCTTTAAAACATTTGTGTTAAAATGTGCAGTACAATATACTGTGCTGTCAGGCTACTAGGAGGCTAATAGTAAATGATCTTTTATACTGAGCATATACTGTTCTAATGTATCTTTCTTCTTTTCCACATCACAAGCACAGCAATACCTCACCTTTTGGAGCTTACATGGGGCTTACATGCACAGATAAAATACCATGCCGAGGGTCACAGAAAGATAAGGTATGGATCAAATTCTGTCTTCCCTGAATCAAACAAAATCTAAAGTACAAAGTCACTGAGGTATTTAATAGCGTTTTACAATAGAAAGAACACTTCCTTGGTATATACGCTGAAAAATCATCTTGTTTTGGAACAAATACTAAAATTTCAAATTCAAAAGAGCTCGATTGATCACCATATAAATCCATATTGGTCATCTTACAATAAAATGTGATGAATGAAGATACAGGGGGCATATTTATAAACAAGTTCATTTTTTACCAGCACATCTACCAATACCAGATCAGAACTATGACTTAGAATAAGGTAACATTAAAAGAGGAGTCCTCAGATAACACTTATGTACATTTAAGCCTTTAACCAGTTGGTAAGCAGGAAGTTGCAGTTTAGTGTTTTTTTTAGCAATGGCATGAAAGTCTCTTTTCCTCATTGGCATAAAGGGCCATATTTATAAAGCTGGGGGATCGCTTTTTAGCGATACTGCGACTTTAACAATCGGTATCGTAAATTTAGCATCGTTAATCTCCGATCGGTTTGATGATCGTAAATTTACGGTACCGATCGTAAATCTACGATAACGAAATCGTAGATTTAAGATCACCATAGAATATCATTGTGGTAGTCTACTACCGCACGGTTATCTACGATCGAACGATCGTGATCGTACATTTATGACCGCAATCATAAATTTAATAACCCGCGGTATCGATAAAAAGCAATAACGCAGGTTTATAAATATGGCCCAGAGACTTTAATGTCATTGCTGAAAAACACTAAACTGCAACTTCATGCTTGCTCTCTGGATATAGATCATTTGTAATGTTAGCAGGCACCCACTGGATAAATGTTTTTAATTTAAAAGCCTGTGTCTTTATAAGAAACTGTTTATCACAGAACATGATTAAAGGGCAAGTCCAGCCCTAAAATGAAAACTTACATACAGGTAAATCACCCCCCAAAACCCTAAACGGTAATAGTTTGAATTCTGAAATATATAAGTCTAACCTGAAATCCTGCACAATGTCCTGTTTCCCCTACTTCTGCATCCTGGTTCTTCCAGTTAGTAATTGTCAGTTATGGATTTGACAGTTGACATCACAGCCAATGACTGAATGTTAATCCCCTATCTGCCTCTTCTGAGCATGCCCAGGCTCAGTACCTGCTCAGTACAGGTTTCTAATTTGCTCAGTTTCCATGAGGCACCCAGAAGAATAGCAGGCATACAGTAATGAATTCATAGGACAAAGTAAGATATATCAATATATTTTAAAGAGGCCGTTCTTTCTAAAAGATGTTCTTATGAGGGTGGAGTTGTCCTTTAAAGTTGATTTTGTGACAATTCACAAATTTTACGAAATTGCATAAACTTATTGCATAAATACCACAATGCCTGCAAAAAACAGTAACAGCATTTTTATTTTCTGCTAGCCCACTGGTAAAAGTTAATTACAATAGCCAGTTAGCCCGCCTGCTACCTAGTCTAGTCTACCTGTCAGCTTGCATGCCAGTACATCATCATTGCTTCTCTGTATTTGAGTTGATGCATGTTGCCCATGGCATTCACATGCAATTTTTTTATTATGCATGTAATTGTAAAAATGTTGCTTCCTGTTCATTTTGATACATTTACCTTGCAAATTTTGTATCAGTAAAACTTTTGTGAAACTATGGGGAAATTGTCATTGTCAGTTATCTCTAAATATTTTCAGGACAATGCAACAAGATGTCCAAGGCTCCTGTGTGCGCTTGTGTCCGTTGCTCTGCGATCCATTTTTGGTGCAATCTGCATGCACTCTGATAACGGAATATAACTAGGATTGCAGCGCAAGCGGACAACAATGCTAATTGTAGTGTGGCCTCAGCCAAATTTTCAGGGAGGTAGCAATTCAGAGGTATGACTCTTTCCTAACATTAGAGATAGGAGATTTAGTCATGCTCTTTATGGAGAGCAGTGAGTTGTCAGCTGCTGCACAATAGAGATGGCTGAACTTCTGAAAGTTCGGTCCATTTTCGAACTTTCGAACTTTATGGAAAGTTCGAAAGTTCGAAAATGGACCCATTAAAGTCAATGGGAGTCAAATAGTTTGAAAAGTTCTAATGAAATATAATTAAAATATCAATGGTAGCTTAATGTAAATGGCTCTGGGACCTGGGAAATGGTCTGGGGAACATGTTCGAATATCCACAACTTTAAAAAAAAAAAAACCTTTTTATTCTCACGTGCAATACTTTCAAGCTCCCGTGTTCGGTTTTCGATAATTATTCCATAAACAATTCGAAGATCGTTAGATTTTTGAATTCGATAATTATCCCATAAAGGATTGGAAGATCGTTAGATTTTTTAATTCGATAATTATCAAAAGTCCAAGAAATCCGGGTCCGTAATAGTTTGAGAAGTCCAAATCTGATTGAATTCGATAAGTTCGGCTCAAACTCGGGTGTGAGTTCGAGTTCTAGTCCATCTCTACTGCACAAGCACAACTTTGACAGGAAAATGTATTTTGCTCCACCCTTGGCTCATAAGCTTCAAAAGCTTGAGCATGTGCAGAGGAGGCAGAATCAGCAGTCAATCATTGGTTGTTATGTCAGCAGTCACCACCTTGATTGACTGCAGGGAGGGAGGAATCAGCTTACTCTGTCAGAATGAATGAATAATTATCCTTAAAGGGTATTTTCAAACGAAAATTTAATCCATTAATGACCCCACTGTGTAGAGTAAAAAAATCCTTACATCTCTGCTTCAAAAGGTCCTCCTGTAGTGCTCGTCCAAAGTCCCAGAAAGTGAACAGAAGGAGCTGTCTTATTGTGTAAAAGGTTTTCTCCTCCTCCCTTCTCCTAGTGTAAAATCCTTCTTTTATTCTGTACCTCTCCCTACACTTGGGGTATTCGATTTACAGTACAATGATTTACGGTTACTTAGTTCTGAGAGAAAATGTGTATTGTATTACTAATGCAGGTTCAGTGTTTAATAACCACTTTCTTACACATGGATGTCATTTGGTCTTCATAAGATATTTTAAGATAATTATAATTTATTATACTTTATTGCACACCAAGAGCAAACCTGCCCGAAAATTGCATTGATAGTATGATATCCGACAATATTGGTTAAAATTTCATAGTTCTGCCAAAGAATTTCAGTTTTTCATCAAACCTTTTGTCTGTTCTGCAAATCTGCCAGCAGACAGAACCCCATTAGGTTTGTGCATCCCTACCCACAATCAGGGCTATTTATTAAGCACCACAGTTGCTCTATTCCAGTCTTACAGTTATGCTAACCCTTAAATAAGGGATAGGCTAAACTAAAGCGCTTTTAAGTGTACACTAGCATGGACCAATGCATGTGGGCACACTAGTGCGCTGTTGTGTGCTGTGTGGAGATCTGATAATTGGAGAGCATGCAATACACATTTTTTGTGCAATCGCATGTGATCCGATGCATCAATATTGGGTGATGCACAGAAGTGATAACGTGAGTGCTTCTTTGCGTGCAGTAGCGAGTTGTAGTGTGGCCTCACCCTAAAGGGTGAGCAGTGAGTTTTGCAAAAAGGAACTGCCTCGGTACCCCAATTAAATCAGTTTTGCTTTTCCACTAGTTTTAGACTCACTTTATAATGCCAGCTTATAGCTGGTGTTAAACTAACGTAATTATTATTATTATTATTATTATTATTAACCTCCTTCATGGTATGTACACTAGGTTTTTTTCCTATTAAATTTACCAGTGTGACTTATTTAATGTTTATTAATAAGACTGCTACAGCTTTGTTATACTAGAAGGGGCATGTTCATTTCATTTGATAAGTCACACCTGTGGTTGGCCTGAGGCCTACAGCTTTGGTGCAAGTAAAGCTTGAGACACCCAAGTGTCTGCTGTGAAGTGTCAAGTGGCAGCAGTTGGTATAATAAAGTTGTTTGTATAAGCTTGTTGTATAGTAATTTAATGAAGCTTCTAATGAAGCATACACATTTATGTATCCAATTTGATTAAATCATGCAGTTATTTGACATTAGGTCACAGCTGGTCTTCCATTTAGCAGCCATTGTGTATTTTGGGTTTTAAGATATATTAAAATAATACAATTCTAATCTCAGAAACATGCAGTTTAATATCTGCCTGTTTCTGCACGACTGCAAATCAGTTGGAGCACTATAGCACGTTGATGTACATAATATGGAAACAACCAGGATCACATATAGTATGGAGAGCTACAACACCGGAATTCTTTCTTTAAGTCTCCCTAACTAATTAACCAAGCATTAGTGTAAATTTAAGAATTTAATTTTAATTAATCCTCTGCAAAGTGATTTTAAAATTGCAACACTATTTGACACAATTTCAATGCAAGCTACATAGTACTCTACCGGGTAACACAAAAATGTGATTTCCAGATATACGCAACTACAATATTAAACACCATAGGGGGTACAGCAGAGCACAATTTCCTATCTTATTTAAAAAGATACAATTGATCAGCTCAGCCCTATGACACTTAAAAGCCATGATGTTGTGGTTGTCCCCTGGAGCACCCAATCATTTTTATTTAGTTAAATTTTTCCCTTCCAGGTTTGGTAAGATTGCAAAGAGCACACCTGTTGTAGGTCTGCAGGACACACATTTTAAGAGAACACAAAGGAATATTAGTGTGTATATTTAACAGTTGTATGTCTTAGTAACTCTAATTTCATTGTTTTTTAAAAAAGAGATTGAGCAATAAAAATGTAAATACACGCAGCCACATATTACATATTGTACGTATTTATTTTATTTCCTATATATTGCTACATATTATGCAGCATTTACAATTATTTATTCCATCCACAAGTTATGAAACCCTATTTCATATAAAATAAAGGCAATGACTAGACAACTATTGACGTAGATCAGCAGTATATTTTTATGAAGGGGATCAGGATGTTTTTCTCTAATACAGTAAGTGAATCCTGGATTAGTTTTAAAGATATAATCATCAACGCTGTTAAAGGACAGCTAAAGTCGGACAAAACCTAGTTTTAGAAGTCTAGAAACAATGTACATCTTGCTTTTGTTATAATGCATTAGCTCAGAGAAACAATAGCAGTATGACAGCTAAAATCCATGGCTTTAACATTGTTGGTATCAGACAGATCTCAGGGGAAAACCTGCTCAGTTCTAACATTTAGGCTTCACTGGAGAGGATGTTTGTTTCTAACAGGACAATGACCAAAAGTGCTCTGGCAATAAAGTTGGGTAAAGTATTAAAATGATATGCTGTTAAGTTACTCAGCATAGTCATGACATTAACCTCATTTACTATTGGTAGTAAGACCTTAAAATTGCTTACTTGGCACAGTACAATGTTTTTTATTGAAGTTGTTTATAGGCAGACAAGGTTTGGTTTGCAGTAATGTTCTACATTACTTCTCACATAAAGTAAACTATATGCATTTCTGTTTGTCTGTAAGGGCTAATTCTAAACAATTCATCCATGTGACAAATGATTTATTTGTTTTATGTATGATTTGGTTTCAAGGGTTAACTAGTTAAACATTTGATGAATTTCTACTTCTAGGAAGAGAACTATGGTCTTAGTTTAACTTAATTAATAGCCCAGAAACCACAGATTAAAACAATGCATCATTAGTCTTTCTAAGCAATAGAGATGGCTGGATCGCGGCAGATTTTGCGGAATTTCCAGAATTCCGCTTTTTGAATTTTTTCTGAACCCCATTCAAATATTTTCAAAAATCCTTGAATGTTCGAGGATTTCCGTCCGTTTGATAATCCTCGAACAGCCGAATTCGAGAATCCTCGAATGTTCGTGGCTGGACATTCAGGGGTCCCGTGGCTCAACCCAGGACCCCCTCCTGTATCCTAAGAAGGACTATTGTGGCCCTTAAGAGGTCCCGCAGCTCAAAACCAGGACCCCCCTTCCCCAGCACTTATAAGTGCCCTTGCGGCACTGACAAGTGCCTTTGTTGCAACTCAAAACCAGGACCCCATTTAGCTCTTAGAAGTGCCCTTGTGGTGCGTCTTCTTTCTTTTCAGCCGGCGAACCAACTCTGCTGATGTCGCCAACAGCGGGTGATATCACTGCGGCCACCAGTGACACCACCGACACTGGCAAAATCAACGTCGCCGGTGTTGCCTACGTCTTGATCCGAAGTCTTCTTTCTATCTTCTTCAATTTTCTTTCTTCTGCCATCACTGTCATGACTTCTGAGCTCCACAGGGGTTCAATGTCACCGGTGTTGCAGATGTCTTGATCATAAATCTTCTTTCTTCTCAGCATGCAACACCAACTCTGCTTATGTCACCGACACCAGGCAATGTCACTGCAGCCAGCAGTGACACCGCCGACGCTGGCGAAATCAATGTCACTGGTGTTGCCGATGTCTTGATCCAAAGCCTTCTTTCTTCCTTCTTCAATCTTCTTTCTTCTGCCATCACTGTGATGACTTCTGAGCTCCGCGGGGGGTTTCTATAGTTTTGGTGAAGGACCAAATCCAATTGTGAATGGTTAATAATTCAATGCTTGCAATCATATCATCACACATTAAGCAATCATATTTGAATTTTATTATTTTATACTGTGCCATATTATTATTATTATTGTGGATTTATATAGCCCCAACATCTTCCGTATCGCTTCACAATTACATGTACAAATTTCCATCAGGCCCTTCCCTTAAAGGGTGCCTCCAATAGCAGTGTTAATATAGAGCTACACCTACCCCGAATTACAGCCTCCTCAGAGCAATGTATCAGGAGAAATCATGCTTCAGATGCCTGTACGCATTACAGGCATCCAATCCGCGTCACTATAGATCACGCCTGCAAGAGAAACTCCCGACACGCGCGCAAAATTTCGCGCATGCGCGGAAGCATTCTTCCGTAGTCGGGAGAATTTGTCCTGGCTCTTTCATCTGTCAGCCAATGGGAACATTTGCGTCATGTTCCCATGGCTACCAGCACTATCAGAGCGCGCTCGCAACAAGTTCAATGCCTGGTATGTTCTGTTAACCCCCTCTCTGTGGTGACAGCCCCCCTCTGTTAACTCCCCCCCTCTGCCTTGTAGAAGGTCTGCTGTCTCTACTTGCAGTGTCACAGAGCTTTCCGGTTCACAGTCCAGATCATTTGCACATAGCTGAGACACTCCTCCTCGCGTATGTGTGTGGCTTTTGTTAATGCACATACGCGAGGAGGAGTGTCTCGGCTATGTGCGAATGATCCGGACTGTGAACCGGAAAGCTCCGTGACACTGCGAGTAGGGACAGAAGACCCTCTACAAGGCAGAGGGGGGGGAATTAACAGAGGGGGGACTGTCACCACAGAGAGTGGCTGTCACAGAGGGGGGCTGTCACAGGGGGGAGGGCTGTCACAGAGGGGGGGCTGTCACAGAGGGGGGAGGGCTGTCACAGAGGGGGGCTTTCAAAGAGGGAGGGATGTCACAGAAGGGGGGGACGGGGACGGGGGGGGGGGCTGTTCCTATAAATTCCATTACTTTTGCAGTTGATTAAAAAAAAGCAAGTTCTCCCAGCCTTCTTACATAAAGCTGTGTGGCTGAACCTTATAAATCCACCCCTCTGTCTCTCCCTGCACTATCAGCTGTGATTCATGTGAATAGATTATAGAGACAGGTAGAAAGGCTTTGTTTATATCAGGTATCACTGTGGTCAAGTGGGTGTGGCAGAAATAATGAATATGCATGTGATGATGCACATTGACTGACAGCCTGTCCAGCACAGTAGCAGAAACGAGCAGAACTTCCCTTGGCTGCTGCAAAGGAAAAGAGGTGATTTTTGAGAAAACAAAAGGTAGGAGGGTGGTTGGGGGAAAATGAACTTTCATATAGAGAAAGGAAAAAAAAAACAATTTTTTCATCGGTGGAGATACCCTTTAAAGAGCTTGCAATCTTAGCACATTTATTTGACACATACAACCTATCAATATGTCTTTATGATTGTGAGGGAAACCCACGCAAGCATGGGGAGAACTTAGAAACTCCTTGCTGATGTGTCTAAGGGTGGAATTGAAATTAGGACTTTAGCGCTGCAAGGTATCAATGCTAACCACAGAGCCAGGTATCAGTGCTAACTGTGGATCCTTAATAGCTGCACGGTTTGTTTGTTTTTTCAATTATGCCAGAATTTTACCATTCGGTTGTAAAATAACAAAACTACTAATGCTGGGTGGTTATTTATAGCTTCAATGTAAAATGCTGATGCTGACATTACAGCCCTGTGGTATTGGTAATGGCTGATATCTGGTGTTAATAAATAACTACCAAAACCAAGGAAAAGGATACAAAATTCTAAACTAGTAATTTCCAGACTATTAGGTTCATATAAATGTGTATTTCTCCTTTAAGGTGCCTCCCCTTTAAAATACCTTACAAAATTATAGATAAACTCACACCATTGCTGATTTGCCCGGCAGTTATACAATATCTTTTCAAACTGACATAAAAAATGTATCTGTGTGTAAATAATGTATTTCTGACATATAAAGAATAAAGGGTTCTAGCTACAAATTTAATAACATAATATTTTTGATAAATGATAAATGAAAAAACCATACCATAAATAACTATAAACACTTTCCAAATACCTCACATGTTCCAGAATGTATAGTTGCCATAAAGATGATGATAGAGGCAATGAAGGATGAGACTGCAGTTTGAAAAGCTCTATAAATTTGTCAGCTCAGCAGGACTTGTATAGTAACCCTATCTCTCACCATCCTACAGAATAACAATTGAAAACACTTTCTTCCTTACTATCTGCTCTATTATGCACACATTTACAGTAACATTTCAAGATTTTTTTAATCATTTTTATTTGTCAGATCAGTAATTAACTTAATAAGGAAAGTAATCTTTGTAAAAATACTTGAACAAGATAGAAGGGACTTTTGAAAACACGGTACTAGGTGTAAAGAAAACACTCAGCAGTCACTTGCTGTTAATTGCAATAATGTGAGATGTCATCTGGTTTAATATCCAAGTCTTCAATCACATATCTCTTATATCTGAGCCATTTTTTATTGCACCAATAAAACAACTCAAATATTTAATGTCACTCACGGAAGGGACATTCAGGGAGATTCAATAAAAGTTCTTATTGTTAAAAATGGTGCTAATTTTGCCCCAGCCAATCACATCTTATTCAACATTGGAAATCTAATATCTGATTGGTTGGGACAAAATAAGCCATTTTTAACAATAAGAACTTTTATAGAATCTCTCTGATGGTATTTTTTTTTTAATTTCAAGACTAAGGGAAAATAAATAATGAGGGGGTACTGTTGATAAGACTAATAGAAAATATCCTTGCGTATGTCAAGGTTCCAATCACTTTGGTGAACCATAATGTTTACAATTTGCATTATAGACTATTGGATTTATTTTTTTAGACATTGTATAGCATTTTCTTTTGTAAAATGGACAGATGGGGCAGACTGTATCAATCTATTTAATTTACACAACCCATTTTTCATTTCAATATGAAATAATGGTATGTCTGCATATACCAGATGCTGCATTAAAGACTTTCCCATCAATAGATCTTATATAATCATATGCCAAATTCAAATAAATATACCACACTAGAATAGTTTTCATTTATTTGTAGTAATGGTAGGTTTTTTCAGTTCCAGTTGATCAGATTCCTAAGGTATAAAATATTTCAGCTAATTTTCAGGGTTGAATTAGTGTCTCCCTGTCTCCATAACACAGAAGAAATAAATCTTGTCAATTGCTCCTAACAAAAATAGCTGAAAATAGCTTTTAAAAATAAATATTTTAACTGTTAAGGCTGGCTGCCAAGACCCAGTTTTACAATTTTCTGTAAATGTAACCACTGGGAATTTTATTTAATTTAGCAGATATATTTCTAAAATAACACATTTAAAGGTATAATATAAGGAAAAGCAATCAAGTTCTCTAATAGGCAGGACTTAAAGGTAAGAGTGCTGGGGAGAAAGGAAAGCAATTAATGCATATTTTAATTTTTTGAAGGGGGTGAACATGCACTTTAAGCAAAGTTTTGACTGTTGTTTTAAAAAATAAGGCTGATCTTAGCTTGCATAACTGACTCTTCTAGCCAACTAAAAGATTAGATTCACCTAATTAGATTCATAATAATAGGTCATTCACTGATGTTACAGCTCCTTTAAAAGGCAGCTAATCATAAAAATAAAGTAGAAAAAGTAGTTAGATATGCACCCCTTTATAAACATATCCGCTTGACCAGAGAGTTAGGTGGTATGCGTTCCATTAAAAATTGGAAGAGGTATATACCAATATACCCAGAAGATGTATCTGTAAGCAGATAAGTTCATTAAAATATTTTTTATCACCATACATGTGCATAACTATTATTTACTGTACAGGTAGATGGTGTACTGTATATAAAATCCAGTAAGACTGGTAACCCCAAAGGATATGTGCTATCCTTTCATTATCAAACTCAGAGAGTGCAGATAACACCCTGCATATAAGTTACATTGTTTATAAGATTATTCTTTTTCTGGGTTCATTTTGCCATTATAAATCATAAAGTTTGTGCAGGAATTCATTGAAATGCAATCAAGTCATCCTAACTAGTATATTCTTTTTAAGTATCTTAGTCATCAAATTATCTGGTGGGTCTGAGTACCCCTTCTCTCAAAACAAATAAACACATTAAATAGACTTAAATTAGAACTAAATTAGTTTTGAACCAAAGAGAAAAGGATCTTTGTGAACCAATCTGACACTTTAAAATTTAACCTCAGCAAGTCTGGATAACTAGACTATTGTCTTTAGGTCTATTCCATGGCTATACTCTAGGTAAGAGTGCAGATTCAGTAAAGCTTTTAACTAAACTTTTCCCTTAATATTTTTAACCCCACTTTGCACAGCTGGTGATCTGTGTGAATTGGGCCCATAGTGTGCTGGCATTGGGTCAGGTACTTCTGCTTATCAGGGTACAGTATACAGATGTTGCAGGTTGGATGTGACTGTCTCTGGCAGGTCAGTCTATGATGGGTGAGCAAGGTTGGAGTAGAATTTTGAATATTATGACATACTGGGGTTGCTAATCTTCACCTTTGTAAGTTCAGTCAAGGTATGAAAAATGTCAGTGGGGCAGATGGCAGGTCATGTTTGGGTAAGCTGGGTTTTTTTAAAATCTGATTGGTTTATGTAAACCATGTAAACCAAGCATTGAAAAATTGACCAATTTGACTCAAGGGCACTGATAAGTGCCAGGGAGGGGGGTCCCGGTTCAAGCTGTGGGACCCCTTAAGCCCCAAAGGGCCCTTGCAGGGCCACAAGGGCACTTACAAGTGCTGGGGAGGGGGTCTCGGTTCAAGCTATGGGACCCCTTAAGCCCCAAAGGGCCCTTGCTAGAGCCACTAGGGCACTTATAAGTGCTGGGAAGGGGGTCCTGGTTCAAGCTGCGGGACCCCCAAACGCTGGGTTGTTGGCCGTTCGCTGATTGCGAATTTTGGGAATCTCCAGCCATTCAGGGGTTTTCAGAAGCGGAAGTTCGAGTTTTGCCGAAACCTGCAGATGAATGGGGTTCCATCGTTGTGATGGACACTCCCCTTTATAAAGCAGAGGTTATTTCACAGTTAAACAATGATAAGGTATTTCAACGCTTGGACAAGGACCCTATTTTTAATATTCAATAGAAATTAAAGGTAATTTTAATGAATGCTTTGAAAAGTAATATAATCAGTGATGAATTGTGTAAGTCTTTATATGTTGAACATCCATTGACACCTTTGTTCTATGTCCTCCCAAAGGTCCATAAAAATCCCAGTTGTCCTCCTGGACATCCAATTGTTGCAGGTACGGGTTCGGTATTTAGTCCGGTGGCTACAATGTTAGATAAAATCTTGAACCCTATAGTAGCCAATAGTAGATCATATATAAAAGACACTAGGGATTTTCTATTGAAAGTGTTTTGTTGCCCACATTAGACGTTACCAGCCTATATACATCCATTCTCTATATAGGGGGTCTGGAGTCTGTTAAATGTCTGCTGCAAAACACTGAAACATTTACGTTTGACACTATTGAATTCCTGATGAAACTTTTTGAATTCATATTATAAGAAAATTGTTTCAAATTTGGGGATCAACTTAAAGGGATGGCGATGGGGTCCAACTTTGCCCCCTCATATGTGAACACATTTATGTGTTCATTTGAGGATCACTTTGGCTACTCTGACCCATCATTCCATGCTTATTGCCTGGGATGGTGACGACATGTTCCTTATATGGGGGGGCAACATTGGATCCTTAAAGGTATTTGTGAACAAACTTAATGCATGCGATCTGAATATCCAATTTACCTGTATGGCAGATGTAAAAAAAAATATTCCATTTTTGGATATGTTGGTTATAAATGAGAACGGTGTATTAGTCACAGACTTGTATAGAAAAAAACTGATGGTAATACATTGTTGCTTTATAATAGATTTCATCCTGACCATATAAAATCATCCATTCCACGGAGTCAACGTTTACGTGAAATGGAAGAACGTTTGGAGGAAAGGGGTTACCCCCACTCCTTCTTAAAGATAAATTGTTGACCTATAGGCACAAAGACAAGATGGATAATAGTAAAAGAATACCCTTTGTGACTAAATACAGCCATGGTAGTAACACAATGAAATGCATTATCAACAAAAATGGCAATTGCTCACTCATTCCTCAGGTTGAGGAATTTAAACTTCCCCCACTTACATCATACACAAGACCTTGCACACTAAGAAATCAACTGGTAATGGCTGATTTTAAAGGGAAGGAGGTAAAACCTACATTTCTTGGTAAAATACAGAAAGGGATGTTCCCATGCAGGACATGTGTACAGTACCCATTTGTGTCCAAAATGACAACTTTTGTACACCCTAATACAGAATGGGTTTATACCATAAATGGACACTAGATGTGTGATACAGATTATTGTGTATGTTTTAATTTGTCCATGTAAATTGCTATACGTAGGAGAGACTATACAAAAGGTGAAACAAAGAGTGTCCCAACATAGATCATCTACACGATGTGGACAACTCACTTTGCCTGTACCTAGACATTATGTTGATTATGGGCATGATGCTAATAATATAAAATTCCTTGTTTTAGAACAGGTATGTACACCACCAAGAGGTGGAAACAGGGAAAGATTGATGAGACAGCGTGAAGTTTTTTGAATACATAAATTAGATACATTGTGGCCCAGGGGTCTTAATAGAAATTGTGACTTGTATGTCTTTCTATAAACCTTGTTCCTATGTGTATTGTGTATATAGTCATTTTCTGTGGTCATATGATGAAATGCGAGTCATGTGATAATTATGTGATATGATGTCACACCAGTCAGATTATAGAAACCTGATTGGGGTGTGTCTCATTTGAGCCTGATTAAGGGACTGGAATGTCTAGAAACATTGCTACCTTTGAGTAACGTTTGAAAGAATAAAAATACTTTGGAGTGCTGCACCTATTTGCCTTGTTTCTTATATGTATTGGGGAGGACAGATACCCCGTGTGCGTGCACCCTACATACTATTAAGTTATACATTGGAGTGCTGATCCAACTTGCTATTATATATATATAATACTTAAGCATAGAAAAAAAACCACGTCAACTGCTCTGTAGTAATTTTTAAATGTTAGCTTTCTATCTCTAGGTAAACCAAAGTTAGAAAGTGGATATCTGTCCTATATTTACATTCTGCTTATAACAGAAATACAGGAGGTTACTGTATATTTACAAGGTTATTAACCTACTAAAGTGACATAAAGAATATATGTATTGCTGGATTGGCAGACACACTGATATTCAGGGGCTGGAAACATCTAGATGCTCCAGCAGGTGAAATATCCCAGTAGTGTGCTAGTCTGTATAGAGAACATATACAGCAATAATCAAAGGCTCTTTAGAGCTATCTATCTATGTTATCTCTGTGTTTATCATCGATATATGTGAAGTGTATCATTTAGCTACATATTTATTCATTTATTTAACACTAACATTTACGGACACATGCAAGCTATAATAATACATAAATATTGTATACAGAAATTATGGAAAAATGTAGAATCTTTAAATATTAAGCAAAGTAAAGAAGTACAGTATCTCTGACAGACATATTATAATAAAGGTTCCCTAATATGGTAAATGCCAGAGATGTGCATTGGGGGTAACTGACCTTTAATAAGTTAACATTTTAGCAGTATTAAAGTGAGGGCTTATTACAAAACATTAAATATCTTTCTGTAAAAATATGTAAATCTCTGTGCAATTATAAAAGAAGGTTGTGTGTGACTTTTAGCAAATCATAAATATCACTTGTAATTTATTCAGAGTGCTCTTTGAGGCACATAGAAATGCAAAACATTTAACAAACAAATTGATGAAATGTTTAAGGGTCTGTGAATTCATTATTTCTTCCTTACCTTTGGGCTGATGGACAGCTCAGTGTTTACCCTTAGCAAAATGTTCTATGGGCAATTTCATTTTTTAAAAGAATCCATTTCAGAGAACATGAACACCGAAAAAAGAATATGGATCATTGTAAACGTACACATACTGTAGAAAAAGGCTCTTTTGTGAAACACAAGCACAATGCCGCTATATTCATTGTTTTTATTTTAGAAAGGCTAGATAAATGTAGCATACTGTTACACTAAAGGGCATTTTCAGAAAATTGTGGGATCAACAATGCTACTTTGGGATTTAAATTTCCTTATTCAAAATAGTTTGGCTTGGTTTTAAAGAGCATGTCCACCCCCAAAACTATAATTTAACCCACTACTGGCCCACTGTGTAGTGATAAAAAAATCCTTACCTTGCATATCTGCTCCAAATGGTTCTCCTGCAGTGACTGTTCAAAGTTGAAAAAAAGAGTACTAGCTGTCAGTGAGTCATCCTGTCACTAATTCCTCTCTGTCCTCTGAGAGGTTTGTGGCATGCGTAGACGAGCCCTTTCCCCCCTTTCCTCCCTCCGAATCCCTTCATGGCTGCCTTTTCCCTAGCTTAAAACCCTCTTTCTGTAGTGTAGGGAACCCTAGTTCACCTCCAACCACTGTTGGAGAACTCTACTTACATTGATTCATTTCCCCTGTGTTCTCTATTGCCGGCAGCCACGTCTGAGATTGGCTGCCTCTCAGCCAATCACATATATGGCTGCCAGTCCGGCCCCCTGCTTGCAGTGCCTGGATGAGAGCTCAGGGGGATTTTAGGACTGTAAAATAGAGTTCCTTTTTTAAAATTAAACAAACATGGCAGTCGAGGGTGGGCTAGGGTGCCCTACAAAAAACATTTTTTCAAGGTTGAGATACCCTTTAATTCATTCAAATATGGAATATATATACAGAAACCCACAGGGTCGAAACTATAATTATGCATTAAACTACAAAATCAATAAATTGCAACTGCCAGTCTTGCAGCAACCATTTCTGTGTATAAATTAAGACAGTAAGAACTACTGACGAACCATAATCATTGCTAATATGGGAACTGAACATATGGATTACTGCAGTTAAAAGATAGAGAGCATCATAGTGATTTCTTTTTACAGAACATTTCTTGCAATAAGTTAGGGGTTATCCTAAAGACTGGATTTACTGTATTGTGAGTTCTTAATCTGGAAGGACTTTTGTTTTTATTTAGGATTTTCATTCAAGAACACATTACATTTCTTCCTTCCACTTTTAACTTATCTTGCCACTGGTGAACATGCACAGTATTTGTAGACCTGGGCAAAAGGGAGAGGTGACCAAGTAAACCAAGTGGTTTACAAGCGATAAGGCAAATATAGATATTAAGGGGTTCAGTCTGGTTATCTTATTTTGAAAGCGTTGAGGTGGTACTAGGGATCTCACTTTAAACCATAGCATGCAAATTTAAAATCAGAAAAACTTACTAATTTTATACAAAAAAGAACACCCCTGTTAGCAACAGCTATCTATCCATCCATCGCAACATCTCCGTCAAAACTGCGTCAAAACCTTTTCTTCTTATAACCTTTGTTTCTTATAAGGCAGACTAGATAAAGTTTTATCCAGGTATGGAAACATTTACCTTATATACTCAAATATAAACCTATGGGACTTTCTATGGGTCTGTGTATGGGACTTTCTATGGGGCTGTGTATGGGACTTTTTATGTGGATGTGTATTCGGCTTTCTATTGAACTTTCTATGGGGCAGTGTATTGGACTTTCTTTTGGGATGTGTATTGGGCTTTCTATTGTACTTTCTATGGGGCTGTATATAAGGCTTTCTATGGGAATGTCTGTGGAACTATCTATGGTAGAAAGTCAACCCTTGGTTTATACTTGAGTGAAGCAGTTTTTGGTTTATACTTGAGTGAAGCAGTTTTCCAAGTTTACCAGTTAAAAATAAGTACCTCGGTTTATATTCGGGTTGGTTTATACCCAAGTATATAGGGTAATAGAATAACAGGGTTGTTGAAAGCATTTTAACAGGGTTATTCAATAAAAGTTCTTATCGTTTAAAATGGTGCTAATTTTGCCTCAACCAATCAGATGTAAGCTTTCAAATGTTAAATAAGATCTGATTGATTGGGGCAAAATAAGCACCATTTTAAACGATAAGAACTTTTATTGAATAACCCTGTAAATGTTGCATAAAAAGTATATAAATGGTCTATGAGTAATTATATAAAATACCATCTCTGTATAGGTGAAAGATAGATGTTAAAGGGACAGATAGATAGATATCTTTGCTTGTTTCCTTAGCAGCTTCCATCTACTTTAATTAGTAGCATCTTGATCTCTATAAATAATATTTTGTTAACAATGCTACCAGTTACAATGAGACACATAGATAAATAAATCTTTAGTTCAGACAGTATAAGACTTATTGCTTTGTTTCCTTAGCCTGTGCTTTTCTCCACAGACATTATGGACAGTATTTAGACAGTATTTAGTCCTTTCACTAATTTTATTGTAAAATATGTGGATGGATCTGGGTAAGCATTTTACTAAACCACTCATTTATTTTTAGTGGTATACAAATAAAGCAATTTTTATGATTCATTTCTTGCTTTCAGTCTGGAATATTGATTTGCGCCTACGAGGTGTGGAGGTGGTAGAGGAGGAGGTGAAGTTATATAAAGCTTAAAATTTCCTACACCTGCATTTAAAAGGAACCCCTCAAAAAACGAGTTTCTGTCACCACTACATTATAAAGCAAAATTATAAACCATACCATGTTACCATTTATTATTATATAGTGATGCACAGTTAGAGGCCTAAAGTAGGTTTTGATATAAATCAGAAACCTAGAAAACACAGTTTTTATAATGGACTGTAATTCTTGCCTGATAAATACATTTTGCCTCCTAATCAAGCGAGTTGAGTGCTTAGGAATCTGATTGCTCCCTCTTTCATGATGAGTGGATTGAAGCATGCACAAGATTAGCATGACCAATAACTTAACATACCAGACCCAAGAATGATGAGTTTTTTTTTTGCATACCACTAAGAATCAAACATTCCCAATCAATTAATAGAATGTACCTGTGAGAGGACTGCATTCATTTTATTATTAAGGTCAAGATTACAAGGCAGGAAAATCATTTTAGCCAGTTCCTAAACAAAATGCCTACAAAATAAGCTAGGTCATGCTTGTATTGCAAGTGTTGATTGTTAGTATATGTATATAAAGGTATATATACCTGCAGGTCATTGTTATTTAAATGAAAAGCCAGGTTCCTACCTTTAAAACCAGCTATCAACCACCTCTCTACGTGTTGCACAGCCCCAAATATGAAGAAATCACTGATCAGAAAGTTGGGGGGTGGGAGGTTCTGAATCTGCAGTCAGAAATACTACATCCTCCATGGCACATGGTCAGTGCATGACTGAAGGTTAGGAGTGGGGATGGAGAGAACAGCACAGCCCACAGCACTGCTTTTTTTAATGCCTCCCACTTGCTGCCCCTTCCCACTTGTGGGCCCTTTATCCCCTCCCCTTGCAGACCCATCCTGGTCCCTTCCCTCGCAGCCCCCTGTGGCCCCTCCCACTCACAGACTCTGTTCCCCCCCCACTCATGGGTCCTGTGGCCCCTCCCCCACTTGCACCTCAGACCAATACCCTCCTACCCCCCTACAGAAGTTTAAAACTGCTGATTTTTTCTCTGCTTAAAAGGCTGCTTTTAAAGTTTTCTGTAAGGGGGGGATATTGGTCTGAGGTGAAAGTGGGTGAGTGGCAATGGGGAGCCCACAAGGGGGAGAGGTCATTGGGGCCCATGAGTGGGAGGGGCCACAGGAGGCTGCAAGGGAAAGGCCCAAGGAGGCTGCAATGGAAGGGACCAGGGTGGGTCTGCAAGGGGAGAGGCCATGGGGGCCCATGAGTGGGAGGGACCAAAGGGACTATAAGTGGGAGGAACCTGCAAATGGGAGGGGCCATGGGGGCCCATGAGTAGAAGAGACCACGTGGCCCATGAGTGGAAGGGGACATGGGGCCCATGAGTGGGAGGTGCCATGGAGTCCATGAGTGGGAGGTGCCATGGGGCCTGCAAGTGGGAGGGGCCACAGAAGGCTGCAAGGGACAGGATCAAGGGGGCTGCAAGGGAAGGGGCCATGTGGCCCACAAGTGGGAGGAACCACATGACCAATGTGGGGGTGGGGCCACAGAGCACATGAGTGGGAGGAGCCACAGTAGGCTGCAAGGGAAAGCCCTAAGGGGGCTGCAAGGGAAGGGGCCATGGGGGCCCACGAGGAGGAGAAGACACAGGGAAGAGGGACTGTCACCTGTCACATGGTTTCACATATAAATGTAAATATCTTCAAAACTATGTAAAATAAATAATGTAAAAAAATAAAGTAAATTGCAAAAATCCTCAGGAAAGCAATTCCTGTCAATTTACCTTAAGTCATTTTTGGACCACAGTCCAACTTTAACAAAGTGTAGTTAGAATAGATAAGTCAAAGCAGTAAGCTAAATATCCACAAAAGTTTTATCTGGTTAATTTGTCTCACTTGTCCCTTTAAACACTTACATAATATACCACTTTGGCTCTTGCATCGTGACACAGGATACAAGTTAAAAGCAAAACAAAAGTATAGTAATGTGAACACAAGAAGTACATAATTCAGAGATTTTAATGTGAAGGCAAATTCTTTTCCTACAGAAATGTTTAAATTCAGTGTTCAAAACTGACAGTAAATTAACACATATATATCTATTTATAATACTTAAAGGACATGTAAACAGGGATAATTTTCCTGCTAACAACACAGCTCCTCCCCTCCTTTTTGGGGGGCCCCACTATGTGTAAAAACGGCATCCCTACAAAGATAGCATTGCCTATTCAGCATCAGGATCATGTAAATGAATAAGCATTATCGTAGCTCTGTGCTCTTTTATTGTGCTGTTAGCTGGTACACACAGTAACGATAAGCCCCGATACCGTCGGATCCGACGGTATCGGGGCTTTATCGTTACTGTGTGTACGTTCATTTCCCGAACGAGCGCGCGCGGCCGCCGAACGATCGGGTCGGCCCGTACGCTCGTTCGGGAAAGGCCGAAAATTTCCATCAGCCTCTAGCGCGCCGATGGAAACACGCAGTCCCGAGCGTTCTCCCTATAGGGAGAACGCTCGGGACTGTGTGTATGCAGATCTTTGAAAGATGGCACACAGGATCTTGCAGATCCTGTCTGTCATCTTTCAGAAATCTGTACTGTGTGTACCTAGATTTAGTCCCAATCTAACACTGCACTTAAAGAAACGAATTCCAAAGTGCCCCCCCACACACACACACACAAACACTCCAAACTCCTACTGCTGAAATAAAATCTTATTATCAAATTCAAGCAGTGATAACAGCTGCCAGAGCTGTTTCCTTAGCAGGGCAGTGTCCTTGACTATAATGCAAAATCATTGCAGTTCCCTGTGGCCTAAAATCCTTATATTACACTGTAAGGGGCACATTATCGTAATATTAAAGTGTTATCAATTGAAAGGCAGATAAGTTTAAAATTATTTTGCCGATGTGATACTGTAACTCATGTATTATTTTTAATGTCCCCAAATCAATAGTAATTGATAGCAATGGAAGGAGAAGGCAGGTAGAAAAATGTGGAAAATATAAAATGTATATAAACAATCAAGGATTACTCCAGTTTCCAGCAAATTCAAATGGGGTTTTTATGGGATCAATTGATCTGGTCAAAACATTTCCAACTCTGCACAATCTGAATGCATAATATTATGAAGATTAGTAGAGGGGTTTATCTAAATGCCTAAGACCATGTTGTGATAAGTCTGTATAAAGATGCAAGGTGAAATCAGCTGTGAACAGTGAGACACTGCTGGTAGTATAGTACAGTATTTCAGGTTGAATAAAGACATACGTCCATCAACAATCCGGCCAGACTTTCAGGGGTCCCGCAGCTCGAAACTGGGACCCCCTCCTGGGTCCTTACAAGGACCTTTGTGGTTTAGGGGGTCCCGCAGCTCGAACCGGGACCCCCCTCCCCGGGTCACTTATAAGAACCCTTGTGGCCCTTACAAGGGCCCTTCGGGGCTTAAGTGTTTTTTTAAAATTTGATTGTTTAAAATTTGATTTTTAAAATTTTCAATATTGAACTTTGTCACAGAATGCTGTATTTTCATTACTGCAGAATTCAAAGTTCCACCCATCATATTCTTCATTTTCTCTTCCAAATAACATGTTATATACCCTGGATTCGTGCTCTGCGATTACATAACACCCCCTTTCTCCTTGATGTAACCTCATAGCTTTGTGACCTGGAACTTTCTCTTCATCTGTTATAAGCTATAATATATCATGCAAAGGAAATCTGCTGGTAAACAAAGTCCAGTATATTTGACATAAGCAGAGCTAATAGTCATAAACAATGACAGTTACAACAGGTTCCTGAATAAAAAGAGCACTGTTATTGTTCTTCTGAGGACTGTGATGAATAATATATGTAGCAATAAATCTACAGCTTGGATAGTGATTTTTTAGGATTTCCAGGAACTGATTTGAAAAGCAATAAAATAAGCTTTTATAACCAGAAATGGTGCTTCACAATAATCTCAACCTATTACATGCAGGTAGGTACCTATTTACAGTAGTTTCTAATTCTTGTTGGTAAGTTTGTTTGTTCAGCTAGGTTATCTAAATATGAATTCCAGCTCAGACTTAAACTTTTATTAAAGCAGAATCCTTCTTAAAGACACAGCCACTTAATGCATAATTTAGAAAATTCTATAATTTAGAAAATATCCTATTGCTGTTTATTGCCTTAAAAAAAAAGAAACCCCAACTAATTTTTGAACCTGTCACATACTTTCTGTATAACGTGTAGTGTTAAAGGGGCAGTGTGTAATCATGATCAGCTTTAATAAACATATCTTTCCACAGTTACATAGTTGTTAGGATTTCTTATATTTACATAGCTTTATGGAATCCAGTTTGTATTTTACCACCATTTTAACTTTTTAAAAAACTTTTTGCAGATTTCTCATTAAACAGAGGCTTTTTATGTTCCTTGTTTACCTTAGCCATTCAGGGTCCTTTGCTTCCCCCATGTGTGTCAACCTGACCCACAGTTCTTATTCCTAGGGATGTTTTATTACATTGTATGTAAACATTCTGTGTAGTGATGTTTTTGTTTCACAACCTTATTTTGCGATATATACTCTTAAAACAAAAAAAGTTGAGCAAAGACTCTGTTACATTTCAACGTGGTATGGTTCTTTGCTTCCAGTGCTGTAAAAGAATTTTTTACTGTTCTAGTGATACAGAATTTTACTGGGTTTACAGAGGATAAATTTTCGTTCTTACATAGTAACATAATAATGGAAGTTAAATAAAGACATACGTTCACTCAGTCCCACCTTATGGCCTACTCATGGGCCCTACCTAATGGTTGACTCCAAATGGCAATTGTATCAACAATAACTACAGTGTATGTATTAATACCAGTTTTTTTAAATATTTTGGAATTTTAGAAAATGATCCACTCCTCTTAAAGCTATTTAATGAACTTGCCATTTGGAAGACAGTTCCATAGTTTCACTGTTCTCAGAGGACACATGGACATCCCTTAATACTTGAAGAAAAGTTCGGAAAGGGTTTTTCACTGTGAAAAGTTTCAAAAGAAAGCTGGATTAGTTTCTGAAAATAAGATATGTTGCAGGTTACTGAAATTGATACATAAAGTAGAGTTGATCCATGGATATTGCTACTTGGAGTCAGGAAGAATTCTTCCCCCCCCCTCCCTCATAATTCTAGTGGGTTTTTCTTTTTGCCTTCAACAGTTAGGAAGGAAATGTGGGTATTGCTGAGTAGGTTAAACTGGATGGACATATGTCTTTATTCAACCTCAAATACTATATTTTACTATACTACAAAGAAATGTTTCCTAACCTGAAGATGAAACTTCCTTTCCTCTAATCTTAAAGGTTCTCCACAAGTCCTCTGAAATGGTGACCTATTGGTGAACAATGCATCAGACAGTTTATAAGACACATGTCAAACTCAAGGCCCGTGGGCCAGATCCGTCCCTTCTGCCTATTTTTTGTGGCCCCCGGTGACTGTACAACATCTAAGACTTACTACACTGCTATGAATTTGTACAGTTCCCCATAATGGCATAACTATAAATCTGCCTGCCAATCAGCTGTCTTTTTAAAAAGCTGATCAGGCGCACCTTTATTAAGATAGGCATGACCAGCTGTTTAAGAACAACCGATTGCTGTATCTAGCAGGCAAATCTATAGTTATGATGCTGCTTGGGACTGCACAAATGAATATCAGTGTAGTAAGACTTGAATGCAGTCACCGCTGTAACAGCTGATTGCGTATCTAGCCTGGCACTAGGGAGGATGGTGTGACAAAGGGCCTCCCATTGGAGTTGGCTATTCCATTACCCCGCTAGAAGTGTAAGGGGGCGCTCCACATTAGCACATGATCACGCCATAGTCAGAGGTCTCAGTCCAAAACAGTGTGCTTCACACCCTGTCCCTGCCGAGACCCAGCACTAGGTACAAGCTTGACAGAGTCCCAATCCTGACCCTGCTAAGTATCTTAAAAAAAATAATAAAAAATCAGCCCACCATTTAGCCTGTCTTTTGATTTTGACCCCTTATGTGATTGAGTTTGATACCCCTAGTTTATAATATGGCCAATTAATATATTTATATAAAATGATCATACCCCTGCTTCTCCAGTGAAAAGAGATTCCTTTGGGCAATCCACTAAAAATATGCAACACGATATGTGTTTAAAAATGTTGTTCTTTTATGAACATATTCCCAAGTATAAAAACCTTATTGTATACTTATGATACAGATTAACACTTCAGAAATGAGCCTTGTTTGACAGTTATGTCTGACAACTGTGGGGGCCCATGGTTATGCTGGTACAAAGATTATAATGGTAACAAGTATACGTTTTGAAGTTTCAGTTAAGGAATGCAACTAATGGCTCTGGCCCAGCACAAACCTGCCTATTGTAGTGATCAGCAAACCTTGGGTGATGTCCCATATAAGGATTGAATTTGGATGTTTAGGTACACAAGCTTTTTGTTGTTATTTTATGCATTGTATTTGAGAAGCTGTGACTATCTGTGTAGATATTTTAAATACTGAGTATTATAAACGTATTGTTTTAGGGGGCTAAAACAGGTGATTAAAGGAGAACTAAAGTAAAGAAAATTAAATTCTAATATAAAAGGTTTTCTCCCCAGAACACCTATACATTGTAAGATGTCTCTAGTAAGTTGCATTTAGTTCTTGTAAGTACTAGATTCTGTAACTAAGAAGGCTTCCATTCTGTTGCCAGTACAACTCACAGCCCATACAGTCTTCAAAGAGACACATCCTCTGACCCCAGTCTTCAATTTTTCTATGCACAGAGTATTTTCTATACAGATCCGCACCAATATGGAAGTCCATGATAATACTTTGAAAGCTACTTGTTACATTACAGTTTATTTACCAGCCAGTGTGAATTGCAAATGGTCTTCCTGGGGCAATACAAAATATTCAGTCGATTTTACTAACATTTTTTTATATTGTGTTCCTAGCAAGGAAATGATTCTAAATATATTTGTGTACCATGCATTTGCTGTGGTGGTTAACCTGCTTAAGCCCACACGGTCATAGGTTTAAATCCCTAGACTTTTATTTTTTTGTTCCTAGCAAAAATTCTATATGTAGTAGTGCAACACATAGTATCACTGAGAGATTGCAGGTTCAATCCCCCAGACAGATTTTTTACTAAGATGTTAATATTATGTTTCTAACATCCATGCTATCTAAGAAATACAATGAAAGATTACTTTTTTATGTATGTAAAGCAAAGAATTATATCATTTTAAGGACAGAAATCCCTGTTTTGTATTTGGGAGAGGGAGGATCTCTGTGCTGTTATAATGATTGGTTGTCAGCTTCTAGAAAGTAAGGCCGCAACTTTCTTTTCATTCTGAATTGAGAAAGCCAGTCAGATGACTAACGAAAAATCTTCAAGAACTAAACTTTAAGTTCAGTTGATCTAACTGAATACAACAGATATACTTTGACCTGGATGAATGAGAACCTTCACTAGCATACTACAGAGCATGTGAAGTGTGCTGTGTGTTTCACCCAGCTAAGGTGGATTATGGGAGCTGACCCCTAGTATCAAAAGGTTAATTTCATAAGTCCCTCAGCAGCCACAGCAAAGCCACAGCTTGTTGTATGTGAGTGTGAATGTGCTCTATATGGACAATGTTGTCTGGAGACCTTTGTTCCCCTTTAAGATTGACACAAGTTTATTGTTACATGTGAATGAAAGGGTGAAATTGTGACACTATTATAAAAATCATGCAATCTGAAACCTGATTACTGGTGGAGAGTAGATGGTGCTATAAAAAAGAAATGCATCCTACAGAAAAGTCTGCACGGACTTCAACACTGAAAATGTATGAAATGTAACAGCAGATGCCTGGTACTTTAATGTCAAGCAGGCACGTATGTTATGTTGGTTGAATAGAATGAACATTCTTCATTATATGTTGTTTGTAGGGAACTTATTTTTATACTAGACTTTAAATGTGAAAAATTACAGATGAGTGGAAAGTAGAATGGATCATCAATGATATCATTACATTGTGATAACATGCTTATTTGTTGTAGCAAATGGAAATCCCTGGTATTTTCAGCAGGGAGAGATACATTAATAAAATATGTCCTTTAGGCAAGAAAGCACTGCAATGTTAACCTGTGTTAAGTGTGTATATACCCAAGAGTTTGAAAAACCTTTACTATATTCTGCTACAATTGCACACTGACCTTGATTCTTTGAAGGTTATAATCATGCTACTTCAGGGAACAGTACAGTTCAATTTATCAAGTAAAAGGGTTAAAGAATTAAAACTATATATACAGTATATATAGCAATTTAGTTTAAAATGCTTTTTTTTAAGGTTTGAAATTTCTAATTTAATTTTATATTCAAAAATATCTACAATACAAATCCCAGCCATATGCATTTATGTTTATATTTCTTTTAATATTTCGGTGTGCACATTGACTCTCTAGAATAAGTAAATTCATACATACATCTTTTCCTTTTATAAACCAATAATTATGACAATGTATATATCACACATATATATCACTATATATCACTTGTTTCAGACATAATCTATCAGTATAAAAAGGTAAAAGTGTTTACTGGCCCAATTATTCCTGACACTTCTGGGAAGCAGCACTGTGTTTACTCCTATCCATGTTGCTGACTTATCTGATTTATTCAAAACTCTGAAGTCATGGAAACCGTTTTTTTTTTGACAAAGTTACATATAAAGTAACATTATTAATAGTGTTATTATTAATAATGTTAAAAAACTGTGTTATTAATAGTCAAGGCTTAATGAATACATAAGTACATCAGATTTAGTTCTTTCAAAGGATATGTGCACTCAAAAATGAAATTGAGCTGACAGAGCCACGGCCGAAATCCCCGATACCTCCTGTTCTTCAGTAAAACAGATAGAAAGCAAGTTAATTTTTGAGTGGACATACCCTTTAAGCTTTGTACACATGTATGAGCTTGTGAGCAAGGCGTGACGAACTAGCATGTGACAAACAGACGCTTTGTCCGATTGTCATACGTGTGTGGCCTCTCAATCAGGGGTGGACCATTGGGCCTTGATCCCACATTCATGTCTGTGTATGAGGCTTAAGCCTTACCAGGATTCCTGCCTTTTAAGAGATTTTAAACCAGCGTCTTTCATTCTGATTTTCACATGGGGTAAGATAAATATAGATTTTACTAGTGGGGTGGGTATGCCTTTTAATTAAGTTGCCATTTTTGAATGTTTCCACTTTTTATGCCCTTTTTAATTAAATTTCTAGTGATATTTTTTTTAACTTTTCCATTTTGGTGTAAAATGGGTGCGCATTTACAGGACATTGGTTTTCTCTTGACTTACTAGGCAGTTGACAGTAAGAGATTATGACACAAAATATTTTTTACTGTTAAATGTTGCAAAACTGGGCAAAATGGCTACAGTTTGTGGGGAGAAAGAACTTATAGGGAGATTCAATAAAAGTTCTTATCGTTAAAAATAGTGCTAATTCTGCCCCAACCAATCAGATGTCATTTACCATTTGAGAGTTAACATCTGATTGGTTGGGGCAGAATTGGCACTATTTTTAACGATAAGAACTTTTGTTGAATCTCCCTGTAAGTTCGTTGCTCCCCACAAACTGTAGCCATTTTGCCCAGTTTTGCAACATTTAACAGTAAAAAATATTTTGTGTCATAATCTCTTACTGTCAACTGCCTAGTAAGTCAAGAGAAAACCAATGTCCTGTAAATGCACACCCATTTTACACCAAAATGGAAAAGTAAAAAAAATATCACTAGAAATTTAATCTCCCTGTTAGTCTTTGCTGTTCTTACCTAAATTAATAGACCATGTATATAGGTTTTAATGAAATCTGGGAACTATTCTTCTTCTTTGGATTGCTCCCTCGACTGCTCTAAGCATGTCTACATAAAAGCACCAACTTAACCCACTCTACTTTTTTTATTCTAACACTTATATATTTTACCATATTATGGCCATATATTTTTATATATCTAGGGAACATTGAAACAGCTGTTTTGGTTTGTATCCCCAAGTGTACATATACACTGAATGAACAAAATTACGAAAGAAAGTTTCATTATTTATGTCGAAGCAGCATTTTGGGTTTTGGAATGTCAGAAAATGGTGGACGTTTTGTCATTTGCAAATTCTTCTGTGACTCCACTGTTCAGGATCCAGCAGGAATAACTTGGGAATTAACCCAAAATGCACTCATGTGTTATGTTAAAATGTAAAAACTGGGGAGATAAATCAAACATTACCTCCTGGCTTGAACATGATATCTAGACAAGGTTATTTAGAATTTATGATGATAGTAATTCCTTAAGATAAAGTGCACAAAAAAAGATACTTTCCAAGTAACATGCTTTCAACTAAGGCCTGTGAAATACTGTAGTTTACTTTGCAAACAAGACCCTAACGTTTTAATGTATAAATCTTTAAAAAGTGAGAATTCTGGAAGAAAAATTAGTATTTCTTGCTTAAAGCTGATATATTGATTTTCAACAATTTTGTTCTGCCTAGCACAAAGTATATTACAAGATGGATATCTTTCTCCAGCTTGCAGATCATTTCTGGGTTACTGTACTTCTCCAGTAGCTGCGTGGGAGCTTTGTTCCTGATGGGAGCCCTAGAATAGGTGTGCAATCTAGAGGTGAAACTGTAGCAATGTGGACTTTTGCCTCTCTTTAAATTCAACTGGGTTTTGAAACAACATTTTGTATTCACAAATTCCTGTCCAAATTGGCAAACAAGCTAATGAAACAAAACAGAAAATGATTTTATTTTTAAGCAGACACATTTTTACTGCATACATGTTACTGAACAAATAAAAACGGTTTATATTTATTTTATGATTGTGTTAAAAACCCACATTTGTAAAGTATCTTTGTCTATAAGCTTGATCTTTGTTTAGATATTGCTGTGTAATTTAACAATAAACAAGCCCAGTCTCATTATTATTTCCTGCACCACACATTTAGCATACCTCATCAGTGTTTAGTAGAGTGTGTCCTGTGGTTTGTAATTAGTTGAATTAATCAACTTTTGGATTTACACAAAATGAAGCCTGCTAGTTGCACATTTTTCAAGATTTGCATCCAAATATACAATCATACTGCAAAATGAGCTGAATCTAATAGACATACTTGCAATGCACGGCTGAACTACTCGCATACAAGGTGTTCTGGCTATCAATTAAAATGTAATGCCATGCACTAAAATAATGCTTATTCAATTATTTCTTTGTTCGTTTAATCAAACTTGTAGACTTGTATTTAAAAGTGAAAGACCATCCTAGAATGCAAATAGTGATTTAAGGCTATTATTTTTAGTTCTTGTGCAACCTATTGACGCTTAAGACAAAAAAAAAAAGAAATGTTTGAAAAAATGCTCAGAAGCATAGAAAACCTCTTATAGTGTATCTTAGGGTACTGTATCCCATGTACATAAATATTTATATAGAGGTTGTTTTAACTCCCAGCGCCAAAAAGTGTTTCAGGGAACAGTATAGAGCAACACTCTAAAAGTTTTCCACTGTTGTGTATGTAGATTAGTTTAAGTCAGGAATGGTTGCGCTCAATATGAAAGATAAAAGATATAATAAGTTGTTTTAAAAATTCTTAAAAAGTATAAAATATAGTAAAAACATACATTAAATGGTTAAGAATTCACTTACAGGGAGATTCAATAAAAGTTCTTATCGTTTAAAGGGTATCTCCACTCGTTTTTTCAAGTTTTGGTAATCCAGTTCTATTGAAGAACGGGAGGTAAAGGAGCTGTGCCTTATCTCCACTCGTTTTTTCAAGTTTTGGTAATCCAGTCCTATTGAAGAACGGGAGGTAAAGGAGCTGTGCCTTACCTTCCGTTCTTCAATAGAACACACAGGAGACTGGTGACAAGCTAAGAAACGTACCCGCTCGCTCGCTCCCCCGGCGCGTAGTCTGACAGGTCCCGACGGACCTTGTCTTCTATGCGCATGTAATATGTAATATGTAATCTCCTTGGATAATATGTAATATGTAATCCCCTTGGGTAATATGTAATATGTAATCCCCTTGGATAATATGTAATGTATAATATGTAATATGTAATCCCCTTGGGTAATATGTAATATGTAATGTATAATATATAATATGTAATCCCCTTGGGTAATATGTAATATGTAATCCCCTTGGGTAATATATAATATGTAATCCCCTTGGGTAATATGTAATATGTAATCCCCTTGGGTAATATGTAATATGTAATCCCCTTGTCCTGGAATGGACCGGCCCATAACATAAAAAGTAGAACGTTCTGTTTACCTGAGTTCCAGGCAGCCTAATTGGAGGGCCATCCCTTCGCTCACCTTGGTTGCATATTGCTGCATGTAATCATTTCGGAGCTGATAATAAAATATAAACATTTCCATTGCAGGTTATTGATTTATTTCTTCCAATGGGTCCCACTCAGATCTAGAGTAGGAACACGTTTATTTAAGCTTTGTATAGTTGTACAACCAATGTACAGATTTTGAGAATGCATGGAGCCAGTTGACGCAGCATTTTGTCCAGCAGTACCATTTAAATCAAGGATATCCAAACATGCTCCCAGCATGCCTTGGGTGCAATGCAAACATCTGGTTGGACATTCCGGATCTAAACGCTCAGTTAATGGTATATATACCCCCCACAACAAGCAGTTCCCTCCAATATTCTACTCCTGCCAGCCAATGGGCTGAACGTACCTGCTGATAGAAATATAACAAGGTCGTTTTATCTTTCTTAAAACTTTCATTGAAGTCTTCAGGCAGGTAACGTATCCGCAGGTCGTACCTGGGCGGAAACATAGAAAATCCATTTAGTGGGGGCTGCATTTAGCGGTCACTATGAGCTGAAGTCCTAACGGCCAATGGTGTCAACTAACTAATGATTGGGGATTGGGACTATAGGTTGCATAACATTCACTAGAGCACTATAAAGGGCAACTGAAGATACAGAACACTAAATCAGTAGGTTGTACAGACATACAAGCAGTAATCTGTCTCAATTTATTGTGGGTGCTGGGTAATCGATCTTTCTAACATGGGTCTTATGTGCTTTATTTCCCAGAATTCCAGTTTATCACAGTTTGGTTACAAGTTTTTTGCACATGCCCAGTCCTAAGCGACTGGACAAACTTATTCTAACCAATCCTGCAACAGCCCAGATTAAAGGACAACTAAATCCTCAGAACAACATTCTTTCAGAAGGCCTTAATATAAAAGCAGTAATCTGTGTCTCACCTCTCATTTTTATGCTGATGCTGGGAAATTTAACTTTCTAACATAAGGTTTGTATTTTATTTCCCATCATCCCAGTATCACAGTGTGGTCACTGACCATTATGTTCTTTACACATGCTCAGTCATGTTACAGTTGGTCACACCCACTAGTAGCCTCTAGCCAATCCTTTTACAGGACAGATAAGACAAGGGAGCATGTGACTGAGATCAAGAGGCATGGCCAGTTATTTTATTCTTTGTTTATAGAATATAGAAATGTGGGTTTAGTTCTCCTTTAAGGAGTGAAAGGGTTATTTTTCTTTCTTCCTTCCCTGGATATTTAGCCCGTCTCCACGACTGGTTTATTTTTGGGATGTAAACAGGATGGGGTCTGACACTTTCCTTGCTGCGAGTTAGTAACGCCATTAACGCCATTTGGATTAACGCCACGGTGTCACTTCCATTGTTTAGATGCAAACATGAAATCCGTGAGGTGAAAATGAGTTGTCTCAGAAGCCAGTAGCACCAATTACCGGCTGATACGTTCCTAGTGCGCAGTGAACAGTTCGTATGGAGAGAGAACAATCAGGCAACTGGATTAACCATCAGTCAAGCTGTGTGCAACAACGCTCATCTGTTTCATGTCTGTTATATACCTTATTATCAAACACCATGGGATTAGCACTAGGCCTAGAAGGTTAAAGGTTTTGTTTTTTTTACGGTCCGGAAATTAACAGATGATTAACCGATTATGGGCCATATTTATAAATGCGGCAAATTAGCGATACTGCTCGTTATCATTAATGTACGACAGCGTGCATTAATATACACCCACGTTCGAATATTTACACCAAATGTCCATTAATTTACGATAGGCAATGGTGTTCTATGGAGATCATAAATCTACAAGCGTAGATTTATGATCGTTATTGTAGATTTATGATAACGATTGTAAATTAATGATTGTTAAACTGATCGTAAATTAAGAATTTTTAATTAAAATGTGATACCCCACCTTTATAAATATGTCTATTAAAAACGGCACACTACTACCTTTAAAATGACACCAGGATTATGCTTCTAGCTGCAGTCTATCCAAAGTTACAGCAGTATAAAAGGCAGTGCTTCCTGCTTACACAGTAAACTGTGACATGACCAGCACCAGCAAGATGGTTTGAGCATGCCCACTTGTATCATCAGCTGCCTTATAAGCCCCGCCCCATGTCTTTGACTACTCCTCACTAGAGATGTTCGAAACTGTTGAGTTTCGTTCTGTTTTTGAATTTTCGAAATTTTCGAAATTCGAAAATTCAAAAATGAACCCATAGAAAAAAACCCGAAAGTTTCTGTCCATTATAAGGGACGAATAGTAATAGTCGGTTACTGTAAATGAGACCTGGGGAATGGTCTGGGTAAATAGAACCAAAACTTGTTTTAAAACTATCTTTCCTCACGATCGGGCTGTTTTCGAGCTTCCATATTCTATTTTCGAGAGTTACCGAAATTACAAATTCAAAGGTTACCGAAATCCATGATTATTTTCGTTTCGCGGTTTCGATTTCGATAATCATCTACTTTTGATTTCGATTTTTATCGAAATTTCGCTAAGAATCAAAAATTCGAAAAATCCGGAAGTTCCAAAAGTTTCATTGGGACTTCGAAACCCTTAGATTCAGTTTCAAACCGGGTTCTATTCGAACCCACATCTCTCCTCCTCACCTCCATTCAGCCTCCAGATGCAGACATTCATACTTCTCCTGGACTTCCCCTACAGTCAGATCAGGGTGAAGCCAATGGATCTCATCAGATTTCAGGTGTTTCAGACGCAGTCCGTAACATTCAAGGTGTAAGATGTCTGGGCCTATCCGTCCACTCAGCAGGATAGAGCTGATGATCTCCTGTACAAAAAAAGAAATGGCTCAATCCAATAATTACTAGAAATGGATCAGTCCTGTAATATAATTACTAAAAATGGTCCAGTCTAATAACTTAAAACAGATCAGTCCTATAACACGAAAGTGAAAGTTTATGTATAAACTTTGAATTTGGATTGAAATGCTGCATTCTGGGAATGGGTGTCTTTAAAATGCAATAATCTTGCAATGCCAGTAAAAGAGGACATTTAAATCTCACAATTAATTTTGATTAAATACATCTGTTTGTATTGTGTATATGGTTGCCATGTAACAGAAATGTGGGCTGGGTGTTGGAGTGTATCAGTAGGTGTGTGTACCTGTGTCTGTGTAGTGCTAGGAGGTATGTTTTTGCATTTTAGACCATAAAACTAACTTTTTGATCATTTAGGTATGATTGCCATGGAGACAGAAGGGAAGATTGGGTTGTGAGTGTGTATAAGTAGATTTGTGTACCTGTGTCTGTCTGGTGTTGGAGGGGATATTTTTGTGTTTATGATTGTAGAACTAACTTATTTTATATCTGTTGTATTCAATTAGATCAACTGGACTTGAAGTTTAGTTCTTGAAGACGTTTCGCTAGTCATCCGACTGGCTTTCTCAATTCAGAATGACTTGTACAAGAATCTGTGGCAATTATGTACCCTGGAAAATCCCAATTAGCATATCACAGCCAGGGATTGGGATTTTCCAGGGTACATAATTGCCACAGATTCTTGTACAAGTCATTCTGAATTGAGAAAGCCAGTCGGATGACTAGTGAAACGTCTTCAAGAACTAAGCTTCAAGTCCAGTTGATCTAACTCAATACAACAGATATACCATGACCTGGATGAATGAGAACCTTCATAAGCATAACTTATTTTATGTAAGGTTGCCATGACAATAGAGGGGTAGGTTGGGTTGTAAAGGTGTATAAATAAGTGTGTGTACCTGTTGGTCTGTGTGGTGATTTAGACCATAAAACTAACTTTTCTGATGATTTAGGAATAGTTGCCATGGAAATGGAAGGTAGGTTGGAGTCTAAATGTGCCTGCATCAGTTGCTTGTATATATGGTGGCTTACCTGCTAAAGTGCTTGTTTTAGAAACCCATTAGGCAACAGGTTCAAACCCCTAGACTTTTTTTTGTTTTCATTACATTCCTAGTAAGACAAAGATTCTACTGTACATGTACTTGTGATCCATCTAGTAGCTCTATCGGAATAGTGGTAGAAAGCTCTCCCTTTATCAAGACAGGGTACATGAGCACCCAGGATATAACCTGGTAGATGAAAACTGTACGTGTTGGCGCTCCTCAACAAAACAATATTGGGAGGTAGGAATATTCAAACGAGCTTCCCTGTCCCAGATACTTTTCATTTTTAAAGGTTAATGTTTAAAGTGTAGTTGTCGTTTCACTTCCCTGGATAGAAACATTACAAGAAGCAATAGAAACACAAGCACATTATGCCAAATTAGAAGATCTCACACTTGTATCCACAGTTTATTTGTTTTATCAATTCTTTTTATCTTATTCAATGTATATTGGGTGTGGGGGTGTGTGTATTTTCAATGACTTTAATCTACCCATCGAGTTATTTCTCAGCATAAATAAATACTTCCAAAGTACTGACTTCCTGTTTGCAGGACCGCTAATAGTGTCCATTATGGTCTCAGTCCCTGGGTTGATTCAGTTGCTCAGTAGAGATCTGAGCATGTTTGACCCATCCAACAGCCAATCAGTAGAAATAACTGTTAGGAACATTCCAAGGTAGTGGTGCATCCTGGGAGGAAGAATGAACATTACAGAACTTGACATTTCAGCTCACTACTGACCACAGAAAAGCATAGCAAAGGGTATAAAATCAACTGTTTTTTCAAGAATAAAGACATTATGTAGCATAGCTAGGTACAGTATGTGTAATTAAATTATAATTATTCCTTTGAACTGAACTTCCCTTTTTTGTCTCTTTCTGAATAGGCCACAAGCAAATATCTCTATCCTAAATGGTAATTTTCCCTTTGGATGCATTGTATATGATGTCTAATCATTGGATATTTTATCTTCCTAGTCTGGATATGACAGTCTTAGTTATTCACTGGGGGAAAATCAATTCCTGCTATGGACAAGGTATAATATGCAGTAATAGTAATAAAGATCTATATCCTGGGAATTATACACCTGCCAGCATTATAAAATCTCTTTTACTGATCACTATTCGTAATAAACCCCTATTACAATATTAACATCGGTATCATTTCAAATCCATGACCAGACTATAGTTTACAATACAAACAAACCTTTATATTGATGAACTCAGCCCATCTTGCTAAAGACACTATCAGGGAGATTCAATAAAAGCTCTTATCGTTAAAAATGGTGCTAATTTTGCCCCAACCAATCAGATGTTATTTAACATTTTTCAAGCTAACATCTGATTGGTTGGGGCTAAATTATCACCATTTTTAATGATAAGAACCTTTATTGAATAACCCTGCATATACTTTATCATTTAAAGATATTTAATATTTAAAAGGTGATAAGATATTTACGGGTATAATCAGACTCCCCGCACACCTTTCCATTCCATTAAGTGGTGTATATCACAAAGTAACAGCAGCGCACATCAGTCTTAATCAAATACGTGATTTATTCACACACGTAAGATATTTAGGGGCTTGTGTGCTAAGACTAAAGATGTCTGAACTTCCAAAAACCTGGTCCTATTGCGGATTTTCGAACTTCTGAAAAAGTTTGAAAGCTCTGGGCAATATTTATAAAACATCAATATCGTTATCGCAAAAATACCGATTGTTATCGTAAAATACCGATTGTTATCGTAAAATAGCGATTGTTATCGTAAAATAACGATCTGCATTTTCCGATAACGATCGGTATTTACTGATTTGAAGTTTACCAAGGGTTCATGGATATGGCCCAGAGACAGAAAACTAAACTACAGAAAAGACAAGAGACCTGGATAAACTGTAGGAAAACAATCTCAGCTTGTGCAATATAATTGGTTCTTTGCTGTCAGGGCAGAACGTTTGTAGAATGCTCTGAATGATTATGTTCTGTTGGCTGAATTGCAGAACACATTAAAAGGAGGCTTAGATGTCTTCTTGGACAGGTAGAATATTCAGGCTATTTAAGCCGGGAAATAGGTTATTTTACTTACTGGAATGTGCTATTAACATGACTATTTGTTATACAGCAATATGGTGGGTTATTATATCAATGAAACTGGTTTGATAATTAGCTACAGCATGCAAAGCATCTGCAATACTGAAAATAAGCCATGGTTTGTTACCCTATTAACAAAACAGAGACAATTCGCCTGGGTGAGTTTTTTCTTTTGCTGAAAACCCCCATCACAGTCCGCATTGGTGGCATTAAACTCGTGCTTACCTATCGAATACTAGTTAGTGCTAATTTAGCCCCTTACTTATTTACAAGCTAATAGCTTGCATTGAAGGGTTAAAGATGGGTCACATCCCTTTTGGGACCAAGAGCAATAGCAACTCTGAGTAAATCTTCCTGCACATATTTTCTTTAAAGGGCAGCTACAGTGAAAACTATGCCTCACTGCCTCACATGGGAGAGGAAATTTCCCACCATGCCATTCACACTTTATGATAATATGGCACTTGATTGACAGCTGAAATGTAAGATGTTTCTAGAAATAGGGGATAGATCAACAAAACAACAATAATTTCCAGTAATGGGTCATTTAAAAAACTATTTTCCAGTGTACATAAATACCCTTTAAAGGGTATCTCCGCTGCCATAAGTGTGTGTTTTTTAATTTAATTAATGCACAGGAGGTAAAGGAGCTAAGTCTTACCTCCAAATATTCAATTATACAATTAGGAACCAGGAACAAAGTTACAGAACAACTTGAATGAATGGGACGAGTCTTTAACCTTGTGCACGACAGTAATTTATTATAACATGTGGCAATACTCACTTCATCAGAGATCCCTCTGACTTTCAGGAGTTTTTCCACATCGGAGGTGCCGGTCCTCCTGGGATTGTCTCCATGGGAGTCTCCCTTCCATGCAGTGTCCGATGGTAGACCGGTTCAGGTAGGACACCAGACTGTTTTATTGTACAGAACAAACTACCTGGTATTGCACTCCTCCGCTGTTCTTCTGACAGGTCCCTTTATTATAAAAACTGTATAATTAAGGGGCATCCATAATGAAATTTTTTTACTTTAAATTGCCCACCACTGTACCTTTTTTTGTTAATCTTTCCCGTATTTCTTAAGATATCCAATTTGAACCATTGTGTATTTCACCTGTCAATCAAGTAATCATAAAAGGTTCTGCTGTAGACAATTTTGCTGTAGCTGGAAAAGTGTCAGAGTTTTGATAGTTGGTATGCTTGATTTCACAGAAAGTCAGGTCAGATGGAAGTGGGAGTGGTTAAAAGAGGGAGGGGGGATACTGACACTGAGCAAAACAACTACTGGATTGAAGGCATACAGCAACACACACACCTAAAAGTAAGGGCTACTTACAGGTTTATTTATAGATTAAGATGAGAAAGTATTTTTTTAGTATAGTTGCCCTTTAAAATATACATCTAAAACCTTGGAAAGATACAGAAATGTTAAGATTTCAGTCCTGATGCATTAGGTGTGGGTGGGAGTTAGTTACCAGTACACAGCTGGTTAACCAGAAACATTGGTTACGTTTACAAAATATTTTCCAACAGCGAATTAGACGCTGGCGTCCTCGTTACGAACTCACTAGTGCATAATTATTATTTTAACTTGTTACTATTTCCAGGAACAATGTATCACGTATAGAAATGGCATCTCGCACCATTATTCTGTCACGGCACTGCCTTAATCAGGAAATAATTACACAGTTCTGGCTCCGTATCCGCTAACAATCTGCCCCCTTACAATTCCTATTCAGCTCTGCAGATCACATATGCCAGGCCATAGTCTTGCCAGTTCTAACATGGCTTTGTTTTTTTCCATTAATTAAAAACCTTATGACGCAGACAAACAGAGATGGGAATGATCCGAATTAAATGGTCGTATGGAACTGAACACTATACGAAATGCAGTAAAGGTTGGAATTACTGGGAAAGAGGGTCAGTTCATCTATACAGATACCAGCCAAGGTCAGTACTACAGGAAATTGGTTATTCTTACAAAACTGTCAGCTCATGTGATAAAAGGTGGTAAGATTTACTGACATTTGATTGGTTGGTGCAGATTAAAGGGTATCTCCACTCGTTTTTTCAAGTTTTGTTAATCCAGTTCTATTGAAGAACGGGAGGTAAAGGAGCTGTGCCTTACCTTCCGTTCTTCAATAGAACACACAGGAGACTGGTGACAAGCTAAGAAACGTACCCGCTCGCTCGCTCCCCCGGCGCGTAGTCTGACAGGTCCCGACGGACCTTGTCTTCTATGCGCATGCGCGATCTATGCGCATAGACCAAGCGCCGGGGGAGCGAGCCTACAGTTGATCTACCTAACAGTTGATCCAGAGGAAGGCAAAAAAACAGCTAAAAAGGAGGGGGGATTCCTTACTGACTCCAAACGACAATCGGAAAGTATCCCTGGATCAACCAGATCTACAGTATCTGTATTAATACCAGTAATTCTCAATATTATATAGTACCCCTGTACCAACCAGATCTACAGTATATGTATTAATACCAGTAATTCTCAATATTATATAGTATCCCTGTACCAACCAGAACTACAGTATATGTATTAATACCAGTAATTCTCAATATTATAAAGTATCCCTGTACCAACCAGAACTATAGTATATGTATTAATAGGAGTAATTCTCAATATGTTTTAGAAACTTAATCAATATCCTGCAAAATCTGTCACATGCATTGGTTGTAGATAAAGGGGTAACTGTGCATGTCTCAGTCCACCATTCGGGGAACGTTCCTATTCCCTGTGCTGTGCTATTCATAAAGTACCTTCTGTTTAAAGGCTCTGCCGCATTTCATATCCAAGCATTAATATTTATTATTTTTAGCTGTTAAAGACTCTTCCTCCCCCACCTGGACAGTCCTTCTGTCTGTGTATTAGTGTCTGTTTGTTAATGTGTTTTTCTGCCTCCGGATAAAGACTAAATAACAACTCACTTTCCAAGCCTGAGGAGAGGCTCCCTGGGTTTCTATCATTAAAGGGAAATTATACTCACCTCCCCCTCATTCCTCTTCTTCCATGACTAGATATTATACCCAGGGTGTGGACCTAAACCGCTCCTCATCCCTGGGTACTTTACCTAATAGCTGCACCTACTTACATTCATTTCCCCTTGGTTCTGGTCCTCTTCCGCAATCCGTGATGTAGCCAATGTGAAGACACGCTCTGCAAAGAAACGTTATTTACCATTGGCTACATGGACTGTCAATGACAGTGGTAGAGGGGTGGAACGGTCTGGACAGTATATCAGCTGTTAGGTAAAGTACCCAGGGGTGAGGACTTGGTCATTTAGCTTCTCCCCTTGGGTACTTGGGTAGAACGGTTTCAGAGTTCTGGGGGTTACTACTCACAGCTAAAAGATAGTGTTGAGAGTAGACATGCACTTGTGTATGTTGAGACAAATAAAGGAAATCCACTTGTTAGGGTAGACTGTATACAGTATATACTTGTTAGGGTAGACTATCCTTACTCTAGGAAGATACAGGGTTATTCAATAAAAGTTCTTATAGTTTAAAATGGTGCTAATTTTGCCCAAACCAATCAGATGTTAGCTTTCAAATGTTAAATGTCTCCCTCAGTGAGTCTCTGATGAAGCGGCGGGGACGCCGTGAAACGCGCCAGACCACTTTCTGGTTGCACCTCTGTGATGTTTTTTGGCACAGCCTTTTGATGTTCTAATGTGTGGATTGAATAAAAGTTTATGATGACACCACCTGCCATGACTGAGTCCTAATTCCGGAGCGATCCGCTCCCTAATGTTTGCTCTTCGTTCTAAGAGTGTGTTTTTATGCTGATTTTTATTTTGCACTGAGCACTTTACATTTTTGTGTAACTTCAATAAAGCTACTTTGAGAAAATCATACAACTGACTGGACCTGGATTCTTACTCTAGGAAGTAAGTGAATTCATAACCATTTAATGTATGTTTTTACTATATTTTATACTTTTTAAGAATAGCTTTCATATTGAGCACAACCATTCCTGACTAAAACATATATATTAAAATAGTAAAATTTTACATACATTACTTTGTTTTTTTTTAAGGAAAGTCTACAAATAGAAAAAGGGCAAATAAATACAATTGTCATTGTTAACATTTCAAAGCATTAAACACAGTGTGGAAAAACTAGATAGGGGTTTAATTATGTGCAGTGCAATCTCTGTTTCTAAAACAACAGAAAGTATGGTAACAAGCGGAAGTTTATCAGTCAAACATTAAAATATCTTTCAGTTATTTATATATTGTGTGAAGGACAGCAATTCTAAAATTCAAAATGACTTTATGGTGTAACCACCATTCTACTGTATTGGTTAAAGTACAGCAACTGATGGATAGCAATTTTAACATGTTGTATTAATTAATTACAAGATATACAGAAATTGACAGTGTCTCAAGGTGCGTTGGCAGCACTTCTCGGGTTCACAGCCACATTATTCTGGTAATGAGGGCATTACCAGAATAATTTTCTGTATGGTGTTAGCCCCCACACGGATCCTGTGATATTCTATCCAGGGCAATACTTTTGACATTATGCTCATATTGCAAATTTTGAAAATAATCCTTTTCCTAGGAAATCTTATTAGTTAATACCTCCTCATTGTTCAACATTACAATTTATTTGATATAAATGCCAAATGAATGCCAAGCTAATGTATAGCCAGAAAGACAGCATTTGGGCTGTCTTACCTTCACATGGGGTTGAGGGTATTATGGGGTTGAGGTATCCTTAGTTAGTTTTTATTTAGGTGGCACTTGGTATAATAGATTTTATGTCCTCTATAACAATTGTTTGGATGACTGGTAGGTTTGTCAGGCATGCTAAGAAAAGAGAGAAAACCTGCAAAATAACCTTTTTGCTCCCATATAAAATCCCGTCTACAAAAAAAAATGACAGATGATAAAGCCAATGAAATAATCTTAAGACATAATATTGAGAAGGATACATCCTGCACTTGGTTGGATGGAGGCACAGTTCAATAAATCAAGATTTAGTAATCTTTTACATCAACAATATTTCATCTGAGCATTACTGTTTCCATTATTTTATTGTGTGTACTATAAATTATCTGTAGGCCTTCAAAAGGTAGAATGGATTTTTTCAGATCTTGCTTTTAAATAAGTATCTGCTTTATAAGCTTGGCTTGATGTCAAAATATTTTATGAAGATTTCTTCTGAGTGACAGCACATCCAGGGTCACGTGGCAAAGAATATAATAGCTTGGGGGGGAAACAGTAAGGATGATATATTTCTAAAGGATATATTCACACTGGTAAATAAAGGCTAATGTATTCTCACTTAAGCAGTCAAGGCTTTAAGTATAAACCAGGCTGTGGAGCTGTAACCAGAGCAACCTTTTAACCCTACATGATTCCTACCTAACGGCTGATACAGAGAATGGTCCTAAAAAGTATTTAAAGGCATATCCAAAAATATAAGCCTATACTTTGAGAAATAATTTAGACATGAACCAAGTCCTGAGATATATGGACCCCCATAAATGAAGACCAACCAAGTGCATACACTTGCGATTTATTGCTAAATGGAATTTCAGTTCCATGAGTCGCACGCACGGACGTCGGAAGCTTAACATTTATTGGACTGAGACGTAAAATCCCCAGCAATGAGCACCTCTTATCCTACCCAGCTCCCTGGTGCAACAAAGGTCATAACTAGAGATGTTCCAAACTCTAAAGTTTCATTCCGATTTACTGAACTTGGTAAAAATCTGAAGAAACGGAAAGTACTTTCAAAGTTTCCGAAAGTATTTTCGAGAGTTACTGAATGAACAACGGTATTTTCGGTAACCCTCAAAAATAACCTTGTATGTTCAATAACCCTAGAGAATTTCTCTACCTTACCAAGTGTGTTGACATTCTAAATAATCTTTAGTAACCATTTTTGTTGTTTTGCCTATTACCCAAAAAGTTTTGCAAATGATCTCTTTATCATTTGGCAATTATGCAAATGTTTTATTTGCAATTTTTAATTCAGACAGCAATTAGGTATTTTAAATCACGCTCTTCTAAAACAGGAGTTGCACTTCGTAAGCATAAATTTAATGATGCCCTCTGCTATTTGTACAGATGCTTTGGAGGTTCATATTTGAGATTAATTTACTCAGCTTAATTAGTAAGTATAGAAACCTTAGGAAGGTAAAAAATGGTTTGTAAATACATTTTATAGTGTCAGGATTGAGGTGTATGTGCTATTGTATTTGTCTGGAGAAGCATTATTGATATCTGTTAGACTAAAAGAATGAAACAATGGTAAGACTTATTTCTAAATTATACTACAGTGCATAAGCAGTAAATATGGTTGTGCATCTTGATACAGTTAATAAGGCAACACAGTGTTTTTAAGCAATATTACAATAATGTTGAATTTATAAACAGAATTTAGAATTCATAATTTAATGTCAAGAAATCCCACACTCTAAAGCATAGGGATACATGGCTGAGCGGGAGGGGAAACAGAAATTTAAGGGAATTTGAAAATAAATAAGATCGGAATGGGCTAGAAGGTAGATACAAAATTGCAGTTTAGGGTAGGAAAAGGGAATATAAGAGAGGAGAGAGGAAGGGTACAGGAAGGAGACAGAGGAGACAAAAATAGTTGAAGAAGATTTGGACACATAAAACCAGAGGCAAAGGAGAAAACGGCTGCAGGAGCGCCAGGCAGAGCTGTGACCAGCAACCATGACAACCATTGATCAGCTGCTACAGGAGCTGAGAGTGGTGTCAAGCAAAGGGGATTACTGGCTCCATTCTGAACTCCAGAGGCTCACCATGTCCCCCCCAAGCCACCACGATGCGAAACAGGAGGAGAGTGCGTTCTGACATGGCTGTATTAGCAGTGAGGAGGAGGAGCAACAGTGCATGGCCCAAGCAATCCTGCCATTCAGGAGCCACACAAGATCTCTTGAGAAGGAGTCGCACACCCATGATGTCATCCGCATGTGCTGGAAAAAACAAGACAAACGGGGCTACCAATGCCCATTCAGACCAGCTATGAGGAGCATCATTGAAGTTCCACATCCAGTAGCAACATCAAGGTTCCCCGTGGCAATCTGCATGAGCTGATCAGCCTATTGGTGAAGCCCCTCACAAGGTTCCTGGAACTACATCACACAACTCACTAACATCTAACCAATCAGTAGCACCCTTCCCAGCAACAGATCTTAAAGGGCCAGGCGACAAAATATTTTGTGTAAGAGGTGTAAGAGGACAGGCACAGAAAGAAGTTGACCCAACTTCGCCAAAGAAAGACCTTCAGGCCAGGTATCCACTGAGTCCACAGAGACATGGGCCTCTAGCCGAAGCTCATATGTCCCAGCTGCCCCTCCATGCCCCCTTTTGAGGGAGCTGCTGGGGGAGTGTTGCAGCCTCCTCCCTCAGCAGTGCAAACAAAAAAGGGTTTCTGCTGGGCATTCAACAAGTGACACAATGTTTAGTCAGACTTGCAAATTCAAGCATGAATGTTCGCAGAGCGGGGGTCCCACAGTTTCACCAGATGTTACAAAAAAGGTAGGCAAACAAGCAGATACAGTGAGGCCACTGGAAAAGGGGAAGTTGCCAGTGAACATTCTCACAATGGTCCCCTTCCTAAACATTTATAAAGATCGGCGAGCAGCCATGCTGCTTGAATGGGGCTTTAGTCAAGGCTTTTTCATCCCATTCAATTCAGTGCAGACCCCATTCCATCGGCATTTCAGCACTCAGACATAGTGGATAACAAACTAAACAAAGAAGTTCAAGCAGGGAAAATTGCAGGCCCCTTTAATATGCCACCTTTCACCAACCGCTAGGGTTGGTCCAAAAAATAACCGTGAAAGTACTGGCTAATGCATCATTTCTCCTATCCCATAGGGGGTTCGGTAAATGATGATATTGAAAAAGAAATATGCAAAGTCACCTAAACATCATTTGACAAGGCAGTCGCCCTAATTTGGCAAGCGGGACAGGGCCTTGATGGAAAAAAAAGACATTGAGTCTGCCTTTTGCCACCTGCCAGTGCACCCCAACTACTTGCATCTGTTAGGCTGCAAATGGAGAGAGAAATGTTAGATTTTTTTTACGTTGACAAATGCCTGCCCATGGAGTGTTCCATTTCATGCTCCTGCTTTGAAAGTTTTAACACATTTGTAGAATGGGTGGTCTGATTGGAGGCAGGAAGGAATCAAGTCAGTAATACATTACCTCTATGACTTCCTATTTATTTGACAACAATGTAATGGACTCTTAGAAACAATGAAGTGTATAACAGACAGATTTGGCATACCCCTAGAAGCAGACAAAACTGAAGGCCCAACCACACTATTGAGCTTCTTTGGGATTGAATTAGATTCTACGGCCATGGCATTTAGGCTGCCCACACAAAAAGGGAATTATAATCACTTGTCTTACAGAAAAAACACTGTAAAAGCTTACCTTTACATATGTGCAGTCTCAGATGGGAAGGTTAAACTTTGCCTGCAGAGTCATGCCTATAGGAAGAATATTTTCCCAGAGACTGTCCTTGGTGACAAAAGGCATTTCACGCCCACACCATTTCGTCAGGATTAAACAGGCAGTCAGGAATGACTTAGCCGTATGGGCTTCCTTTCTAGAAACCTATAACATTATGGCAGCATGAAGAAGTGTCGAATATAGACTTGCAGCTGTTCACGGATGCTTCGGACAGTCGTCGGTATGGGGCATAATTCAGGAGACAATAAAGCACAGAGAATTGTCTGGACTCTTGGAAAGAAATGTGATTAACAAAGAACCTGTCCTTTCCCCATCCTCGTGGTGGTAGAACTGTGGCAAGAATAGCTGCAAAACAGAACGGTAATGTTCAGTTGTGGCAACGTTAGGGTGGTTCTGGCCCTTAGGATACTCTCATCACCACCAGTTATTCGACTGTTAAGACACCTAGTTCTGCGGTGCCTACAAAATAAAATAGACTAAGGCCAAACACATCCCAAGGGTACAAAAGAACATAGCGGATGCATTATCTCTTTGTCAGTGGGACAGGTTATGGAGGATGGCAACAGCAGCAGAACCAGTTAACTGTCCATGCCCCACATAGATCTGGGGTTTAGCTGCTCGGGCCTTGAGGAATTTGTGGCATGCTCTACCTGGCAAATATATGCCAAAATATGGTCAGAATGGTTGTCTATTAAACAGCAATGGTGCAAATTACATAGGGAAAATGACAAACAAACCTTACTTACGTGGGTAGTAGACATGTATAAGCAGGGTGTGTTTGGGGGGGGGGGTTAATACAAATGAAATGGCAGGATTGTCCTTCATGTTTAGGATGCAGGGAACCATGGACTGGACAAATTATACGTTAGTCAAACAGGCTATAAAGAACCCGGGGACCTTAATTATACTTGGTAATATGCTTCTCTCCCCTTTCTAGATCCACCGGGCATCCTATCTATCATGGAACATTCATTCATGCACTATGCAGCCAAGTGGACAGTAGTGCAGGGGGATGCTCTGGTGTAATTTTTTGCCCCAGTTTGTGGAGCGGGTACTACTCCATGGCCCACCTAATATTTTGATTATCAATTTGGGGAAAAATAATTTGTGTTCAGTCCCCAGCATTCCCTGCAATGCGGGTAATATGGTCCAAATTACAACCGCACAGGAGGGACTGCAAGTCATATAAAGCGGTAGAAAGAACTAGAATTAAAATAAACCGGGACATTAATAAATTTGTAATTAGGAATGGAGGAAAGTCTATTAGTCACAGGGACTTTGAGATAGAAAAGGCAGGATGGTTCTCAAAAGATGGGGTACACTTCAACAAGATTGGATGGAAAGTCTATTAGTCAAGATTGGATGGAAAGTCTATTAGTCACAGGGACTTTGAGATAGAAAAGGCAGGATGGTTCTCAAAAGATGGGGTACACTTCAACAAGATTGGATGGGACATGTTTAACTTTGACTTACTGGATGGAATAAAAATGGCCTGGGCAGTATGGGGGAACAGGCAGCCCTAAGGTGTCAGGACTCCCTGTTATGGCAGTTGGTCACTGGAAGCTGGCTGGTGTCTGCATTGTGGGAGAGAGCTTCACATCCAAATGCAATGTGTAATGGGAGCGGGTGGGCGTGGCCAGATGGCACTGCTGTACTGAAGACTTTTCTTTCTCCTACAGGCTGCTTTACTAAAGGATCCCTTTGTTTTGGCTTCTTCCCTGAAGGGAAGTTTCCTTCTTATGCTGGTAAGTGTCTAAATGCTATTTTTTGCTTTAGTGTACAGTCTCTCTGTGTGTCTCTCTCTGTGTGTGTCTCTCTCTGTCGCTCTCTCTCTGTCTCTCTCTCTGTGTGTGTGTTTCTCTCTCTCTGTCTCTCTCTCTCTGTCTCTCTCTGTCTCTCTCTGTGTGACTCTCTCTGTCTCTCTCTCTCTCTGTGTGTCTGTCTCTCTGTGTGTCTGTCTCTCTCTGTCTCTCTCTCTCTCGCTCTGACTCTCTCTCACTCTGTCTCTCTCTCTGTCTGTCTGTCTCTCTCTCTGTCTGTCTCTCTCTCTGTCTCTCTATCTGTCTCTCTCTCTCTGTCTCTCTCTCTCTGTGTCTCTCTATCTGTCTCTTTCTGTCTGTCTCTCTCTGTGTCTGTCTTTCTCTCTGTCTCTCGCTCTGTCTCTCTCTCTCGCTCTGTCTCTCTCTCTCTCGCTGTCTCTCTCTCTTGCTCTGTCTCTCTCTCTTGCTCTCTCTCTCTCTGTGTGTCTGTCTCTCTGTGTGTCTGTCTCTCTCTGTCTCTCTCTCTCGCTCTGACTCTCTCTTGCTCTGTCTCTCTCTCTCTCTGTCTCTCTATCTGTCTCTCTCTGTCTGTCTCTCTCTCTCTCTCTCTGTGTCTCTCTATCTGTCTCTTTCTGTCTGTCTCTCTCTGTGTCTGTCTTTCTCTCTGTCTCTCGCTCTGTCTCTCTCTCTTGCTCTGTCTCTCTCTCTCGCTGTCTCTCTCTCTTGCTCTGTCTCTCTCTCTCGCTCTGTCTCTCTCTCTCTCTCTCTCTCTCTCTCTCTGTCTCTCACTCTCTCTGTCTCTCTCTCTGTCTCTTTCTCCTGTCCTGTTAGCAGCAGTGCTCACAATGATCAGCTTCCAGGTTAGTACAATTATTATAAATTGTCACATTACTGTAATAGTGGCCGACTGTATTCTAGCAGCCAATAGGAATACCCCATATTAAGCAAGCACCAGGTTCCTCCTTACTGCCGCATGCGTGTAAACTACAGCATCTAACAAACCCCTTCCACATTGGTCGGAATCCAGGTAAAAGCCAATAGTGTTCCGTTTAACTGGGAGAGAAGGCATTGCCTATAGAAATGGTGGGCGATCCCTGCTGTTGCTAGGTATTGAGATGCTGCCTGTTCCTGCTTGAGAGCCCTGGGGATTAGCTGGAGGAGGGAGTTAATGTATGTACAGTATTGTATGTATACAACTTGACAGCACCTGGTCTGTCTCTCTCTCCTGGAAGACGGAACTACCGGGAATGGCTCCAAGTACCGCAGGAAGCCCCGCGGAGCCTCCCAACACTTGCGGCGGGGCCTGGGAGCCTGGTTTTCTGCTGCGACCAGTCGCAAACTACCCCTGGAAGACGGAACTACCGGGAAAGGCTCCAAGTGCCGCGGGAAGCTATCATTAGGAAAAAACTTATCTAATACATAATAATTACACTACAAAAATAACAGCATTATTACTTAATATATGTCATTCTTAGATAGGACTACCCTAATATGGAGGGCCTTGTAAGTGGCGGGTAGCTTACACATATATTTTAATCAATATATGTAACTAACACTCCAGCAAATAAAACTAAATAAAATTAACACATAAAAAACTTACTGTGCACCAACGGACACACTTTTGCTAGTCCATAAATAAAAGTATAATAAAATATGCAGCAATAGTCAGTTTGAACCAGGGCATTTCTTAAATAGCATACAATCATACTTGAAACTGTTTGATGAATCTTCCATTGCAACCTTTTCAATAACTTTTATTGTAAAGAACCCTTATTTCCCCATTATTTTAGCATTAAAAGCTATGCTGTTCTCAAGGAAGCTCTATTGAATATCATTCTGCATCTGTAGAATTATGTAATCAAAAAATGAAGAAATGAGAGCTGAAAACAATAGCAGGAATGCAGTGAAGTGCTATTTAATGAGACAAGTACACAACACGTTTCGGGCACAAACACCCTTTCTCAAAAAAATTCATAGCTTCCCCCTCCCAACCCTAACTGCATGTTGTATTTGTAAAATAGTCCCAAAACACTTACTAACCAGACCCAGTTCCCTCAGGTTCAGCCTCTAATGGAACTTCAGAGAATGGAGTTGTATTAGGGGCTTGGCCTACAACCGTGTCTGTGATTGGTTGAGAGTGATTGAATGACAGACGTGGCTGATGGCTATTGATTTACCCAAGGGAACCGGGTCTGGTAAGTAAGTTTCTTGTGAATTTTTCTACAAATAAACCATGCAGTGCAGGAGAACTGTTTGCAGTAGAGAAGAAAGGTAAGGATTTTTTTTACACAACACAGTGGGGCCAGTATGTGGTTAAATTGGGGATGGACATGCCCTTTAAATAAGCACTTCTATAAATACAGTACAATACAATCTTTTTTTTTTTTTTTTTTTTAATCAAAATGATTAATTAAATTATGAACACTTTCGTCTTGGTTAATAAATATTAAAACGTATTATTAAAGGGGAAGTTCACTGCAAAAACATGTACTTTTCAGAAAAAAGAGCAGTGTTTTTACATCCCAATGACCTTATCTGCCAATTCAGCATTTTATCTGTGTATAAATAAATGCATCCGAAATACTGACTTCCTGTTTGCAGGACCCCTAGTAGAGACTGTTATGGTCTTGCCCTTGACCCAGCGCATGGGTTGATCCAGTTGTTCAGTAGACATCTGAGAATCTTTCACCCATCCAACAGCCAATCAGTAGAAATTATTGTTAGGAACATTCCAAGGTAGTTTGCATTTTGGGAAGAATAAAACTGTTACAGAACTTGAAATGTCAGCTCACTAATGTCAACAGCAGGGAACAGTAAAGGGTATGAAATCAACTGATTTTTCAAAATTAAAAAAATAGAATAACTATGTATGCATTACACAAACTAACAATTTAACAAATATTGATCATTTCCACTGAACTGTCCCTTTAAACATACATATATGTGCAACATATAGTAGCATGCAAACAACAAAAAAGCCTACAAGTGGAGTCTGGGCAGGCTAGAATAGATACTGGGCAGCCCGTGGCTGAGTCTGGGAGACAGAGCCCTGTCGCTGTCTTGTGTGCTGCTTTTGCATCCCCCAGCCTAAGGCAGGTTAGGCACCACTGATATATATTGTATTTATACATGTGGGAATTAATGGCTTAAGACCCTGGCTGCACATGTCTTTCTCCTGAGAGAACTGGTCTCACCCAGTCTCCTAATAGGTCTATAGTCTTCTTGTCTGTTCAAATAATTCCCCAAATATGAGCTATGCTTCCCTTTTTAATGAATTCAGCTACAAAGATTTTCCTTATCTAACCTTTGGACAGGAGGCACACTGAAATAGTTAATTATAGTGACTTACGTCATAACACTGACTAACATTAGTATTCTCCTTTAGAATACATATATACCAAATGCGTATGTACCTTGTATGCTAGCTATAAAATTCATATAGAAGTTAAAAAGAGCTTTAAAAAAGCTAACTAAAATGTAGGAGTTATTGTTCCTTTCACTTATATTACTGTCAGCTGCTGTGGGTGTTGGGAAACCCAATTTAAACTGGTAATTCAAAAGGAATATAAAATCTGTTAGCCTAGTAAGGCATCATAAAATAATAATACGCTGTTAAAGCTAAAACTATGTCCTGTTATAATTCTTAGTGAAAAGCTGCTTTGGATCTTTTAATGATTATTGAGTTTTTATTTATTTATTTTGTTTTAATGACAACGGCGTGTTATCACACAGGAAAGAATAGTACATTAAAATGTATAATTCTCCATAAATACTGAATATGCATTTTCACTAATGGCAAATCTTGCTTTCCCCAGTACAGAAGAGGGAACACAGAAACTATAAAAAAAAAACGAAACGAAATAATAATAATAATAATAATATTCCTTAACAATTCTTGCTTCGGTAAGCTTTTATTTTATCTTTGGAGGTGTATACAATAAATGTGTACATAAATTGCAATCCCCGCCATCAGTATAAAATTTATTTGCTGTCATTTTTTGCTTTGTTGTTGTGTTACACTTTTACGATTACATAAGGATTTGTGATTTATTGTAGAAATAATAACGGAAGCCCTGATACTGAACTGCCATTTACAGTGTGTCAACCTCAAATAAACCATACAGGAAAAGAAACCAAAGAAGGAACATAATAAGTATAAATATATATATATATATATATAGGGTAAGAAGCACATTAAGTCTGTGATAAAGCAGATATATGTCAAGAGTAAAAATGATTTTGGTGGGATACCATAAGCTCAATGTATTTCATGTTGCTTGCTTGATAAAAGTGACAAAAGTTTTAGAAATGAAATACACTTTCGGAAAAGAATTTTGACATTTTCAATATAACATTGATTTATAATGATGGGAAGGTTGCATAAAAGACACTAATATATCCTCTATTGTTAAAGCTGTAGAAGTTCAGAGCTGTGTGATACATTCTTTGATAAGGAATAGTGTAGCAATGTGTTATAGGCATTGGAATGGGTTGTGTTTAAAATATGAATGTTTTAAAGAAATTGTACTCTTGAAAAAACGACTTTGCCTTGTTTCAATCTATAAATGAATACATGTAAACAGCTGCATAACTTCAGTCCAGCCCTTGTTTTACTCAAGCTCAGTCCCAAAGTAATCCAGCCTCTTGCTAAACTATCTGACTCTCTGTAAGAGCAAGCATGCTCAGTATCCCTAGGAGAGATTTCCCACCATGCAGTTCACATACTGACTGTTGCCATTCCAGCTACAGCAAAACTATACCTAAATAGAAGAGTTTATGATACTAAGGCACTTGATTAAGAGCTGAAATTTAAGGTAGTTCAGACTAGATATATAAGAAATTGAGGACAGATTAACAAAACAAACAAAAAAAAGGTACAGTGATGGGTGGGAAGAATTACAGTTCCAGTAATGGGCAATTTAAAAACAAATAAACAAAAATTTTCATTTTATGCCGAAGTCAAACATATAGAGTTGCCTCAAAATCTTGCATCTGTTTAACGGTTCTTAATAATTAATCTATAGAACTATTACAAAACTATTGATGCACATACTGGATCTTTGATTCAGTATTTACTATTTTGAACTAAGCACATTGCACACACAACCTTTTGGTGTTTAGTGGATAGTTTCTACATGTAGTGTGCCAGGGGGAGGGGCTGGTTGATTGACAGTTCTTTACTGACTAGCTGTGTCCCACTTTAAAAAGTAAACCCCTAGGGCTAAAAAACAAGGGATAGGAAGAGAAGAGAAGAAAAATATAAATTTAAGATTGTTGGTAATTAATCCTAATTAAAGTGTGATTAGTTAAAAAAATGGTTTGCCTCAGTTTACATGTCCTTTAAAATGCCTCCCATGATTTTATATAAGAAACCTAGAACTTTGAGGAACCATTTTCCAAAGACCTAACACATTCCTAGGTGTCCAATGCCCATTCGTTATGAAGACAGATACTATTACACATCCTACCACTGGGCAACATTACAAGAAAAAGGGACATTATACATGTGACATGGATTACTGCATTTACATTTTGATATGCCCATGTAAATTGTTGTATATTGGTAAGAGCGTACAGCATTGTTCGTCTATTAGATGTAAACAGACCACATTACCTGTACCTAAACATTATTTAGACAAAGGGCATACAGCTGACGACATCAAGTATTTTGTACTTGAACACATAGGTAAATTACCTTGAGGCGGAGACAGGGAAAGGAAATTAAGACCATGTGAAGTTTACTGGATCCATAAACTTGATACATTGTGGCCAAAGGTTTTCAGGAGGGACTACGATTTGTATGTCTATCTTTGAACCCCTGTTCCATTTATATATTGTGTATTTTATGTAATTCATGCATTGTATAATTAATTGTATAATGAGTAGATTAATAATAATCAGGTGTAGTGGTGATATTGTGATGCATGACTCGTCTGTTTTGGTGAGTCTCACTGTTTGGGCTTGAGAAAGGAATTGGACTATCCCAAAACAGAAGTTGCTGTTCATGTGAGACCAATGTTTAAAAAAAAATTGGAGTGGTGCACAATTTTCTTTGTCTGTTTATATATTGGTATATACAGATTCCCTGCTGAATTATTTGTTGGAAAGATTGTTAATGATGCAGGAGTTAGTGCAGGTCTTATATGAAAAACGTCCCATATATTGTATTAAGAGCCTTCTACATTTATCTGTAAAAAATAAAAACATAAAATATTCTCTTATAAGTTGTTAATCAGCTTCTTTAGCTTAGACCAACAAAAAAAGAGCTTCTCTAAAATAACATGAAAGTCACCAAGCAATAGAGCTTGGAATCGTTATAAAGAAACAGACTTTCAGATGCTTAAAGATCAAACCAACAGAACAAGCTAAAAGTCAGAGGCAGGAATGAAACAATTTTATTTTATCTTCTTAGATTCTCAAATGCGTTTCTAGTAGCATGTCCTGGATTTCGGGTCTTTAATCTGTTTGCCTCGTTTTTAACCCCTTCTGGAATAGCAGTCCGCATTATGTATGATCTATGACATAACTGGTGGTGGATTTGGTTCATATACACTATGATGATGGCAATAATCTCTTTTTAGCTGCAAGGAACTACTGTATATCATCACATTCAGTTTATGGAAATAAGAAACGCAGAAATTCTCAGATGCAAGTTTTTAAAGTGATGCAAAATGTTTGAAGCTCTAGACTTCAAAACAGCAAATGAAGCTAGAATGGCAAGCTATAGGACCTGTAATATTACAGCATCTCCTATCATCTTTCGCCAACTTTAATCAAAGGTTCTGAAAATACAAGGGTGCTCCTTTATCAGTGGTGGAACTACCGTCCCTTACCACCCAGGAGGTAAGAGAGCCCGCACCAAAGGTCTGCGATTAGCATTTTTTAAACATACGGTTCGGTTTCTTTTAAACAGCTGATCATGCGGATGTATGCTTCATATGCTGTTTAAAAACAGTTGATCGCGGACCTTTGGTGTGCTGGCGAGGGGGTGCTTCAGGGGCCCAGCATTCAATTTTGCCGGGGGGGGGGGGGGGCTGCAGTTACACCCCTGTCCTTTATCCAGGGGCGGGCATTTATGGAGTTAAAGTTGCAGTAACCGATTCAATATATAATTTTTTACAGACAGCAAGATATATTAATGCCAGATAATACTGTAGCTGGCGTCAAAATCTAGCAGTGAGTAAATCTCTTTTTGCTTGCAAACCTGATATTCAATTCAGGGAGGGAGACTTACCTGGAGCATCTGCGGCCCTAGGTAAATCTCCCTAAAACAACTGTTGAGCGTTAGACATATACTGTATGCTATTTAATATATTGTAATGTATTATGGGGCTTATGTGCAGTAATAAGCAAATTTTAACCTGTGCCATTAACCTATGACAATCATTTTGCAGCTATGATCAGATCTAAATCAGAGTGTCTGCAAAAAAACACTTATGCTTACTTAGGACTTTTAAAGAGACTTAAAGGGCATATATAGTGAAATGTATACATTGCTCCAATTCAGACATTAAAAAAAGTTAGTGTATGCCACCTTACTCTGTGGCTCCGTGTTTGCACACAGTCTGATTTACTGCAAAGCTCCTCACTCACCCTTCCCTGTCTGGTCATTCCCCAATTCAAATAGTCTGGCTCTGAACCAAGCCTGTGAACCCAGCTGCTCATGCACATTAATCCTCCTACACATCACTCTAACCTTTGGTCACTCTAACCATTGTAAACAAAAAAAACCCTCAGTATGTAAAGCCTGGTTGTTCTGGAGATACTTGCAACATAAGGAGTGGGAAAGGGGTTTGTTAGTAGAGCCCCGAGTCCTGCCTTATCACTGCAGCCTGATCTTCCTTTGACTGGCAATAAATTGGTGAAAGCCAATCTCCTTCCCTTTACTTTTATTTTTAACCCAGTATTTGTTGTAAAACTTGTGTAAGCCTACACACTTCACGGGCATGCTGTTAGGGGATTTGATTGACAGCTCAAGCAGGAGTGGTGTAATGAAATCTTGACTTCTTTTAACTTATATATCTCGGGACAGAGTAGGAAACTGAAGAAAATAAAGGTACTCTGGGGGTTGGGGTAAATTATAGAACACATAGAAAGAAAAAAAATTACATTTCCCGCTATAGATGCCTTTTAATTCTCTTTGTAGTTTTGGAATGCAATGTCTCTCTGCAGTTACTGGTATAGTGTTACTTTCTGTGACTCTTTTTATCTCCTTCATCTATGTAATCTGATTTGGTCTTGGTTATGGTTATTCAAACATTAGCTTTTGCTAGGCTCTGTGAAAGATGGATTGGGGTGAGCAGAGGGATGATTAGTTATTTAATGACACATAACTTTTTCTTGTCTCTGTGCAGCAAGGCTTTATGGTGGTTTATGGAGTTAGGGCTGCTGCTCTGTAGAAGAGCGGAACAAGAGCAGCAGTGAAAATCTGCCCAGTTGAGGCTTGCAAGCATGGTCTGGAATACTGGGTTTAGGCAAGGTGCTTCCAGAATTTCAGATTTCCTCTGGGCTGGATTCCATTTTGATTCTTTTGGATATGTGTAGTGAAGTAGGATATGATATCCACAATGCACACAAAAGAAAAAAAAACTACAGACCTACAAGCAAGATAAACACTTTTTATTGCACACCTTATGGTTCATTATACACCTGAAATAAAAAGCTACTACTAGCTGAGCTGTGTCAGTAACACTTTAGTCAGTGATTTGTTTAACAAGTGAGCTGAAGAAAACCTCCAGACCAGGGACTTTTCATTTTACCTAAAGTTCTTTTATATCCCATTTCTCTTACTGTGCTGTCATGCGTTTTATTAAAAATTCAAGCTGAATAAAAGGGGATCTGGCTTCTTGTCCTCATCTTACTGTTGGTTTCATGTTAAATGTTGAATTAATGCTCGACTCTAGCTGTGGCATAAATAAAAGGCATCATGAAAGGTCACACTGGTCCTCTGGAAAATACCAATTTGCTTTTCCATTTTTTTCCCAAGAATAATTTTAATAATAATAAAAAAATAATCTTTGTCGCTATAGTACATTCAAGGTATGCAGAATGCATTTATTCACACACTGTTCTGGAGTCCGATTCTTCAATATTCCCCCAAGAATACGTTTACCATAACAGACAAGATTTTGTATTATTTGCTAATGTGCTGCTTTATTTAATATGAATTTAAAGGATATTTTTTAACCTGAACATCTGATTGTAGTTGGATTTTAAAGAAATGTAGCAATCATGTTAATTTTATTAATAATTAGATATCTTAAAATAAGCAAATCAGTATGTGAGTTTTAAAGCTATGAATAGTGGTTCCTGAACTGAACAATCATCCATCACATAAATGCCATAATAATTTAATGTACCAAGGGAACAGAGCTGCAAATCAAAATGGCATATGCCAAGCAAGGGATAAAAGCAAAAAGAGAGAAAAATTGGTGACAACAGGTATAGACAGATTATATGGTATAGCTGCTAAATCTCATGTCTCACAGGAAGAAATGCATCTGCTACCTATATGGGATATACTTGAATCTTGTACAAAAAATGTCAATTTAATAATTAAAACAGGAAACATCAATATATTTGCACAGAGATGTTTTTTTTCACAATGCCACTGAATCCCACTTTCTGTTGAAATGTGCAGATTAGATTTTGGGTGCACCATAGATCTAAATATTAATGTTTGAAAAAAAAATGTTGTGGGAATATTTTAACAAATTAGGGTACAGGTTTACAAGAAAACAGGTTTACAATCTTTCATTTGAGGGTTGGACTTGCCCTTTAATGTTTTCTTGTAAACCTGTATATATATATTTATACAAACAAAGAAAAGTCAATCAATCAGATATGCAAATGGAAAATATACATTATCTCCCATTCCACCCCTTTTTTAAGGCTATTAGCAGGAAGTGACATCATATATGAGACCTCTCATTATGTTATACATGTTCCCAATACACCTCTATCACACATATATACATACTTCACATCGCCATGACCATATAATCGCACACAGAAAACAATCTATACGACCAGTCTATTGTCAAAAGGAAAACAGATAACGTTACATATATTCCCCTGCTTTCATAAAAATAGATGCAAATTGTAATCCCTGCTTAATGGTGCTAAACTCTTATACCCTATCCCCTCCCCTCTTGGGCATGTGGACTGTTTCCAGTACCGTAAAGCAAGGTAGTTTAATTCACCTGGTGCAGTTAACACGTTTCCACCCCTACTGGAGCCATCATCAGAACCGGTTCTGATGACGGCTCCAGTAGGAGCGGAAACTAGAGATGGACTAGAACTCTAACTCGAACCCGAGTTCGAGCCGAACTATTCGAGTTCGAACGGACTCAGACTTCTCGGACTTTCCCAGACTTTTTGATATTTTCCGGACTTTTGATAATTATCGAATGTTCGACTTTTCGAGGAATCGAAAATGCGAGCAAAATGTCTATTATTCCTATAGGCGAGCATTGAATCCGCGAGTAAAACATCTATTATACCTATTTGTGAGTAAATATCGAATCCACAAGTAAAATGTCCATTATACCTAGATGCGAGCATCGAATCCGCTAGTAAAATGTCCGTTATACCTAGACGCGAGCATCAAATCCATGAGTAAAATGTCCATTATACCTAGACGCGAGCATCGAATCTGCGAGTAAAATGTCTATTATACCTAGGCGTGAGCATCGAATCCACAAGTAAAATGTCTATTATACCTATACGCGAGCATCAAATCCGCGAGTCGTAGCGCGCGTGAGAGTAAAATCGATTTTTCGAAAGTCCTGGATATTCGAAAATGTTCCCCAGACCATTTCCCAGGTCCCACAGCCATTTACATTATTACCATTGATATTTTAATTGTATTTCATTAGAACTTTTCAAACTATTTGACTCCCATTGACTTTAATGGGTTTGTTTTCGAACTTTCGAACTTTGTAACTTTCCATATAGTTCGAAAGTTAGAAAACGGACTGAACTTTTGAAAGTTCGGCCATCTCTAGCGAAAACATGTTAACTACCCCAGGTGAATAAACCACCTTGCTTTACACAAGTCCTGTGAGTGTGACCTGTTTTCCTGTTTAATATATATATAATTTATATATATATATATATATATAATATATATTATTATATTTACCTATTCTATTTTTCACTAAAAGTAAATAAAAATTGTTGCTCTCACTCCTGATGTGTTATGCTTACATTTATTCTGTGAACATAAACAATAATATATGAGTTGATTCTTTTTGTACTTTTGCTTATATATGTAACACCATAGAAAATAACACCATACAATACATCAATGATTGGTTATTAATTAAATGCTGCAAGATACTGAACTGCATGAACAAGTAGGGGATTAGCTGTTGTTCCAAGAATCTTGGACAGTATTTAGAGCTGTTTATTGATTGCATATTCACACCAGAATCACTGTCCTGAACATTCTCCCAATATAAAGTACAGGAAAAATGTTCAAAACTGCCATATACCCTAATGACCAAGGAAAATTTTCAGGCCGTAACAACCATTACGGTGCCTAAGCTTAATGTTCACTGACACTGGAAATTCTGATAAGAAAGCTGCTTCTAGAAATGATAATGGCAACAGTAAAATAGAATAAATGAGCATAGAGGCGAAGCAAAAGTGCACTGGATATTGTGCCAGAGTTAACTATTATCACTGCAAGTTGCCAATGACATTTGCTATCACTGTATAGGGGCCAATCAATGATACTTGTAATGTGTGGGTCACTAAACTTTGACTCACTGAAAATGGCTAAAGAATAACATTAACCGCGAGTGAGTGTGGCCTATAAACTCTCCCCTCCACAAAAATAGTTTGCTTGCAGTAAGATTAAACAAATGTTCACTCAGTAGCCAATGATTTCTGCTCTCTCTGTATGGGTCTAGAGATGTCCGAACTTCACAAAATCCGGTCCGCTCGAGGATCCGCGATTATAACATTGTAGTAAAGAGGAGTTCTGGTCACATCTACAAACTAATGTGCGACATTATATAAAAGGTTCTGTGTGTGTGTGATAAAATACTATTATTATTATTATTTATTATTATTGATTTATATAGCGCCAACATCTTCCGTGGCGCTTTCCAACACTTAATAGCCATAATTACATACCGGTAATTTACAGTTATCCAAGTCATAAGACTATTACATAACCCACAGGTAATACATTTGGTCACCAGAGGTGAGAGTTTCTTACAAGCAATAACGCTGATGTACAATAGGAGAAAGACCCTGCACCCAAAGGAGCTTACAGACTAGAGGATCTGAGGGGAGGGACATTATGGTTGCGGAATCGGCGGCTGGTAAATAGTATGCGTAGTGGGTATGTGTGAAAGGCGGGTGGTTATCATACTTGGGTAGTAAGGGGTAAACAGCTACGTCGTACTGACGCAATCTGGCAGTGCGAGACTTACTGCTTGTGGGATTCTGGTCAGGTAGAGACTACGTTTGGTTTCTGCAGTCGAGGGTCTGTATGCCACACTAGTAAAGGCGTTAACATTAGCGCACAAGTGTTGGCGCAAATCTTATACTTACTACATAGGCTACACATGCTATTCTACCACAATTTTTGGAAATAGTGCAGCCATACGAGAAATTATGTGCAAAGCCTACACTAACCTGATCACTTAGGTAGCATGAGTTTTGCAGTAATTCAGCCCAAAAAGGGCCGATATAGCACCGGATAGATTGTAAGTACTTTATGAGCAGGGCTTGATGTGAATCTGCTAAACTATTTCTTATTATGCATATCTTTAACAATGCGTAATAATAAAAACAGTGCTAAAGGAAATTTTACTAAAGGCAACATTGAAAAATATCAGGAAATTAAAAATATCCAAGTGACAGAGAACAATCAACATCAATACTTAAATGTAAGTAAATTGTCTGAGCTGGGACATGATTTCCATGCTGATAACGGAATAAAGGATTATTTTCCATATGTAGGGTTTCAAAGCCTAAACCCCAACAGAAGAGAATCTCCAATGTTGTTATGTCTTATTCAGTTTGCTATTCCGGTGGCTTTTAGGATTCCTTTAGTTGTTGTTCGTGTTTTTCTGGCTGTGTTGTTCTTGTTTTTCGGCATGTAGTAGATATCAACTCTGCTTTAGCAACTGGGTTTTCCTTGCTTTGGGGGAGAATTGAGTTGTTAAACGTATTGTTACCAAATAGACCTAATGTGATGGTTGTTGACCTTCCTTTTTCATTCTGTCATATATTTCCTTGTTTTCTGTCTTTAATTTCTTTGACCCCACAACTCGTTTCTGATTCCATTCATTTCCTGTCTGTGAAACACGATTCAGGGCTTCTTTAGTAAATAGTGCAAAATGTTGCCTATGTTCTTAATCTGCAGCAGCCAATCAGATGTCACCAAATGTTTTGTAACTGTAGTAGACCAGTAAAAAGGTAATGTTTGGTTGGTTGAGGCAAATTAACAGCAAATTTGCACCTCTTTTTAAAAAGCCTGTCGAAAATTATGTAAATTCTAGCTTTCCGATTAATGCCATGGTTATCTGAGCTTTTTGACGTGTTTTTTATCACTGACTTGTTTACAATTAGGGTATTTTTGTATTAAGAAGTTGATTGCTATAACTATAGCAACGCCAATTAAATCCACATTATGACACAAAAAAACACTTAAACCTTTATTAAGAGATTGCACAGGAATTGAGCAGAGCTGAGTTTTTCTTAAACTTGTTGATAAGAAAATTGAACCAGGTCAGATACTAATGACTTACAATAGGACAACAGAGTCTACTTATTCTGTCTGAAAGGCACAGTACTGCCTATAACAGTTTCCTCATAATGAAAGGCAACATATTTATTAGGACTGGTAATTATATTTCACAGTAAGACTGGTAACTGCATTTAGCATTAGAGATGGCCGGTTCGCGGACCCGAACCGGGATCCGCCGCGCATTTATCCCGTCCGCAAACGGCGGATTATTCCGGATTTTCCGCCTTCCGAGCTTCCGAACCGCGGATTTTTTTTTTACGCCAATTTTCGAAAATACGAGTATCTCCGCAATTACGAGAATCTGCGATCTTCCGGGACACGGAAAAACCGAAGATCCTCGTAATTACGCGGATTCTTGTAAATTCGAATTTTTGGGGATTATTTTCAAGACGGAGCAAGCCACATGACCCAAATTAGCCAATGGCAGCTAACATGATTACACGTTTTTACGGGAATCCTCGTTTTTCGGAGATCCGCGGGTTTACGGAGGTCCTCGTTTTTACGGAAATCCTCGTTTTTATGGAAATCCTCATATTTTCGAAAAATACCGTTCTCGCTAGCGGACTGTAATTTTTAGGTATTGTAGGCATTGATACGTGTTTCTAAGGACGTTACCCAGGTCCCTGAGTGATTAAGTGTACATTACCAAGGCTATTTAGACCACTTTTTTTGCCGAACTTTCATTTTAATACGTTTTAACGGGTCCGCTCGCTGATTTTCGAATTTACGGATTTTTTCGAAAATCCGCGGATCGTCGCGCGGACCGGATTTTTCGAAGTTCAGACATCTCTATTTAGCATGCGCAGATGAAGCAGCAGGTGAAACAAAATCAGACATTGGCTGTGATGTCAGTTGCACAAAACCTTGATTGACTGCTTGGAGGGAGCGTCCAGGTTACTCTGCCAGAATGGGGACAATAATTATCCTTAAATATTTGTTTAGTAATGTAAGTAATAATGTGCACAATATATCTGTTAGAAAACGTCTTTACTTACCTCCTCCTTGCTCCAACACAGGTCCTCTGTCCAGTCGTGCTGTTAGCACTTCTCCAGCTATTCCCAGCACTCTGTCTCTGTCCGGCTGCAGTCGAGGTTCTCTGAAGATTCCCGATTCCGCTTTGGGATCCTCTGGGGGTTCCGGTCTCCCTGTTCAGGCACGTTCATGCGGCTCTCGCTCCTCTTATGCTCTCTGCCGCCAGCTGTTCCCAGTCAGGCAAGGGAGAGCTTGGTAATTCAAACCCTCCAATCCACTTGTTCATCCTCTGCCACTCTTCTCTCCTTGAACCCCTTACTCTTCTTATTCATTCCTCGGCAGTTGCTAACTGCCTGTTATAGGGTTTAGAATTACTTTTCTGCTGGTGTGGATATTTCAATAGTACAAAAAAAAAAAAAAAACAGTACAAAACACCTACTGACCTACCTTTCCATTCCCATGGAAGCCATACTTAAAGGGTAACTATAGTCCAAAAACTAATTTTGATCAATCATCAATAAAAGTTATTTATATGGTCATACATGCAAAAACATATACCCCCCCAACCTCACACGGGTACACACACCTACTGACCTATCCTTTATTCCTTTGGCAGCCAGGGTAGGTAAAGGGTAAATAAAGTCAAAAAAACTAATTTAGATTTTTCCTAAATAAAAGATAGTTTTATGGTTGTAAATACAAAAAAGACATACCCCCTCCACCTGACACAGGTACACACACCTACTGACCTACTCTTCCATTTCTGTGGCAGACATACTTAAAGGGTAACTATAGTCAAAAATAAATTTTGTCAATAATCAAAAAAGTTTGAATTTTTAACTTCCAACCTGACACAGGTACATACACCAACTGAGGTACCCATTGATTCATGTGGCAATCATATTTAAAGGGTAAGTATAGTAAAAAAACAACACATTTTGATAAATCATCAAAAAAGTTAGTCTTTTATCCCCCAACCTGACACGAGTAAACACACCAACTGACCTGCCTTTAATTCACGTGCCAGCCATATTTAAAGCGTAAGTAAAAACAACAATGTCCTCATCATTGGCATTATTGAGTTTTAAAATCTGCAGCAGAGACTTTTCAAGCCAAATTCAAAGTTTATACTTAAACTTTCCCTTTCTAATTATATTATATTATTTAGTGGCAGCGGTGTGTTTTTAATGATGTTTTTCTAATGAGTCTTTTTGCACTGTATCGGTTTCCTTGGGGGGCTCCTGTTTTTCATAGCAGGCTTGGTTAAAGTTCTATGGATTTTTTTTAATGTCAAATTCATGTACATTGTCTACTACGTTCCCTTCAATCTAAAAAAAAATTACTTTGAAAATAATTTTAAAGGGCATGTCCACCCCCAAAACTATAATCCCCCCAAGACTACTGGCCCCACCACATGTAGTGTAGTTTAATCCTTACCTAACATCCCAGCCCATAGGGTTCTCCTGTAGTCCCCCCCAAAGTCCCAAAAACTGCCCACCAGGAGGCTAGCAGAGTCCATATAGGACTCTGCCTCCTACCTGGCCTCAAGTAGATTTTGCCATGCGTAGCTGCCAGCCCTTCTCCCCTCCCTCCCCCCTCCCTCTCCCTCCCCTCCTCCCCTCCTCTCCCTCCCTCTCCCGATTCCCTCCCCCTAGCATTTAACCCTTTTAGTATAGGCTTCCACTGGTCCCCCAGCCCCAACCGCATCATTTTTATTAAGAAAGCTCCCCAAAATCTTACATACCTCTCCTCTTTCCTCCACTGAAGTGAGCTGCCGGCAGCCGCGTCCGTGATTGGCTGCAGCTCAGCCAATCACAGACGCGTCTGCCGGTCCCGCCCCTCTGCTTGCATTTCTCGCAAGCAGAGGGCCGGGAGCGCAGCGGAGGAAAGAGGGGAGGTAAGTAAGAGTTTGGGGGGCTTTCTTAAAATAAAAATAATGCGGTTGGGGCTGGGGGACCAGGGGGAAGCCTATATTAAAAGTGTGATTTAAGGGTGGACATACCCTTTAAGAGTAGAAATCTATTTTCTTAGAGCAGTATATTCTAATGTACAGTAATGCTACACTTGCACTGAATTTATTTAGCACACCATATTCAGTGACCCCTAGACATCATGTTGCAAAGGCTTTCTTCTTTTTGTGCTTCTATTACATCCAGTACTGATGCAATCAATACCTGCAAAAGGGTTTGTCAGGAGAAATTAAGAAGAAGAATAAACAAAAAAGGAAGATGGATTATCCTTGAACAACCAGATACAAGCTCAGGCTACAGGATATTTAATAGCTCACACGTCAGTCTGGCATCACTGGATAAACAATCTAGCACAGCATATGAACTATTCAGATTCCATTAAAAATAAAGTAATGAGGGAATCTGCTTACAGACAGCTTACATCTAATATCTGCTAATGTAATTAGTTTGAAAATATTACACTGTCATTTCCTTAAAAGAATCACAGTTTGAATCCCAGATATTATCGTAAACGCAATAAAACCATAGAAAAATTATTCCTGCTTTTTAAATTGCTCTATGGGTGCAGATTTCTTTAGAGGATTGGGTCTGTTGCTGGTTACTGGCTATTGAACTGATAAAGTGAAACTGACACCCATAAATTAATGGAGGTATGGAATTCTTGACACAAGAACACCTCTCAGTTATTTTTATTTACAGTATATAACTTTTTCATTGTTGATGATCACTTCAGTTCCTGGCAAGACTAAAGGCAAGGAGGGGAGTGATCTTCAGCACACACTCTAATTTTCAGTATATATATATTTGAAGATCAGTTACATCTTGATTGTTTAGCATAACTAAGCTGGACAGTCATGGTATGAGGGATAAAGGTATTTCGTCTTGTTTCAGTTACTTTTATCTGATATGATAAAACTGTGGAGTAGGATTTTTAGTTGGAATTTTGGAATGTAATGTTTTTGAATTTTCGATTTTATAATATTCCATTTTTCAATAAAAAGCTAAAAATTGTAATTTCTCTTTTTAAAAAATCCATCGGATTTCACAAAATTGTTAGTTTTGAATCAAAACCAGGCTAATTTACAGCCCAAAAATCAACTTTTAATACAATGTAGGTGCCCCCTGCCCACCCCCAACTGCCAATATATTTCTTCCCAAAAATGCTTAGATCGATACTTACAGCCCTTACACTCCAGCTCCCTGTTTGCAGGAAGTTGCAAACAGGCTGGATCGGCAGGCACGTCTGTGATTGGCTGAAAGGCAAGGAAATTGGCTGCTTTCACTGGAGATGCCTTGGGAGAGAAGGGGCTGTAAGTATTGATCTAAACTTTTTTAAGGAAATATTTCTGCAGTTGGGGTTAGGCAGGGGGTGCTACGGCCACAGAGGATGGATCTGGATGGTGTGGGGGAGGGCTCCCAGGGCTCCCCTGCACATGTCACAGACCTTGTTGAGGTTGAGGCAGAAACAGGGACTGGATGAATCACTGACAGCTCCTGCTCTTCACTTTCCTGGATTTTAAAAAGACATAGCAGGAGAACCATTTGGAACAGAGATGTAAAATAAGGATTGTTTTGAACTACACAGTGGGGCCAGTATGGGGTTAAATTTTAGGTTTGGGGGTGGACATGCCCTTTAATTTATAAACTGGCATTTATCACTATTTATTTTAAAAATGATCACGAGGGTGACACTATGAGTTAATACTGCGGTTGGTGTTTACCAGCAACAAATAACATTTTGATCATATTTCCTATCAGTAAATACCATAATTGCTTGTTTAAAGCTTTGCTAATTTACAGATGAATAAATACAAACTGCAGTATTTACCTGGTGAACATTATTTACCAATAACAGTATTTTCAGTATTTACCCCCTTAGGAATTATGTCAGTTTCTAATATGCCATGAGTGAGAAATGTTGGTAAAAGACTGTGTAACCTGTGCTAGTGGGGATGAGACTGGCACCATTGAAAGTCCCTTCCTGAAGAAATGATTACTGACAACACCAGGAGAGTGGGCAGTGTGCCAATGCCGTCTATAGGCTTTATTGGACAGGGTATAGCAGGGTATATGCTTATGCTTGTCCTAAAGCTTCTCCTTTAGAGGGCCTGAGTTGGGGGTGGTTGCTTCATTATTTGTTAAGATGCAATTTAATCTATAGAAGGTCCTGTGTTTTTTCAAAAAAGCTATTTTCTAACTGTAGGGACAACCCTGACAGAAGCAGGATATGGAAATCCTGTTAAATCTCACTATATGTCTGACAAGGAAAGTTAATATTCCAAATTCTGCAGTTGTGGGAGAAAAAATATAGAAAAGAACAAGTGGGTGGGTACAGAAGACCAATACTTTGTAGCACAAAAGTATATTATGGTTGTTAGAAATCATAGAGAGGGTATTGACTGGACTGGGCAGAAAACTATTTGACATTAAGGGTGATTTCACACAGACACTATTAGCAATTTCGGAGCTGATTCAAAAGCTTAGCATCAGAAAATAATGTAGTATTTTATAACTGTAGCCACTATAAAAAGACAACCTGAACAAAAACATGCCACTTGTGTGAAAGTAGCCTTAGTGACTGTGTGTTACAGCTTAACAATGGTTGGAAAACAATACAACTGCAAAATTCATGAATTTTTTTAGGTTTCTAGTTGTTGTTGATCTACATCCTCAAACAACCACCAAGTAATATTAAACAAAAAATACAGGACTACAACGATTTCAGCACAGTACTTGGTAATCGGTTAGGTTTACTGATCGATAAAACCTCCAGGGTCTTTTTTGACCCAGGGACTATATAAGCTTGCTTTTAACTTAACAAAGACCCCACGTTCAAGGACAATTGTAAAAATTAAAGAAAAATGTCCAGTTTTCACCTGCCGGTTTAGTGTCCTGGGCTTTTTTGTATTGTGTAGTGTTAAAGCACAGAATTATCCTGGCACAAGCAGGGTTTTTTTTGCTGGTGCTCCACACAGAAATTATATTGGTGATGTAGGAATTGCAGGATCAATCTTACCTCCCTGCCCCAAATACTTTTCAGCTGAATTGTTTTTAAAATTATATAGGTGCTATAGTTCTCCTTTAATCTCTTGTCATATGGTGAAAACATAAAATCAAATTATTTAAATGTTTAAAATCCTGTCAGGGATGTTTTATGAGTTAAGCTGGAAGTGTTCTGTAACAGTAACTGCAAGTCAAGTGATCACAGAGCCCCTGCTAATTCCAAGCATTGTGTTTGATTCCCTTCAGGCGATACTTTGCAGTTCTGTATTTCAAAGAAACTGCTATTATTATTTTTTATTTTTATTGCCACTGTTAGGAACACAAAGCTTATGCGCATCATTGATGTAATCAGTTGGAATTTATGTCACAGAGAAGGCATAGGAGATTTTCTGCATGTACGGAAATGAGATACAAATTACACACAATAAGAGTTTGCAGATGTTATTTAGCTATACTGCTGATGCTTTCTTAATGATTATTTGTCTTTCAGAAAAAGACAGTATGACTGGGTGTTTAATCAAACTTTGGCCTGAAAATATAAATAATTAGAATAAGTTAGAAAAATGTTTCAATTAGCCTATTTGGTTAAAATTTTGATTTGAACTAACCATACTTATTTGCTTTTAATATATCAGTGATAACAGATATGTTGCAGGTACTCCACAAAAAGATTGTATAATTGCAAAATTGCAGAAACAAAAAAATTCTTAAAGGAATAAGCTTATTTTTCTTTGCTTGTCTAGAATAAAACAAACAATTAAAAAGTATTGAATACGATAGATAAGAAGGTCCACAGTTGAATAAAAGCTGGTATTTCGGGAAGCCGACATCAAATATAGAAGCTCAGATTTCGTTCGACAACAACAGAGCATGTGCTATGCCTTTTTTCCATAATGAAATAGCAGCAGCACATGTCTAAATCAAAGCAGAATTATCCTAGGGCCCAGTAAACATCAAGGGCCCCTTTTCAGTGCTACAGGCATACAAAAACATCTGGGGCCCAGGATTAAATCACTGAAAGCTGTCTCCAAATGTACTTACGAGTCTTCTTTTTCTTGCTGCCATTTGCCTGTCTTCCGTGCATGGAAGACAAGCAGAAGGGGCTCAACCGGCATCCGCTCCTGTAATTGGCTAAGACACGATGGTCTCAATCATCATTACGGATGAGGAGTGAAGGAAGAAGTGAAATCAGTGTCTTATCTGCTATTTCTTTCAACTTTGGATCCTTGCATCTTCCTTATTATGGATAAACCAGTTTCAAACCAATGCTGTTTTGGGGGCATTTTTTGGGGTCAATTATTGGTCACTGAAAACTTTTAAGTGGAATTTTTAAAATTGTCTGAATGAGTGAAGGAAAGAATGACATCCGCATCGTAAAGTACCTGTTTTTTTGTTTTAAATTTAGACTTCTATATTTTCCTTTTTAGGGGTGAACCTGAGTTTTAACCAGAACCTGGTTTAGGTTCAAAGCTACTTATTCCACTGCCAAAATATTGTATCATACTTGCAGTTTCGGTGTTAACATTTCAGAGGCAATATTTTTTGTCAAACTCCATGGCAGGTTTGTACATGATGTTATGATTAATAGGTAAAACCAAATGGCTTTTTTTTTTTGCCATGGTCTCCCTTTAAGAACTCTTAGGCTAGTGGTATAGGGAGGTGTTTCTAGGATTTATTTATGGCTGTGAATTTATCTTTTCTTACATGATTGGATCATTTTTAAATTTAGTTTACTTGCAATTGTCTAATTAAATTTTATATTCCAGTGCCCGGCCAAATGTGACTTTACTTTTCTTTGATAAATTTACAAACGTGCAAGGCACGGACTGTTAAATAAAGAGATTGCCATCGTTATACAAGGTGCGGAGTTGACATCATCTGTAAGGAACGCAAGCTGAGCTTGACCCTGCTAACACCTAAGTGAATGGTTTTGTTCGCCTTGGACTAGAGACGTGGTCATCTGTAAGGGACGCAGACTAAATGTGACCCTATTACTTCTATACCAAGTGCTTTTGAACACCCCAGGCCAGGGACCCGACAGTAGGTCCGTAAAAGGAATCGACTGCAAAGTCCAGCAACTACCTAGTGGAACTGCTTTCTACACTCCGAACCATGGACACGGTAAAGAGGTCTGTAAAAGGGATCGAAGATCAACAACTGCAGCCGCAAGTGGTATTAAGATCGACCATTGGCGGATTGAGTGAGTCCCGGAACCCCTGGGGCCAGGGACCTCGCAGAGGGTCGGATAAAGGTGCTGGGGTGTGAAACTGATAACAGAAAAAAGGATTCAGCAGGGTTTTCCTAACATTTACACTGTGGAACTATGTGCAATAACAAGGACAATTGAATCATATGAACGATAAGTATCGAACTTTAATTATTAACTGACATTGCTACAATGTAAAGTCACTGAGTCAAGACTAAGGCACAGGATTATAGATATTTTATGTATTTTTCTTTTTAAAACAAGTATTATACTAAATTATTGTATGGGTTGTGGCTGGCCAGACAATTTGAGAACTACTTTTTATAATTATGTTTATATAGTTGGTACAATTGGTATTTGGAATCTATGAATAAAACTGAACCCCCCTTTTTAAATTTGTGGTTTTGTTTGGGGTCATTGAGTTTGTATATAGACATATCTAGCAGAATAGTTATCTGGATTTTTTGGCAAATAGATACAGTATGTAGGGAAGATGCCCATAAATAAATGATTTGGTGGATGGATTCCAAAATATTGATGCTTTAAAAGAGCAGAACATTTATTAAGAATCACCATGAATAGGTTATCCCCTTCTTACTTACTCAACCCTGAAAATGCCTTTTTGTGTCTCAGGAAACAATTCTAGGTTATTCTATCACATACAGCAAAGAACATTAATACATTGTGACATACTAAATATAGCACCTTAAGGTACTTGGTATACATCTTTCTAGGACATTTAATCTTGATCCGACAGATCTGAATCTCCGTTTTTCTCAATTGTCATGAGAATAATATAACTCTAGTGGATAAAAATGCCACGTAACATAGCAAAGCTTTTCAATTCACTGGCTTGTACTGAAAGCAAAGTAGCACCTATTTAAAGAGTGCTGTAGGGAATACTTCAAAGGTCAAACAAATGACTACACAGACTTTAATTTGGTTCAGTCTAGTATTAAAAAATCAAAATGTATTAAGACATTAATCAGCAATTGGATTTTCATAATTTATTAGTCCAATTTTTCAAATAAAAGATAGGATAGGTACTGGTATATGTAATTTAACAAGATGAATAAAAAAGCTACCGTGTGTGTTGATTTTTCTGAACTTTTTAAACTTGCTCTAAAGACCCTTACCCTTACCCTTGTTTTATACCTACCTAGACCTATAGCAATTTTATTGGTATAAAAAAGGATATTATTCAGAGCAAAGGCTTTTTTTCCTTTAGAATAAACATGTTTTGTCTACCAACACATTATACAAGGCATTTAATTTAAAAAAGAGGAGCATAAACTGTATATCATGAGTAGAGGTGGCCAAACGTCCAATAATATGTTCTGCTCGAGGATTTCAGAAATTTTTGCCTAAAATAAGGGTTTAAATAGCAATGGTAACTTAATGTAAATGGCTCAGGGACCTGGGAAATGGTCTGGGAAACATTTATCAATGCTCACAAAAAATAAAGTCCGGTACCGGAAATTTCACAATTGCAAGAATAACTTTAAGATACATATTCTTAAATTCTAGAAAATTAACTTCAATATTGTTCTCATTGTAAAAAAAAACAAACCCTGACATTTTAGGTTCTGTAACTGTCTTTTTTCTTCCCAGAATGCACACTACCTTGGAATGTTCCTAACAGCAATTTCTCCTGATTGGCTGTTGGATGGGTCAAACATGATCAGATCTCTACTGAGCAACTGAATCAACCCAGACGCTGGGTCAAGGGCAAGACCATAAGGGTCTCTGTTAGGGGTCCTGCAAACAGGAACGCTGATATAGTTATATATATTTATACATATAAGCAGAAAGGGTAGGTTAAGTTCATTAAAATGGAAAAAAATCTGATATTTTTTCTTAAAAGTATATGTATTTGCACTGAACTTCCCTTTAAATGCCTGCGTGTCCACTAAAATTATCTATTGGTAAACTATGCACTAGAATGTTTAGTGTAAGGCTCATAAATTTTTATATTTTATAAAGTAATCTCCATGCAATCTCCTTAATTTAGTTGCCCTTCTCTGAACTTCTCTAGTTCCAAGATAAATAATTTTTTTATGCAATGTGTTTTAGTGTGTTTTATGGATAATTAGTAGAGATGGCCGAACTTTCAAAAGTTCGGTCCGTTTTTGAGCCTTCGAACTATATGGAATGTTTGAAAGTTCGAAAACGGACCCATTTAAGTCAATGGAAGTCAAATAGTTCGAAAAGTTCTAATGAAATACAATTAAAATATCAATGGTAACTTAATGTAAATGGCTGTGGGACCTGGGAAATGGTCTGGGGAACACATTTGAATATTTTACTCTTACTCTTTTTACTCTTGAGCTTATGCGCGATACTTTCGAGCTCTCGCGTTCGAACATTTCGATAATTATCCCATGAACGACTTGCAGATTCGATAATTTAATATTTACTCACATATTGGGATAATAGACATTTTATTCACGGATTCAATATTTACTTGCGCATTGGTATAATAGTCATTTTACCCCTGGATTCGATATTTTGATATTTACTCGTGTATTGGTATAATAGACATTTTACTCGCATATTTGCCCACAGTAAGGTGTCAAAACAGCATTGTACATGGCAGACAGTTGGTGTCGAACCCCCCCACCTCTATTTAGGCTTGGTTTCTTTATTTTCATTATGCACAATGCTGTTTTGACACCTTACTCTGGGCGTTCCTATAACACCTCTTATCCACTATCCAATCATGCCCTTAACACTTGGCTGTGATATGCTAATTGGGATTTTCCAGGGTACATAATTGACAAAGATTCTTGTACAAGTCATTCTGAATTGAGAAAGCCAGTCAGATGACTAGCGAAACATCTTCAAGAACTAAACTTCAAGTCCAGTTGATCTAATTGAATACAACAGATATACCATGACCTGGATGAATGAGAACCTTCACAAGCACTCTCTTATAAACCAATTTCTGTCCTTGTTCAAAATGTATTAAGACAAACAGACCATAGTTTATACATAAACTAGTATTACTATACATGCTAATAGTTTGATACAATTGGTGTGTACAAATATCATTAAGAATTGCTATCTCTCTGTGTGTTTCCTTTTGAAGTGCTGTTCGCTGTTTGACTTCCCTATGCTTCCTTCAATGATCATTGCCTATACCTATTTTTTCCAGCAAATGATAATATTCTGATTGCATGGGCATAATTTTATTATTTCTGTTCTCTATGCAATGTTTAATTAATAGCTAATCAGATTTATATTTTGTTGTCTTCTACCTGAAAAATAAAAGTATTGTTGACCTCTGCTTTTTTGCTTGGGATTTATTAATATAGAAGTTATAAGTTTAAAGAATTTAAAGGTGGTTTGTGTGTGAGTAATGCTGCACTGTATATGATGAGATATGAAAACGTATTGTTTATTGATCTGCACAGTTCAGCATTAATAATGTAAACAAGATTCGTCATTGAAAATCAAATTAAAGAATCTAATTGTCATAAAAAAGGATGTGGGATGATAAAACAGAGATAGTCCACTGTAAATTGCCATATATTAATTGATTTATTAATCAGTTTATCATTAAAAAGGTGATTGGGCATAGTGGAATCAAAGTCTGCTCAAGATTAAAGCTGTTACATTTTTATTTAGAAAAAAACATGGATCTCCCGCAATCCCGCGAGACCAACCCAGACTCCCGCAACTGAGAGGAGACAAGAGTCTCCTTCTCCATCATGCCCACTTTTTAACACCATGCCCCTGGAACGCCCCTAACTCCTCCCTAACCCTGCCTCCCACCACCCCGAGAACACTGGCCCCATGTGATGTCACGCCCCATGTGACGTTAAGCCCCATCGTCACACCCCTTTTCCCAACCTGCCAGAAGCCTGAAAGGGCAGGGTCGGATGTCTAAAAGGGAAAAAATAGTCATGGTTTACAATCAGAAGCATCATTTGGTCCTTGGTCCAGTTATGTATCCCATATATGGGCCTTTTGTACCAGATTTAGACAGAACTGACTAACCCTTCAATTAGGAGTAAATGAGTGAATTAATCTATACAGATTAGACAACATTTAACTTCTGAAAAGGGAAATGATCACATTTCAAATGATCACAGCAAAGGATTTTGCAATACGCTTCCATGCAATTTTTGCTATGCGTGGTGAAATCCAATACATTTCTGTATTATTGGAACACCTGTGATACGCATGAAGCATGCATACATGCTTTCAAATAATGCACATAGTGGGTCCACTTGCATTGGCAATGCGAATGAGAAACGCTATTGGATTGCAAAACAAATCTGAATCACTTGAAGTTGGTACTATCCCTAAGTGATTTATTTGTTTAATTGATGAATTATTACCAGTGATGCTGCATTCTCTTAGATTTTAAAATCTATCCCTATAAAGCCTTTTCTGGAAGAGAGTTCCAGCAATTTAACAGAGAAGATGTAAAACTGACCTTGCTGATTTGGTTGCCGTGTGGCACACATTCAATCCAAGGAAGACATTATTTTAAAAAATGATCTATTTGCTTTGTGTATCTATTGTATTCAATTAGATCAACTGGACTTGAAATGTAGTTCTTGAAGACGTTTCGCTAGTCATCCGACTGTCTTTCTCAATTCAGAATGACTTGTACAAGAATCTGTTACAATTATGTACCCTGGAAAATCCCAATTAGCATATCACAGCCAGGTGTTAAGGGTGTGATTGGATAGTGGCTAAGAGGTGTTATAGGAACGCCCAGAGTAAGGTGTTAAAACAGCATTGTACATGGCAGACAGTTGGTGTCGAACCCCCCCACCTCTATTTAGGCTTGGTTTCTTTATTTTCACATAAATGGCCTCCTTAACACCTCTCTTGAACCAGTCACGTTCCTTCGCCAATATGTCAACATTACAATCTTCAAAGGTATGTCCTTTTATCCTTAAGATGCAGGTACACGGCTGAGTCCTGACCCGAGGAATTGGCTCTTCTGTGCTGGGCCATACGTTGATGCAGTTGCTGTTTGGTCTCCCCCACATACAAATCAGAGCATTCTTCACTGCACTGCACTGCATATATGATGTCGCTTTTCTTGTGTTTTGGTATTGGGTCTTTTGGATGTACCAATTGCTGCCTCAGTGTGTTGTTCGGTTTAAAGCAGACAGGGATACGATGTTTTTTGAAAATTCTTCTTAATTTCTCGGAGACCCCTGCTACATATGGGATGACCATGTTCTTCCTCCTGTCTTGCTTTTCCCCTTCACTGTTGGTATGTGTTCTTTTCTTTCCTTCTACTTCTTTTGACAAAGGCCCAGTCTGGATATCCACAAGTTTTAAGGGCTCCTCTGAGATTTCTTTAGCCTTCGCCTCTGTGCTAGTGGGGATGTTCTCGGCTCTGTGTTGCAGGGTTCTGATGACACCCAGCTTGTGATCTAAAGGGTGGTGGGAGTCAAACATCAAATACTGATCTGTGTGTGTTGGTTTTCTGTAAACCTCTACTTCCAGTTTACCATTTTCCTTAACTTCTCCCAAGCAGTCCAAGAAAGACAGTTTGTTGTTTTGTACCTCTTCCCTTGTGAATTTAATGTTTTGGTCTACCGCATTAATGTGTTCTGTGAAAGCTTGTACTTCCTTCTGGTGGATTTTAACCCAGGTGTCATCCACATATCTGAACCAGTGGCTGGGTGCTATGCCCTTAAAGGTATTAAGCGCCTGTGTTTCTACCTCCTCCATGTAAAGGTTGGCCACAATAGGTGAAACTGGAGATCCCATAGCACATCCATGTTTTTGCTTATAGAACTTATCCCTGTATTTGAAATAGGTGGTATTCAGGCACAAGTCCAACAAGGAACACACCTGTTCTGGGTTGAGATCAGTTCTGCTGGTAAGAGTGCTGTCTTGGCCCAGCCGTTTTCTCACCATGTCAACCGCCTCCTTGGTGGGTATACAAGTGAAGAGAGATGTCACATCATAGGACACCATAGTTTCTTCTACACCGAGTACTATATCTTCAATCTTGCTGGTGAAATCCTGAGAGTTCTGGATGTGATGCTTAGAACTTCCCACCAAAGGTCCTAAGATGTTAGCTAGATATTTTGCCACCTTGTATGTTACAGAGTTGATGCTGCTGACTATAGGTCTTAGTGGGGCCCCTTCCTTATGTATCTTTGGGAGTCCATATATGCATGGATGTGCCTCACCAGGGTAGAGGCGATGATACATTGCTCGGTCAATGGCTTTATCCTTTTGAAGCTGTTGTAGTAAGTCTATGACTCTTTTCTTGTAACGGCTGGTGGGATCCCTTGTTAAAGCCTCATATGTGTTGTTATCAGCCAGGAGCATGGTCACCTTATCATGGTAGTCTGAGGTGTTGAGTACTACTGTGCATCTTCCTTTATCTGCCGGTAGAATGGTGATACTGGAATCTTTCTTGAGGGATGTTAAGGCTCTTCTTTCCTGTGTAGTCAGGTTAGATGAAGGAGTTTTAGCACTGGCTAAGGCTGCAGATACCTTAAGGCGAAGTTGTTCTGCCTCACTCTGTGATACCTTATTACTGTGGATAGAGGCTTCTGTGGCTGCTATAATATCCACCACAGGGATGGCTTTAGGGGAGATGGCAAAATTCAAGCCCTTAGCAAGGACTTCCATTTCTGGCGGGGTCAGGGTCCTGTTAGACAAGTTTCTCACCCATTCCTCCTTGTTTGATGAAGTGACACTTCCCTCCTTTTGTATCCAAGGTAGTTGTTCTCCTTTGGGGCTGTTCTGGGATGACAGAATAGAGAACTTGTTCTGTTGCCTTTGTTTGCCCTTACAGTGCTGAGAAAGCTGTGCTTGTTTGGTGAACTCCATCACTCTTTCCCAGATGGACACAGGTAGCTGTGAGGCCAGGTTCTGTTCTAGTTGACCAATGTTGTGCATTAAAGCATCGACTGTAAAATGTGTCTGTCGTACCCGTTCACCAACTGTCTCCCATGTACAATGCTGTTTTAACACCTTACTCTGGGCATTCCTATAACACCTCTTAGCCACTATCCAATCACACCCTTAAACACTTGGCTGTGATATGCTAATTGGGATTTTCCAGGGTACATAATTGCACAGATTCTTGTACAAGTCATTCTGAATTGAGAAAGCCAGTCGGATGACTAGCGAAACGTCTTCAAGAACTAAACTTCAAGTCCAGTTGATCTAATTGAATACAACAGATATACCATGACCTGGATGAATGAGAACCTTCACAAGCATATTTGCTTTGTGAATCTCCTGAATTAAATTTTGCACAGCAGCAGTAGCACAATTCCAATTATTTATTAACAGAATATACCGATATAATTTATAAACAGAAAAGAGGCATTCATCTTTAACAATCTGAACATCAAACCTACAGTGTAATTATTCCAACATTAATCATTAACTTTTTCTATAATAAAGGCAATGCTTATTTTACATGGCCTAATTATTTTAAAGGAGAAGTTCAGTCTAAAACATATTTTTACTGACTTAGAGTCCAGAAACTGACGATTTAAACAATCTATAACTGAACTTGCCTTTCAAAGTAATTTAGCATTTCATCAGCAATATCTGCAACTATAAAAAGTTTTAAGTGAAAGTGAAATTGAAATAATCCAAGAGAACTGTTAGGGTATAGAGTATACAGTAATATTACAGAATAATCTATGATTTGTTCATCAGAATATTATTCCCATCCACCAGAATATCATCAGCTCACCCACTAATCTAAGGAAACTCAGAACAGGATGGCTGGAGCATGCAAAAACAGGCATATTTCATTGTGGTGTTTCAAATGAGAATGACCTTACATTTTACTTGCACACATGGTGCAAAATGGATCAGCCAAGGTGCTGAGCAATGTGCTTTGAAAAGGTTCAGAAGCAGGGTCTGTGTCCACGCATGTGCCCCCCCCCCTCTTCTCTTCTTCATTGTGCCTGTCTGTAGCCCCAGGTGATGGGTTTGGGCATTGTGCAGGTAAAATGGGGGATTCCTAATCCCTCATTGGTGGACCTGGACTTTGTGCTCGAGAAGTGAGAACTCATGGGACATTATATATAGGAGCAATGAGTTCCGGGTCCTCAAAAATAGTTTAGCTGTCCAAAAAAAATAGGGTATGGGCTCAAATTCCATCTCAATCCCCCATCTGCAGATTAGTCCACTAATACTCCTTAATATCTCTCTTTTACTGTTTACAATAGTTTAGCTGTTCAGCGGGGTTTTTTCCCTCCCACCCTCCCTCCCATTTCTTTGTTCTTAGAAAGGTTACACAGTGGTGGGGACTGAATAAGGAATGTAGTAGTTTGGGAGAGAGAAGGTCAGAAGGAGGTGGAGTTAGACTGTTAAGTCGTCGCTGTGTAGGAGGTTCTATGCGTTATTGTAGAGTATGTTATGCGTTGGGCCAAAACAAAATTCTACATAGGTAGAATCCTTTGTTCCCACACAGGCAGCCCCTTTAAATCTTTAGAAAGGGTTAATTAATGGGTACATATCAATGCTTTATATCTGCAAGATGACAGACAGATTCCTAAGTGTAGGGAAAAACGATCAGAAGGCCAGCGAGCACCCTCAGTTTCCTATACTAAAGTACAAAATAGAACTTACAGAAATTTTCAGTCAAAACTGAATGATTTATTGGATGATGATGGAAGTTCATCGAACATGTAAGTGGGGGAATTTTGCCACATTTTTTGGTATTCGAAGCCGATCAGATCTGACAGGATTCGCCTATTATAGTTAATCTACTCCATTCAAAGGATGCATGACCCTCAGAACACCAAACTAGACAAGGATTCACCCAAACACACATGCCTACTCACCCCCCAAGATGCAGTCACTAGTTACGCATAACCTTGGAAAATCTGCCTGTCCAAGAAGACATCCAATCCTTCTTTCAATATGATAAGACATTCAGCCAACACAATATTTTCAGGCAGAACATTTCGGTCTTACTCCCCTCACAGTAAGGAACTATTTACATTGGTTAAGCTGAAATTGAATTCAGGAAGGTTGAGGACCCACTGCAATGCACAAAAAGCACTGTCCATTTCTGTGCACTTTTGCCATGCACTGGTGTCTGCTTGTATCCACTTTGACATGCTTTTGCACTTGAGTTTCCCAAGGGATTATGGGTAAATAGAAAATCACATGTCCTATTGATTTGCATCTGCTTTTTCATGTTCTTTATATAGACTTCCGTTAAGTTAGATTTTGACAAAAACAGACAAAAAATTTGTAATTGCATGCATTAATAAAATCACAACAGATCACAGTGCACACAGGGGCAATTTCATTTTGCATCACAAAGCACGAACGGATAATCTTTAAAACACAAATTCTCCATTCAGTTTAGTTTCCTGTCTCTGTACTATCCTCTGGTTCTTTGTCTGAACCCTATTACTTAATATTCATTTGGCACAAACCTAATGTCTTAGGTGAGAAAAAATGTATATTATGCACTGTTGTTAAATGAACAAAATACCTTTCATGCAAGAAACTGATAATGTGTCAGTTCAAAAATAATATCTTTGAAAAAAATAATCTCTTTTATAGATCAAGTAAATCTTCTTGCACAAAACAGTTTATCATGTTTGTAAATAGAATTTTTATCAACAACAGATCAATACTAATTCCAGCACCTAAAACCAATTATGGTGCAAAATAAATTATTTGAGTGGTGTTATTTTAATTCCTGAAACTTGCATTGTTGAACTTGAGTTCAAGTTCAACAATTTGTTTTTATTATATACAAAATATTCCTTTAAAATGTGTTTGCCTAAAATAGTTACTGTTTTTTTGTTTGTTTGTTTCATAGGGTAAAAGGTGCATTTACTGATGGATATGACCAGTTATAACTTGGAATAATTAAAGGGGTATGTGACTGTCTTCTAAAATGAATCTACATTCCTGACACACAGGAATTTATATGCGGAAGCAGTCTATAAATATAAGTCTTATATCTTAGACTGCAGCTTTAACCATTCAATGAGATTAGTTGTCCATACTCAAATAGCCTATACACCAATGATTCCTTGTAATAGTATGCACAGACAAATTAATTCACTTTAGAAAACCAAAATTTGTGCTCAGTTCTCTGGATAGAAAATCAATTGATCATATTCTAAAAGCAAATAAATAGCAGACTTATGAATAAGTAGCAAAAGCAAGGGTGCAAAATGCAATTTCAAAGCATTATGAAGTACAGACATATTAGGTTATTTAATACCTTTAGCATTTTGGTATTAAAAAATGTGTCTTCAACTGCTGTATTTAAAGGATATGTCCACCCTAAAAACTACAATTTGGTATATTGTAGTTTTCCCCCGCCCAACCCTAACTGCATTGTCTGTTTGTAAAAATAGTTAGAAGAAACTTACTTACCAGCCCGGGTTTCCTTGGCCTCAGCCTCCAATGCAACTTCTGGGAAAGGAGTTGCTTTGGGGGCTTTGTCAGCCAATCACAAACGCGGCTGCCGACAGTCAGCCAATCACAGACTGGCTATTGATTTAGCCAAGGGATCCGAGTCCGGTAAGTTATGTTTCTTCAAACTATTTTTACAAACAGACAATGTGGAAGAGTAAACCTACAGCACGATAGATCTGGATGAAGGGGGGAATCGGCTTCATAGGGCATGCCTGAGTACCTCCTATAGGACAGAGACGTTTTGGGGATGGACATGCACTTTAAGGTTAAAGGAGAACTATAGTGCATAAATAGGGCAGGGAGGTAGGATTGGTACTTTCTACCAAAATACCGGGGATAGCCTGCAAGGTGGTGTTGGTCTGGGTGATGTGTTTTGGTGACCACCCCCTTAATCATATAAGACACGTCAGAGGAGTCTGACCTTGCTTGGTGTTTTTATGCTGTGATAATAAAGTTGGTTGGATCTTCCGGAAGTGCGGCCTGTGTACTTTGTTTCTTCTTGGTACTTTCTACCTCCCAATATAATTTCTCTAAACAGTGGCAGTACAACTAAAACTGCTTCTGACAGTTTCCTGTGTGCTTCTTTATTATCTTTAATACAGGAAGGTACTTTTCGTTTAAAAAAAAAAAAAAAAGTACATTTTGTCAGTATAGTTGCCCTTTAACTCTTTGAAAATACAGTTCTATTTTATGCCATACATGTGTGCATAATTGACCACAATAAAATAGTGATCAGTTTAATGTAAAATTAAAATTATACAAAGTTAACCCCCAACTCCAAAACATTTATATATGAAGCACCTCAAGATCCCCATGAAATGAAATTTATGTTAGGAAACCTTTTCAATCACTGGTAGATCCTCCTTTATTGGCTTCTGCATCCTGTTTAAACAGTGCAAGTTCTGCTATGAGCTTGCATATGTGCAGAGGAGGCAGCACTGGAAGCACCTGTAAATTACTGGCAAAAATATCACTTTTTGCAGTGGGAAAAAAATTTGCAGGGGCCAGCAGATATTGTTATTCCTTGTTATTTTATTATTTCAATGGTGAAAAAAATTGTGTCAGGGGTGCTGCGCAAAAGAGGCAATTTATACCTGTATAATGAAAGTCTACAGTCACATGGGAGATCATACGCATAAGAAGTGCTATTGATAGGGAGTAGGCCTCAAAGGCATTTCTCTCCAGGTGCTTTTTCACCTCACAGCTTTTGTTCAGCAAGAGCTGCTGTGCTTTTTGAAAAAATATGGATATTTGCCGAAATGCTCATCTCTCAGTATGTTTATTACATTTAGTATTTAGTATTTGCTTTCAGTAACTCTTGTTGCTCGTTTAATGAGTTTATATGAACTATTGTTTCTATTACACACTTTATTGAATTTACATGCAAAATTGCAGGAAACATTAGCTCTATCCAAGGTGCACAACAACAGAAAATTTAATCACAAATTACAGCTATACAAAAATCGGTTCCTGATTCTGGCAAGCAAAAATCCACTGTTACTATAAACTTTACAGTTACTATTAACCATAATGTTACTATGAAACTTTGTCAGGTTTAGCGCACTGTTCCTCCCTGGTCAAGCTACTCAGCCAATGGGAGTCGACCAGGAGGAGCTTCTGGATCTGTCAGCTGGCTGGGTCCCCTAGCCAATAGTAAGCAGGCAAGTTCAGGTTGCACTGGTGATTAGAGATGTCTGAACTTCGCAAAATCCGGTCCGCATTTGCCCCTGAGGTTCTAACCACCATCCTGACAAACTTATTGTTACTAGAAGTGTCAAAGTCTGAGAAAGAGAATGCAAAACCATGCATTGGAGAAACATTGAGCAACGAAAAACATAAAATAGATATAATTAGACATTAGCCCAAACTGATATTTATAGATTTGATACTCTGTACAAGAGAGGAAAACATTTTAAAATTGAAAATTACATGACATGGGCAAGGCTAATTCTTAATTTCTTTTCACCAATAAACAGACACCACACTTGTGTTAGATAAATTACTGGCCACAGCTTTTATTAAATGAATACAACAGCATTAACTTAAAACATTATTTTCAAAATTTTGACAGTTGCTTTATGAAAAAACAAATTACACAGTTTTACTTTCCAACAAATAATGATCCAACAAATAATGATAATAGTAGGATGATACTTACAGAGTAAAAAACATGTATATATAAAACATACATCAACAAATTATCAACTGATTATCAGTGATTAATGACCTTGTTAGTATAACAGGAAATCCCTGCCAGTCAGCCAAGCACACCTCCAACTCTAACCAGCCACTGGACCGCTTTACCTGATACAGCAGCCGGGGTAAACTTGAAATCAGCACCCTTTATGCCAACCACCACCACTGGCAACCCACCTAATTTATGAATGACTGGCAGGGATCCGCCTCCTTGTGACAAACATTATCCCTTTTTTAATGCTTATTCGTTGAAATTTGCCCTGAGAAACACTACGCTAGCTGTGGCAGGTTGGTGTCTATTGGGAAAATAATTTTTATTTATAAATATATATATATATATATATATATATACACACACACACATATATATATATATGTATATATAAAGAGGGGACCAGGTTTGAGACTACCCTATTTAAAAAATGCACGGACCGCAACACTATACTACATGCCCATAGTTACCACCCTTGGGCCCAAAAAAGAGGGGTACTTTACTCGCAATTTTTGCGAGTATGGCGTAACAACACCAATCCAGATAAAAGGGAGGAACAGTTGAAAGATATGGTTCAAACGTTCTTGGAAAGGGGTTACGATAAATCAGTGATTCATAAACTTTCCCGAGTACGCCTCAACGCTCCCCATGATGGATTTGATGGTGAAAACAGAACGACAGATAAGGGAGACTGTTTGCCATTCATTACACAGTATTCCCAACACTCTGATTGTTTAAAGCAAAGTGTCCGTAAACACTGGGACATCTTGAGTTCAGATGATTCCTTACCCTTTAAATACACCTCCCCGGTATTTGCCAATAGACGGGGGAAAAACTTGAAAAATGTATTAGTCCGGACTGATTGATAACGTTCATAATTCGTGGCTAGTAAGTAACAAACCTGGTTGCTTTAGATGCCTCGGATGTCAGACATGTAGATCAATCATTACGGGATCAGACTTTCCCCACCCCCATGATGGCCACAGAATAAAGATTAGGCAAAGGATAACTTGCCTTAGTACCCATGTAGTGTGCGTCATCACATGCCCATGTGGTCTTTACTACGTAGGCAAAACGACCACGACGGTTCTGGGAACGAATGGCTAATCATCGTTCTGCCATTCGATTAGCCCTGAACGAAATCTCTGACTCCCGTGACAAAGACAAGATTTGCTATGGTGAACAGTCGGTGGCTAGGCATTTTAAAAAAGCCCGCCACCAACTTAGTAACCTACGATGGATGGCTATAGAATCCATACAAAATAGTGTGGGCATTAACCGTAATCGATTACTTCTTCAACAAGAGGTGCGATATATTCGCCGCCTAGGTACCTTGTCCCCACGGGGTTTAAATGAACAAGTACAATTGTCCTGTTTTTATAATCCTCTATAATTATCTACTTTTTGGTATGTTTTCATCCTTACCTACCTCTTGATCTAACTAGCCTATTTTTTATGTAGCTCTAGCATCGTATATCCTTTCCCTTAATATAGTCATGTTCCTTTGGGTGATACCTATTCTCACCCCAGCTGGTTCGGCTGAGGTGATTATTGTGAGCATAGGATACCCCTATTAGGGGGAGGTCGCATTGTTTTTATGTTTTTATATGTCTTAAAGATGATTTTATATGTTCTTATTCATTTACACATGCGGATGCTCACCAGTACTGATGGGCGGGATGGGGGGGGTGTCGGAGGAGGTACCGACACGCCACTCGCAATGTTCAAATAGCCGGATATGATGTGTGTTCCGATGCCCTGATGACGGCTAGGTGTAGCCGAAATGCATTGATCTAAGAGAACGTCTATGAATAAAAGTTAAGTTTTACTGTACAAGTCCCGTGGAGTGCCCCGACTCGTCTTTCGTTTATGTCTATTCCTCTTCATCGGGAAGCACCCGGGCGTGTAACCAGGCAAGTGAGAGTGCAGCTTACACCGTTTGTTTATATATATATATATATATAATGGGTGGGGGGGTTTCTACCTACCAAATGGCACCTTCTTCCTGTTTCCACCCCTTCTTATTCCCTATGTATTCCGCCCACCTGTTGCAGCTCAGACCAATCCCTGCCTGCCTGTCTCCTATTCTAACAACTACCCGTTCCTCATATCCTGCCCTATCATGTTTCCCCTCCTACAACCCTTCCCGTGGGCTATCCGGGGCCAACTTTTTACCTGCCCCAGTGCTACAAATGGGTCGCTAAAGTTGCGGTGTTGGAATGAGGGCTTTGAGTTTTTAAAGCATCGGGCTGATTTTTCATTGAAATACAACATCTATAGCCTTGATAGGTTGCTCCTAAACAGAAAAGGATCTGCTGTACTAGGATAAAGGATAGTTAATGATTTTGTGAATCAAAAAGCCTTGCATCAAAGACAGTACCAAAGCTAATACAGATGATGCTGTGAAAGTCATCATTGGAGTATGTTACAGTATAAAGCACTGTCTGTTAGTAAAGAAGGAATTGCTTCCCAGGTAAGGTTATAATTATTGGAGATTTCAACTATCCAGGCCCCGACTGGAGCAGTAGCGAATGCAAATCCAAAAATGTACATAGGTTATGTCCTAATTGGTACCATCATGAACCAACATAAAAAGATGCTCTATTAAATTTTATAATTATTAATAATCCAGAATGAATTGGTTTTCGTTTGGGTGAAAATTTTAAAAACAAAGGTAAAAAAAATAAGGTAAAACCTGTAATAAAACCGATAGTGCTCAAGGGTAAATAAAACCCAAAATTATTAACTGTATATTAAGTATATTAACTGTACAAAAAAAAAAAAAGCCCAACCAGATTGGGGGAGTCCCTTGCTATTAGAGATTGGCAATGAAGAGAAGGCAAAAATCTTAAAGGGCATGTCCACCCCCAAAGTGATCTTTGGGGGTAAGGTATTTCTTTAAAAAAAATCCCCAGATTTCTACTTACACAGCCTTCTCTCCCGTGGAGAGGCAGCCAATCACAGACGCATCTGACGTTACTGGAAAGCCGCGGGAGAGAAGGCTCTGTAAGTACGGATCTGTGTTTTGTTTTTAAGAAATATTGCGGCGGTTGGGGGCAGGCAGGGGTTGCTTACCTTACATCCAGAATATTTCCCATTAGGTGCAACGATGGCTGAGGATGGATCCGGATGCCTTAGACCTTGATCAGGACAAGGAATCAGCATGGAACAGATGTCTCACAGACAGTTTGGAGTCTTCAGTTTCCTGGACTTTGAAAAGGTATAGCTGGAGAACCATAAGGAGCAGAGGTGTAAGGTAAGATTTATTTTAAACTTCAATGTGGGGCCAGTATGGGGTTAAATTATAGTTTTGGGGGTAGACATGTCCTTTATACTCCTTCTGTATAAGCCATCAGTACGTGAGTGTAGCATATAAAAAGGAAATACTTCCAACACATGGCAAATAGAATATTGGCTGAAGAAGTACAAGATTAGCCCTCTTAAATGTAATAAAATATCTGGGACCAAATGGTGCTTATCCCAGGATTCTAAAGGAGATCAGTTTAGTTGTTGTCAAACCAATGTATTGGTTTTTTTTTTAGATTAATTTTAGAAGTGACTGGTGCTAATTAGAGATGGGATCCGGGTCTGACTCGGACCCGGATCCGACATGGAACCCCTCGGTTCTGAAATCCAAATGTTCCATCCAAAACAGGACTTCGGAGCACATTTTAATTTTCATCAAATGCTCATACTATTTTCAAAAGTTCTCGAAAATAGCCTCAAACATTCGATAATACTCAAAAATACAATCGGAAACTCGAAAATCTTGAGAATTTTCAAAAATAGCTTAAATATCTGATAAAAACGTGCTCAGAAGTCCTGAATTTAAGTTATGTTTTCGGATCTTTGTGATTTTCCCTTAATCTGAAAACCTGAAAATGGAACAAAACCCGGCAGTTTTGTCTGTCTCAAGTGCTGATGTGGTACCTATAGTAAAAAAAAAAGGACTTAGTTTCCAGTCAGGTAATTATAGGCCTGTCAGTTTGATATCTGTAGTGGGAAAGCTTTTCGCAGGAATATTAAAAGACAAGATATTTAAATACATTTTAAATTATAATATTATAAGTATGTCCCAGCATGGTGTTACAGTTTGTGTAACCAATCTGATTGCCATCTACGAAGAGGTGAGTCATAACCTAAATCTTGGGTGGTCATGGACTGAGAACAGGCTAAAGGATAGATTACAAAAAGTGGTTAAGGGAACATTTTCTAGTTTGACCAGTGCTGTAAATAGTGCTTCTTAGGGGTCTGCCCAGGGTCTGGTACTTTTTATCAATTAATAAAAATGAGAATTACGAGTATCTTCGCCTTTGTGTTTTCTGATGGTATTAAATTATGCAAAAATATAGGAACACCAATAGATGACTACACCTTATAAACTAATGAAAATAAACATGGTTGTGGGCCAAATAATTAGTGTTAAGAAAGTTGTACATTTTGGCAAATGCAACATAATTGCTAGTTACTGTATACCCTAAATAGAATGAAGTTAGCAGTTGACTTAATAAAGAAGAACTTGGGAGTCATTGTGAGCTCTAATCAGCTAAAGCCAATAAAAATGATTTTGTGTATAAGAAGCAGCATAGAGCCAAAGGAGAATAATTCAGCCTCTGTTTAGAGCTTTTGTAAGGTCTAATCTTTAGTAAGCGGTCTAGATTTAAACACCAGTACAGAGATCTGCAAGTAAACTCATAAAAATGATTGAGAATTTGTGTTATGAAGATAGATTAACCTAATGATAACATGTACGGCTAAGTATTTTTGCAACATTAGTAAACCCTTTGCTTAATCTAAGCATGGCCCCTATTGCAAAATGTTTCCTACCTATTCCAGAAATACACATTACAAACCAGTAGAAGGTTAAATGCTAATTAGCAGGAGATTAGTTAGGCAGTTCAGCCCACAAAACTATTTTTTTATTTAAGTTTGCAGCTTATATGCTTACAAAGGCACTTATGATTCCATTTTGACATATTTGTATATATACAATATTTTACATGTGTCCATTTTAGCTTAAATTAGACAGTAAAATATTTTGACAGAGAGCAAAATAAAATTCAGTCTGAATACAGTTCTATTTTTAAATATGCATCGGATTGTCACACTGTGTGCCTTGGCTGAAGTAACTCTATATATTCTCCTTGCAGAACATAAGCAGAAACCTCATTATAAGGGCACTGCTGTGCTTGTAGTCTATAGAGAGTTTTTGAATCACCTAAACTGAAATGAGAAATGAAGTAGCATATACAAATATGTAATCACTGCATGAACAAGCTTCAGAAAAAGGAAGCTTGGTGCAATTAATAACCCAGACACTAATTTGTATGTATCTCTATATGGTTGTCCTCCTAAATGTTCTTTAAAATGTAAACTGTTCACTTCATAATTATTTTTTTTTTTACCTTAAGAGTTTCACTCTTATAATGGTGTTTAGTGGCTCAAAGGGATAGAGCAAATTCTAAAAGGTTGTAAAATGTTATTGTGGCTATTAAGACGGAATACACTGTTCATCAGTTGGCTAAACTTGCCACTAAACTAAGGTCTCTTTTAAACAAATTGATAAATTAAATGCAATAATACCTTTTAAAGTTTTAACTTTATTTATTGATGTTTTGTAGACAGTCTGATTCATGTGGCTAAAGTGAAGGTTTACTGATGTCAAGGGAGATATTTAAGCTGTGGTATTATTAACTGCTTGAGTAAATGCTAATTGCAAATACTACAGTAGATATTTACCAATCGATACATTCTGCAATAGGTACTTACCAGTTAACACTGTGATCATTGACTAACCCCTGGAAAATTTAAAAATCTATAAGCACCACAGTGCTTATGGGCTGTGACATAGAAAGTAATTTATATCTATATCTATATAGAGTATATAAAGTAAGTATTGTGGTATATTCTACAGCTTTAGAAAATATGCAGCCAAATGTAGCCATTGTACCATAGCTTACACCATTTTATGTTTGTGTACCAGATCATAAACTATTTTTGTCTAATGAAACAACATGATATACAGTCTAGTTACAGTATGATAACAGTACCAGTTATATACTAGGTTGATCATTTTACTAAAGGTATATGAAAGAACTTTGAAGACACAAGGTCAAACCATAAATCTGTTAAAGTCTCTATAGGTGTCTGTATCTTCTCAAAAAATTTTTGAAAGTGGGACTAAATAATGAATAAGAAAAAAGACAGTCATAAATGAGAAATTAAAAGTCTAGCTTAATCACTTTGATTCAACAAAGAGATGGGATCTATAGTAATTTTTCTTCTGAGAGGAAGAATTGATTCTACAACCACATAAATAGGGGACACAGCACATTTTGACAGCTAGTTGTGTGTAAGACTAAACGTTTGTGTAGTTTTCTAAAGCACGACTGTGGTCAATTGCTCATGTATATTTAAAACTGCCAAGTGACTTCTACATATTGATTAGAGGCAATGCTCATAAAACAAAATAATGAACTTTTTCTGGTTAGCTGTTTCTAGACAAAACGAATATTGAGTTTGTTTCACAGTTAAATGATTTTCAATTGCAACCTTGTTAAATTACTGAGAATAAATAAAGACACACATCTGAATGCAAGATGAAATTCCTGGGCCATACAGACTAGGTAATTATGTTTCTTTTAAAATAGTGAATGGGCGAATGGTAGCAATGGCTACACGTTATGTAAAAAACTACTGCATCCTACAAATTAGGAATGTTAGTGAACGCACAACTACCTGCTAATGCTGGCATTTGCAGAAAAAACACAGCAATATTTCAAGCATTATCTTTTTCAATTTGGAATGTAGACTGTTACACCGCCTATAAAAGAATTTGTATAATGTAATTACACAAACAACGAAGTCCTACGCCTAGGACATTACCATGGAGGACTCCTGTCCCCAGGATGCAAGGGAATCTTTAATTAGCTCAGCTCTACACTAGAGACTTATATTTCCTACTACAAAAATAGGTATTGCAGTATTAATTCAGAATAAAAACCAAAAAAAATATTTTCTCCTTTAAAGCTGCACTGTAAAATTGTATATACTGGTTGTATATGGTTGTCAAGGCTTAATGAGAATATACAACCATAACATTTTATAAATTGAACACATACCACATGCTGAAAATTTCACAGTCTAGACACAAAAACTAATGCAAAAACAAATGCATGTGTTAGATAAATGTTTTTAGAACATAGTAGCGGAGCAGCCTGTTCTGTTCTTGCATCATTCTGAAACAAAGGAATTGTTCTTGAACATTGTTTATAAATCCAGGAAGATGGATCACTAAAGGATGTTGGGGAGTACCTGCACAGATGCTAGATAGGGAGCAATGGTGGATAATCTTGGCTTCAGTCAACAATTACCTATTGTGTGTATGTTGTCTGCCAGTGCAATATGCAAAACATGTAGACACATGTAGACACATGAAGAAAAGTTTACTGTGTAAATCTCTGAGAAGGTACATTAGCTTTGTGGTGTAACAACTGGACCAGCGATACAGATTCTCTGCATACGCATGATCATCTGTATAAAAACATCTAATCATGATGTCAATAGGGAGGGGGGTGTCAGGGGTCTGGCCACCAAACTTGCAGGGGGGCCCAGGCCCTGGCAGTTTTGCTGTTGGTTGCATAATTGTTATATCTACCATAAAATTATCCTAAGCATAGTTTATATTTACTTTAAACATTCTGCTGCCCAAAGGCCATTGTTGGAGATTACTAGATTACATGTGCAGTCACTTAACAGTAGTACAGTTAATTTGTTATTTAAAGCCATGCGCTATAATTCAAATCTGGCTGACTCTCAACTACATAAAAGCTACATTATTCTTTTATTTAACAGGCTACAGTAGATACCAAAAGAATACTTTTCACAATGAAGTTGCATATGCTGCTTGGTCTTTATTGTATGCAGAGTTCTGTTATCAATCTTTTAAAATACCAGTGCATCTTTAATGGGTATGTCCACTCATTTTTTTAACTATGGTTTGTTCAGTCTAACTGAATGGGAGGTAAATGAGCTATGTCTTACCTCCCATTTTTCAGTAAAACTTGCAGGAGAACAAAGAACTTACCACAGATTGCTTTAATGTCGGCATATTGCTGACAGTCTCTCCCACATCCACAGTCCTTTGCATTGTGCATGCATGTACACACAGTGCAAGGGAGCATGGATGCATCAGGGACTGTCAGTGAGAAGCTGGCACTGAGACATAGTAATTAATTAAGGTTGAATAAAGACATTCGTCCATCAAGTCCAACCTATTCACTTTTTTTTTTTTTTTTATTTATTTTTTTTTTTAACCCTACCTAACAGTTGATCCAGAGGAAGGCAAAAAACCCCAGCTAAAAAAGGGGGGAAAAAATTCCTTCCTGACTCCAAACGGCAATCGGAAATTATCCCTGGATCAACCAGATCTATATGCATTAATACCAGTAATTCTCAATATTTTTTAGTTTTAGAAACTTATCCAGGCCTTTTTTAAAGTTATTCAATGAACTTGCCATTACCACCTCTGCTGGAAGACAGTTCCACAGTTTCACCGTTCTCACTGTAAAGAAACCTCTCCTAACTTGAAGATGAAACTTCTTTTCTTCCAACCTTAAAGGATGTCCACGAGTCCTCTGATATGACCTATTAGTGAACAATGCACCAGAGAGTTCACTGTATGGGCCATTAATATATTTGTATAAGGTTATCATGTCCCCACGCAACCGCCGCTTCTCCAATGTAAACAGCCCTAACTTGTCTAATCTGCCTGCATATTCAAGCCCCTCCATTCCCCTTATTAATTTAGTTGCCCTTCTCTGAACTGCCTCAATTTCCAAGATGTCCCTTTTGTATATGGGATTCCAAAACTGCACCGCATATTCCAAATGTGGCCTTACCAGTGCCTTGTAAAGAGGGAGAATAATATTTTTCTCTCTTGATTCCATTCCCCTCTTTATACAAGACAATATCTTGCTAGCTCTAGCTGTTGCTACCTGGCATTGTTTGCTACAGCTAAGTCTGTTATCTACCAGAACCCCCAAATCTTTTTCCATTTCAGATGCACTTAACACAGAGTTATTTATGGTGTAGGTGGCACAGGGATTATTAAATCCCAAATGCATCACCTTACATTTATCAACATTGAATCTCATCTGCCATTCTGCTGCCCATTTTGATAATCTATCTAGGTCTGCTTGCAGCACTTGCACATCATTGGAAGTTTCCAAAGCTCTGCATAATTTAGTGTCATCAGCAAACACAGAGACCTTGCTCTCAATCCCCCCTTCTAAGTCATTTATAAACAGATTAAACAGAAGCAGCCCCAGTACAGAACCCTGAGGAACTCCGCTTAGAACTTTAGCCAACATAGATGTAGCTCCATTAACCACCACTCTCTGTTTGCGGTCCAATAACCAGTTCTCTATCCATGAACAAATGTTTTCTTCAAGGCCAACAGTCCTCAGTTTATACATTAGTCGCCTATGTGGCACAGTATCAAAGGCTTTTGCAAAATCCAAATATACCACATCCACAGCTGTGCCTGAATCTAACTTCTTACTCACTTCTTCATAAAAACCAATTAAATTTGTCTGGCATGATCTATTTCTCATAAATCCATGCTGACTACTACTAATAAGATGATCTCTGGAGACAAAGTCAAGGATATGATCCCTTAACAAAGTTTCCATCACCTTCCCTACCACTGATGTTAGGCTTACAGGTCTATAGTTACCAGGCTGTGAACGACTACCTTTTTTGAATATTGGTATTACATTGGCTTTTTTCCAATCCAGTGGCACATCCCCAGACAAAAGCGAATCTGAAAAGATGAGACACAGTGGTCTTGCTAGAACTGAACTAAGCTCTTTTAAAATCCTAGGATGCAATCCATCTGGTCCTGGCGCTTTATTGATATTAACTTTGTCTAATTGATTCCGTACCATATCCTCTGTTATCCAATGTGAAAACTCTTCATTTCCTCCCTGCACATTGTTACAATCCCTACTGTAAGGATTCTCAACAGTAAAAACCGATGTAAAAAAACGGTTTAGCAGATTAGCCTTTTCGGCATCCTCTACAACCACCTCAGCTCCATTATTTAATGGTCCCACATTCTCAGTCCTCATTTTTTTACCATTTATATACTTAAAAAACATCTTGGGGTTGGACTTGCTTTGTTCGGCAATCCGTGTTTCATTTTCTATTTTAGCTAGTTTAATTGCTTTCTTGCACTCTTTATTACAACTTTTGAAGTCCCTGTAAGCCTGTTCTGTGCCTTCTGCTTTCAAAATTTTAAAAGCCCTTTTCTTTTTTTCCATTTCCCTTTTTACCTGAGCATTAAGCCATGCAGGAGTGGACCTAATTTTTTTACACTTGTTTCCTAAAGGTACCGATTTGGAAATGTTATAGTTTAATATCCCTTTAAAAGTGGTCCACATCTGCTCAGTATCTTTACCTAGAAACAGTTCCCCCCAGTCTATGAGCAGGAGCGATTCCTTTAAAAGCATAAAATTAGCTTTCCTAAAGTTAAAAGTTTTTGTTAAGCCAGTGCACTTTAGTTTTCTGCAACCTATATTAAATGACACTATATCATGGTCACTATTCCCTAAGCTTCCCATTACCTTCATCTCCAAAATGAGCTCTGGGTTATTAGATATCACCAGATCCAACAACGCATTCTTTCTAGTAGGAACTTCTACCATCTGTGAAAGAAAATGCTCATATAGGAAATTTAAGAACTTTATACCTTTTGAGGTGCTGGCAGTTCCATTACTCCAATCTATTTCAGGGTAGTTAAAATCCCCCATAACCAGAACATGCCCCATACCAGCAGCCTTCGCCAACTGCATATGGAGATTCATTTCCACCTCTTCCCCGGCATTTGGCGGCTTATAACACACTCCAACATAGCTCGTTTACAAACCATAGTTAAAAAATTAGTGGACATACCCTTTAATACACACAATACTGTATGAAATTTGGAATATACTCTGAAAATCCATAATTACACATTATTATTATTATTGTTATTGTAGATTTATATATCGTCAACATCTTCCATGGTGCTTTACTGTTGCATTAACATACATAAGGTAAACATACATGTTACATACAAGGGAAGTGCAAGTAATGCAAAGTGCAAATAATTCAAGTGCTGGTCCATCAGCATTCATTGTGGTAAGTGACAGAATTACTGTGGTACAATAGGAAGAGAGCTTACAATTACTGTGGTACAATAGGAAGAGAGCTTACACCCCCATCTCTAGAGGAAATGGGGATAAAATATAAGGTGAAGCAGATCAGTAGTTGTAACCAAGTTGTCAATGGATTATAACTAGTGGGTTATTGATGGGTCAGTAAGAGGGGTAGAAGTGTCCAGGTCTAGATTGTAGCCTTGCCTGAAGAGGTGAGTTTTAAAGTTGAATTTGAAGATGCAAAGTGATGGCAAGTGATGTATAAAGCAAGGAAGGGAGTTCGAGAGCAGAGGGGCAGCACAAGAAAAGTCCTGAATATGGACGTAGGAAGAGGTGATAAGAGTGGATGAGAAGAGCATTCCCAAAGCGGAGGTTACACCTTGTGTAGTATCTGTTTATCAGATTAGAGATGTATGGGGGGGCCTGTATTGGAGAGAGCCTTGTAGGATAAGGTTAGCAGCTTAAATTAGATCCTTTGGATAATGGGAAGCCAGTGGAGAGATTGACAGAAAGGGGCAGCTTGTGAGAAGCGGGAAGAGAGGTGAATGAGCCTGGCGTCACACGTAAGGTGTTGGGGAAATTGGTGTGTCAACACTACTATGTTGATAGTAGTGTTGGTAGGGGGGTAGATCAAGAGGGTGGGAAAATTACAAGTTCGGTCTTATGTCGAGTTTGAGGAAGTGGGAGGACATAAAAGCAGAGATGGCATTTAGGCAGTCAGGGACCCGGGATGTCCTAATGAGGTCAGGGGCGGAGATGTAAATTTGGGCATCATCAGCATACAGGTGGTATTGGAATCCAAAAAAACTAATAAGCTGACCTAGCCCAAAGGTGTAAATGGAGAAGAGAAGAGGGCAGATTACTTAGCCTTGTGGTGCCCCAACAGGAATGGGGAAAATTGGTTGAGTTGGAGCCGGAGTAGGAAATACTGAACGTCCTACCTGAGAAGTAGAAGGACAGCCAGGAGAGTGAATAACCCTAGGATACCTAGGGAGGATAAGATGTGTGAAGCAGTAAAGGGTGATCCACTGTATCTAGTACAATTACACAGAAATCTCATGCAAATCGCACCAGAATCGCACACAAAATCAGGTGCGATTGCGTGAACGCTTCCAGTGCAATTGAGTGTCGCCGTGCCCTTGCTGTACATTTTAAAATACACACACATCTCTCCCTGCTGTGGGCTGTTCTGTACCCCCCCACACACCTTTCTCCCCCTGTCTGCTGCCAGCTTCGTTACACTACCTCTGCCTTATTCACTGCTTGTTAACTTTTATTGCTGGCTGAGACACACCCCCTCCCCTTTCCGAGACCACAGTTGATAAGCACAGTATTGAAAGAAAGATCAAGTTACAAGAATTGACCTGAGAGGTAGCGCAACAAAGCAGATAGCAGACTGGTCAGGAAGGGGAGCACAGGAAGGGGGTAGTAGCAGGGGGGAGACCAGCCTGTGTGATTTTGGTTTCCTCATAACTTGTACTAAATTCCATCCAGCTTGGGCTTTATTGCACACAAAGCGGTGGCTCAATTCAAAGGTAGGCCTTTAGTCTAGAATTAATGTGTAATGAGACCACATTTCCCCTTTAATCCCTTTTAATGACACAGCTATCTCAGAATCTAAGTTTGTCTACAACACAGTTACTTTGAATGTGCAAATCAGTGAGATCTAAGTAAAGCTCTTTGCACCCCCTAGTCTGTTTTGCAATCTTAATATATTTTCATTTAATTTATTCATGCTTCACAGGGTTAAGGAGGTGGAGCTGGAGAGCATACACATGCAGAAAATGTTAAGGGCACAAGTTAGTTCCAGGTGGAGCTCTCCCAGGAGGATATGTTTACCCTGAAGTCTGCTGGTCCCTTGCTAGCCATTAGTCAAGGTCATGATAATGACACCATGTCCAATGACTTATGAGAGCTGCACAAGCCATCTGTTATCTGGCTGCTTGAGTTCACAAAGATTTCCAAAAACCATAAAGGAGGCGACAGTGTGAAAAGGGACTTGCAGACTTCAAGGTAAATATCTTCTTTCCAGAGTGCTGAAGAGAAATGTAAGTATTGCAAAAAAAAAGTGTTTTGAGACGTCCAGTTAGTGTGTTTAAAAGTTTCTTAGGGGTGTGAGATCAATGGTGGATTCTATCCAGTTACATAATTGTATTAATGCTTTATGGTTATTTGGTTATTTTGTTGTCTTTGTTTCATTGCATTTGTTTAGATTAATTCTTATGTTGTTTTTGTTTACAGAACATTGCATAGGGATGGATATTTTTATACCTAGTTATCTGGGGATGCTATGATATATCTCTTAAAAAATAAATTTCCTTTGGCATCATTCTTTAACATTTATTCTTGCACATAATTAATGTCCAATGGCTATTCAGTACAAAACATACAGTGAATAAACCAGAACAGTACAACGAACCACAATTAAAATAGCATTATATATCACATGATTTATACATAGTTATTATAGTTTCCAACCATTAATCAACTTCCCATGTTCCCCAGATAATAAAACGAAAATAGCTGGTGCTGTTAGGCAAGTGAAACATTGGGCTTTCTTTTCATTAATTCCTTAGCTCTGTAACCTATTTTAACTTTAAGTATGGGAGACAGGAAACACTGACTCTCAGCTAGTGGCAATCTTTCTATTTTTGTTTTCTATTGTTTTCCCAGCATTGACTTCCAGCAGGTTAAGGTTATCCTAATTTTAACAATTGAATGTAGAGCAAAGACCACATTAATACAAGGTTTAGGCACAATTCTAAAGGAAATTTATCAACAGCCATTTCTCAGATATGGTATGCTTGCGATAAACACCAGCATGCTTCTGGTAGCCCAGAATCAGAAAATGCTATGAATAGCTCAGAGTCAAAGCAATGTTACAGCACATTCAATTATAAACTCTCTGAGGAGGCAAACCAGCATCAGCTATAAAAAGTAAAGGAAACAGTTCTATGTTATCACAGTTGCAAAATCCTGAATCTTTTACAATGTCTGCATTTCTTATTATAAGCATTAGTATAGCCCTGGAACTCAGTGATCTTATATTGACACTGTGATTAAAGGAGTAGAACTATGAATTGTTCATATTGCTTGGTTACAGCTTCATTTAATTGCACCAGTTGATATTATCAATATACCCGGTTGTTAATAACAAGAATTTTTCACTTGCTAACAGGATGACATAAAGAGATAGAACTCTTTTTTTAAATGAACCATCTCATTAAATTTTAGTAGTTCGTTATTCTTCATCCCCATTATTATTCCAGATCACTGTGGTTCTTGTGAGTCATATACAGGAGCTAGAAGACAGTCATCATTTTGATGTGAACTGGATTACTCATACTTTTTCATAGAACAGAAAAGATATTTCGGCAGTCTTCCCTACTTGAGTAAAAATCAACAGCAATGTCAACACCAATACATTATTCAATAATGCAATTACCACCTAAAAGGAAATGGCAGTTAGGGAAAAAGAATTCTAAGTGTCAAGGAAAGAATCTTGCAGTTTCTGGAATCTGGGTTACAAAATAAAATATACAGGACTATCGGTACTGCTGACACAAGATGACAGTGAATTTACAATGAACAAAATACAGAGTGAAGCATCAGGGGAAAGTCTAACATTACTACAAGTAAAAATGGTTAATGAGGTCTTACTTGGTACTGCATAAACAATCAAAAATACACTAGAGCCCCTACATAAACAGAGCTAAAGATATGTTCGGCTGCTTTATATTAAAGCTACAGGCAGCAGGTTAGACATCTTCATGTGATAATTTAAAATGTTGTCTGGAGACATGCTTACTATAAGTTTGCCATTTTAACTTTACTACATAGCTTAGGATTTAAATGTGAAGTGATTTTTTTTTCTTCTAGCCCCCTCCTGCGAGTGCATGCACATTTGACATCATCACACCATGACATGCTTTGTTGCGGTGTAATGCATCACGTGCACAGGTGTTTGTGGCTACGTTGCCACAACGCGTGTGCACACTGATGTCACATAGCATGCACACTGACGTCAGGCGCGTGCTTTCAACCCCAGAAAAAGTATTGGCTTGAGAAAGGGATTTCCACATCTCGTGGGGGTGGAGCTAAAAACGCAAGGAGACAGGAGTAGGAAGACAGAAACTTTGAAGTAGGAAAGGTAGGGTATGGGAGGGGGCTAGAAGAAAAAAAAATCACTTTACATCTAAAGCCTAAGCTATCTAGTAATGTTACAGTGTACATACACTTTAAACACTTTACATTAAATAAACATAGCAACAAAAACAAGTAAAATATACTTTCAGACTTGTTATAAAAATAAGTAGCAGTTACCACTGTGTACGGAGTTTTGAAACATACTCTCAATTTAAAACTTTTGAATTTTGAAACATCTTTAGAACTAAACTCCAAGTCCAGTGGATTTCACTGAATACCATAGATATGCTTCATATAAGGTTTTTATAGTATTGTATAACTTTTCTGTTTAGATCAAAGCACATTGAAAACATGAATGTAACCATTAAACCATCCAGTTATTATAAATGAATTCTAAGCAAAGAAGAATCTTTATGCATTTTAAATATATGGCAGACAAAGCATCCACCCAAGCTTTTTTTCACCTTTTTAATTATCTGTTGAAACTATTCAGTGCTTAAAGGGGTGAGAGGGAGGGTATTTTGTTAGCAATTAGTTTAAAAATACAGCAAGATTCCCATATTAAAAAACTTTTCCCTGAAATTTGAATCTGATCCTATGGTTGTGAAAATGTTATAAAACTGCAGAATAAGCCCTAGAGTTGTATATAGCACTTTTTAGCACAATTTCTTAATGGGTAACAGTGATCTCCATAAAATTGACCTTTAATTAAAAGAGCACATTCCTACTTTAAAAATGACCCCCATATCATGCTTCTAGCTGCAATCTATGCAAACATATACAGTTGCAGTATAAAGGTTGGTGTTTCCAGCTAGTACTGTGAGCTTTGACATCACTAGCACCATTGTTCTAGCCTTCTTGCCACAGGCGCTAAGCATGCTCAGTTGTATCCTACTGCTGTAACTGTCTTTAAATAGCTTTATAAAATATCATATTTTTTCAGTTAACAAGGCTGGATCTTTTCTCCAAATTCTATACATTTCAAAATTCTATAAAAGTTTAAAAAGTCTGAGTTCAAACTCATAAAATACGATTCTAGAAAACATATGATAACATCTAGTTGCTGCAGATTAACAAAATATTTGCACCTCTTATTAAATATGCCTCCATAGACTTTATGGATGGAGGTGACTTATTTTAGTGAGTTATTGGAAAGGTGAAACAGCTGATATCTCCCTTTTTCTTTTAGCTATCTAACAACTTGCCGCCTTACACTGTGAATCTTGTGATTATTCTTTTAAACTATTTAGACAATTACAGACACACTTTTGTAAGAGTGAAACAATTTGCTGAATAAAGCTGTTACAAGCTGCCAACACCTTGGGAAAAATATTATGAGAAACTTTTTTTTAAATCTATGTGCTGATTTCAGCAGATGTAATGGAAGAATATGTTATTTTAACAGACAGAACAGATCCTCAAAATGAGGTCACTGTGTGTTACAGAAGCTGTATTCTTCTGCAGCTGCTATTGTCACTTTTTGATAGGACTTTAAAAGTATGGCAACAGAGGAAGATACTGTTTGACTTATCCCCTAATAAAAAAAAAGGGAAATAGCTTACGGTATTTCTAACTTTAATACCACAACAGTTTTTCCCAAAATGTCCAACAAAACAGAAGAGTTCTATCCATTTCTTTCTGCTTTAGTTTTATTTAGGATAAAGTGGGACCTGCAGTAATGATCCTTACTAATTATAATTAACTGAAAATCCACTTTAGACAGCAAGATTAAAACCAAATGGGGCCCTAGATACAAGTAAGATTTTGGACTCCCAACACAACCCCAAAACTCCCCCAGAAAGGGATTCAGCATGCATGCACATGCACATCTCACACAACAGCCTTCGGCCTGAGGAAGAGGTGTGTACTGCAGGTGTGCCATTCGTAGCCCCCCATTGAACTACCAATGTCCAGGCCCAGCCACATGATTAAAGGTGAAGTAAATGACAGACACATTGAAGATATATTTTTTTCAATAAGGAGGATTAAAGAGAACCAGCCCAACCTGTCCCCTCAACAGACCTTGGCTGCCTTACCTATAATCCAGCCCTGGTTGTGTGTACTTACCTGTTGTGCACCTATACTTTGTAAATCCTTTGTAGTAGGTGCCAATGTCCCAGCATATGTGTTTTAGGATGTACAGTCATTCATTGTCATTGTCAGTGACATCAACATTCTGGCAGTGGACATTCCTTTAAACTAGTTCAATCTGGGGGCATGTGAGAGTCGCAGCTTACCCGACATGCTCCCACAATGCCATACCTGCAATAGAGTGATTACGGAATTGCGGAAACAAGGTCAGGTAAGCTGTGACTGTGAACGCAACTTCATACCCCCAAGACTAAAACACCTACATATTACTTCATTTGCTATAACCAGTGGCAGAACTAGGAATCATTGGGCCCCCAGCATGGCGGGGCCCTTATCCGTGCTTTATCCACAGTTTCTTTCTGAGAGCAGGCTATACAGTATCTGTCATAGAAAAATAAGAAGATGGGGCCCCCATCTCCCGGGAGCCTTGCAGTTGTCCTACCTCATGTAGCTACGCCCCTGGCTGTAAAAAATGGAATTGTAGTCCGATCTCCAGATAAATACAAAAAACAAATAAATAAAACATAGGGCAAAACCAAAAGATCCAGCAGTAACATAACAAGGGAGGGTTACTGAAGCCCAGGGCTGGTCCCTCTTCGTTAGCTGTAAATAAGCTGTTAAAAGCAATTAATTGTCTAAGTGCCCTGATCCAACCCATGATATTTACCCCTCAGGTGTAAAATGGGCAATTAAACTACTGTATGTATTAAACATCTTAACAAAATACTTATAGTATACTACAAAATACTTAAGTAACTAGAACCTTATACTGCAGGATAAACTTCATTACCAGCACCATAATAAATGGTGGTTTATAAGTACTAGGTTTGAATCTTCCTTTGGAAATATCATTGTAAATGTAATGTGCCGCAGAATGTTGGTGCTATATAAATCTACAATAATTATAATGTTAACTATTTAATTATAATAATTACCCCCTCTTTGTAAATGGTGGTAAAATAAAGAATGGTGAAAATGGTGCTTATGTCACTTTATAAATATGTCCCATAGAAAACCTAGTGAAACATTGTTTTAATTTAGCAGTTTCTGATTTGTAAGTCAGGGAAATGTGTTTTGGAATGTATTTTTATGTCCCCCCTTATAAGTTGCTTTTCGGAAGTAAAGTGTCTTTGTTCAGTCACTATACGTTAGTTTGTTTTTTTAACGTCAGACAACACTGTCTCATGTTTACAATTCCTTCAGATTTGAATTACTTTACTCTCTACAATACTTAATAAATTGGTAAAAAATTAATAAATTTAACAGTGCATTTTTTCTTTGATGAGCTTTATAGCTCACTTTGTAGCATTGTTGTTCTATAAATTATTCTTATGTGTCTCTAATATAATAATATCTTCACATGTTTACCTTGTAAATCTTATTCTAAATATTCATTTTTGGCTTTGATAAAATGCTTGGAAAACATTTTCTTATCTTATATTAACCCCCCCCCCAAAAGTGCCCATGTATACCTTCAGTACAGAAATGAGTTTTATACAAATCATTCATGAAATCAAAATGCAACGACCATTATCTTAGTGTTTTATTGCATGGCTTGATGTATCCTATGTTTCATTCCAAAGTCTTAGTTTTTCATTTTACAGATAATCCATGAAGATCCAAAGAAAGTGTTTGGAAACACTTCTCGCATTGCTTTGCTGTCTTTATCTAGAGGCATCCATCTTACATTGCATCCCAGTGCCTTGCTATTTTATTTTATAGGTTATTGATAAAGAGTAATGTAACCAAGCTGGGTATTTTGAAATGCCATCCACATTTTACAACTTCTATACACAGAGGTAATCATCTAATAATGCATTCAAACCCCTTATCTTTTCATTGGTTAAATAATCTAAAATATATTCTGCTACTTCAGCTATATTGATTAAAACGAGAGGAGATTTTGGTAAAAGTACATCTGCATGTAAAAACAGGTTTTACATTAAGTGGAAATTTTTGACTTTTTGTCTGTGTCCAAGTTCACAGAATTATTTATTTTAAATCTAATTTAACTTTTACTGGATGTATTTTATTTATTAAAATATGATATCAACATTTTAAGTATGATCAATTTATAACACTGCCTTATAGGTGGCACAGATGAAAACACGTGGGGAGATTCAATGTTTGTGGGTAGGGTTACTTGCCTTTGTGCAATCCCACGATACAATATGAGATGTAATCAAGATTACCTCGGGTATTGGATCTTAGTTTCGTGTAAAGGTAAAACGTTCCGGTAGTCCCATACAGAACCCCGTTAAGTTTCGCACTGTAATGGTAGCGATCAACTTAACGAAAGAAGCTTTGTATCAGTTGCACATTGCTATTTCCCAAAACATTTTGAAAAATCCGTGTAAAACACCCGTTAACCCGATGTTACTTCAGGTTAACGTGAGTTTTTACACGGATTGGACCCATATTGAATCTCCCCGGTGATCTTTATAGTTGTAGCAGCAATGTTTTGTAAAGGATGACAACATAATGTATGCATGTAGCCTGGTTCCATATCAACCATATTAGTAAACTTTTACATTAAGTTGCATTAGGTTTTGTTTTACAAGGTGCACAAAGCAATTTATTTTGTATACATTTTTTATTCAAATATACAATAAAAAATCAAATAAAATATGAAAGCAATATCCATTTTATCACAAAATATATTCAAATGTAATTAGTGGCAACATATTACATGTTGCCACTACAATTGCTTAAAGTGGTGTGAAAACCCCTCAACCTCAAGTCTGCAATACTTTCCTAAATCCACCAGGTCTTTGAAGATATTCCTCCTGATCTCTGCTGGCTCCTGCAATCTTCTTTTGCAAAACCTATTGTCATTTTTCACCATGTACTTCTTTCAGACTGATTGACTGAAATTCCCTAAATATTGGTGCTCATCACAAAATGTCTGCTTGTGCATACACAGCCTAACAAACTTTACTTTACAGGTCCAGGTAGCCTAAAAGTGCTGAGAGTACCCAAGCATTTTTTGAATTACAGCATGTAAAAAAAAAAAATCAAAAATCATGCCTTTGTTTAGTGAAAACAGACAGAAAACTAGAAAGGCAAAGTTAAAGTATAAACTTTGAATTTGTCTTAAAAGGCTACATTTTGGAAGGGAATGTATGTGCCGGTGCTGCATTTTTTAAAACTCAATAACCATACTATGACAATGTAATAGGAAATTTAAATTTCACAATCTATTCTGATTAAATACATTTTTTTTATTGTGTGTATGGTTGCCATGGAAACAGCAGGGTGGGGGGTGTTGGAGTGTATCTGTAGGTGTGTGTACCTGTGTCTGTGTGAGAGGGTATGTTTTTGCATTTTAAGGTATGTCTACTTTCACTATGGATGCATATCTTTACCAAATTTGGTGTTTCTAGCCTGAAAACAGTGGGAGTCCAAAAAAGCAACATAGAATAACTAAATGTAATTCTTTATGACATGTATAATATTATCCAGCATATTCTTGAAATCCTTTGTATCTTTCCCTTGTAAGTATTTTTTGTTACAATAAACCAAACCAAATAATGTGCCCGTAGACACATTGATGGAAGTCGTAGGATCTGGGTATCATACAATCATTGGCTTATGTATGGCCGATCGTATGCTTCTTTCCCTATTGTACTGGGGTTTTTTTTTGCATTGGCAAATATAATCTTACAATCCCCGGATCAAAAAATAATTTATTAGGAAGAATGGATATTTTCTAGAATAAGCAAAACACAGGCATATATATACAGTAGTATATTATAGCGAATAAAGGTATCTGCAGCACAAATGATTGAATTGAAACCTTTGATTTACTAAAATTACTGTTACATTTTTAAAATTGGTCCCAACCAGAGTTAGTATCATGTAACATTTATAAATATAGTGGTGTCATTTTTCAATTTTTAAAGGAAGAACATGTACTGTAACATTCACCTTCCTACAAGTGCTGTAATTCCTGTATAGATTCATAGCAATGTACTCTAAACTATTTGTAAGTGAACCAGTGCTTCTCAAAAATGTATTACTGTGACTGTTATAGGGTTGTAAACTATAACAGCAAGACACAGTCAGAGGGCTGTAAACTATAATGGCAAGCTATATAGTCAACTGCACAAGTGTCTCCCCTTTCAAAGTGTTCTGGATTTAAATATATCCATTAAAAGATGAAGCAAAAACTACAAAAAAGAAAGTAAAAACGACATTTTAAAAATCTATATTAATGTAAATGTTTAAAAGAAAACTTCCTTTTTAGGAGCAGGTGTCTTAACACTTTCAGGAAGAATCAATATATCAAAGTCACACATCTTGCCTTTCCACGACCCAGCAATGCAATACTGGACTTAAAGGACAACTCCACCCTCATAAGAATATCTTTTAGAAAGAATTGCCTCTTTAAAAAATGTTGATATATCATAGTTTGTCCTTTGAATTCATTACTGAATGCCTGCTATGCTTCTGGATGCCTCATGAAAACTGAGAAATTTAGAAACCTGTACTGAGCCTGTACTGAGCCTGGGCATGCTCAGAAGAGGCATACAGGGGATTAACATTCAGTCATTGGCTGTGATGTCAACTGTCAAATCCATAACTAACAATTGCTAACTGGAAGAACCAGGAAGCAGAAGCAAGGAAAACAGGACATTGTGCAGGATTTCAGGTTAGACTTATATATTTCAGATTTCAAACTATTACCGTTTAGGGTTTTGGAGGGTGATTTACCTGTATGTAAGTTTTCATTTTGAGGCTGGACTTGCCCTTTAAACAAAATTAAAGTTATTTTGAATGGTATTGTATTGGGAGTGCTGTACTATTTTCAAAAGCTTTTGGAAATGGGGCAGTGGCCTAAAATAATTGTAAATCTCAAATTAACCCAATATTATATTGGCTCGCGTGGGTTTGGCACTTATTTTTTTCATATATTGAATCTTCCTGAATATGTGTAAGGCATTTGCATTATGTAGTACATATTGTAGTTTTGGTACGTTTGGACACTGTTGTAAGGGAAATAACTTCCACACATTTCTGATTATTTTGACTATGTGCAATCTCTTTACACACACTCTATAATATAAAATATATAAATGTATATATATATATATATATATATATATATATATATATAAGCCAAAAAATAAAAAAGTTCCGAGCACTCCTTCTTCACACGAAAAGTTTATTAACGTTTCGGTGCTTCAAAATAGTATAATGATGTCTGCACTCAGTCTTCCTTCTTTTTTGTATAAGTTACACATAACGGGTGCTTCATTGGTATTTGATGATTATGGCTATTCGATTAAAAGGAAATATCAATGAATAATATTTTGATGTAATACATTTACAGGGAGATTTAATATAGGAAAAATAAGTTCAATATGATGTAATATTGAATTAGCTTAAGTTTGACACTAATTTTAGGGCACTGTGTGATTTCCATTTTTGGAAATAGAGTGGCACTCATGATGCAAAGCCATTTAAGTTTTTCACTACCTTGTAGCACATCTCACCTAACTGCGATGCCCCCAAGCAATACCGGGCGTTATTGCGTTTATGTCTAATCTGTTTAATCTCCCCAGTAATATATCATTATTGCCTCCTTCACTAAAAGATTTTTTTTTTTACCTTTTATTAAGTGGCAGTAAGGGCATTGCATGTCATCAGTTTTGTATAATTAACGGTTATATTTTTCTTAGTAAGTATTTCTTTTATTTTTCTACATAAAATTAAAGTAGCTTCATATGTTCCACATTCAGTGTCATATTACAGGGTATTACAGTAGATAAGAGTTCCAAATCACAGTATAAGACATCAAGTTTCAGGTTCAGTAGCTTCTTTATTGCATTAGTTCATACACAACAAACAAAGAATCTTAATGTGAGGATTTTAAAACATGAATCGAAAGAGAAGACACATTAAAGCCATAGCTTTTATCTTTATGCATTCCCAAATAACACCTTAGTGAAATGTGGAGTGGCTTACTCTGCACTCATTTTCATACTAATTTATTTTTAATCTAATAAATATATTGTGAAGAGTTGAAATGTAATTTCATGATTTCCTTATTCCTATGTCCGTCCTTCCAAAAGCAAAAATGCCATTCCAAGTTTTTCGCAGAATGCACTGCCTATTAAAGGACAACAATATAAAAAAAAAACAACATCACTTCCATTACCACTTGTCCACACTTCCAACAGCTGAAATCACTCACATTTACAACCATGCTGCCCTCATTTAGATATCACACAACAAAGATGGGTGCTAAAAGCCCGCCTCCTAGAGGGCCCAGGGCCTTTATTAACATAGCACTTTTCATTGGCTGGTGGGAATTTCTGTTACAACCTCTCTCCTCCTACTCTGCCAGTTAAACAAACTTGAAATGTCCTGTTGCTAGGATACAGCCTACATAATCAAGCTGATAAAGGGTGTGTGGGGATGCTAGCTTTGAGTGACAGTTGGAGGCAGACAGAATTGTTACACCCCCATGGCTATTGGCTAATTGAAGGCTAATTGAAGGCAGAGAGAGGCTCGAAATCAGGAAAAAAATGTATGGGGAGGGCTGCATAACTTTACTCTTTTTAATGCAATTAAAAAAATGCATTGAGGCAATACAGTTATCCTTTAAAACTACCTATTTAAATTACCTAATCATGTGTACTTAAACAAAATTTCAACCCTCAAATGAAAAATTGGATACAGGTTAATCACCTCCCAAACCTCAAAACAGCAATGGTTGCAACTTACACATGTAGGGGGTTATTCAATAAAAGTTCTTACTGTTTAAAATGGTGCTAAATTTGCCCCAACCAATCAGATATTATTTAACATTTGAAAGCTAACATCTGATTGGTTGGGGCAAATTTAGCACCATTTTAAACAATACGAATTTTTATTGAATAACCCTGGTAGTGTATAACCTTCAATGCTGCCTAATGTTCTGTTACCTCTCTTTCTGCTTTCTGATTCTTCCAGTTAGCAGCTGTCAGTTATGGATGTAACAGATGACATCACAACCAATAACTGAATGCAATTCCCCTAAGCTTCCTGCTCTGAAAGCTTCTAAAAAAGGTTAAGAGAGCTTGAAGTGGATGCAGAAATGCGAAAGGCAGAGGAAATGGGGGGACATCATTTTTTCTTCATAATAGCCATGTCAGTTTTCTAATAATTGTAATTTTTTGTTGGGGGAAGTGGTTACCTAATTACAATTTTTTAAATTGTAAAACATGCCCCTTAAAAATGTCCACCCTTTTACAAATTATTGTTCTTGTTTTTTTTTTTTTTAACATATAATGATTGTATGAGTGTAGAGCACTGTAGAAAATAGTAGAGAATAAGCCTAATTAAGCAGTAATCACACTTGAAATGAAGGAATACATGCTATATTAAATATATTGATGGGAAAGAGAGAGACTGATAAACAATTCATTAGGTACACACTGAATAGAAAAACACACAATCTAACAATGATGAAGATGGAAACACTATCAGTCATATTCATGATTGGTTAGTGTGACTTTAACCCCTTGCTTGCAACGCTCATACAGCCACCACAAGACCAGCCACCTTATTAAAGCACAACAATATCAAACAAAACAACATCACCCCCATTACATGTCCACACTTCCAGCAGCTGAAATCACTTACTCACATTTACAGCTGTGCTACCCTCCCTTAGATATCACACAGCAAAGATGAGTGCTAAAAGCCCGCCTCCTATACCGCCCAGGGTCATGATTAACATACCACTTGTCATTCGCTGGTGGGAATGTCTGTTACAACCTCTCTCCTCCTCCTCTGCCAGTAAAACAAACTTGAAATGTCCGGTTGCTAAGATACAGCCCACATAATCAAGCTGATCATGGAGCGGATGAATGGAGGAGTGTTTTCTCGCATTCTTGCTCTGAGTGACAGTTAGTGGCAGACAGAATTTTTACGCCCGCTTCACTGCATGGATAATTGAAGGCTAATTGAAGGCTAATTGAAGGAAGAGAGAAGCTCGATATCAGGAAAAAAATGTATGGGGAGGGCTGCATACCTTTATTCTTTTTAAAGCAATAAAAAAAATACATTAAGGTAATATAGTTATCTTTTAAGTATTTCCCAAGAATACTTGTGAATGACAAATTTATTCTACATACCTTTGAGTTGTTGTGATTTTCTTACAGGATCATTCATTATAAGCTTCATTATTCTAAAATTATATACTGTATATACTCGAGTTTAAGCTGATCATTTATACCTTTAAAATCATTCTTTCAAGTCTCTCCTCAGCTTATACTCATGTCTGGACTGATCTGAATGCCTGAAGGAGCAGTTGGACAGAATAACATAGCCATGGGAAAACAAAAGCTGTTCACTGTAACACACAGAATCCTCCTGATTTCAATGGGTTAGGCAATTGTTGTCCTGCTCACTTAGATCAACCCAAACTGCAAGGGAAAGGGGAAAAAAAGATAGAAGTAACAGGATTCAATAAACAGGCTGCACATAAAAGGTATGCAGGGTGCATCTGTGTATGGGGCTGTGTATGGGACTTTCTAGGTGACTGTGTGTTGGACTTTCTATGGGTCTGTGAATGAGTCGTTCTATAGGACTGTCTGTGGAATTATCTGTGGGGCTGTCTATGGGAGAATGTCAATGCTCGGCTTATACTCGAGTCAATCAGTTTTACTAGTTTTTCAGGCTTTCACTCATATGGGCTTATACTTGAGTATATACAATGTTAGTGACCACTACTAAATAAACAACAGCAATTAATTATAATCCATCTCTTTGGTATAGAATTTAGTATTATTATTATTATTGAGGATTTATATAACGCCAACACACTTTGTAGAGCTTTATAATTACATGTACACATTCACATCAGGCCCTGGACCAAAGAGCAAAATGTTTGTATTGCACACCGCTCAACAGGCCCAAAGAGCTTACAATCTAAGCACATTTATTTGACACATACAACCTATCAGTATGTCTTTATGGTTATCGGGGAAAACCTGAGTGTCTGTAGGAAACCCATGCAAGCACGGGGAGACATACAAATGCTTTGCAGATGTGTCAAAGTGTGGAATCGAACTCGGGACTTCAAAGCATCAGGGCTAACCACTGAGCCACCGTGCTGCCCAGTATGAAGCAGTTTACCTTTAACAACTCTTTCATCCAAATAGGATATGTTATTATTTACAAGAAAACACAATTTTTAAATATAAATTTTAAAATTGATAAAAGTTTTGAGCTGCGTTTTACTATTATTAGTATATATATAGTTAAAGTAAGTTATAGTATTAAATTAGTCTTGCTAATAACAATCCCAATGTTAAAAAGAAATGACTTAACCCATTATTAATTGTTTTAAGAGAACAGAATTGCAAATCAAACCAGAACATATCAATTGACAAAATACTGTTATCTGCAACCATTAAAAAGTTAAATGGGATTCTGTGAGCCAAGAAAGGATGTACCAAGCTGTTACACTGGGAAGGCAATCACCCAATGAGTCATAAAGAACCTCCATCCCTTCAGGCGGTATTTAAAACCACATTAAGGGTTTGGTACTGGAAGTTATTGGCATCACCCACTGTGGGAGCCTGGGGGATTACAATTCTGATGTACTACACACGGTTATTTTAACCTGAGAAGTCAATGTGGTACATTTACTTATTTATATTTCTATAATAAAACAGTTTGACTTATTCTAGGCTTTGGGAAAAAAGCTCTTAACTAGAAAAAGAGAGCCATTAAGTCAATGAATATCTTGTATGTTTTATTAGGTTTGTAGAACAATTAAAGATGCATTTTACAATGTTTTCTAAACTTGTGAATATGTAGCATATGCAAAAGTATGAGACTAAATAGGAATATAAAATGCAGTGCAACCATGTTATTGCATTTGGCTCACAGTGAAGGTAATTAACAGGATCACAAATATATTGCATCAGCCTATTGGTGTTTTAGATGTCTGTGAAAATCATTTGATATCTTCCACATACACTATATTAGATTTTTTTTAATTTAAAAAATACCAATTTTTAGAAATCATACTAAGTAAAGCATATTCAACTTCTAGGAAATGTTGATGAAATGTATATAGAATTGTATATGTTATTGAGCATTTCTTAATGCATCTTTCAATAAATATCTGGTTACAAATACATGTAATATACTGGTAAAAATAGCATTTGGTGTTACAAGCAAATAACTGGCAAATCACCAGTTTTTTGTTTTAAGGGTGGGCAAAAAAAAGTGCAATGCGCATAGCGTACAAAACCCTTTGGGTTACAAAATTGTTTTATCCCCGCACTCCTGTTTCAAGCTGATTTCTAGGTGCTGTTCCTCTGTAGCTGCCAACCACCTGCAGTTATAAACCACCTGAGGAAGGGGACACGCCCCGAAACGTTGTGCACGTATGTCATTAATAAACACAAACTAAAGTGAGAAACAGCTTCAAGAGTGCATTCTTCGGATAAATTAACATTGGAAAAACCCTTTGGGACCTATCAGAGGAGCAAGAGATTGGCTCCTTTGTACCCGGCTCCTGGTTGTTTTATTCTTCAATAAAACTGAATGGCAAGAAATGAATTTATCAGTGGGGATACCCTTTTAAATTTTATTCTACCATGATTTTTCAATGGATTGCCTTGTCTGTATTTTCAGTATTGTCCAAACCGCTCTCATATACTTAATACATATTTTATGTCCTGCAGACAATACATTTGTGTAGGGATGGCCAGTTCGCGGATCCGAACCCGGATCTGCCGCGAATTTATCCCGTTCGCGGACGGCGGATTTTTCCAGATTTTCCAGATTTTCCGCCTTCCGAACTTCCGATTCATGGATTTTTAGTATTTTCGAAAATTTTCGAAATTACGAGTTTTCACGTATTTTCGAACATTTTCGAAAATACGAGAAAACACGTAATTTCGAAAATACAAGGATTTCTCTTAGTTCCATAATTACGTATTTTCGAAAATACGCGAAATTATGAGGATTACTCGTATTTTCGAAAATACTAGTTTTCTCGTATTTTCGGAAATTTTAGAAAATACACGAAAACCCGTAATTTTGAAAAATTTCGAAAATACGAAAAATCTCGTAATTTCAAGGTTTTTTTTTCATTTTAATGGGTCCGCTCGCGGATTTTGAATTTTCGAATTTTTTCAAAAATTCGCGGATCCTCAAGCGGACCGGATTTTGTGAAGTTCGGACATCTCTACATTTGTGGGCTTGCCACCTCTGACCTTCCAAGGCAATTCTGTGACCTTCTCTTTGAGATTCCAAGGCTCATCTGAAGGAAAAATCAGTTAAGACTGTTAAACAGGACATGTTTAAAGATATATTAGGGTGATGATTTTTAAAGCTAAGACAAATTGAACTTCATTACCATAGTCTATTTGATCTATCTTCCTTTCACAATTTTGATTCCATTACCTCATGTCCTGCTATTCATCCTGCTCTAATATTTATTTTTCTTTACACGAGGATCATCAGTAATATTAAATGCACTTGTATTACCATGAAAATCATGCTGCACATTTAGGATTTATGTTCATAATCACAGTAAACATTTAGAGAATATAATTCAGTTCAAAGTATAACATAGATATATGTTCAATATGTAAATGGAGTCTTTGTTTAGAATATTATTTCTAGTAGAAAATAATAACCTTGAATGACATATGAAGTTCTTAAAATGTACATTTAGTATAACGAGTGTCTAGATCTGAGTGCTTCTGTGTCATCTGGTATGTTTTTATTTTTAATGCCTCTATTTTAATCAAAGGGAGATGATTTAAAATCCCCTTGACAAACATTACCTCATAACAGTTCAGTTGCATGCATATAAATAAACTATATGGGTTACAATTTTGTATATAAGAATAAAATATACTGTATTTAAGCTTGTAAGACACATTTATTTTCAATGTTTGGCATGGTATCTAGGCATTAGAATATTACCAAGTGAAAATGAGAAAAGTAATTGTTGAAAGCAAGTAAATAATCAAAGGAATACTATACAAATTTACTATTACAGATGGTATTACTGTTGCTCCCCGGCTAAACAAATATGATATAACAGAATGTCAGTGCATAGATCTTATTCTTTATTTTCTTTAAAAGCATTTATATTAAACAAATCGCAATTGTAAAACTAAAAAATTATTTAGTAGCCATAAAAGTAATTTGATTGTTGGCAAAATGTTTGATCTTCACGATTATGATCTTATAGCCAGACAGTACAAGTAAAAATCACACATTGAAAGCCATTTTAAAACATTTTTGTACATTTGAAATTAATTGTACTATCTTACAGTTTAAAAACATTTTGATCTTATACAGAAAGATGTTTTTTGCGCAGTAAAATTTTCTTCACTGAAGTAGTGTGCTCCTCTGATCTTTGTTCCTGAGTGTATATTAGGGTAAAGGGCCCTGAGGGATTGCCACTCCTGGTGTGCTAGAGTGATATTATACTACAAATGTCGGTAAATTATGTAGGGGAAAAAATACAATTTCTTCATATACATTTTCAAAGCAGGTGATCAAAGCCCTTTAAAGGTAAAATGTAAAATAAATAACCTATAACAGTTATTTAATGTATAGCCCATAATGTACTGTGAAATTGTGCGTTATTTATACATGTGGTTACATGTTTTTCTTGATGCATGGATTTTGTCTTTGAAAAACAGATCTTACAGGGGGATTTTCTGTGTTCTTGTGCTATTATGTTGTATGATTCACACAAACCTTTATTACTAGAAAATACTAATAGATTGTGTGCATGATCTAAGTGCTAGCTGTGAATGGATACAAATTTTAAAGCACTGTGAAATTCAAACCTATGTAAGCTTGTGAAGGTTCTCATTCATCCAGGTCATGGTATATCTGTTGTATTCAATTAGATCAACTGGACTTGAAATGTAGTTCTTGAAGACGTTTCGGTAGTCATCCGACTGGCTTTCTCAATTCCGAATGACTTGTACAAGAATCTGTGGCAATTATGTACCCTGGAAAATCCCAATTAGCATATCACAGCCAGGTGTTAAGGGTGTGATTGGATAGTGGCTAAGAGGTGTTATAGGAACGCCCAGAGTAAGGTGTTAAAACAGCATTGTACATGGCAGACAGTTGGTGTCGAACCCCCCCACCTCTATTTAGGCTTGGTTTCGTATGGCCCAGCACAGAAGAGCCAATTCCTCGGGTCAGGACATACCTTTGAAGATTGTAATGTTAACATACTGGCGAAGGAACGTGACTGGTTCAAGAGAGGTGTTAAGGAGGCCATTTATGTGAAAATAAAGAAACCAAGCCTAAATAGAGGTGGGGGGGTTGACTCCAACTGTCTGCCATGTACAATGCTGTTTTGACACCTTACCCTGGGCGTTCCTATAACACCTCTTAGCCACTATCCAATCACACCCTTAACACCTGGCTGTGATATGCTAATTGGGTTTTTCCAGGGTACATAATTGCCACAGATTCTTGTACAAGTCATTCTGAATTGAGAAAGCCAGTCGGATGACTAGCGAAACGTCTTCAAGAACTACATTTCAAGTCCAGTTGATCTAATTGAATACAACAGACAAACCTATGTAAGAAAATCAATACATGCATGCACATGTTCATTAAGCAATAGGCATTAAAGGTAAAAGAAGAAATGTCTTCCCTATTTAATCTTCCCCTATATGAATAAAAATTTCTGGCACTAGTTAGGAGATCCCTCACATGTCAGTTTTTTTCCCAACTGAATCAATTTGCCTTCTACTAAAAGGAGTAATTGGTTTTATAATCTGCTACAACTTAAATATTTTGCACTTATTTAGATTTAGCATACCCCCTCCATTTCCAATGTTATTTTTATGTTTGACACATGTATTACATTCTCGAAATACTGTATTTTTATTTCATATAAAGTCATAGTAGGAAATACACTGTGTTAACCATTGATGAAAAAAAGACATCTTGAATATAAAGTTGTAGTTTTTATAGTCTAACTATTGATGAGTGGAAATCCAAGTTTTCAAACCACTTAAACTTGTTCATCAGGCATGATACAATACTAAATCTTGTAAAGCACACTATTTTATATTTCAAAGAACAAAGATTTACTGACATTGTACAAATGTTATTTTTTGACTTTGTCTGGCAATAGTTGTCATAAATAAAACAGTAAACATTAGAGATGTTCGAAACTGTTGAGTTTCATTCCGTTTTAAAATTTTCGGAAAGTTCGAAAGTTCGAGTTTCGATTTTCAAAAACTGTCTACTTTCGAATTACGAAAATCGATTACTTTAGATTTTCGAAAATCGTCTACTTTCGATTTTCAAAAATTGTCAACTTTCGAAAATGGCCCACTTTCGAATTTCGAAAATCGTCTACTTTTGATTTTCAATTTTCGAAAATCATCTATTTTCGAAAATCTTCTATTTTCGAAAATCGTCTACTTTCAATTTTCAATTTTCGAAAATCGTCTACATTAGATTTTCGATAAAAATCGAAAATTCGAAAAATTCGGGAGTTCCAAAAGTTTCATTGGGACTTTGAAACCCTCAGATTCAATTTGAAACTGGCTTCTATTCGAATCCACATTACATCTCTAGTAAACATACATTTGATGACTAGAGATGGGTTTGTTTTGAGCCTGTTCTGATTCTAAACTACCATCTGTGTAACTTTTGGAACTTTTCAAAACTGAAACTTTTTGAACTTTGAATTTTCAGTGGTTTTATTGATTTTTCTATATCGTTTTTCAGGATTTCCCCCTAATTTTTGTTTAGTAAAGGTTCCGAATGTCAATAACTTTCAATATTCATAATCTGAATGACTGAGACATCGGATAATCGATAACAAACTTCAAAAATTAGATTTTTATTGCAGAAAACAATTGTATAATAGCTGCTTGGGGTATTTATCTATTTTATTTCAAGCCTCTCTGCCTTGGTACATGTTACCCAGGTCCCGTGCACTTAGAACGCTGTAATTATGTATACATAAGATATGAAATTCTACAATGTTTATTTCTGAAACTTCGTCCCCCATTGCCTTCTAATTCGTGTTTTGTATTTTTAAACTTTCAGCAATTACCAAAAATGTTAGAGTCTTATTTTGGAAGGATGTTCTGGAAGGATGTTTTGAACATCTTTATTATTGCAGATAATAAAGGAAATAGCTAAACTTAAATTTTAATACATAACATGCAGGTATATTTATATACATGCAGTATGTGTTTACACACACATCCTACCTCCAAAACTTATATCCCAACATTGTTTTCATAGCATAGCACATTTACTATCACAGAGATCTGTTCAGTTTTAAATCATAATCTGAGGATGACCGTACCTCTGGTTTATAAACAATGATTTTCCCTCCACCTTTCTTCTGAATTAGATCCCACTGAGAGAGGGAAATTGACTTGCTTTATTTAGTAAATGTTCAGGTAAACATGTTCACTAAAAAAAAGTGAACCAATCCTTTTACTTATTCAAAGAACGGGAGGTAAAGGAGCTACAGTATGTCTTGCCTCCAATGCGTACTATTGCATAGTTTAACCCATAGTAGTCAAGACAGGTCAGAGGATTCATTGAAGGAGTGCACTCGTGTGTACATTTTCAAGCCTGTTACATTGACTGAAGAATAGGAGGTTAATTATAGCCCGTTTTTCAATTAATGAGTAAAAAGATAAGTTTACTTTTTGAGCGAACCTATGCTTTAAATATTAACTTTAAGGCAAATAGGATAGACATAATTTGCATAAGTGTTGCAGCCCTAAACCTTCATTTATCAGAAAGCATGATTTTAATGTCCTAGCTTAAATGATGGGGATAACCTTGAAGTCCTAAAATAACTTTCAATGATAAAGTATTCTCAATGTAATAGAGAATCCCGTTATCCAAGAAAGACAGGCAAACAAATAAATTACAGGTCACTTCCTTAAGAACCTTCATTTTACTAACTTCTAATTTTTATTTATGCAGTCTGTATAGGAGAACCATACACATGCAGTAACTGACTGCTTTCTGGCAGTAACTCGTCCTCCTCCTTCATTAACATATGTTCTCCAATGTCAAAGATGTGAGAATGGTCAGTGACAGAAAGAAGTCAGAATGCATAAGTACAATATTTCCTTAGGTGATAATCATTGGTCAAAACAGATTTATAGTTAGATCATTGCCGCATATCAAGTTCATCTTTTCTTGTATCTTACTTCAGGTCTGGAGAGAGCTGCATTTTACCATATCAATAGTTTGCAATGCAGCACAGAATTTGTGATTTTTATTTTACCTAGGTTTTTTTTTTTTTTTTGAGGATCAACCTTATTCCTTTGACCCCCCAGTCTAAGTTTGATAAAGCTGGATAAGCAGACTTTGATATGTTAGTCAGGCATATTGCTTCTGTAGAGAGTGATAAATCTTGTTGAGATGAAGTCAAAGGAACTTGAAGGCGAATGCAGAAGATAGAAATATTAAAAGAAAAAGCAAAGATAATGGGGGTTATTCAATAAAAGTTCTTATCGTTTAAAATGGTGCTAATTTTGCCCCAACCAATCAGATGTTAGCTTTCAAATGTTACATATGTTCTGATTGGTTGGGGCAAAATTAGCACCATTTGAAACGATAAGAACGTTTATTGAATCTCCCTGAATGTGTTTTATTTCCTATTTCTGGTTGGTATTGAATTGAAAACATTTTACAATTGATTAATAATAAATCTCTGAAATAAAATAAATGGTTCAGAAAAAAAAAAAATCTAAATAAACATAATCTGCCGGGGCATTTTTTGTTCCACATATGTAAAAAGGTTATTTTTTAAACAACACATCATTATTTACAAATGTTTTAAAAAGAAAAGGAAAAAAATAATTAAAAAAACTATTACATAATAAAACAGATCTAAATGTATAAAATGTATAAAATAAGATTTACATTTACATATATTTACATATTGTATGTTTTCATTAAAAGATTTTTGGATAACCACTAGTGATGAGTCCTGGCTTCTAAACGAACATGGTTTTGATTCAGAACTGTTTCGAAAACCTGCTGCTCAGACAGACTTTTCAGACACATCAGAACTTGCGATTGTAAAATCTAAAACCAAATATTTAAAATTCCTAAATTCATAAATGAATGAAAATTGTGTTTAAAAATCGCAAATTGTTGTAATGTTCCCTCTGCATTCTAAGCTCATGTGCTTCTGGAATCACCTTCTAGCAAAACAAATCTTTATTTAGCTCCAACTCAAGAGACTTTACTGAAACTGACTGTTAATAGCCACAGCTGGAAGGCATATGGCTTCATTGACGGGTTGTCTTTACCTAAATAACAAGCAAAAAAGTTTAATATGTTGGGAATCACTTGAAATTATATTGCATTTATTTTTCTTTTTATATTTTTTATTGACACACAAACAGGTTCCTGATCCTGATCCACTTAAAGCAAAATCCCACAAAGCTTATTCTAGAGAAAAGTCATTTACACTATCCATATTAAGTTGGGTGTGTGTTCGTGGACTATTAGGTGATGCTTCTGATGGGACCTCAGCAGGAGGATTGTGTTGTAGCTGCTGGCAATATATTATTTAATTATATTAGTCCCATAAGTAATAGTAGCGACTGACATTAATAAAAATTTCTGTTTTATGACATCTGGGGGACATATTTATAAACGATAGCCCTTTTCACAGGACATTGCAATGGCAAAGAGTGCTATTTTTGCCGTATTTATAAAAACACCCATTTACATGAAAAGTATCACCACTGCAATGTGCGGTGGTAGTATCTTCTCTTTCTCCGTGATACAGAACTCAACAAAATGAATTGCATTAAGTCCTGTATCGTGCCGAAAAGAAGAAATGGCAATTTTGGTAAACCTGGAAATCGGCAATAATATTACAGCAAATGATGGGGAAAAATTCTTAAACCCCCTCTGGACCCTTCTTACAATTGAGATACACTCCACAGTGTACTGACACCTTCCTAGGACCCACTGACAGGCTACAAATAATGGCTGAACTTAACGGAAAAAAAACACTTTTCGCCATTTTATAAATATGATTGAGCAGTTACTGCATCGATGTATGGCGAAAAGCGAATGGGAAAAGGTGGTGGTAATGACTTTTCACCACTGGTTATCTCCTCTTTATATTTTATAATTATTCCAGGAAATTCAAAAAAAGTTCTTATTGTTAAAAATGGTGCTAATTTTGCCCCAACCAATCAGATGTAAGATTTCAAATATTAAATAAGTTCTGATTGGTTGGAGCAAAATTAGTACAATTTTAAACACTAAGAACTGTTACTGAATCTTCCTGATTATATATTATAATTGCGATAAGTCCAAATTTGGCGAAAAGGCAGCGATACCGATGGCAACAAATCTAGCAAACCTTTATAAATATGCCTGCTGGTCTGCCAAAGGCTGCTGTTAAATGAGTGTTCATCTATTCTCACTTAGTGTTTAAAACAGAAAAAGATAGCCTATCTGTTACCTTTATATGAGAAAATGACAGTGGTAAGAATATAAGAGTATAACCGTATGACCATTCTAGGGAAATCCCAACAAAACAGTGAAAGATGGCTCCTTAAATGTAACAAAAAAAATTCTTAGGGATAAAAAAAAGCTGGAATAAATTTGCAACCTTTTTGGGATTCAATTGTAATAGTTTAGTTAGCCAATCAGAAAATTAGAACTTCATAAAAGTAATTAAAAAATTAGAACTTCATAAAAATAATTAATTTGGATAGTTTACCACCATAAGAATGTAGTCATGTTGAGAAATAGATGCAATAAGTTCTCATATATCCCTCTTTAGAAAGAAAAAGCTTTACAAAATATAAACAGGGAATAAAATTTGCCACAGGCAGGACATTTGTACAAGCTCAGGTGATTGATTTTCAAATCTGATTTCATTCAGCTGCTGTCTACAATTCAAATAGCTATGGTAAGAGAATTTAGTTACTCATTTCCTAAAATAGGAGCTCTCAGCAAGGCAAAGGTGTTAAAAAACAGATGTTCTTATGATTTATGTAAAATGCTTTCCTCTAATGATTTTGTTTGCTTTTTGTCCGTATTCTTTTTAGGAACTAAAAAACTATATTTAAAAATGTTACAATTTCAGTATTACCATTTCCTTCTAATATGGTAAAATATGCAGCTGCGATGTACTACAACTACAACTACAGATTTTTAATGATTATCACTTTTGAGAGCCGCTTCCAATGTACAAACAAATAAAACAAAATTAGCTCAGTATTTTACATTGATTGCTGTACAACATTACAATTCATTGCAGCTGTTGGCATTATAACTCATCATGTGTAAATGGCAGGTATAATGTTATGGTTTAAGGTTGATGGCATAAAAAATGCATCAGACTTTCAAAGGAAATTGTCTCTGATTGTTTTAAATTGCTAACAAAAAGAAAAACAATATGTATGGCTTAACATGAACCAAATTTATAAACACTGTTAAAGATTTTTGAAGCAATAAGGTCAGAATTTCCTCTCCGTCTTCACCTTTCTGTGAGATATTGCAGCAATCCCAGAAAGAAATCCAGATTTACAGTAGTTCAGTAACACATACAGCATAATGAATGGATTCTTTAATTAAAAAGCTGTTGTGTTGCTGCCAGTCCATGTAGTCTTCAAAGAGCATTCACAACATATACACCTAGTATACAGATGTCTCTATCCAATAAGTTCCTCAGTTGTAATTTATTTTCTAGCCAGCATAAATGGCTATAAAATAAAATACATTTTATAGGAAAATTGCAGATTTAAAGTTTGAACCTATTTTATTATACATTGGGTTCTGAAGGTGTCTAACGGCAAGAAGGATATGGTTACGGTGGGTGAAATTGAATTGTCGCAGGCATGGGGTAATACTAATAAACCACAAATAGGATTCCCCTTATAACACCAAAACCGTGCACAATAATTCAGGTTCTGCCAATATAAATGTATATGAAATTACATAGTTATGCCATTTAGAAATATTGGCTTGCTTCAGAATACAGATGGTCTGGGTGCCCTTGCTTAAACGTTAGAAAGTTGTGCTGTAATATCCAATCACAATGTAAACTCACCATTAACGCTGGGTGGCCCAGGTGCAGCCGGCCCCCTCGCTACATCCACCACTTCAGGTAAGCACAAGACACAGAATCCAGCGCACACTGGATAACATCCATGTCAGTCAGTTACCATGAATAAAACGATATTTATTAATCACATAATCACAGCAAACATGTCCACCACACCAGCCTATGAGTAAGAGCCTTGTGCCTCAAAATGCGTAAGGCGGACCAGTGGACATGTTTGCTGTGATTCTGTGAATAATAAAGATAATTTTATTCATGGTAACTGACTGATGTGGATGTTATCCAGTGTGCGCTGTGACCTATGTATTGTAGGCATGGGGTAACTCCACTGACTGATTGAGTTAAAAGTCAATTTTAATTAAAACTAATCTCCCCAACCCCCCTTGCCTGCTAGATTCTCACAGTGCGTCAAGTGGATCTCAAGTGGAATTACTTGCTCCAGGTGCCTTGCCCCAGACCCTTCTCCAAATTGCACAAGTTGAGTAAAAAATAAAAGATACATAGTGCTCACAGAGTAGATTAGGTGGTCCGGGTGCTAATACCCCAGACCCGTCGATTCAAAAGAGTATATTCACCAAATGAAGAAGAGGACTTAACTGCACTCCGACAACACTACACACAAACACTAAATGTTACATGGAAAATAAACTTTTTATTTATCTCTTGTGCATCCTAACATCCAACACCATTGAGCGTTTTCAGGCCCAATCAAATCTTTTAATTTCATTAAAAATAATAGTGAATCTCATTTACATTTAAGAAAGCAAAATAATAACATACAGTAATAAAATATTCCCCATTCATGCACAATATATATCACACAAAAAAAGAAAGAAAAATCTCACATTTTATTGTATTTTAATATCCCTTACGGTATTTAATCCAAATCTCAATTTTAAATTCATATATCCCAATTTACTAAACCCTTGCCATTCTAATACCAAACATGCAAATGCTGTATAAAGTGCTGTGGTGCTTAAACAGATTGTACTGTCACATAAGCAATAAGAATATAAATCCAATTCTAGTGAAGTAAAAATAAAAATAGATTCCCTAGGTCGACCAGAACATAAAAATCCTCCCAAAGATATATGTCCTCTTATGTTCTCCCTAACATAACAATATTTTCCTAATAATAGTACACCAAACTATGTAACTCCATGTTACAAGATACATGTGCCGTGAATGCCGTAATGCTTGAATCCAATCAGCTGCACAAGACGGCTACACAGCTGTGCTGGCAGATACATAGTGTAACTAAAACATCGTGGACCGTCTGGCAACTTTGCACCTTCATAATAACATCTTTTAGAAAGAATGGCCTCTTTAAAATATGTTGCTACTTTGTCCTCTGAATTCATTACTGTATGCCTGGATGCCTCATGGAAACTGAGCAATTTAGAAACCTGTACTGAGCCTGTATTGAGACTGGGCATGCTCAGAACAGGAAGGCAGGAGATTAACATTCAGTCATTGGCTGTGATTTCAACTGTCAAATCCATAACTGACAGTTGCTAATTTGAAGAACCAGAAATCAGAAACAGGGGCAACAGGACATTGTGTAGGATTTCAGGTTACACTTACATATTTCAGATTTCAAACTATTACAGTTTAGGTTTTTGGGGAGCGGTTTGCCTGTATATATGTTTTCATTTGAAGGCTGGACTTGACCTTCAATAAACAAAATAGCATTACAAGGGGAAAATAAGGTGAAAAATGTATACTGTATAGAGAAACAAACTTCAGAAACAAAACTACAGAATGGTGAGGGTTTAGTAAATTAGGATATATGAATTTAAAATTGAGGGATACTAATCGGTCCTATAAAAGGCCATGTGGACATCCTTTAAGATTAGACAAAAAGAAGTTTCATCTTCAGGTTAGAAAAAGGTTTTTTTTACAGAATGTTGAAACTGTGGAACTGTCTTCAAGCAGATTTGGTAATGGCAAGTTCACTGAATAACTTAAAAAGTGGGCTAGATAAGTTTCTAAAACTAAAAATTATTGAGAATTACTGATATTAATACATATACTGCAGTTCTGGTTGATCCAGGGATATCTTCCTATTGCCATTTGGAGTCAGGAAGGAATCCCCCCCCCCCTTTTTTTTTTTTTAGCTTTTTTTTTTTTTTTGCCTTCTTCTGGATCAACTGTTAGGTAGGGTTAAAAAGGTGGGTAAAAAAGGTTTGACTTAATGGACTATCAGGGAGATTCAATACATGTTCTTATCGTTTAAAATGGCGCTAATTTTGTCCCAACCAATCAGAACTTATGTAACATTTGAAAGCTAACATCTGATTGGTTGGGGCAAAATTAGCACCATTTTAAATGATAAGAACTTTTATTGAATAACCCCCCTATGTCTTTATTCAACCTTAGTTACTATGTTACTATGTAATAAAATGTGAGATTTTTCTCTCTCTCTTTTTTTTTTTGTTTTATATATATTGTGCATGAATGGGGAATGTTTTACTATGTTATAATTTAGCTTTATTAAATGTAAATGAGATTCACTATCAATTTTAATTTTATTGCCTTTAAAGATTTGATTGTTCTTTTGCGCTGTCACTTTAAATCCGCAAAGTATTGTGGGACATTTTGTTAGTATAATGCCACGAGTGACGTAAGATGGAGGTTATCCCTATGAATAAGGGCAGTGGGCCCAAAACTAGTCAGGGACCGTTGGTGTTGGGATGCATTAGAGATAATTAAAAAGTTTATTTTCCATGTAATATTAACAGGGAGATTCAATAAAAGTTCTTATTGTTAAAAATGGTGCTAATTTTACCCCAAGATCTTAGTTAACATTTAAAAGCTAACATAGAATTTGTTGGGGCAAAATTAGCACCATATTTAACAATAAGAAATTTTATTGAATCTCCCTGTTAGTGTTTGTGTGCAGTGTTGCCGGAGTGCATTTAAGTCCTCTTCCTTTCTTCGTTTGGTGATTATACTGCTAGATTTTCACTCCTGAGATCTCTGTATGTTCCATAACAGGCTGTCAAAGTCTGTTGTCTCTCCACATACAGGATAGCTCTGCGATTAGACCAATGAGAAGAAAAACTCTGCAAGGAGTTCATCTCCCCATTGACCAATCAGGTAACAGACTCAGACTGTGGGAGGGAGGAATGCTAAATGAGCATCAGAATAAGCTTCTTGTGCCATTGTAAATATCTTGTGCCATTGTAAATATGCTCTGTATATTGGCACAATGTTATCTGGTGACTTTTGTTTTCTCTATCTGTAAATAACAGCCGCCTTAAATATTTTTGTTTTTTCATATTGTTACAATTTAATTAGAAGTAAAAGAAATACAAGTTGAATACTGTCCAAAGTAAAATAGTAGGAAGCAAAGTCATAATTTTATATTAACCTTGGGGGATGTATACGTTTAAATATCTGTTTGCATCCGGCATACCTATGATTATGCCATTGTGACTGTCATTTTACTTGATGGAGCAGGATAGATTCATAGAAAACTGAAAACTGAGAATGGCATTATAGCATGGCTGTGAGTTAAAATGGTAAAATACAGAGCAGGGAAAAAAGAACGTAGTAGTTCTCAAAATAAAAAGCTGTAAAGTATAAATACGACACACCAATATGGCCAAGAGTAATTCACAGTGAGTAAAGCCAAAAAGAGACAGCAATTCCAGGAAGAGTACACTATCAAATATTCATAATGTCCTTCACAACTAGGAAAGTCTGTCTGATGGGTTGATAGAATTGGTTTACCTGGCAAAAAATGTCAATACATTTCTCCTTTCATGTCCGGTAAGAATGTGATTGTCATTGTGAATTGATGGGAAATGATAGTCTTATTGAACTACTTCTTGAACTGGAATGCATTCATTACCATTACCAAATATAGCAGTGAGAATATATTTTTATGTAAAATTATTATTTTTTTTTATTAAGAATAACGTAAGGAATAATAGATAAGGAAATAGACAAAATTAGCATTACAATTTCATCCAATCAAATAAGCATTTGTCAGTGTAATAAACCAGAAAACTTTTAACCAATTTTATCACACCAAATATTCTTTTCTTTTGATCTAAATACTCATATAAGCTCTATATACTTCTTTGTTTATCCTTATGAAAATAAATTTGAATTTAATATAATAGTCACTCAAGTATGTCACAGATCATGTAACCATGCTAACACTGGAACATCTGTGCATAAAATAACACCTAAACTGTAATATAAAAATATAAAATCTAGTACAAACAAATCATATGATTATTGCAGAACCAAAGATGCTTTCAAGGATAATAAACCAGAACTCCAGAAGGCACCAATATTTAACATAATTTAACCAAACAAACAAAAAACAGACAAAATCACATACTCTGTGATATATAACGGATAATACGCTACATACAGTGTAATATAAGGATAATATTCCACAGAGGAGTTCCATGCCCATATAGCAGCACAATATCGTAGATCAAGTGCTTTTATACAGGGCATGGAACTCTGAGGTGAAGTAATTACATATATGACACTGTAAGTAACGTTTTATTTCATATAATACATAAGGCCAGCCAAACAAAAAACAGCAGAGACACACTCTCCCTCCCCCTCCCTCTGTCTCTCCTTCTCCCTGCATTACTCAATAACATAGTAAGCACTTTTTAGTGTAACCGAACATCATCCCTTTCCCCTTCCTACTCCGTTCGTTGCCAGAGAGGGGGAGAGACAGGGGAGGTTCAGTGGTATACAGGAAGTCACTCAGTGATGTCACAAAGTGATTTTTATAAGGATTTATACCACTGCCCCCTAGCCATTCTGAATCCAGAGCCATATAAATTCTAATGATATAAGAAGTCTCCATGGGTTTGATAACCTGTATAGGAGTGGTTGGTTATATATCATTATGAAATGCATTTTCTCAGTTTTCCTTTATTGAAGCATCCATTAAATTTGAACAACTCTAAAATACCAATAACAACACCGCGCCTTTAATAAGCTGTCTCGTGGTATTGCACAATTGGGGTTATAAATGTGTGCCCACAGCACAACTTTATTCTAATCTGTGGTATTGGAAATTTCCGATACCATGGGTTTTTAAAGAGAGTCCCCACTATTAATAGTTATCTAGCTGTAACCCTGGATAGTCTGTCTGTCCAAGAAGATATACAAGCCACTTTAAAAAGTCCTTTATATCAGATAGAGCATTACACAACTTTACCAAGAAACAATTGCTTTAAGGGAATGTTCACCCATTTAGGAACATTTAATAATTTTAATATTAAAAATATTCAATCTTCAAAATGCAAACATCTCTCCAGGACAATTCAGGAGTTCTTCTAGCTCTCTGACTCCCAGGTTTACACCTCCTCTACATTTTTTCCAAATCTATCACAAGCTCATGCAGAGGAGAAGACCCAGGAAAACAGCCATAAGTTGTTGGTCGTAACATCATGGTCATGATCTTGACTGCTAAACAAAACAGCTGCTAAACAAAACAAAAGAACTGATGCAGGAAAGCTTGGTAACTTGGTAAGTTTGTGGAATGCTCTGTTAAAATCCCTTTTCATCAAGTCTAGTGATATCCTTTTAGTCACTCCAAGTAAGAAGATCCCCTTGTTCTGTTAACTGTCTGTAAAGCTCTTTAATATATTTATAAATGGTGATATCTCCTTGCAAATGCCTTTTTTTTCCCCGGATAAATTAACGATAACACAATTTCTCTATTCCTCTTACCAGTCTAGTTGCATGTCTTTATATTCTTTCTGGTGATCCAAACTGCACAGCATGCTCAATACGAGGTCTTTTAAGGGCTCTATACTGAGCAGAATTGTGCTTTCCTCTCTCTTATGTTTCTTTTATACAGCAACTTGTTTTATTTGCTTTAACAATTTAACTTACTGTATGTACTTATTTAACTTCTAAAAATCTGAGCTTCTTTATAAACTGCAAACATGAATCTTGCATGCAAAGGTCAGAAACAAAAAATGTAGGTAAAATATAAGCACTGCAGTATGTAGTGCGCAAAATTAATTTTGTCCATCTGTGCATAGGTGATAATACATAAGAGAAAAAACAATTGAACATGTTATTTTATGAAATAGTTTTTGGGTAAAGGATAAGTAAAATCAAGTTCTGTTCATTTGGAAGCTGCAGCTTTAAAAATACTGTTGCCATATTTTTTTTTTTTACCTCCAGAACCTACCTTTGTGCCTTGAAAGTTGCTGACATCTTGTTACTGGTTTGCTGAATGTTAAGCTCCGTCCCTCTGAGATTTCCTCTGCTTTCTCCTGCTTGAGCCTCAATCGATAATGCATGTGAGTTCAGTGCACTCTCCTTCTTGAGCCTCAAACAGTAATGCCTGTGAGTTCTGTGTAGGTGCGTGTGCACAGAACTCAAACTCACAGGCATTATCATTAACATTCAACAATTATCATTAACATTCAACAAACCAGTAACAAGATGTCAGCAACTTCCAAGGCACAAAGGTAGGCTCTGGAGGGGCATAGGTAAAAAAATATGGCAACAGTATTTTTAAAGCTGCAACTTCCAAATGAACAGAACTTGATTTTACAGTGCACTTATCCTTTAAGCTGTAAATGAAGGTAGCATATCCATTTCTATTATTAAAAACTATTCACTGTTTTAGTACAAGGTTGCTATACTGTATCATCAATGGAAAAAAACATACATTCTAAAGAAGATCTGTAGAGCTTGCACTCTGGACTGACTTAAATTTCCATTGGTTCTTTTGATGTATGGAGATTTTGCATGGCAATATGTTATAGCTATGTTATAAGTTTAGCTCAATAGAACAAAGGGATTAGGCAGAACTGTAATACTGTAATGTGCTTAGGATCTATTTACAATTTTCAGGCTAAAAGAGTCTCCTATGGAGTCATCTAATGCAATGTTAGAAAAAAAAAACCTAGTCTTTTATAAGAATACATGTAATTTTCATCAAATTAATAACTTAGGGCAGACAAGATGCTTTAATATTAATTCTGATATGAGTTGTCTTTTTATCATAGAAAAATAGAAACTCCTGCTTTGGTTATCTTGGTCACTTGCTGTGATCTTTCTGAAAGAATGAAATGCAGGATAAAAATAATATCTACTGCAGAAAGTCCTATATATATATGTCTGTCATTTGTACTGTAGGTACTTACATTTTCTCAGACCATGTTAAAAAGCTTTTCAGATTCAAATGTTAAATAAGATCTGATTGGTTGGAGCAAATTTAGCACCATTTTAAACAATAAAAACTTTTATTGAATCTCCCTGTAAGTGTATTGCCTCATGAACTTTTGCATACACAATTATATTTGTTTACATGTTAATATGAATCTAACTTATTATTTATTCGTATTTAAGGTTGAATAAATACATAAGTACATCTAGTCCAACCTACTCAGCAATACCCACAATTTCTGCTTAACATTTGATACAGAGGAAGGCAAAGAAAAAAACCTATAATGTTTTTTTTTTTTTTTGGGGGGGGGTATTCCCTCCTGATTTCAAGTTACAATCTGATATCCTAGATCAACTCCAACTTTGTGTATCAATACCAGTAACCTGCAACATTCTTTATTTTTAGAAACTCATCCAGCTTCTTTTTAAACTATCCAATGAACCAGCCCTCACGACTTCCAATGGAAGACAGTTCAATAGTTCCATTCTAATAGCAAAAAACCTTTTGACTGTTGTGCATACAGTAGTTGTAACTTATTCAATCTGACTTCATATTCCTATTCAGACAAGTGTCTGATCTATGATATGGAAAGTATATATGTATGTACTGTATATACATGTACTCTACTATTTACCGTATATACTCGAGTATAAGCTGAGGTTTTTAGGTTTAAAAATCAACCTAAAAACCTTGCCTCGGCTTATACTCGAGTCACTTACCTTAATTCCAGATGCAGCCGCGAGTCAGGAAGGAAAGCCGGCAGTTCCCAGTAGTTCTTCGCGGGTGCGGGATGATGACTTCATCGCGCAGCCGCGAAGCAGTACTGGGAACTGCCGGCTCTGCACAGAGCGAGCGGCAGCCGGTGGAGAGATGAAGACTGAAGACTGGCCAGGTACGGTAAGTGAACTGGGGGGGCTCTAGGGTGGGGGACAGTATGCCATACAGTAACACCCAATACCTTTCTACTATAGGTGTTTGGAAACTAAAACTCCCAGCAATGAAAGCATGCTGGGAGTTGTAGTTTCCAAACATCTACAGTGGAAAGGTATTAGGGTTACTGTATGGGATTACTGTACATTTAAAGGGCAACTATCTACCCTCGGCTTATACTCGAGTCAATCATGGTTTTCTGATTTTGGAGGCAAAAATGGGTACCTCGGCTTATACTCGAGTCGGCTTATACTCGGGTATATACGGTATGTATTTTTTTCTTATATAATGCTACATATTACATACAATTATTTCACCAATTTACATTAGACCCTGCCTTAGAGAACTAATCAAAGAACTAATCAATCTATCTAAGAACAATCTATCAGTATGTCTTTATGATTCTGAGTGAAATATTAGTGCCAGAGGAAACCCACTTACACATGGAAACCTGTTGAGCCACTGTGATTGCATATAAACTGAAAAGGCACAGTGAGGGACCCACTAACAGCATATAAGGTGCCAACTTGTTGCCCTGTTTCATTGGATACCTTCTTTTTGCATGCAGAACAACTCTCATCTTGTTTTTTTTTTTTTACGAGAAAAAGCAAGCAGTTGGGCAGGATTGGCAAAAAGGTTGTGAAAGGACATGTGAAAGTGTGAAAGAAAACCCACCAAAAAGCTAGAGATGAATGAGACCTCTATTAATTTTACCAGTTGTTTTGCAAATTTTCAAAAAATGTTCACTAATGCACTATATTGAAGTCAATGGGAGGCAAATGCTTATGATCATGCTGTATTTACTAGGCTAAATACCATCATTTTAATGAACACATTGAATAGGAAGCTGGAGAATTGTATGGGAAACCCCACTTTACAGCAAAATATTGTCCATCTCTATTTAAAACAAAAACCAAGATAAAAGATATACGGTAGACTAAAATTATGCCATAGACAAGCATGTAAAATAATTTTGTATTTGCCGTCTAACTTTCTAAAGTGACCAGGCTGCTTGCATTTTAATTTTGTAATCACTTGTTGAATAGCTATGCCCTACACAAATAAGTAAAAAATCTACAACTTATTAATTTCTCCACAGCTAGCTGTAAAACTGACAAGCCTTCCCCAGGAGAGAAACAGAGAATCTGCTTCACTTCTCATTATACCATCCCTCCAAGGGTCCCCTTGTGACAGCTGTGTCTGTAGGTTCCATAAGTCACATATATATTATTAAACAGGTGGATGCAAGTCTGCTAAAAAGTTTTTTGCAACAGTAATAAATAGAAACTAAACAACTGATTTAATGAATCCATATTGAAAAACTATCATTCATTATTGTATTTTATTAATTATTGTAATTTTATGAAACATGCAAACAGAATCAATTTTAAGAAGTTCTTCATTTTATTCATGGAAAGATGAATTAGAAAGGAGGGATGATTCCAATCAGAAAAAACCCTACTTTTCTTAATGATAACTACAGCATTTTAAAGTCTATTGTTAAGGGTATCTTAGCTTGCTTAAATCTAGTTAATAATGTGTAGCAAGATTCTGACTTTTTCCTAATTTATTATTGGGTGGACTGAAGTAAAAAATAGGTGTGGTTGGACATCCATTTATATGGATAAAAAAAACCTACAAATGATAGAGGACATAGTGAATGTTAACCCCCCTATATTGTAAAATAAAAATAAATGCACACACCACACACACTAGTCAACAGCACACAATACACGTATCTACATAAGTACAGTAATCTAAAATTCATATATGTCTGATACAACCAAACTATAAAGAGAGTGCAAAGACAGACAACAAGTATACAGCAAATTTGAAAATTAATGAAAGGGAGAAATAATCACACATGTATAAAGGAAGAAGTAATTTGCAGTTCAACAGCCCTGATAGCCACCACCCAGAGAGGTAGGTGTATACCCTTTACCTCTCCAGGGAAAAAAATAGTTGTCCATTAAGATATGGGAGTGATAGGTGTTCTTGTGTATAATGGCACAGATAAATGTCATTTCATTGTTAATCGGAAAGGTGGTTGGTTCCCAAAATGTGATCCAAAACGATTAAGTGGGTCCTAGCTCTAAGTTTGTCACATAACATGTGCCATTTTATGTGCTACAAAGCAGTGCACATTTTAGTGCATAGTTAAATAATTCTATTATCTGGTGATAGCAGTCCTTCAATACCAAATAACTTATGTTTGCAGGCAAAAAGCTGCTACATAGTTTGTTATTTCAGATACATATCCAACTCTTGTATTTGACAATACTGGGTTTATAGGCTGGTGATAGTGCTGCCTCAGTAAGTGTACTGAAAAACCACCCCGCAATCAAGAATATAAGATGTGACAAGACCCCTGCAAAGTGGAACATCATTAATGGGAAGCCCTCGTAAGGGGGGGGGGGCATCAGAGAGACTTTCCTCCATCTAGCAGTGCTACAGTATATAACATATTTACTACTGTAAATTATTTAATCCAAAAAAATCTCTTAATTGATCTGATAATATCAGCTTCATTCATGAGAATAACCCATTCATTTCACCTATCTCCAGACATTCCTTCATGTCCTTTAGAACAATAGTATTAATCTAATCTCTCATTAAGCACTAGAGATGAACAAAACTGGTGAATTCCATTCCAACAGCAGATTCATGGCCTATGTAAGATCTGAAAAGCCAATTCGAACCTAATTGAATAGTTTTTATATTAAAAAGTTGTTATAAATTAAATTTTATAGGAATTTTCAATTTTCAAATGCGATTTTTTGTTTTGAATTTTCGATTTTCTAATATTCGATTTTTGATGAAAAGTTCAGAGCATTGTCTTCAAGAAAATTAAGCTACTGATTTTACATAGGGAATGCATTATAGCATTCCCGCTCATGTGATGCGTTTGTAGTACAATTACAAAATGCACTGCTGCACACAGTCATATTCTGAAACAAATGTGTTTTCATCTCTATACCCCAACTAGGTTAGTTTATCCATGGTCCATTTAATTTTTATCTATCTATCTATCTATCTATCTATCTATCTATCTATCTATCTATCTTTCTGTCTGTCTGTCTGTCTGTCTGTCTGTCTGTCTCTATCTATCTATCTATCTATCTATCATCTATCTATCTATCTATCTATCTATCTATCTATCTATCTTATCAGTCAATCTATCATATCTATCTATCTATCTATCTATCTATCTATCTATCTATCTATCTATCTATCTATCGTTTATATCTATCTATCTATCTATCTATCTATCTATCTATGTATCTATCTATCTATCTATGTATCTATCTATCTATCTATCTATCTATCTGTCTATCTATCTATCTATCTATCTATCCACACACAAAAACATTACATAAAGAGTGCCATCTGTAGATTTGCCTTTGTAACAGTTATCTCAATCTATCTCAGTTACACCATTTTTTGTATAATCATTTCATGAATACAAGTTTGCAATTTTACACAAGTTCAGTGGTGTAGCTATGGAGCCCGCAGTGACTAAGAGGGCCCATGATCTCACCGCAAACAGCTGATTGCATGTACGCAGGTAAGCAAGCATCAGCTATTTTAAACTGCTGTTGGTTCAGTACTGGTGTTTTAAACAGCTGATAGCGTTTACCTTTACTACATGCGCAGTCTGATGTTTAAAAACGCAAGTTGTTTAATTTAATAAATAAGGAAGTTTAATATAATTCATTACTAAACCATGAATAGAGAATGTCTGCAGCTGAGAGTACAGTATCTATTATGGTAATTTGTTTAGAAGACATCCAAAAATATATTACCAGTAAAATAATTTCTTCAGTATTTGCGATACAGATTTTTTTTTATTATCAAGTATCTGGGAACTACTATACTACCTTCAGTACTACTGCTGATGGAATTAACAAGGAGATAAAATGACACCTATCCTAATTAATTTCTGAAATACTAATAGCTATTAGATTAGCTCATTTATATTAGAAGTTATTGGCCTTTATTAGTAATTCAATTCCAGTAAGTTCTATTGATATTTCTATTCATACAGCCAACATTTGCGTATTTTCCATACATTTCCAGATTAGACTATTTGTATAAAACAGTAAGGATTAACACAAACGGAAACACTGCCACAATAAAAATATTTAATGTTCTTTAACTTTTTTAATTGTCCCTAACACATATTAATTCAGCAACTTCCTTTATTTCATAATTTACAGTTAGAAGTGGACAAAGCCCTAAGCTGTTTGGCCATTAAAGTAAAAGAGAGACACGTGTTTGTAATTTATAAAAGTCGTCCTAATGTGAGACATCCACACACATGCCAAACCTTTATCTTTAAAACAACCAACAAATGCTGAAATGGTAACCCAGAAAACACCTGTGCAGTACAGAAGCAAGGACAACTAGAAAAGTAACCCATAAAGTGTCCTTGCAGTACAGCAGCAACAGGAACAACCGGCAAGTCAACTCTAAATTAACTCCTTAGATTGGAACAGGATTGGTCCAAGAGAGGTGTCAAGGAAGCCATTTATTTAAAAAAAAGAGACCAACCCTGAATAGAGGTGTGGGGTGTGGGGTATATCGACACCAATTGTCTGCCATGTACAATGCTGTTTTGATGCCTTACCCTGGACAGTTTTAACACCTCTTAGCTAGTGGTGGACCCGAACCCGAACATTATGAGTTTGGACAAACTCGAACTATCCTAACTAATTCAGGTTAGAACTACAGCAAATTTCAAACCCTGTCTTGAAAATAATATCCTGCTGGATTACTCAATTTTAACAAAGAAGCATTTTTCTCTCTTGCTGCAGGAGGTCTGCTGCTAGTTAACCCTTTCTATAGGACAGGATAGTTCGCTTGCCTACTGCCTGTGTGGGGATAGTGATATAAATCCTGTTTGGAGAGAATTTCAACTGACTGCTCTGAACAAGAGCTATCTATTGTGTGTACAGAGCTTTAGGCTAATCAAACACTAGTTAGACATTAAAGAAGATTTGACATTCAAAAAGAGGAATGTTGAATTGACTTTATTATCTAACATCAGAGTGGTTGTTACCTGCAACGTTCTTGCAACTTTCTCCTGCCAAATAACACTTTACGGTTGAGATTACTTGGTCGAGCTAGGCGGTTGTCTAGAACATTGTGGGAATGTCAGCAAGTAAGCATAAGTGTATGGTCAACTTTAGCCTATTATTTTCTGTGACATTTATTTGCTACAGTGACCCCACATCTAAAAGTGATAGATACAGAATGTACATTTGTGTAAGTGAATGTCTTTTTGTATTTAAGTGGGTGTCTGAATGTTTAAGCTACATATCATTCACTTTCTTTGATTATTAAGCACATATCTGCTACAGGACATACATCACCTTTTCAAAAGATGTATGTAATATATTGAAAAATTCAATATTGGAACATCTTAGAAATATATGTAAAAGAAGCATTTCCTTTTTTTAAAAAAAATATGGATTTTGTGTAAACATTTTTAATCCCTTGGTGAAAAGAAACATTTAGTTTTAGCAAAAGAAAAAAAAATCAATGATAATATACCATGCTAGTTTTTCATGGTTCTGAGTTTTCTATCACTAGGCAATTCACCTAGAAATACCCTGACCTAATTTAAAAATAAAGTTGGTATGATACACTGTACAGCAGAACATATACATTTTGACATGTCTCTGGGATCACACAAAGGAAAGAAAAATGTAGTGGTGTATAAATATATAAAAATAAGGATAAGACATTAAAATTTAGAAAAGTGTGAAACAATTACAATAATTACATATACTTCTATTACTCTATTACTTCTATTCCTACATCTGAATATTCCTGCTACTGAAAAATATTTCCATATAATATTGTTTCCAATAGTGTTCGCATACACGACATTAACTGAAAATACCATAAAATCAAACTTTCTATTTTAATACGGTAAGATTTCTTTATTAAAAACACCATCAAATGGGAGAAACGGCTGTATAGCAATTCTGTAATAGTTTTTAAAAAAAATACAATCTACGACATCTAGTAAAAGTAGGTCAAAGTCCTAGCACAGCCAAGTATGATTCAGTAGTTGTCAAAATCTCTTCCTGTTTTCCTATTAGTGTTTATATGTTACTGAACTACCTATTTAGGGCAGATATACAGAAATATATGTAGTCTGCTAGAGGGGATTCTGAGCAATATTTTCGCCCGATTAAGCAAAATATCAAAAAATTTCAATTGTGTGTACATTGCCTAATCAATCCTGTTGCAACTCTCAATCATGTGGCACTAGAGCTTAAGGAAACTGGCGAATTTTGTTTCAAAAGCGGTTCTGCGGAATAAATTTAAGTTCTGAAAATTTGTTTCAAAACCCATTGAATCTAATTTTTTGTTTAGCGCAGTTTTCAAATATTCGGTAGCAATTTGCTGATTTTCGAAAATTTTTAAAATTCTGTTGGATCCGAATCTAAACCATGTTTGTTTTGAAACCCAAACTTATCACTATGTGGAAACTCTGAACAATCGACCAGTGGCCAATGTTTGATGCCTGTAAACCCCTGACAATATCCACCAAAAGGACAAACAGTAAATGTAGCTCATCCCTATTTTAACCAGTCATAGAGACAAATATTATGTGTCAACAATTTACCTGCCCTTCTATTATACACTAAAAGGGCTATGTAACAAGGTATTGCCCCCTTTAATCAATGCACCAAGCCAATAGTGGCTCCCAGTGCATTGCTTATTAAGTTTGCCTTTTTGTAAATCTTTAATGACAGCTATCTATTGGCGTTAGAGGTTACATCTTAAAGAGCATCAGCTTAGTTCATTGGTTGCGGCTGTTGAGAGACACACTTGCCGTTAGTTGTGTCTTAAAGTCATGTTAACGCCTGGTACATCAGTTAATGTGACTTTAAGACACAGATAGCCGATAACAGATCTTGGTTCATAGCCCTGTAAGCATTTTGTTTTTAGTGAATCCTTGAGTCATGCAGTAAGACTGCACAATTGCAGATATAGAACTTGTCAGAGATTATAACTGTGTGAGTTTAACTGGATTCAGTTCTGATGCTTTCCCCGGTTCATGTTATCTTGGATATACTGTATAAGAAAAAACATGATATCCTAGTAAATTCAAATTAAAACAATAGGTCAAAATAAATAAATAAATAGTGAGAATCTGTGACTTCTGAATAAACAAATTTCTTATTTTTATTCTTAATAAAGATTTATGAAAACCCAAATCGCCCAAAAGCATTTTCACTAATTATTTTTAAATGCATTTTCCCTGAAATATTCCATACATATTTTAGCAGCAAATCAAATACAAAGATTTTATTTCTTAGTAAAATATCTGTTTTTATAACACTTTGACCAGTAAAGTCCACAAAAGAAGTACTTTCACACTGCAATGGCTCAGCATATGCAATATGGCAATAAAATCTTAAGATGCTCTAAAAAAAAGTGGGTGCAATAATTTTTAGGTTTTTTCATTTCATTAAAATATATCAGGGAGATTCAATAAAAGTTCTTATCGTTTAAAATGGGGCTAATTTTGCCCCAACCAATCAGATGTTAGCTTTCAAATGTTAAATAAGATCTGATTGGTTGGGGCAAAATTAGCACCATTTTAAAGGATAAGAACATTTATTAAATAACCCTGTATATTTTTAAACTTGTTTTTATTAAGAAAAACAGAGGACACAAGCAAAATTTTTTATCACATATACAAGTTATAGCATTTGTATCATAATCAACAGATAATCTAGATAAATAGCTAATTTCTTACCAATTGAAAATGTCCAGTTTGATTTCCTGAATTATCTAAACCTTTTAAATACATTAAGCAGGGGGTAGTCCATCCGCACAGTTAATCCAAGGTATTGTGATGAATGAAAGGGGAAAAACAACCTATAACAAGGTGTAGTAAACAATTGGGGGGTTAAATTATGACCACAATCGGGCCATGTACTGTATTATTTAAGTGTTTCATTGTAGGCAAAATATACTGGTCTATGAGACTCGAATATATGTACAAAACCCACTCAATGCTGTTGTGCATTACAACAAAAAAAGTATACTGTTCAAATTATTAAAGGTAAAGTGTTTCATATCTTATCTTAATAGATTGCATCAAAGTCACCCAACTCTATTGATATAAACCTTGTAGTGATATTTCTCACTATGCAGATTGCAGCAGTTTTCAGCTGTTTGAAAGCTATAGATAGACCATCTTTTTAGGAATTTAGTTAGGTTAGCTCTTCCCACAAACACCAGTCTTAGAGGAGGAAGGTCCTGTTCAATAAGTGATTTTAATTGCCACACTCTAGGCTGATTACAAGCCATTGATCTTAGTATAATTCCCTTCTTGGCATAGAGCAACGTTTCTTTAAGGAATGACAATTAGTATCTACTCCATTTCTCAATCTCCGGGACCCTGGAAATACATAGCTTGGGACCCTGGGGAACCTGGATTCCCGTTGTCTCAGTAAGTGCTTATAGAACCCTAGCCCAATACATCAGTACCATTGGGCATTCCCACAGCAATTGCCAGAAGTTTGCTTCAGGCAAGTTATATTTCAGACAGTTACTATGTCAGCCCCTAGACATCTGACTAAGTCGCAGTGGTGTATAATCCGTCGCCATGAGATAATCCTGGTGTAGAATAAGGAACTGTACTGTGTGTGAGAGGTTGCCATATCTTCTCACTCTTCAGTTGTTTTGTTGCCAGGACTGTATTTGAGAGGTTTTTTTCTGGTTTAACAGGGCAGAGTATGAAGTTGATATAAAGCCTTTGACATTCGATGTGCTAAACTGTTTGGGAAGCTGGCTAGTATTCATAGGGATGTGCAGTCCCTGAAATTCAGCTTCATTCATTTTTTTTTTCCAGTGATATTGGTTAATTCTTGTAGCTGTGTGAGGCTTTACTAGGATTGCTTTATTTAATCACACTAATTAAATTCAAGCTCATCTGCCTACTGTTTTATGTACCATAAACTTTATCTGATTTCCTTTGTGTTATATGATTGACGTGTTCATTGGCCATTTTGTTTATTTGTTTGCATTCTGTATTTACTTGATTAGTTATATGTATATTATTATATGTATATGTATTAGATGCCCTAAGTATTTGCAGTTACTTTCTCCCTAACCATTGGCAGAATACTATATTTGACTTGGCTCTTTAACCCTATAAATATACCCCTCCTATTGTATAAGAATATTTACATGCTAATAGTAGAATAGTTTTTTGAAACTACAAATGAGGTGTGTGTGGGGTGGGGGGTATATAATATTACATATACTAAAGGTGTATACGTTTAATTTTTCACACATACATTAACACTATTACTAAATTACCATAAATATATGAATATATAGTACTTACTTTGAAATTGTCAAAATGGAAGGTTTAGCTACACCTCTGTCACTGCTAAAAGGTCTGCAAATTAAAGCTGAAAGGAAGTGTAAGGAATTTCATATATTACACCCAAAATATGTGCTTTTTGTAAAACATGTGACAGCCTTAGACAATCAAAAAAGTTCATGTATGTATGTATGTATATGTTTATTTATATAGCGCCACTTGGGGACACAGCAATGTAAAATATAGAATAAAAAAAGTCATACAAGGGACGGACAATAAAAAAAATATATAAATAAATAGGTATGTTCATCATGTAATATACAAGGGCTTGTAATGTGTAAAATGAGGAAAGAGGTCCCTGCCCCGTAGAGCTTACAATCTACTTGGGTGGGTAACATTCAGATACATAGGAAAGGGTGGAAATACTATAGTAATAATTGATGCAGTGTCAACAGTTCTATGCTGTGCTCAGAGGTAGAATGAGAGGTTAGATTTAAACTTGTTTATTGAGGTTTCTTGATGAAGATAGAGGGGGATAAAATTCAAGAGAACGGTAGCCACAAGAGAAAAAGTTTTAAGGTGAGAGGAGGCAATGTGAGTGGGGGGGTCTGTATAAGAGATGGTTCTGTGATGAGCGGAGGGTAAGGGGAGGGACATATGGGGACACAAGAGAAAAAATATAAGAAGGAGCAGCCTAAAGGATTTTGTAGATAATGTGTTATTTAATGAAGAGCCAGGTAGATGTGCAGCACAGAGGAGATTTAATTTCCCAATTGTAAGAGAGCAAGACAATGTGTGCAGCAGAATTAAGTATGGACTGAAGTGCAGAAAGTTTGGAAGCAGGAAGACCAGAAAGCAGAAAGTTTCAATAGTCCAGGCTTGATAGGATGAGAGCATGGAGAGCATAGCAGTAGTTGGAAGAGAGAGGAATCTACGGATTTTCGCAATGTTACTGAGAAAAAAAGTTACAGGTTTAAGCAACATAGTTAATGTGATTAGAAAAGAAAAGAGAGAAATCAGTAATAAACTTTAAGCAACATGTCGACTAAATCTGGTAAATGGGGGTGTTGTCCACAGAAATGGAAAAAGGTGGCCAATGGCCAGCAAGTGTGTGTATGTGAAAGAAAAAAAAGGGGGAGGGGATGAGACATTGGAACAATCTCCAATTGACAGGCACTCAGCTCTACAAAGATCATCTTGCATCTGTGCTACCAATAAATCTTATTAATATGTTCTGTGCACACAAAGGACTTCAAATCAACAGCGTTTTTTTTCCAAAATAGTGCTTCATAGGCATAGTTTCTGTCCTATTGCATGGACCTTTATTAAGCTGATAGATATATTTTTATATACTTCTCCATTCTAGCTAATTCCACCTTCTTGGTTCCAATGTCTTAACTCCAGTCTACCAGTCTATACCAAATGTTGTAATAAATGCAATTTCTTACAAAAAGCCAATTTACTGGGCACATAATCTAATCTAATCAATCTAAAATTCACTGACACCCCACTATCACCATTGACTCTCACTGGTTATTCTCACTGGTTATACACACCCCTGTCCTGGCAGCTAAATGGTTACAACTACACCACTCACTCCAGCAACCGAAGGCTTAAGCTGGGTACGCACATTACTGCATAAGGGAAATTTTGTTGGTACCAAATGGATTGGCCCTTTATTGGAAATTTTTGTACTGCAGTCTGTCATCTTTTTAAGATCTGAAATGTGTGTACCCAGCTTTAATCAATACCAGCAGTCACAGAGAAAATTAGCATTTCAATTACACAGCACTAATAGTAATCACTTAAACAGTGTTAACAAAAGCATTTAAACACACCTTAAGCTGGGTACACACATTACCGATAAAGCCCGATACCATCAGATCCAATAGTTTCAGGGCTTTATTGGCAGTGTGTGTAGAGTCTTGCCCTAAGAGACCAACAATTTCCCTCACCCCCGGTAGTCTCCCTATAGGGGAGTCGGCCACAGCCAAGGAAAACACACAGTCCAGAGCATTCTCTAGGGAGCATAGGGAGAACACTCGGGACTGTGTGTATCATGATCTTTGAAAAATGACAGACAGGATCTTTCAGATCCTGTTTGTCATCTTTTAAAAGTCTGCCATGTGTGTACCCAGCTTAGCTGTATTAGAGACTACATTGAATTATTTAAAGTATCAAGGACAAACCTGGATTTAGATCCAGAAAGTGTGATGAAAAACATCTGATATGGAATTCCAATGGCAGCCGTCGCCATGAGGAAAGATGAATTTGGGGGGAAAAAAACTGTGCTTTTTAATTGGTGCCTTGTGGTCTAGAGGAAAGCCTAATTGGTACATCATAGTGCAAATAAAAGGAAAACATAGAAAATATGAATCCCCAGAGTTACGTTCTATAAGAAATAATGTATAAAATGCTCAAAGGACTATTATTTTTAAAGAATGAACTTTTGAAATCAAAACTGTACCACACTACAGCACAGAAATAAAAGACAGTCCATCAAATTATTAAGAGAGTTTACAGTCTGTAAACAAAAAGTTAGCAGCTCAGTCTACGGTAGTTTAGTTTTTAAAACACAATAGTCTCCAAATCATATTTAAAAAGTTACAATCTTTCTTTATCCCTATAACAGAGAAACATCAATACGTCACTGAACTATTACAGAACTATTCTACAATTGCATGATTTAAAGGGGGATTAAAGGGCATCTATAGTGGGAAACTGTACATTTTTTTCTTTCTATTTGTTCTATAATTCCCCCCAACTTCCAGAGTACTTTTATTGTCTTCCTCTGTCCCGAGTTAAAAAAAAATGTATTGAACGTTTTTTCATAGTTAATTCTGAAAATTCTCAAAAATAGCCTCGAACATTCGATAATACTCAAAAATAGTTTCTGAGGATTAATGAACGTTCAAGGCAATTTTCGAGAATTTTCGGAAATAAATTGAATGTTCGATAAAAATTTAAAATGCACTCCAAACCCCCGAAATTAAGTTCCGGTTTTGATTTTCGGGATTTTTTTTACAGCAAGTCTCCCAATGACTCCTTCCGGCTCACTAAGATTCTTGACAAATACTGGGTTAAAAACAGAAGTAAAGGAAAGCAGAAAGAAGCTTTCACTAATTTATTGCCTGTCAAAGGGAGATCGGGCTGCAGTGATAAGACAAACCCCCTCCCACTTCTTTTTTAGCAAGTGTCTCCAGAACGACCAGGCTTACATACAGAGGGTTTTTTTTTGTTTACAAAGGTTAAAGTGACCAAAGGTTAGAGTGATGTGTAATAGGATGAATGCGCATGAGCGGTTGGTTTCACAGACTTGGTTCACAGCTGGACTACTTGAACGGGGAAATGACCAGAGAGGGGAGGGGGAATGGGGAGCTCTGCAGTAAATGAGACAGTGTGCAAACACGGAGCCACAGAGGAAGGTAAGAATAAAGCAGATTACACTAACCTTTTTTATGTTTGGATAAGCGAAGGTATCAATTTTACTAAAGATGCCCTTTTAAGTCACTAGACAATGTTCCAACAAGCTGCGTCTCATCTCCCCCCAGCAATGGATGTTAGATTATTTATGAAATTAACCTGTAGGTAATTAGGGGTCAGCTCCCATTATACGTCTTTTTGGATTTGCTGGAAGTCTTAGTGTATTTCGTACACTTCTAAACATATACCCTAGTGCACAGCAGATCAAAACAAGAAAGCTGCAGTCTGTCAGCCAACCCTCTAGAATCTGTCAGCACAGAGATCCCATCTCTTTCAGATACAGAACAGGGATTTTACAAGTTACAAAAGTATGTTTGCAATCTCCTCCATAATTACACAATCCTTTGCATTACATACAAAAGAGAAAAGCAATATTTCCATGGGTAGCTAAAACAAAATACAATTTTAAGCCTGTAATCTCATGGATATATTATTTTTCTAAAAGTAGAGCATTAGTCCTTTGATCCTCCAGAGCTAACACAAGAGAACAGGTTCATTTAGAACACTTTAGAGAGATTTACCCAGAGCAGCTATCCCTGTTGAAACCTGCACAGCGGGCACAAGGAAGGAGTTATGGTCCTTGATGGTCCTTAATGATTGAATGTGTAGAATAATGTGTGGAGTCATTTCAATGAATGTCAGCGATCAACCCATAAAACAAAAGTGCAAGATTTGACCCAAATTGGAAAATGCAATTGTAAAACCTTGTCATGTGATGTGATCATTATAACTTGAAAGCAAAAAATAATTATAATTCTGATATCTGGGTAACCAACCTTATATTTTACAATAATGATTGAATGTGCACTTCCATATGCACAATGCATTTATATAAAACAAAGCCCTTTCATAAAGCATGTTATTTAATTAACCCAACAACTAAAACATTGTTCATTTATATTTTTTTTTTGTCATTCTATGTACCGATGTAACGTAATGACAGTGTTTTTTGTATATCTGCAGTAACTACATAATTAATAACTTTATATTAGGGATGCCCAACCTGAGGCACACTGGAGGCCACAGTAACCAGGCTGCGGGTTAAGCCCGGCCCCTGATCCACCCAAACCCTGCCTAGGAACACCCAAACCCGCCCCATGACCCGTCCACCCACAGGTCTGCAAAAAATCACAAGTAGGATGCTTGTGGCCCGTGGGTTGGGCATCACTGCTGTATATGCTATGTTTCAGTAAGTCCATGTGACAAGTCAATATTTCCTCTAATCCTTAAGCAGTTGTTTGTGCAACTGTTAAAACAGTGTTTACAGGTTTGGGGAGTCATCTGCCTTCATGCACAGCTTAAAGGGAACAGTTAACAAAGCTATATGTACAGTAGGTGAGAAGATGGAAAGCTGTATCCTAACTGTGGAGACTCCCACAAAAGAAGATATATCTCCCTGTGTTGCAACATTAGAAGCAATAACACCTGTTGTCCCCATAATATGACCATTTGATAAATGGACAACAGAATTGAGAGCTAACATCAGACAGAGAAGAAGCATGCAAAAGTGCTGGTAAGTCAAGTATGCCAGAAACAGTACAGTGACATATATAAGAATCACTGGGCCCCCGAGCAAAACTGTGATGGGGCCCCTATCTGTGCTTTATCCAAAGTGGTTTTCTGGGAGGAGGCTATATCTGTCATAGAAAACAGTTAAAGGGTATGTACACTGTAAATCCAACTTAATGGCTGACGTCAGTGTGCACGCGAATTGACGTCAGTGTGCACACAACGTGACATCAGTGTGCACGAGCATTGCGGTGACATTGCCAAAAGCGCGCAACATATGTGCACACTGATGTCATGTCACTTGCGCACTGACGCCAGGTGCGCGCTCTGCCACAGGAAACAGTATTTGCACATCTCGTAGGGGCGGAGCTAAAAACATGAGAAGACTGGAGGAAGAAGACAGAAACTTTCAAGGAGTAAACATCCACTTTACATTTAAAGATTAAGCTATCTAGTAACATTAAGTTGGATTTACCATGTACCTACCTTTAATACATGACTTTTAAAGGTTTTGTGAGGACAAGTAAAAATATAACCTGTAGTAATTATATTCCATAAATAATTCATTAAGTTAGCAACAATTGTTCTTGAATTAGCTTATTGTACCCTAGCATGCATATAGTACAAATGAACAGAAGGAGCAAGGTTCTATATCTGGACTAAAGATTGGCAGCAGAAAGATTGACAGCAAAAATGCTGTTATTCTATGAAGACTTCCGATGTAAAATGCTTGCCCTCTTGCCTTTCTTAGCGAATCAATGCAGTCAGGCACAGTCGTATTATACTTCTCTGGTTAATTATGTTTTTTGCAGAAATCCATTTTAACCCTGCTCCTTAAGAAATATCAGCAAACTGAGCTATATTAATCTTTGTCATTCACTGTGCAAATTCTCTTACAACAAAACCCCTGATTTAAATAGGTTAACCAAACAGTCATGTTAGTCGGTAAAAATAAAAGTCGGAACCGGAACCGGACCGGAACCGCAAAAAGTCCACTGCCCCCAGCGAGAAGGAGGTCTTACTACAGCGGTTCCGGCAATGTCGCAGCCATGTTCGACTTTAGGTAACACTCCACTTACTGTCCGGACGCTGGTAAGTAAAGCCGGAACACAGTGGCAGATGCATTCCGGCTCAGAGTGTAAAAGTCGAATGCAGAAGAAGGAACATGTGTGCACTACAGCAGAGAGGACTTTCTGCACATCGCAGCAGCACTGAAACAGGAGTGGGGACACTGACACGGGAGGGGGAGGGGGTGCTGGAACCACCTACTTGTTTATCTCACTCTGGCTGTCTCATTCTCACTTTGCTTGTCTCTATCTGTCCCCCTCCTTTCTCTATCTGTCCCTGCCTGATATGCCTGTTTATCTTGCTCCTCCGCCTTTCCTTCTCTATGTACTTTTTGCCTGCCTTCTATCTCCCCTGTCTGTCCTTCTGCTTTGTCCCTCTAACTGTCCCCCTACCTGCTCCTCTATACTGTCCCCACCTAGTCACTATCTGTCACCCTATCTGTGCCCTCTGCCTGTCCTCCATCTGTCTATCGGCTGTCCCTCTATCTGTTCACCCCCTGTCTGTCCTCTATCTGTCCCTTTACCTGTCCCCTGCCTGTCCCTTTATCTGTCACCCTGTCTGTCCCCTGCCTATCCTTTTTTCTGTCCCCTGCCAATCCATCTATCTGTCCCCCTGCCTGTCCCAGCATCTGTCACCCCTGCCTGTTCCGTCTATCTGTCCCCCTGCCTGTCACCCTCTCTGTCCCTCTGCCTGTCGTCCTCTATCGTCTCACCTGCCTGTCCCTCTATCTGTCCACCCTGCCTGTCCCTCTTCTGTCCCCCTACTGTCTGTCATTTTTCTCCTCTGCCGTCCTATCTGTCCCTTCCGACCCCTATATGTCCCGCTGCCTGTCCCTCTATCTGTCCCCTGTCTGTCCCCCTGCCTGTCCCTCTATCTGCTCTGCTGTCCTCTATCTGTCTCCCGCCTGTCCCTCTGTCGCCCCCCTGCCTGTCCCTCTATCTAGCCCTTTGCTGTCCATCTTTTGCACCTCTGCCTGTCCTTCTATCTGCTCCCCTGTCTATCCTTCTACCGCCCTCCATCTGTTCTTCTGCCTTCCCCTATCTGTGCCCCTGCCTGTCCCTCGTCTGTCCCCCTGCATGTCCCCCTCCTTGCCCCTCTGTCTGTCCCCCCGCCTGTCCCTTTCCTTCCCTCTGTCTGTCCCTCTATCTGTCCCCCGCCTCTGTTCCTCTATCTGTCACCGTCTGTCCCCCTGCCTGTCCCTCTATCTGTCTCCCTGTCTGTCCCTCTATCTGCCCCTTGCCTGGCCATCTTTTGCACCTCTGCCTGTCCTTCTATCTGTCTCCCGTCTATCCTTCTACCTGTCCCTCTATCTGTTCTTCTGTCTGTCTCTGTTCCCGTCGTACTCTCTGCGTCCCCCTGCCTCCCCCTCCTTGCCCCTCTTGTCTGTCCCCCTGCCTTTCCCCCTCCCTGTCCCCGCCTATCCCTCTATCTGCCTCCTTCCTGTCCCTCTATCGTCCCCTTGCCTGTCCATCTTTTTGCACCTCTACCTGTCCTTCTATCTGTCCCTCTGTCTATCCTTCATACCTGTCCCTCCATCCATTCCTCTGCCTACCCCCATCTGTCCCCCTGCCTGTCCCTCTATCTGTTCACCCCGTCTGTCCCTGTCTGTCCTCTACCTGTCCCCCCTTCCTGTCCCTCGGTTGTCACCTGCCTATCCCTCGTCGTCCCCCTGCTGTCCTCCTACCTGTCTGTCTATTTTCTCCTCTGTGTCCTTCTATCTGTCCCTTCCTGTCCCTCTATCTGTCACCCTGTCGTCCTGCCGATTCCCTCTTCTGTCCCCTGCCCAGTCCATCTTCTGCCCCCTGTCTGTCCCTATATCTGTCCCCTTGCCTGTCCCTCTATCTGTCCCCTGCCATGTCACCCTCTCTGGTCCCTCTGCCTGTCCCCTATCTGTCTGTCCCTCTATCTGTCTCCCTGCCTGTCCCTCTACCTGTCCCTCTATCTGTCACCCTGTCTGTTCCCCCAGCCTGTCCCTCTATCTGTCCCTCTATCTGTCCCCCTGTTGTCCCTCTATCTGTCCCCCGCCTGTATCTCTATCTGCTCCTTGCTGTTCCCATCTGTCTCCCTGCCTGTCCCTGTCTGCCCCCCTGCCTGTCCCTCTATCTGCCCCCTTTGCCTGTCCATCTTTTTGAACCTCTGCCGTCCTTCTATCCTGCTCCCCTGTGTCTAATCCTTTACCTGTCCTACTCTGTTCTCTGCCTTTCCAATCTGTGCCCCTGCTGTCCCTTCGTCTGTCCCCCTGCCTGTCCCCTCCTTGCCCCTCTGTCTGTCCCCCGCTTGTCCCTTTCCTTGCCCCTCTGTCTGTCCCTCTATCTGTCCCCCGCCGTCCCTCTATCTGTTCACCCTGTCTGTCCCCTGCCTGTCCTCTATCTGTCTCCCTGTCGTCCCTTCTATCGCCCCATTTGCTGTCCATCTTTTGCACCTTGCGTCTGTCTATCTGTCTCCCGTCTATCTATCTACTGCCCCCCCTCTATCTGTTCTTCGTCTTCCTCTGTTCCCGTCTGTACCCTCGTCTGTCCCCTCGCCTTCCCCCCTCCTGCCCCTCTTGTCTGTCCCCCTGCCTTCCCCTCCTGTCCCGCTATCCCTCTATCTGGCCTCCTTCCTGTCCCTCTACTGTTTCCCTCTGCCTGTCCATCTTTTTGCACCTCTATCTGTCCTTCTATCTGCTCCCCTGTCTATCCTTCTACCTGTCCCCTCCATCCATTCCTCTGCTATCCCATCTGTCCCCTGCCTGTCCCCTCTATCTGCCTCACCCGTCTGTCCTCTGTCTGTGTCCATACCTGTCTCCCCTGCCTGCCCTCTGTCTGTCCACCTGCCTATCCCTCTGTCTGTCCCCCTGCCTGGTCCTCTACCTGTCTGTCTATTTTCTCCTTGCCTGTCCTTCTTCTGTCCCCTGCCTGTCCCTACTATCTGTCACCTGTCTGTCCCCTGCCTATCCCTCTTTCTGTCCCCTGCCAGTCATCATCTGTCCCCTTGCCTGTCCCTCTATCTGTCCCCTTGCCTGTCCCTCTATCGGTCCCCCTATCAACCCTCTCTGTCCTCTGCCTGTCCCTCTAGCTATGTCCTCTATCGTCTCCCGCCGTCCCGCTAACGCTCCCCGCTGTCCCTTGTCGTTCACCACCCTACCTTCTGTCTATTTTCTCTCTGCCTGTCCTTCTATCTGTCCCCTTGGCCTTACCCTCTATCTGTCACTTGCCTGTCCATCTATCCTGTCCCCCTGCCTGTCCTCTATCTGTCTCCCTGTCTGCCACTATCTGTCCCGCCTGTATCTATCTTACCTCCTTGCTGTTCTCTATCTGTCGACCTGCCTGTCCCTTATCTGCCCCTTGCCTGTCCTCTTTTTGCATCTGCCTGTTCCTTCTATCTGTCCCCTTGTCTTCCTTCTACCTGCGCCCCTCCATCTGTCTGCCTTTCCCCATCTGTGCCCCGCCTGTCCCCCTCCTGCCCCTCTCTCTGTCCCCGCCTGTCCCTTCCTTGCCCCTTGCCGTCCCCTACCTGTCCCCCGGCTGTCCCCTGTCGTCCCCCTGCCTGTCCCTCTGCCTGTCCTCCCCTACCTACTGCTCTATTTTCTCCTACTGCTGTCCTACTATCTGTTCCCTTCCTGTCCCTTATCTGTCACCCTGTCTGTCCCCCTGCCACCCTCTTTCTGTCCCCGCCAGTCTCTACTGCCTCCACTGGCCTTGTCCTCATCTGTCCCCCCTGCCTGTCCCTCTATCTGTCCCTTGCCTGTCCCTCTATCTGTCCCCCTGCCTGTCACCCTCTCGGTCCCTCTGCCTGTCCCTCTATCTGTCTGTCCCTCTATCTGTCTCCCTGCCCTGTCCTCTACCTGTCCCTTTGCCTTACCCTCTATCTGTACCCTGTCTGTCCCTCTATCTGTCCCCCTGTCTGTCCCCCTGTCTGTCCCCATTGCCTGTCCCTCTATCTGCCCCCCTGCCTGTCACCCTCTCTGTCCACTCTGCCGTGTCCCTCTATCTGTCTGTCCCGCTATACTGTCCCCCTGCCTGTCCCTCTATCTGTCCCCTTGCCCGTCCCTCTATCTGTCCCCCTCTCTGTCCCTCTGCCTGTCCCTCTATCTGTCTGTCCCTCTATCTGTCCCCCTGCCTGACCCTCTTGTCCCTCATGCCTGTCCCTCTATCTGTCTGTCCCTCTATCTGTCCCCTTGCCTGTCCCTCTATCTGTCTCCCTGCGGTTCACCTCTCTCTGTCCCTCTGCCTGTCCCTCTATCTGTCTGTCCCTCTATCTGTCTCCCCTGCCTGTCCCTCACCTGTCCCTCATCTGTCCCTCTATCTGTCACCCTGTTTGTCCCCAGCCTGTCCCTCTATCTGTCCCCCTGTCTGTCCCTCTATCTGTCCCCGCCTGTATCTCTGTCTCCTGCTGTTCCTCTATCTGTCTCCTGCTGTCCCTGTGTCTGCCCCTGCACTGTTCCCTTATTGCCCTGCCTGTCCATCTTTTGCACCTCTGCCTGTCCTTCTATCTGTCCCCCTGTCTATCCTTCTACCTGCCCCTCCATCTGTTCTTCTGCCTTTCCCCTATCTGTGCCCCTGCCTGTCTCTGTCTGTCCCCCTGTCTGTCCCCCGCCTGTCCCTCTATCTGTCCCCCTGTCTGTCCCCTGCCTGTCCATCATATGTCCCTCACATGTCCCCCTGCTGTCCCTCTTTCTGCCCCTTGCCTGTCCATCTTTTTGCACCTCTGCCATGTTCCTTTCTATCTGTCCCTGTCTATCTTCATACCTGACCCTCCATCTGTTCTTGTCTGTCCCTCTGTCTGTTCCCATCTGTACCTCTGTCTGTCCCCCTGCCTGCCCCCCTCCTTGCCCGTTTGTCTGTCCCCCGCCTTTCCCCCTCCCTGTCCTCTGTCTGTCCCCGCCTATCCCTCTATCTGCTCCTGCTGCTGCCTCTATCGTCTCCCTGCCTGTCCCGTCTGCCCCCCTGCCTGTCCCCTATCTGCCCCCTTGCCTGTCCATCGTTTTGCACCTCTACTGTCCTTCTATTGTCCCTCTGTCTATCCTTCTACCTGTCACTCCATCGTTCTCTGCCTATCCCCCATCTGTCCCCCTGTGTCCCTCTATCTGTTCACCCGTCTATCCTTCTGTCTGTCCCTACTACCGGTCCCCCTGTTGTCCTCTGTCTGTCCCCTACCTGTATGTCTATTATTCCTCTGCCTGCCTCATCTGTCCCCTTGCCTGACCCTCTATCGTCACCTTGCCTGTCCCTCTATCTGTCACCCTGTCTGTCACCCTGCCTGTCCCTCTGTCTGCCCCCCTGCTGTCCTCTATCTGCCCCTTTGCCTGTCCATCTTTTTGCACCTTGCCTGTCTTCTATCTGTTCCCCTGTCTTCTATCCTTACTACCTGCACCACCTCTGTTCTTCTGCCTTTCCCTATCTGTGCCCCTGCCTGTCCCCCTGCCTGGTCCCCTGTTTCCATTTGTCGTTCCCCATGCCTGTCCCCTGTCTGTCCCCTCTGTCTGTCCCTCTATCTGTCCACCCCTGCGTCCCACTATCTGTCTCCTTGCCTGTCCCTCTATCTGTCCCCTGCCTGTTTCCACTATCTGCTCCCTGCCGTCCATCTTTTTGCTCCTTTGCCTATCCTTCATCTGTCTTCTTGTCTATCTTCTATCTGTCCCCCTGTCTGCTTATACCTGTCCCTATTACCGTTCCCCAGCCTGGCCTCCATAGGCCCTCGTATGTCCTTCTGCCTGTCCCTCTAGTCTGTCCCCCTGCCCTGTCCCTTTATCGGTCCTCCTGCTTGTTCTCCATACGGTCCTCTGCCAGTCCCTCTATTGTTCCCCAGCCTGTCCCTCTATTTGTCCCCCAGCTGTCCCTCTATATGTCCACAGCGTCCCTCGGTCTGTCCCCTGCCTTTCCCTCTTCTGCCCCTCTCTGTCCTATCTGTCCTTCTGTCTACTTCTGCCCTCGTCTCCCTCTATCTATCTCTAGCCTGTCCTATCTGTCCTTTGCCCTGTCCTCTGTCTGATCCTTCTACCTGTCCCATTAGCTGTTCCTTTGCCGTCCCTCTATATGCTGCCCTTGGACGATAAAGGGGAAGGTAGGGTGACAGATGGACAGCCAGAGGGAGATAGGATATTAAACAGTAGGAGGTTCCAAGCACACAAAAGTAGGTAGGGCCCCAGCACCCCACCTCCCACCCCCAGTGCAGTGTCCCCACTCACAAAGCTTCAGGTGCTGCTTCTGACGATGTGCCAGAAATGCTTTGCTCTGCTCTTCAGGTAATGCACTGATCGTTTCTTACCTTCTGCACATAGTGGCTCAGTGGTCTAAAACCGGAACATTTCTGTACATACACAAGATAACTTTATGTTCCGGCTTTTCACATTGAGACCTGGAATGCACCTGTCATTGGTTCTGGTTTGGTTCCGGATTTTACTGCCGCAGTCCAGGACAGAACTGGAGTTTCATTTAAAAGTCATAACATGACTGGAATCGCCGGAAACCCTCCCCCTTTCTCGCTGGAGGCAATGGACTTTTTGTGGTTCCGGTCCAGTTCTGATTTTTATTTTTACGAGGGATTGTTATTTCATTAAAGATAAAAAAAACACTACTCGGCTACATATACTCCCAAACATTTATGTAAACATATTAAACATACACCTCTACAACACATTCCTACACTTATACACACACATCACACATGTAAATGGAACACAAACACTGGGCACCCTCACTGCTTTATACACCACTCATAAGCAGTGTTAAAAACTTCTAACACACCCAGACTGATATGCACTATATAGCTGTAGATGTAGTATACTTGGATTTGATAAGGCTTTTGATGCCATCCCTATAGGCGACTAACATATAACTAAGGTCTGTTCGGCTGGGTTGGCACAATTGTACAAGAATAGAAAGTTGGTTAATCGATAGGAACCAGAGAGTTGTTGTTACAGGGCTTCATCAATATAGACTGTGGGTATTGCAGCAAGGTTTCTGTGTTTGACAACGACAGAAAAATTTGCTGACCATTAAAAACTTAGAGGATGTGCAATGGATGCAGGTGGATCTAGAAATTGTCACATTGGCTGATGAAAATCAATGTTGAAAAAGTGTTGCAGCCCGGCAAGCAGTGCCCTGCGGCAACAACCAGAGCCAGTAAGATATTTTCTTGTTTATAGAGAGGTATAGATTTAAGGGAGAAAAATGTTACTCTCCCCTCTTTACAAAGCATTGGTAGGCCTCATTGAAATATGCAGTGCAATTTTGGAATCCTGTGTACAAAAGGACATATTTGAAGGGTTCAGAGAAGGGCAACTAAATTAATTAGGGGGTTGGGAGCTTGAATATGAAGAGAGGACTGAAAAGTACAATTATGTACGCTGTAGAAAGGCGCTGCGTGGGGATATGATTACTGTGTATAAATACATTAACGGGCCATACAATAAACTATCTGGGGCATTGTTCACCAATAGAGCATGACAGAGAACACATACATCCATTAAGACTGGAAGAAATGAAGTTTAGTCTTCAGTTGGAAAAGATTTTACTTGAGAATAGTAACACTATGGAACTGTCTTCCATTGGACATGGTGATGGCAGGTTCATTGGATATTTAAAAAAAGCTGGATGAGTTTCTAAAACAAGGAATGTGCAGGTTACTGGATTGATACATAAAGTAAGATGATCAGGATATTTCGATTGTCACTTGGAGTCAGGAACCAAAATTCTGGTGTTTTTTTCTTCTTTGCCTTCCTCTGAATCAACAGTTAGGCAGGAAATGAGAATGAAGATATTGCTAGATGGGTTGGACTGGATGGATATAGCCTTTATTCAACCTGAAACGCTATTCTAGACTAATACACACACTGGCTACAAACTCACAAACAATATTAAACACACATACGTAGCTACACAGACATGCTCACTCTGATACACACATAATATACACACATAAAAACAGGTGCCTAAAAACCATTTACAAAATATATTCTATTTCACACAAATGCACACACACGCATTCAGACTTTCCCACACTTTCTACACAAATGTTCAACAATCTCTATACACTCACTCACACATTTACATTGTACACAATCCCAAAAGCCCAGACACCCAACACACATATAAACACATGCAAAATACACTCAGAAAACCTCTGTTTCCAGCCAAACACAACAAATTCCCAGGATGCAAAACCCCTTTTCGGCAGCCAGAGCAGAGATTTTCGGGTGCAAAACCCTGTTACGGTGGTCAGAACAGAGTTCCCAGGTTCCGACCCCCATTCTGCAGCCAGATAAGAGTTCCAGGTTGGTTGTAAAATCCTGTTCCAGTGACCAGAATCGAGCCCAAAGGGGTCCAGACTCCATTCCAGCGGCCAGAACACAAAGCCAAAGGGGTCCAGACCCCCGTTCCGGCAGCCAGAACAGAGCCAAAAGCATCCAGAGCCCCGTTCCGGCAGCCAGAACAAAGTCAAAAGCATCCAGACCCCCCTTCCAGCAGCCAGAAATGAGCCAAAGGGGTCCAGACCCCGTTCCGGCGGCCAGAACAGAGCCAAAACCATCCAGACCCCATTCCTGCAGCGTAACGAGCCAAAAGAATCCAGACCCCCATTCCGGCAGCCAGAACAAAGTAAAAAGCATCCAGCACCCCCGTTCCGGCCACCAGTACAGAGCCAAAGGGGTCCAGACCCGTGTTCTGGCTGCCACAACAGAGCCAAAAGCATCCAGGCCCCAGGCCAGCAGCCATAACAGTGCCAAAGCATCCAGACCCCTGTTCCGCAGCCAGAACGGACCCAAAAGCATCAGAACCCCGTTCCAGCAGCCAGAACAGAGGCCAAATCACTCCAGACCCCCGTTCCGGCAGCCAGAACAGAGCCAAAAAGAATCCGACCCCCTTCCAGCGGCCAGAACAAGCCCAAAAGCATCCAGACCCCCGTTCCGGCAGCCAGAACAAATCAAAAGCATCCAGACCCCAGTTCCGGCAGCCAGAACAGAGCCAAAGGGGTCCAGACCCCCGTTCGGTGACCAGAACAGAGCAAGCATCCAGACTCCTGTTCCGGCAGCCGAACAGATCCAAGAGCCAAAGGGGTCCAGACCCCCGTTCGCAGCCGGAACAGAGCAAAGCATCCAGACCCCGCGTCTGGCAGCCAGAACAAAGTCAAAAAGTATCCAGACCCCCGTTCCGGCCACCAGTACAGAGCCAAAGGGGTCAGACCCCTGTTTCCGGCGCCAAACAGAGCCAAAAGCATCCAGGCCCCCCAGTCGGCAGCCATAACAGTGCAAAAGCATCCAGACCCCCTGTTCCGGCAGCCAGAACGGACCCAAAAGCACCCAGACCACCCATTCTGGCAGCCAACAGAGCCAAGGGGGTCCAGCCCCAGTTCCGGCCAGCCAGAAAGAGCCAGCCAAGGAGTCCAGACCCCACGTTCCGGCAGCCATAACAGTGCAAAAGCATCGAGACCCCATTCCGGCGGCCAGACAGAGCCAAAACAATCCAGACCCCCCGTTCCGGCGGCCAGACACAGAGCCAAAAACCATCCAGACCCCCGTTCCGGCGGCCAGAATAGAGCCAAAACCATCCAGACCCCGTTCCAGCGGCAGAACAGAGCCACAACCATCCAGACCCTGTTCGGCAGCCAGAACAGAGCCAAAAGCATCCAGACCCCCATTCCGGCAGCCATAACAGTGCCAAAGCATCCAGACCCCTGCTCCGGCAGCCAGAATGGACCCAAGAACACCCAGACCCCCATTTCCGGCAGCCAGAACAGAGCCAAGGGGTCGACCCCCAGTTCCGGCAGCGAAGAAGAGGCCCAAGGGGTCCAGACCCCCGTTCCGGCGGCCAGAAAAGAGCCAAAGGTGTCCAGACCCCCGTTTCCGGCTGCCAGAATAGAGCCAAAACATCCAGAACCCCCGTTCCACGGCCCAGAACAAGCCAAAACATCCCGACCCCTGTTCCGGCAGCCAAACAGAGCCAAAAGCATCCAGACCCCCATTCCGGCAGCCTAACAGTGCCAAAAGCATCCAGACCCCTGCTCCGGCAGCCAGAATGGACCCAAAAGCACCCGACCCCCATTCCGCAGCCAGCAGAACAGAGCCAAGGGGGTCCTGACCCCAGTTACCGGGCATACGAAGAGGGCCAAGGGGTCCAGACCCCCGTTCCGGCGCCGCCGGAGAAAAAGAGCCAAAGGGGTCCAGACACCAGTTCCGGCGGCCCAGAAACAGAGCCACAAAACCATCCGACCCCCGTTCCGCAGCCAGAACAGAACCAAAACATCCAGACCCCCGTTCCGTGCAGCCATAACAGGGCCAAAAGCATCCAGACCCCTGTTCCGGCAGCCAGAACGACCCAAAAGCAATCCAGACCCCCGTTCCAGCAGCACAGAACGAGTAAGGGGGTCAGACCCCGTTCCGGCGGCCAGAACAGAGCCAAAGGGGTCCAGACCCCTGTTTCCGGCAGCCGGAACAGTTGCCAAAAGCATCCAAACCCTGGTCCGGCAGTCAGAGCGGACCCCCAAAAGCACCCAGACCCACGTCTGGCAGCCAGAACAGAGCCAAGGGGGTCCAGACCCCGTTCTGGAGCCAGAACAGAGCCAAAGGGTCCAGACCCCCGTTCCGGCGGCCAGACAAAGCCAAAAGGGTCCAGACCCCGTTCTGGTGGCCGAGAACAGAGCCAAAGCATTCCAGACCCCGTTCGGCAGCCAGAACAGAGCCAAAGCATCCAGACCCCCCGTTCCGGCAAGCACAGAACAGAGCCAAAAGCACATCCAGACCCCCGTTCCGGCAGCCAGCAGAACAGAGCAAAAGCATCCAGACCCCGTTCCGGCAGCCAGAACAGAGCCAAAAGCATCCAGACCCCCGTTCCGGCGCCAGAACAGAGCCAAAAGCCTCAGACCACCATTCCGGCAGCCGGAACAGAGCCAAAGGGGTCCAGACCCTGTTCCAGCAGCAAACAGAGCCAAAAAGCATCCAGACCCCCATTCCGGCAGCCATAAAAGTGCCAAAGCATCCAGACCCCTGGTCCGGCAGCAGAACGGACCAAAAGCACCCAGACCCCCATTCTGGCAGCCAGAACAGAGCCAAGGGGGTCCAGACCCAGTTCCGGCAGCCAGAAGAGAGCCAAAGGGGTCCAGACCCCTGTTCGGCGGCCAGAAAAGAGCCAGAAGGGTCCAGACCCTGTTCCGGCGGCCAGAAAAGAGCCAAAGGGGTCCAGACACCTGTTCCGCGGCCAACAGAACAGAGCCAAAAACCATCCACACCCCGTTCGCAGCCAGAACAGAGCCAAAAACCATCCAGGACCCCCGTTCCGGCAAGCCATAACAGTGTCAAAAGCATCCAGACCCCTGTTCCGCAGCCAGAACGGACAAAAAGCAACCAGACCCCAGTTCCAGCAGCAGAACAGAGCCAAAAGCATCCAGACCCCCGTTCCGGCAGCCAGAACAGAGCCAAAAGCTTCCAGACCCCCGTTCCGAGCCATAACAGTGGCAAAAGCATCGAGACCCCCATTCGGCGGCAGAACAGAGCCAAAACAATCCAGACCCCGTTCCGGCGGCCACAGAATAGAGCCAAAACCATCCAGACCCCCGTTCCGGCGGCCAGAAAGAGCCAAAACCATCCAGACCCCCCGTTCCAGCGGCCAGAACAGAGCCAAAACCATCCAGACCCCTGTTCCGGCAGCCAGAACAGAGCCAAAAGCATCCAGCAGACCCCATTCCGGCAGCCATAACAGTGCCAAAAGCATCCAGACCCCTGTTCCGGCAGAGAATGGACCCAAAAGCACCCAGACCCCCATTCCGGCAGCCAGAACAGAGCCAAGGGGGTCCTGACCCTGTTCCGGCAGCGGACAGAGCCAAAGGGGTCCAGACCCCTGTTCCGGCGACCAGACAGAGCCAAAAGCATCCAGACCCCTGTTCCGGCAACCAGAACAGAGCCAAAGGGGTCCAGACCCCCGTTCCGGCGGCCAGTAACAAAGTCAAAAGCATCCGACCCCAGTTTCGGCAGCAGAACAGAGCCAAAGTGGGTCCAGACCCCTGTTCCGGCAGCCAGAACAAAGCCAAAGCATCCAGACCCCCGTTCCAGCAGCCAGAACAAAGTTCAAAAGCATCCAGACCCCAGTTCGGCAGCCAGAACAGAGCCAAAGGGGTCCAGACCCTGTTCGGCGGCCAGAACAAAGCCAAAAGCATCCAGACCCCAGTTCTGGCAGCCAAGAAACATAGCCGAAGGGGTCCAGAGACCCCGTCCGGCGACCAGAACAGAGCCAAAAGCATCCCGACCTGTCCGGCAGCCAGAACAGAGCCAAAGGGGTCCAGACCCCCGTTCCGGCAGCCGGAACAGAGCCAAAGGGGTCCAGACCCTGTTCCGGAGACCAGAACAGAGCCAAAAGCATCCCAGACCCTGTTCCGCAACCAGAACAGAGCCAAAGGGGTCCAGACCCCACGTTCCGGCGACCAGAACAAAGTCAAAGCATCCAGACCCCCGTTCCGCCAGCCAGAACAAAGTCAAAAGCATCCAGACCCCAGTTCGGCAGCCAGAACCAGACCAAAAGGGGTCCAGACCCCGTGTCCGGCAGCCAGAACAAAGCCAAAAGCATCAGACCCCCGTTCCGGCAAGCCAGACAAAAGTCAAAAGCATCCAGACCCCAGTTCCGGCAGCCAGACAGAGCCAAAGGGGTCCGACCCTCGTTCCTGCGGCCCAAACAAAGCCAAAGCATCCAGACCCCAAGTTCCGGCAGCCAGAGAACATAGCCGAAGGGGTCCAGACCCCCTGTTCCGGAGGCCAGAACAGAGCCAAAAGCATCCAGACCCCAGTTCCGGCAGCCAGAACATAGCCGAAGGGTCCAGACCCCGTTCGGTGGCCAGAACAGAGCCAAAGGGGTCCAGACCCCCTTCCGGAGCATAACAGTGCCCAAAGCATCAGACCCGTTCCGGCAGCCGAAACAGAGGGCAAAGGGGTTCCAGACCCCCGTTCCGGCAGCCAGAATAGATCTAAAAGGGTTTAAAAACCTTATTCCGGCACTATATAAATTGGTTTTGTAATTTTAATGTCTTACGATAGGGGCGCTGTTCATTTTTGTTCTGGTTCCGGGAGACTGTTCCGGTTTTACCTAGTCCCATGGTAGTGCTTAATTAACTAAGGATTCCGCCCTGTGTGAAAGCACCGTTTGAAAATATACTTTGTTTTTGAACATTTAAAGTATTCCAACCATTTTCTGTACGGTTTCTTTTTCGTGTATGTTCAAGAGAGAACTGCCTTTATCTTTTAGTGTGATTTATGGACCATTTCTAAGCTTGAAATAGTCTAGCTATCCAAAAATAGCTCCCTCTGAAAGCTATGTGAATAAGCAGTAACATGTAACAGCTTCAAAAATCCTTTGTACAATATTTACATTTCTACAGACAACATTATAAATATTTATAAAGTCATTGTTGTATCAAAACATGTATTATTTTTAAGCTGCTCAAATATTTCTTTATTTTCCAAATAAAAAGTGCATATAGAAAAATCCTATAAATATTAACTATATAGCGTGCAATTTGCAGTCAACGATGCACATGAATTATTGTGAGCTGAATGCAATGCTTTGGCAGTAAGATGTACTAGTGAGTATAGTTTATGCTTCTTTATAGTAATACAAATAGATTTCAATTTTACCAATACAAAGGAACTCTATCAACTTACCTTTTGTGGTGGATTCTGCACAACACTATATTTTAATTCATTACTTGCCTGAAGGGTATGTTTTATTCTCTATTTTAAACCAATTTATTGTAACATATTTTTCAGTCTTGACATGTCATTTTGTAACAAGAGGAAATTCTTATGAGCATCATTATAGGTTGGTGTCATGTTTATTCTCAGCAGTGAATGCCGACAATGAAATAACATGAATTCAAATCATAATGTGAAAGTTTGGTTAATAAGTACTTTGTCAGTGAAATAGCCTCTGTGTCTCCTTTTATGTAAACGTTATCAAGAACTTTCAACTGTATTATTAAAAACATGTTTTTTATGGTGCATTGATTGTATGAAGTCTGTGTCCTTTTGCTTCCTAGAAAGAGTTGAAAAGTTTGTGTATGTGATAGATAGTAAACCTAATATAAAATACACATGGTAAGATATTTTCAGCCGAGCGGCCGATAGTGCTGTGTATCGGTCAGTCGGACAAAAATATCTTACCATGTGTGTGGGGCAGCCACGATCAGGCCCGTTGCTCACAGACAATTGTGTGGTTCCCTATGGGTCTCAATGGTGTTCCCCACATTCCTCTTGTCTTGCTGTTTCTTCTGTTTATTTTCTGGGTGCTGCCAGTCCACCAAGACTACAGTAGTGGTATACATCACAAAATAAGAAAATTCACCAGCGCACACCAGTCTTGAGTTCAAAAAGTGTTTAATCACACACGTCATATTTGGGTCAGGTGTGGGGACCACACGTTCGTGTGAACTGTAGGCCGCGGCCACTATTGCCACAACCAACGTCATTTGTCTCGACTAATCGCTAACTAGTAGCGAATTCTTTGTCAGGACAAATAATTTCCCCGTGTGTACCCAGCCATAAAGATGGAGATTTTCATCCTTTCCAACATAGGCAATAAATAAATTCACATCTAAATGACACAGCAGTTCTGAGATTACTCAATAATCTACATTGCCCTCTATACATTCCATTGATTATCAGTTGAAAAGTGAAACTTAAAAAAGGTTAATGTATGCTTTTATTAGAAATGTAAACTATAATAAAGTGCAGGTTTCACCCAAATGCTATGCATATCAACAGCAAATCTCTAGTCTTAGTCTGGGTACACACCAGAAGATATTTTCTGTTGGCCGAAAATATCTCCTGGTGTGGGGTGGCCAGTGTCGGAAAATCCTGATCGATCATGCAGTTCTCTATAACCGCACAAATTCCGCTGCAAATTCGGCTCGTAGCAACCGCTCGGTCGGGACAAATAGTCCCTCCTTGTGTACCCAGCTATACCATGTTGATTTTGTTTTAATTCAAGTGAAAATGTTTTATGGCAGTGGGCTGCTTTAATAAATAGACACACGTTCAAATTTAAGGTACAAATTTTATTTTTCACCAATTGTTAGAAAAAAAATTGCAGTGGAGCGTACTTTATACTTAGCCACCTAAGAAACCTAAAACAGATTCACTTTCAGACATTACTACTCTACAAATTAACATGAGATGTTTAGGTGCCTAGGCAGCCTGCAAAAGTCTAAACAGTGTTATACAATTAAGTATACTCACCACGAAAGATCAGATTTTTGTATTTCAAGCTAATTCTTCTGGATATTTTTAACTAAATGCACTAAAAGAACACAAATCCTTTCTCAACACATAATGTATTCATAGTACAAAAACACACTGTATGTTGTATCCGTAACAAAATGGATATAAGGAAGGTTTGAAATAATTTTTTGGATAAATATCAAGAAAAGATCAAAATACATGTTTATAAGTAGACATTCTACAATTGTAAATTATAAACCTGAAACTAACCATCTGTGTAGCTCAGTGATACAACGTGTGAATTAAAAGTGTGTAAAATCTGAATGGCAGTAATCCAAAAAATGGTGCCTTACCTTGGAAAGGTATCCTGCCTCCAGATAGAAACAGATAATAAACACATTCCAAGAAACCCACAGGACAAGCCAAACCGCATACTGCAAAAGTAAAAAGAAATGGATCATACATCACATAGACTGGTATTTTCTATTTTTCTTTTATAGATAACCCAGACTATATACACACAAATAAGTTAATATAGTAATCAAGGTAATAAGTTCTACATTGAGGTTAATGTTTTTCTAATATACAAGAGACAGAGATATTCTGTACCTTTATCCTTATATAGCATAGCGATGCCATAACAAGTTCCCTTGGAGTTTCATGACCTGTATAAGGAACTTAGCCTACAGCCTCATACTTTTAGATGATTATGGAACTCCATGGTCCTCCACTCTTTTAAATCTCCTTATATTTCAAAATGTGCGTGTCTGAATTATTCAACACAAACTGTACATAATTACATATATCATAATTAGTTATATTTAGCCTTTGACCATTTCATTAGTGTCACATGGCTCACTAAAATATGTCCCTCAAAGTTTGTAAGTAGTGCTGGGAATCTTATAAAATGGCCATATTACAAACTGTACTGTAAATGTTTTCATGTATTGTTTTCATGTATTGCTCAAACAGTAAGCCTGCTGTGCAACAACAAGTAATAAAAAATACTTTAAAAAATGCACAAATAATAAGACAGCAAAATAATAAAATACCGTGTTTTGTAAGCTATGATTTTTCCTTTAAAGGGCATGTACACCCCTTTTACAAAAATGTAGTATATTATAGAACACCCCCCAAAAGCTAAGATCCATTTTACTTACAGTCTAGAAAGATGTTCCCCCGCGATCCAGCGCCTTAGCTCACCACTTCGTCCTGGTATCGGCCGTCAGTCACGGCCATGACAGTGACGTCACGGCCAATGGTTGACGGCCAATACCGAAGGAACCTCTGCTGCTCGGGCTCGTTAAGGGCATGGGCTAAGCAGCGCTGGATCTAAATATAGTAAACATTTAGCATAATTTTCTTATGTTCCTCTAGTTTGCATTGGCTTAGTTAATTTAAAGGGAGTACCCACCTGAAATATAAAATCCCGCCCATCTGTTTGCAGTGCTAAAACACTCCCAACTGCACTATACACAGTTTTGAAAAAATCCATTCAAAGGCTATAATTAACCATGCACTACTTTGTTCTCACCAAAGATACCTCCTTTGTTTGTTCCACTGTCAATCATGGCTGTGATTGGTTAGGAGTGTTTAAGCACTAAAAACAGATGGGTGGATTTAAAGTTAGATTGAACATATCTTTAAAGAGCCTTCAGAGGGAACCATCCAATCTCACGATGAGGCATTTGGGGATGTATATGAGACAAGGGCATTCCATCCCAACCTTACTTATGCAAGTAAAAAACTCTCTTGCCCTTAGTAACATCACCAGCCATCTTTATTTTATATTGCGATGCAGCCGTAGCTTCATACATAAAATATCTTCAAATACTGCAAGGTTCCAAATGTCTTCCACTTTCCAGAAAACAAATAGGCTTTAAAAAATCATTATCCCTAAAAAAGTGTGGCAAAGGACTACTTATTTATGATTGTGGGTGTGCATTGAATGGAGGCTAAGGCTGGGTACATGAGACAATTGTCTGTTGGTCGCGGCAATAGTGACGGTTCACGCCACTGATCATGTGGTTGTGATTTACCAGCAGGCCCGATCGCCCGTCCGTATGATCTGAGCTCGGTCGTGGCCACCACACACACACCATCAGACATTTCTGGTCGACCAACCAATACACGTCACTATCGGTCGGTTGGCCTGAAATATCTGATGGTGTGTACCCAGCCTAAGTTTTTTAACACAAAAAAACAAAAGCAGAAATACAGAAATACAAAAGCATGTAGAAAACACAAAGCATGCAACAGGTAGAAAGATATGTTTATATAAAATGTAACCTTAGCATCAAAGTTAAGAGACTTTTTACATGAAAGCAAGGAATTGAGATTTTTGTCTTGAGATTGTCTTATTGTTGTCTTATTACTGACAATCAACAGCACAATGTGCTTTAAACACAGTATATTCCTCACTAATAACTCAATGAAGGCAAATCACAACTTACTTCAGATTAATAGCAATTCTTTGAATTTATTTTGTTGCCCTAAATTCCTTCCTTGGAACATGTGGCATATTGATAGCATTTCTATTTAATACCTTAAATGTTAATACACTTGGGCGAGGAGCAGCCACTATCCCTGATAAATGAGTGGCTGATGAATGGCGCTTTTGGGTGATAATCACACCGTGTGTATGCCTATAGTAGGGCTTTGTTTGATGATCCACCAGTCATATCTTAGACAAAGTCACATGTGTGTACGACCCTTACTCTTTCTTCTTAATCATTTTAACTGATATAATTTTTGTATCAATATTGTTGTAGATTTACTGATTCACTCAGACTTGGATTTGTCGACCTCAAACAAACAAGAGAGATTTGTCTGCAGATTATTTAGATGTATTGTCAGGATGCCCTTGCCTTAATCATATTTTCCGCATATAAGCCAACTGAATAAAAGATGTAACATTTTTCTTTGTACATACAAAAATTCATTATTTATCAAAAATCTTTTCAATTTCAAGGTATGTATCAAAAATGGATGTTTCATTCTGGCTGATGCTTTTTTGACATGGAAAATACAATGATGGATTTAACAATACAAAAAATACACAGCAAGTGGACAGAATATCACACTGAACCTATCAGAAGATAATGAGATTGACTGAATAAGACACATTCAAGTGAGATAAGAGATAAAGAAGAACACATGGAGGCTAGAAATGACAAACAGCTTTTAAACACAGCATTAAACCAAGCGGTTTACAGAAAATCATTTTTTTTTTACCACTTTGGAAAGGATCTTATTATCAAATATATACAATCTTCCTTGTCTTTCAGAAACTTTTATATTTTTAAAACTGACCCAAAATCACACCAATGATTTATTTTTTAAAACTTTATGGTTACATAAAAGCCTGCAGTCTTATGCTGGGAACACACTGTAACAATTTTTGAAAGATGACAGAGAGAATCCGTAAAGATGTGGCAACACATAGTCCCCAGCGTTCTCCATATATAAAGAATAGGAAGATTGTGGCTAACTCCCTATTCTTCAGTACAGGCTGACTGTGACTGAGGGAAATAATAAATGTCCCTTTATTATTACTGTTTGTAACCAGCTTAACTGTTCATATGATCCATGGATCACATTTATAATCTTATTAATCTATTTTATTATATATTAAATACAGTAGCTTAAATACTTTCAATGAAAAAATCTGCATAACATACATTTAAAGTACCTACATTTCAAATCACCTACCCCTCTTTTCTCACATTTAAACAATGTTAATATTTTCATTCTTCAGATAAATAAATGCAGGTTATAATCCAATTGGGTGTTAGTGTTCTTAAAATTTGTATCCATCATACTTTCCTTTAATTTCATTTGGGGTGATATTTGGGCAGTGAAAGCATGATGTAAAAGCTTTTAAATGACAAGGAGTATGGGACTCGTTTTTCATATAGTGTTACATTGGTGTTCTAAGTTCTAATGCACACATTGATCTAATGGTGGTGACTAGGGATGGCCGGTTCGCGAACGGCGGATTTTTCCGGATTTTCCACCTTCCGAACTTCCGATTCGCGGATTTTTCGTATTTTCAAAAAATTTCGAAATTACGGGTTTTGCCGTATTTTCGAAAATACCAGTTTTCTCGTATTTTCAAAAATTTTCAAAAAAACGTCAAAACCCATAATTTCTAGGATATTTTTCATTTTAATGGGTCCACTCGCGGATTTTCGAATTTTCAAATTTTTCCGAAGATTCGCGGATCCTTGAGCGGACCGGATTTTGCGAAGTTCGGACATCTCTAGTGGTGACTAATAGGTAAGGGCCTACCAGTGATTATGTAATATTAGTCCAGATAACCAACCAGGGCTGCATGTACACAACATTAGATGTTGGGTAAAAATAAAAACTTCTGTTTGAATGTGAAAAAAATAGATACAGGTTTTCTGCAAGGTAAATAATTGTTACATTTTTTATGGATATTCGTGGTCAAGTAAACAATTAAACAAATTCACAGCAACTAACTGGAATTATTTATATAATATGTTGCTTAGTTAATAGGATTTTACACCAAAGCTGCCTGAACTACCATTGTAGGCACTTCCATCTCCTGCTAACTGCCATTGCTTTATATAGCCGGGTCAGCTATTTGATGACATACAGGTTTTAAGGTGCATTCTGGATATTAAATCATGCAATATAAGATGGTTGAGCACCACAGGGATCAGAATGTAAATACAGCCCTATGTATTCCAACAGAAAAATAATTTATCACCCTTCATCCCCACTCTCATCTCGCACTTCACCATTATATTTGGTTTAGTAATGTGTCAGAAAACATTCTTTCAGGCATAATCCTCATCTGACTATTGTTTTTCTACAATTCCCAAATGTATATTGTCCTACACTTAGGACTGGGTGCTCTCCTACATATACAGTAACATTGCCAGATTTTTGACTCTACCTTTAGCTTTCTTTAGAAGTTGAAGACTAAGCAGGGATATTCTGAGCAGATAAAAAAAAAATCTCTAACTAATAACATAGCAAATCTTTTATCAGTAATGCTTCCAGATTTTTAAAACCTGGAGGCAAAAGCTTTTAATCTCTATGGCTGGTCTTTTTATGGTATCATAGCTAATTGAAATTAAACCTGTCAAATTAATATGCTAAAATGCTATATCCGATTAAAAGTAACTCCCCTACCACTGAAAATGCACTAAAATCTTAGGGAGATGTCATCCCTGTCACACCTTCGTTACATCAGAAGATAATTAGGAGTGTGTTATTTTTGGTGTTCAGTACTTGCTTACTTTGATGAGAGTAAAAAAACCTTCTACATCTCTAACAATGCAATGAATCCTTCTGGCACAGCCTATTGATATTGTGTAATTGGAACATATTTTAGAAGTGTAATAATAAGAAGAATATTTTTTTCCTAAAACCCAAGAGCATTTCAGTACATGAAATGAAGAGAAATTATGATCACATAAGGTATTCACCAAACAGATTATCAATATAAAAACAGACTACGCAATATTTATATGATATCTACAGACAGAAGAGTATTAATTGGCATAAATCTCAGCACAAAGATACAAAGTAAACGCAGGGCTACACAACATTATTTCAGCAGACGGTTAGAGATGTGCTGTAGTTATAATTCTCTGTGCCTTGGGCATAAATGCAATTACATGTATTGGAATATTTATAAATGCATGTTCATCTCAATATTTAAAGCCTGGCTTTTCTGTCAGTTGTCTGCTAAAATTAAGTTTGCAATATGCATGCAGCCATATTTCTTACATTCTATATGCTGCACTCAGTATAAATGCTATTCATGATTTAATTTAACATCTGTACTGAACTGAGTATTGAGCAAATGCAATAGAGCATTATGAAGAAGAAAAACAGTTAAGTCATGGCAGCTCCCTGTTATATGTTATTAGACCCAGTCGGTATATTCGTTGCAGCTCCCTAAATTAACTAACCGGTTAACCAATCTAGTATTTCCATTTAAAAAGCTATAATTAATCAAGCTGACTGAATAACTTTCTGGAAAATGTACTGCTTTAGGGGCATTACAGTAAAAAAAAAAAAAACAATTTAGCTGGATTTTTTTGTCTGTTTTGTTAGCATTTTTAAAAGACCATTCCACCCTCATAATAATATTTTTTAAAAAGAATGGCATCTTTAAAACATGTTGATTTATCCTAATGTGTCCACTGAATTCATTACTGTATGCCTGCTATGCTTCTGGAAGCCTCATGGAAACTGAGCAATTTAGAAACCTGTACTGAGCCTGAGCATGCTCAGAAGAGGCATCTTGGGGATTAACATTCAGTCATTGGCTGTGATGTCAACAGTCAAATCCATAACATAGACAGTTGCTAACTGGAAGCAGAAACAGGGGCAATAGGACATTGTGCAGGATTTCAGGTTAGTCCTATATATTTCAGATTTCAAACTATTACAGTTTAGGGTTTGGGGGAGAATTTACCTTTATATATGTTTTCATTTGAGAGCTGGACTTGCCCTTGCCCCAGAATTGGGCAGCATAAAAAGGTAGATTTAACCCCATATCTGATTCACTCCAACCTCTTCTGTTCCAGCCCTATGATGTGTAATCCCCAACCAACCTGGAATTCCTGGAGGTCATCATGTACTGCCTGGGGCTCATGGACCAATGCTCTAAAGGGAAAACTGCTAGTTTAAATTAGAGCTATGAAACAGAACCTTTCAAATAAATTTTTTTTTATAGGTTTTATATCCTAAACTCTATATAAGGAAACAAATGTAAGAAAACAAGAAAATATCAGTCACTTCTTTACACCTTCAGCCGTAACATGCAACAAGCTTTAAAAAGTAGAATAATACTTTGTAATACTAAATTGTTAGTGTTTTTTTTTTTTTTTTTTCCAGGGAGCGGAATTATATAGAAACCCACCTAGTAACCTGGATGTGCTTTGGTGGGAAATATGTCCCACCAGTTATCAGTGTTAGAAAAATTACTTCTCTGGCCATGCACAAATTCATAATTATATTCTGGAAGAAGAGAATTTTAATTTCCTGTGCAGGTCACTGATGGCTCAAATAACAGCTTCTTGCCCTCTATGTAAGGCTGGTTAATACAATATTCAAAAATAATTATTTTATAAACATTTAGGTTTCCGACTGCAATTACTGTAGATTTTAAAACCAATATATTAAAAGCTACATTTATGTGAAAGGAAAGTATTTCCCATAAAAAAGGCACAGCAGACCCTACTTTGTAAATTTGTATGGACACATTCCACACTTAATCATCGTCATCACTGAAAAACAATGCAGAGAATAAAAGCCTTTTCTAAAACCTACTAGGGGTGTGAATAACAAGGATGTGCTGGATAAACCCTCAGTTTTGTCAACTGCAGTATGTCATGTTTACTTAAAGTAAGCCATGTCTTGGTTGATGGTCGAACTTAAGGTACATACAGACACAATGATGTCTGAATGATGCCTGACTCCTGACCACCGATGGGCCTCAGTCACGACCGAGGGTCAGTTTTGTATGGAAAGATCACTCAGGTGTCATGGAGGATCTATGAGTAAACACCTAAATCTGTAAATATTGGTAGCCCACATCTTAAAAAAAAACACATTTTAAATATAGGCAGATTACTTTTCAAGGCAATCTAGGCTCCTGCCATGAGTCCAGGAAACTTTAGGGGGGCAGCTACAGAACCTGTAGTAGAACTTCAGGGCAGGAGCAGTATATGCAGTGATCCCTCTGCTTTTCGACAGACAAGATTCTGCAAACAGGTCCACCCATATTTACATTGGAACAAGCATGCAGATGGGAAGGCCAACCAGCAGCACCGTGTCTGTCAAAAAGCTCTGTATTCTATGTAGTCTCTTCATTTTTGAAAGTGTAATATTGTAATTTATTTCATATCATTTGCTATTCCCTGCTGTGTTGAATAGTGAGCTGCCATTTCATGCCTGCCACAGACTTTCTTCACAGCATGTTTGTTTTCTTGGAATGTTACAGTACAAATGAGTCATTTTTACTTCGCTAGCTGCCACATGGGTCAAACATGCTCAGGTCAGACTAAATTGCTTGGTTTTTATGAGGTGAATAAGAATTTAGATTCTGGCATAGCTGTGGAGGTAGTATACTATTTTTCTGAATATACTGTGCCACACAGGTGACTTGTGCATAAACTGAGGTCTGTTGTCCTAGAAAAAAACATTTGCACATGGATAGAGAATTGGTTTTCGCATTCAGAGAGTAGTGTTTAACAGAGCTACATCTTTATGGGCTAAAGTGGAGTGCCTCAGGGTTATAATCTGTTTATAAATAACTTAGAAGTGGGTATTAAGAGCAAGGTCTCTAAGCTTGCTAATGACGCAACACTATGGGTCATATTTATAAAAGGCCTATAACTTTGCACTGCCAGGTTTCCTGCCATATTCAGAATTACCGGCAGCGGAACGTTTACAATGCCGCGATAGGCTTTTCGCCAAATTGTGGACATCGCATCAATTACTGCTCGATTCTATTTAGAAAGAACGATAACTGTATTCTCGCGTTAATTTTGGTCATTTCAATTCACTAACTTTGGTGGGGGGAGTGGTGGGGTGTGCCACACAGTGCACCCTGCCCCCCTTCACACCCACCCACCCCCGATGGCAGCTGCCACCATTCCCAGCAGCCCCTCTCAGCCCCTTCCGGTTCGCTCGCAGAGGGGCCGGCTGGGAGGACCTGCCAGCAGGGGCACTGACAAATGCCTTTTGGGGCTTAAGGGGTCCCTCAGCTCGAACAGGGACCCCCCTCCCCGGCACTTACAAGTGCCTTTGTTGGGGGTCCTTAACTCTGCTGCCAGGCTCATTCACCTCTCTTCCCGCTTTTTACACACTGCCCCTTTTTGTCAATCTCTCCACTGGTTTCCCATTAGCCAAAGGATCCAATTTAAGCTGCTAAACTTATCCTACATGGCTCTCTCTAATACAGCCCCCCCATACATCTCTTATCTCTTAAACAGATACTACCCAAGGCGTAACCTCTGCTCTGCTAATAATCTTCTCCTCTCATCCACTCTAATCACCTCTTCCCACACCTGTATAAAGGACTTGTGTTGCCCCTCTGCCCTAGAATTCCCTTCCTCGCTCTATACGTCACTTGCCAACACTTCACATCTCCAAACCAAACCTCAAAACTTACTTCTTCAGGCAAGCTTCCATTGACAACTTAGTTACAGCTACTGATCAACTTTACCTTATGTTTCTTCCCCATCTCCTCTGGACTGTAAGCTCTTTTGGACAGGGCCCTCCTTCCTATTTTACCACAGTAATGCTGTAACTTACCACACTGAATGCTGCTGGACCAGCACTTAAATTATTTGCACTTTGTATTACTTGCGATACCCTTGTATATAACATGTATGTTTTCCTCCTGTATATTAATTCAACTGTAAAGCCCCATGGAAGATGTTGGGGCTATATAAATCTACAATAATAATAATAATAATAATGTACGTTTCGGAAGTCCGTCTTCCTTCTTGCGGGTCCCAGGCGGAAACGTACGGAGGCCAGCTCAGTGCCGGTGTGTGCAAGCGGGTGGACGGAGCACTGGAAGTGAGTGAGGACAAAATGGAGACTTGGCGATAATATTAGGTAATATAGTGATGAGCATTTTCAGTCTTTAGGCCCATGCTGATTGAAAGCTTTACTGACTGGCTTTTATAGTTATTACTAACTTAAGCTATACTAACTGACATTAGCACATATTATTACCTCTATGCCGCTCTAACTTCTTGCTCAATATCACAACAGCATCGCTCCATTAGGAAGGAGGTTATGCTTACCCCAACCCCAGGTGGAAGAAGGTTGCATGGAAGGGCATTTGGTAAACCTCCCCCTGTGAATTACTTTCACTTGCTTGACTCATAGGTTTTAGAGTTATGTAACTGGGGATGCCCAGTACAGGTGTGTTTTTTGTGTAGGGTTAGATTATATTCTCATGTTTTTATATTTACACTTATATTTGTATTGTATTTGAAAGGTATGCAATAAAGTTTTATATACTTTTTGGTGGAACATTCCTGCTCTTAGATTTGTATCTCCTATTTTTATTTGTTTGGGAGATTTCCCCTTCATACTTTTCCGAATGAGTGCCTCCCATTAAGGAGTCTAGTGGGTTTTCCCTTAGTTTCTTCTTTTGGTTGAACTTAAATTATAGACCCACAGCACCCATGCCTACAGGTGTGTTTATTTTGGTATTTTTGTGGGGGTTATTTTATACCTATATTATTATTAATTAGTTGAGGAATTTATATTTCCCCTGTGCTGGATAACTAACATCTCATTATTTACAAAATCATTCCCTTCCATTCAAATCATTTGCTCTGCTGCATCTCCTTAGATTTTCTTCTAGTGTCCCCCATATGTCCCTGCCTAAACACTGAAATCATTAGAGAACAATCTCCCATACAGACCACACACGCACACAGCTTCCGTAAACTTTTTTCTCTTATGGCTCTCATGCTCTGGAATTATATTCTCCTCTCTCTTCATCAAGAAACTTAGTAGGTTTAAATCTAATCTTACATCCTACCTTTCAGAGCACTAACACAATATAAGACTTACTTAAATTCTCACTATTTTATCTGTCAGTGTCCAAAATCTTCTCTTTTGGTGTGTCAGAAAATGTCTGATTCCACCATATTTGTGTTTTTGTATATATAATATACATATGTAACCTTCAGAACAGATCAAAATCAAAAATCAATAATATCAGTGATTACAAACAAAACCCACCCCATTTCCCAATTACCCGAGTCTCAATGAAAGGGCAAATATCTGAACCCTTCTCACTCTCCAGAGGCACCCATCAGGGCTGTCCTCTCTGGCTGCTCCTCTATGCACTACCTATTGAGCCACTGGCTCCCCGCCTGTGCACTCATCCTGCTCTACATGGTTTACAATCAGACAGGCTCAATGAAGTGGTAGGATTATATGCTGATGATTTTCTCCTTTACCTACAAGACCAGGAATAATCCCTGGAACTGGCTTTACAGATAATCAACGAATAAGCAGGGACATTTAATAAAAGTTCTTATCGTTTTAATATGATGCTAATTTGCCCCAACCAATCAGATCTTATTTAACATTTAAAAGCTAACATTTGATTGGTTGGGGCAAAATTAGCACCATTTTTAACGATAAGAACTTTTATTGAATAACCCTGATGGTTCACACTCAGGCTTAGCAATCAACTGGTCTAAATCTTAGATCCTACCAATAGGCAGGTTTTCACCCAGTGACACCACCACTCCACTTCCTCTGGCCCGCTTCAGCATAATTACATATTTAGGTATACACATATCAAACTCCCCCCAAAAATTCACCCTACTAAATATTGATTCACCATCTGATCAGGAGTATAAAGAAAGCGCACACCCTATGGTCCAATTTTTGGACTTTCTGTATAGACTCCTATACACGTATATGGATACAATCTATGCCCCCTATGCTGGCCCAATGGAAACAGATAATCAATGCATCTCTAGATTTTAAAAGAGTTATGTATGTGAATAGAGGATGTCCCTCAAAATGCAATAAAATAAGGGACAGATGGGTACAGACATCGGTGACCCCTAATGGACATACAAAGTACAATGCCCATACCTACAGATTATCCCCTACTAAACCTGTCAATAGATATAAAGCGACAAATAGACTCTATGTATTTAAAGTTGATATCAAATGACAAATATGCTGCGACCCATGAACCCTTTTTTTACTGATTATGCACCAAATAATGTTATGTTATAAATAAATGTTTCTTCCACTTGGAGGGGAGAGGAAAAAACCCACCCCATTTATATACAAAGCTATTGGAGTCCATATGCAGATGGTGCAACAGTCCTCACTAAACCAAAATTGTGTACAATAAATTAACCAATTATGTATGGTCAGTTCCCATGTTGGAAAGTGTTTGTAACACAGGCATACATCTATCACAATACTCAGTGAAAGAACCATAATATAGGGGACCATTTGCTTCATGTTTCAATGCTTCATTATTGCCGTGATACCTAGGCTTGCTGCTACCATTTGGAGTAAGTAGTTGCTATTGTTTAACAGGAAAACACTCTGCAAATCAAAGTAAAGGAACCTATAATGAGGCTGAAAAACAAACAAGAATAAAACCATTAACGACAACAGTCAAACCATAAGACCCCTATACACAACATCAATATTCTGATCAGTTCGAAGAACTCAATCAAATTGGTTGGATTATCAAGGAGATTTTTGTGTGTTCACTATAGACCAATCAGTCTATCGGGGGGAAAAAAGTTATTGGGCAAGACGGAAACTTTTCCATAGACCCCTTATACCAGAACCATTATTCCATAGTTTTCAAGCTGATATCTACTAAAGATCGCTGGCGCAAAGTGGGGAATTTTGATATGTTCTTCTGATCGGATTTTCAATTGCTTTGGCCAATCGGAAAACTATTGGATTGTGTGTGGCTACCTTAAGGATTACTAAAATAAACTTTCTGGATTAATAGGAGGCAGTTCCACAATTAATTTTGAGTTCTAAATAAAACATCTTATCTGCTCAAGTTACAATAAATGTCTCCAAAGCTGTCAGATTGCACATCCTGCAACAATATAATGATTCTTAACTACTGTTTCTCAAAGCTAAAAAAAATATTCTTTAATGAGCATGCCTTCCATATGCTGAAGAATTAACCTAAAGGACCAAGCCCCAAGAACAAGCTGCAATAAAGGCTTGGCAGAGCATCACCAGAGAAGATATGCAGCATTTGGTGATGTTGCAGACTTCAAGCAGTAATTGCATCCAAGGGATATGCAACAAAATACTTATTAACATGACTGCTTTAATATATATTTATCATTGCTTTATCCCAAACCATATGGTTCCCTAAAACAAGTTGACTGTATAAAAAGTGTTGTTATTTGTACATGTTAAAACTGAAATGTTTACAAATAACTTTTGCAATAACTGGAATATGCACTTTAATCACATCTAAATTGTTTGATTTAAAATGTAACACTGAGGAATGGATAGGTAAATGAAAAATAATAATCCTCAAAAATAGCCTCGAACATTCGATAATAATCAAAAAAGGCATTCAGTTTTCGGATTTTTGGATCTTCTGGGAATCTGAAAACGGAACGAAACTGGTGAGTTTCGGCCATCTCTAACTGGCTGTCTTTATATCAACCCCATTGTCTTTTTTATCCTTGGCATAATTCTTAAAGGGCAAGTCAACCCTTAAAACAAAAAAACTTGTAACTTGCCAGTTATTTGCCCACAACCCCAACTGCTATTTTATCAACTTATTATTTATCCTGGACCGGATAAAATACATCCTCTGGTACTTAGGGAGCTAGGTTCAGTTTTATCTAGGCCATTGTTTCTTATTTTTGCAGATTCCCTCATGTCCGGATGTGTGCCTCTGGATTGGAAAAAGGCTGATGTTATTCCAATATACAAAAAGGGTAGTCATTCTCAGCCTGGTAATTACAGGCCTATAAGTTTAACTTCAGTGGTGGGAAAGATACTGGAATGTTTACTAAAGGAACATATTCTAGAGTATGTTTCAAGGACTGACATTATAAGTAGTAACCAGCAGGGATTTCGGAGGAATAGATCTTGTCAAACTAACTTGCTTGGCTTTTATGAGGAGGTAAGTAGAAATGTAGACACTGGCATAGCAGTAGATGTAGTATATTAGGATATTGCAAAGGCTTTTTGATACAGTCCCCCATAGGCGACTAATGTATAAGCTAAGGTCTGTTGGTCTGGGGAGTAGAGATGGCTGAACTTTCGAAAGTTCGGTCTGTTTTCGAACTTCTAAAAAAGTTCGAAAGTTCGAAAATCCGAAAACGGACCCATTAAAGTCAAAAGGGGGTAAATAGTTTGGAAAATTCTAATGAACTTTCTGAAATATAGCCGGGCAAACTTACCTTACAGGCCTCTGAGAGATGGTCTGGGGAACACGTCCCTGCATGGGGAACAGCAAAAAAAATGGATGTAGCGCACACGAACGCTACTTCCTATTTCCACGTGATGCTTTCGGTAATCCTCGAATGTTCGAACGTTCAGGATTTCTGAATGTTCGGTAAAACTCAAACGGCAGCTTCCGAAAATCTCCGAAAAGCCGGAGATTCCCGAAATCGGCAATCTGTGATCCTATAAGCCCCAAAGGGCCCTTGTCAGGGCCACAAGGGCACTTCTTAGTGCCGCAAGGGCCCTGATAGGGCCAGGGAGGCCTGCCGAACATTCGAAAATCCTCGTACATTCAAGAATTCTCTAATGTTCAAGGTTTTTTGAAAATAGTCCGGCGAGTCCCGAAAATCTAACTAGTTCGAATAGTTAGAATTCGTCCGAACTCATAAAGTTCGGCTCAAACTCGGGTTCGAGTTCGAATTGTAGTCCATCCCTACTTGGGAGGCACATTGGTACATGGATAGAAAATTGGTTAATGAATATTATGATGGAGCTTCATCATTATGGACTAAAGTGCTAAGTGGGGTGCCACAGGGTTCTGTGTTAGGGCCGCTTCTATTTAATCTATTTATTAATGATTTGGAAGAGGGTATTGTCAGCAAGATTTCTGTGTTTGCTGACGACACAAAACTTTGTCAACCATTAAAAATTTCAGAGGATGTGCAATCGTTGTAGGGGGATCTAGACAGATTGTCACATTGGGCTGCTAAGTGGCAGATGAGATTCAATGTTGATAAATGTAAGGTGATGCATTTTAGACTTAAAAAATCTTGAGCTACTTGTACTATGAGAGCACGGCCACACTGCGCCGGAAGCGCGTTTGCGTGTGCGATTATGCTGCGTTTGCGCATGCAATTGTTTCGTTAGGTATATGAAATCGCATGCAATTGCACTTTAAAATGGTGATTGTATGCGATTGCGTATCGCAAATGGAAACGCAAGCGCAATTTTATGCGTTGCTGCGATTGCTGTATTTAAAAAAATCGCATGTGCAAACATGAAAAAATTGCGTCAGTGTGGCCTAGCCCTAAATGGCTCTGTGTTAAGGGAATCCCTGTTGGAAAGGGATCTTGGAGTTTTGGTGGATAACAAACTTAAAGGTAGCAAGCAGTGCCAGGCGGGAACAGCCAGAGCCAGCATGGTATTGGAGGTATGGATTCAAGGGTGGAAAATATAATTTCCCCATTTTACAAAGCATTGGTAAGGCCTCATTTGGAATATGCAGTGCAATTTTGGAATCCTGTGTACAAAAAGGACATCTTTGAAATGGAAAGGGTTCAGAGAAGGGCAATTAAATTAATAAGGGGATTGGGGGAGCTTGAATATGAAGAGAGACTAGATAAGTTACAATTATGTACACTGGAGGAAAGGCACTTGGGGATATGATTACTGTGTATAAATACATTAACGGGCCATACAATAAACTATCTGGGGCATTGTTCACCAATAGAGCATGTCAGAGGACACATGGACATCCCTTAAGACTTAAAGATAAAAGGTTTAGGCTTCAAGTTCAGAAAGGATTTCTCACTGTGAGAACGGTAACACTATGGAACTGTCTTCCAGTGGACATTGCTATGGCAGGTTCATTGGTCAGTTTAAAAAAAAAAGCTGGATGAGTTTCTACAAACAAGGAATGTTGCAAGTTACTGGTATTGATACATAAAGTAGAGATGATCCAGTTCTGATTGCAACTTGGAGTCAAGAAGGAATTTTTTTCCCCTTCATAAATTTGGTGTTTGTTTTTTTTTTTGCCTTCCTCTGGATCAACAGTTAGGCAGGAAATGAGGATATTGCTAGATGGGTTGGACTGGATGGACGTATGTCTTTATTCAACCTCAAATACTATACTATACTTAACTATTATATGCATTCATGAGGAGATATTTAAGGATAATTATTGCCTCCATTCTGTCAGAGTAAGCTGTCTCCTCCCTCTATGCTGTCAATCAGACTGTGACTGCTGTGACAGCCAATGATTGACTGCAGTTTCCCTTGCTGCCCCCTCTGGGCACATGCTCAAGCTTATAAAAAGCTAATTGAGCAGAGGTAAGAGGCAGATACCATTGCCAGAATGGAAAATAATGTATCATTAAATACCTGGTTACAAATTCATGTAATAAACTGCTAAAAATTGAGTTGCAGTCAGTTAATGGACAAATCACCAGTTTTTTTTTTTAAGGGGGGACATACACTTTAAATTCTATCTATACTGAATAACTTTATCTTAATCTAGAGTTTAATAAATGTAAGGTGTGTGTTGGTGCATTGTCGTTAATCCAGTTTTGCTCAGGCTTAGTATCCACCCTCCGTCTTAAAACTATTGCCTCCTTTATCAAAGCAGACAGTTTGTGAGGGCAAGCATGCTCAGTTATAATTATGAGGCAGCACTAGCATGATAGTTGGGAAGTTTCCAATAATGGCCAAATTAAGAAAAAAAATACAGTGTAGATACCCTTTAACCTGTTATTTTTTATATCATTTATATCAGATACAGTAAAAACCCTTATACCCCATAGTTATGTGCAAATTCTTATAGAACAATGAAAATTCCCAGAAAGGAAACAACCATATATTGAAAATCTACCAAAACTCTGCCACTATAACAGGCTATCAAAGTTGTTACTCATATTGCTAATAAAGAAGTGGTGGCAGTGCAGGACTTATAAAAGCCTTATAAAAAAGAGACATTAGAATATATTACAATCTCTGGTTATTATATTATGGATGATGCGCGCAGGAAACTCTGAGTTGACTTTATAAACCTTATATTACACTGTAATGGGTCGCATTATCCCTTATACTGTATAATAGCCAGAGATTGTAATATAAACTAATGTTTCTTGTTTATATATTACACTTTAATGGGGCGTATTATTTCTTATAATACATAAGGTTTTATTATTTTGAATAAAAAATGGTGTTTTGGTCCATTATTTATTTAAAATAATTACCTCCCCCACCCAACATAATGGTTTAAACACAGGCTCTCCACATTAACAATAAAGGTTTTTAGTTACTTTCATATAAAAAAACTACAACACGGCACAGGCCTGAACAATTGCAAATCTTCAACCAGCCACTGCATTACTTTCCCCTTAACTAAGTAGTTAAGAGTTTTTTTATAAGGATAAATTCCACTGCACCTCCATATTGAAAGTCCATAGCCTTATATATTATAAACCTAATGGCCACAAGGAAGGGGTGATTTACCAAGGTAGATCCTCATTATTGAAATGTTGTTATTTCTTTATTACCCAATGAAAGTGAGAGAAACATATCTTAAAAGAGAGAGACACAAAGGCAGCTGGTCTGTTTGGTTCCTGTATCTCAAGGTTGACATGTACTCAGTTGCACAAAACCCAAAAATGGCAGGTAATACTAGTTACTGTATATTTAAACATTCCCAGCACTCCCACATTACGCATTGCACTGTGATAGGGCTGCATGTTGGGCACCGCTGTACAAGATGAATAATATATATCATAGAGCAATCGTATAGCATAAATAAAGAGTCAGTATATCAAAAGCACTGTTTTACCATTTAGAAATGTTTTACTCAAGATTATAACATGTAGTTCCTTATAGAGCTATATAGATCAAGTTAAATACAGAGGGAAATGGGTTGTCATAATTTACATATACTGTAAAAGATGCTATTTCTGTAAAGCTAAACTATACGTTATAAAAAAACACCAGTGTGAAAAGATAAATGGCTGGAGTTATAGCTGATATAAAAACAAATAATGAATCACTTTCAGGCATCACTAGCTTAAGGAATGATGATACTGTAACATAAGGAAATAATAATGTGTCTCAGGTGGGAAAATTAGGAGCAGGATTGAATTTAGCCTTTACTTTAACAAGGTAACCAAAAGACAGATGGGACCTCTGATCTATCAAGACCATCCCTTCAACTATTTTTCAGCTAAAACACTAATAAGTTTTACATTTGTATTCTAATAGAATTTTAGCTTAAAGATCTATAACAACAACAAAAATGATTTTGTTATCTAAATATTTTACTTTTACTGTATGTTTCCCACTTCTTTGAGTGAAAGGTTGTTAATGTGTAGATGCTGTTTCTGATTAGATAAGGTAGGGTTAGGTAAGGTACTTTAGTACAAAGCACTCTCAAAGAAGACAGAAAAACAATCTGTTGAAATGCTCTTTTGTGTTCATCAGTGGAAGGGGAAAAGAAAAAGAAATCCTTGAATTTTAATATTGTCCTACACTAAAATCCAATTCACAAAGATATTAAGAGTTTCCACTTTTCCCAGAACCGCAAACAACATTGTTGAAAGTGTTGTTTCTGCTTTTATGCACAAATGCCCCCTTTTTTAACTGTACCTACTATTAATTGAAAAAGTATTAAACAATAGATCAGAAAATAAATGAAATCTAATATCCTGCTACTTATTCAACAATGATGATGGTGCTTTAATATACATTTTAAAGGAAAACTAAGCCCAATTTTCTATACTCCAGAATCTGAAAATAACCCCCCTAAGAACATCAATAATATAAAATATAATTTCAGTTAATCGTATTATAGTAAATGTAAGCCTGTTAAGAACTGGATGAAGTATCTGTGTGTTTTGTGCAGTGCCAGGCACACCTCCTTACCTCAGTCACATGCTTTCTTGCTTTATCTATCCTGTAAAAGTATTGGCTAGAGATTATTAAGGGTGTGACCAACTGAACAATTTCTGCCATAGCTAAGGACTGAGCATGGGCAGAACACAATGGTCGTTGACCAGACTGTGTGACATTAGAATGCTGTGATGTTAAGCAAAAACCATATATTATTTAGGTAAATTTCCCAGCACTCATATCAAAATGAGAGGTAAGACACTGATTACTGGCTTTATATCAAGGTGTTCTGCCTTCTGGTTCAGTGTTGTTCTGAGGCTTTAGTTGTCCTTTAATGTACATCTTCTGCTTTTTAAAGTATTATCTATTGTTGCCAAAATAGTTTATAGTACTGCAAGTCCCTCAAACAATGTCATAATATGTGATTTTTATGTTGAATAACCCACAAGTCACATATTTGTACTAAACGGGTGAACATTTTGCGTATAGGTGACAAACTCCTATTGGTAACATTGTGTGGGCTTTATAACTGACTATGAGAATACCATACAACTATACAACTGAAGGTGAGTTGGGCTGAAAGGAGAAAAAAAATCTCCACAGAGCCTGGGTGAAGGGGGATATTCTGGATACCCATACATTTTTGAAATTTTAGAATTGTTGAAATTTCAATATTTCTAGAATCTGTCTCTGAATCTGTCTCTGAATCTCTTAAAAAGAGGTGTTTATTATTATACAGAGGAATCATGCCCATCATGAAGTGGCAACAATTCCTTTTTGCATACCTCAAAAAAGGGGGTTAACAAAAATCTGTCTTTAAAGGGAAAGTTCAGTGGAAAATAATTATTTTTTAAAATATTTAGCTTTCAAAATATTTTTAAAATATTTAGCTTTCAAATGTTAAATAAGATCTGAGTGGTTGGGGCAAAATTAGCACCATTTTTAACAATAAGAACTTTTATTACATCCCCTGTTAGTTTATATTATGCATACCTAATTATTATAAATATTTTCTTCTATTTTTTAAAAAAAAGAGTTGAATTTATACCCCTTGCTACTTCCTTGTTAACGATCCTTCTTCCCAGAATGCATACTGACATGGAATGTTCCTAACAGTAATTTCTACTGATTGGCTGTTGGATGGGTCAAACATGCTCAGATCTCTACTGAGTAACTGAATTAATCCAGGCGCCGAGTCAAGGGCAAGACCATAATGGTCCCTACTAGGGGTCCTGCAAACAGGAAGTCAGTATTTTGGTTTCAGTTATTTATACACAGACAAAATGCTAAATGGGCAGGTTAAGGTCATTAGAATGGAAAAATACTGCTCTTTTTTTTCTTAAAAGTATATGTATTTGCACTGAACTTCCCCTTTAATCTTTATTTTTGTAATTTCCATCATATTTGCAACATATAGAGAAAAGCAAAGTGTAATGCTTCACAGCAAAAGAACCATTGAATCACAGAAGGCTCACTGCAGTTTGCCCCCATTGTTGAGGAGTCGGGCAGGCTTGGCCCCACTGAACATATTCCTCACCACATTGGCTTCTCTCTCATAGACTATGCTTTGTCCAAAGAAAAAGTGGGCAAAATGGTTACACAACATGACCAGTGTGTTAGAGTAGGCTCACTGCAGTGGGCCCACCATTGTTTAGGGGCTAGGCAGGCTTGTCCTCTTTGGACATAACCCGCACCACATTGGCATTTCTCCCCCACAGTTTGCATCATATAGGGGAAGCAGATGAAAGGGTTAAACTTCACAGCAGCAGACCCATTGAGTTAGAGTAGGCTCACTGCAGTTTTCCACCATTATTGAGGAGCCAGGCAAACATGGACCATCTGGACATACCCAACACAACATTGCCGTCTCTCCCTCAGAGTATTCATCATACAAGTGGGTGGAAGGGTAACCAATTACAATTACAAGGCACCTGTTGAGCTTTTTTTAATGCCCAGGGGGTTGGCAATGATAAAAACAGCTGTCATTGTTGGATTTGGGACATGTGGCTGTATTTTTTCCCCAAATTCTATAAATAACCCTTTCACCCACTTTACCTTGCATGATGCATACTCTGAGGGAGAGAAGCCAATGTAATAATGAGCGGTATGTCCAGTGGGGCCAAGCCTGCCTGACTCCTCAACAATGGACGCCTACTCTAACTGAATGGTTCTGCTGCTGTGAAGCATTAACCTTTTGTCCGCTGTTTCCCTATATGTTGCAAATTACAGATATAAAGATTAAAGGGGAAGTTCAGTGCAAACACATATACTTTTAAGAAAAAAGAGCAGTCTTTTTCCATTCTAATGACCTTAACCTGCCCATTCAGCATTTTGTCTGTGTATAAATAAATGCTTCTGAAATACTGACTTCCTGTTTGCAGGACCCCTAATAGAGACTGTTATTGTCTTGCTCTTGATCCAGCGTCTGGGTTGATTCAGTTGCTCAGTAGAGATCTGAGAATGTTTGACTCATCCAACAGCTAATCAATAGAAATTACTTATAGGAACATTCCACGTTAGTGTGCATTCTGCGAAGAAGAAAGAACCCTACAAAACCTGAAATATCAGCTCACTAATGTCAACAGCAGGAAACAGTAAAGAGTATAAATTCAACTGATTTTTTTTTTTTTAATGAATGGGAATATTTAGAATAATTAGCTATGCATAATATAAAATAATAATTTTAAAAATAATATTTTTCACTTTCCCTTTAAAAACAGATTTATTTTTTTTAACTCCTTTTGTTGAGGTATGCAACAAGAATTTTTTGCCACTTCATGCTAGGCATGATCCCTCTTGTATAATAATGAACACCCATTTTTAATAGATTTACAGGGAGATGTAATAAAAGTTCTTATTTTTAAAAATGGTGCTAATTTTTCCCCAACCAATCAAAAGCTAATTGGTCGGAGGGGGTGGGGTATTAGAACTAAGAACTTTTATTGAATCTCCCTGTATGAGAGAGTTTCAGAGAGTAGTTTCTAGAAGTATTGAATTTTTCAAAAAGTCGAATGTGGAAGCTCTAAAGTAGTATGTGTGAAGGAAGTTACTTAAATGGACATAAATGGCCTCCTTAACACCTCTCTAGAACCAGTCATGTTCCTTAGATGTTGACATTACAATTTTCAGAGGTATGTCCTTTTTCCTTAAGATGCAGGTACACGGCTGAGTCCTGACCCAAGGAATTGGCTCTTCTGTGCTGGGCCATAAGTTGGTGCAGTTGCTGTTTGGTCTCCCCCACATACAAATTAGAGCACTCTTTACTTCACTCTTCAATTCACTTACAATGGGTGTGTGCTATTTATCACTATATATACCCCTTTTGAATTTAAATATTACCATAGCTTTTTTCAATCCAGACTAGTGGCTCTTCAAAGGGGGAACTGTGCCTGGAGCCAAATGCCTCAGAACCACCACCCTGAAAGCACTTTCTATGGGTCTGTGCTGAGTCATGAGAGCATCACACCATTGATATACATTAAAGGGATGCTGTGCCCTGAGCAAGCTTTAAGGTTGGGTACACAAGAGAAGGTATTTTCGGCCGACTGACCGTTTCACGGCACTTTCGGTCAGGCAAAAATATCTCCTGGTGTGGGGCGACCGACCTCAATCGTCTGCATCGAACGTGTCTGAAAATCCCGATCGATCGTGTGATTCCCTATGGTTTGCAAATTTGGCCACGGCCAAATTAGCAGCGACCGATGGACATTTGTCCCGGCTGAGCAATCGCTCGGGACAAATAGTCCATCCATGTGTACCCAGCCTTAAACTCACCTCCATGGGCATTGTTAGAGGCACATTTCTGTACAAAAATAAATCTAAAAAGATAAGAAATAAATAGCAGAATGTATAAACCTGCGGTAATTACTGATACTGCTGATTTATAACAGCCACATAATAGATACATGGCATGACCATAAATTGTCATTAGTACTTTATCGCTTTGTTGTTATTTTATGGTCACAAACACAAAAGTCTGATTGCGCCCATTAAATATTAGCATTGTCAGTAAAAATGCAGTTTTTATCTGGGGCTGATACCTTAGTCTGTATTATTTTGCACTTCACCCATTATTTATAACAGTATTGTACAACAGGAATGGCATGTAATATACCAATACCAAGCATAATATCACAATATCTGGCTTAGCTCAACAGTACAGGGCTTTATCGGCAGTGTGTGTGGTGGCTTTCATGAATGAGCGCACGGCCGCTGTGCATAGGGAGAATGCTTGCGACTGTGTGTATCCTGATCTTTGCAGATCCTGTCTATAATTTTTTACGAATCTGGGATGTGTGTAGCCAGCTTAAGGCTTGTGGGTGCATTTCATTAGGCCCAGGATTTTTAGTGTTATTTATTTTATATTGATATAAATTTGTTTGTGGTCTATATTCTCTGTCAACCAATGTTTATTTTCTTACAAAAAATACTTTCAAAACTAGGTTGCTTTATAGTACATACAGTTCAAACAACTAGTTTAGTGCATTTGCCATCTCGACATCTCATCTTTTTACTATTAATATACTTAAAGAACTGTTTGGGGGTTTTCTGCTTTGTTCATATATCCTTCAATCTATTTAAATTTTTCAAGTTAAACTAGCTTAATTGTTTTCTGCAATTCTTAGGGGCATATTTATATATTTGTTAACTTTTCACCACCGCTATCCATGACTGGTGTTTTCGCCAAATTGGGGCTAAACACAATTTATAAATCGGCGATTATCATTGGCGGAAACTCATTCCCTAGTCATTCCGCTAATTGATGTGGTAACCGATTGATGATTTATAAAACAATAAGTGTGTTCTTGTGTTAAGTCTGGCCATTAAAAATCATCAAGTCTGATGTGGCGATAAGTGCCCCTATAGTTAGCCTGGCAGTGGTTCCTTGGAAGGTGTCAGTACTTTGTGGAGGGTTTCTTAATATTAATAATGGTCCGGAAGGGGGGGGGGGGAATTGAGAAGGAGGATTAGACTACTTGCAAACGTTTTCTCTTTTTGTGGGCAATGAATACAGTGATGAAAGCAATCTGCTTTAAAGATCTGATCTTTGCCATTGCGTTCTGCGATGGGGAAATGGAGAAAATAAAATGGAGATTGTTTATAAATATGCCCCTTAGTATATAAATGACTGTCCTGTTCCCTCTAAATTAAAGCTTTGAATTACCTTTTGCTTCATTTCAATATCCCTTTTATGTCAGAATTTAGTCACATTGGTGAGGATTAGGGATGGCATAGAACTCGAACTCGAACCCGAGTTCGAGCCGAACTGTTCGAGTTTGAACGGACCCGGACTTCTCGAACTATCTCGGACGCGGACTTTCGATATTTCCCGGACTTTCGATGATTTATCGAATGTTCGAATGTTTGAGTATCGAATCCGCGAGTAAAATGTACATGGTATCTAGGCGCGAACATCGAATCTGCGAGTAAAGTCTCCATTACAGCCTATACGCGAGTATTGAATCTGCGAGTAAAATGTCCATGTTACCTCGAACGTTCGAACACGAAAGCTCGAAAGTAGCGCGCTTGAGAGTAAAATCGATTTTACTTAAGTCCTGGATATTGGAACATGCTCCCCAGACCATTTCCCAGGTCCCACAGCCATTAAGTTACCATTAATATTTTAGTTGTATTTGACTCGAACTTTTCGAACTATTTGCCTCCCATAGACTTTAATGGGTCCGTTTTCGAACTTTCGAACTTTCGAACTTTTAAAATAGTTTGAAAGTTCGAAAACGGACCGAACTTTCAATAGTTCGACCATCTCTAGTGAGGATGAATTTTTTTTTACATTTATTTCCTACAGTACAGTATCTTTGGCCACAAAAAAATCATCACAATTTATGTGCTAATGTTTTTTTTTTTAGTGGTGTTAAATTTGATTTTCTGTAGAAAAATGCCTTTAATAACCCAGTGCAGTTTTGTATTTTGCAAAATGAATTTTAATTTTATATTAATATTTATTTTTTTGCCATGTTTATAAATAGGCTAACTTTCAAGAGGGGGAAAAGAAGGCAGCAAAATATAGCATTAATAACACAAGAATTCTGCAGAAAAGTCAGGTTAATGCAGCAAATATGAAAAACAAAACCAGAACATTTCCTTTTACCAAATTAGGAATTCGGACCAGCCAGTTCCAAATTAGACATGTCCGAACTTCGCAAAATCCGGTCCGCTCGAGGATCCGCGAATTTTCGAAAAAATTCCCCCATTAAAATGAAAAAATCCTCGAAAATACGAGAAATCCTTGTAATTTCGAAAATTTTCGAAAATACATATTTTCCCGCATTTTTGAAAATACGAGAAATCCTGGTAATTTCTAAAATCTGCGATATCTGCCATTCGCGAACGAGGTAAATCCGCCGCGGATTTTGGGTTTGGATCCGCGAACTGGGCCATCACTATTCCAAAGTTCTGAAGTTCCATTGGAACCAATCAAAACTTTTGGTTCTCAGAACTTTAGTATTTTCATTAAACTTTGAAAGTACAGGGTTACTTTTGAGGGTTACCAAGGCACTTTTAAGGGTTATCTACTTCCGAGGGTTACCTAACCTTCTTTCGAGGGTTGCATGCGGAAGCTCAAAAATAGCTCAAGTATAGGGTATTTCAATTTTGACCATTTTCCCAGGTGTCATAAGCCATCTACTGTAAGTTACCATGCTTTATATACCCTTATTTTACTCAGAACTTTCTTTGTTTGGGGGGGGGTCCCATCAACTTCTTCAGGTCCATTTCAGTTTTTCGGGTTTTCCACGTTTGCAGTAAACCTCTCTAATCAGGACAAATTGGTATCACACACTGGTAAACTTAGTGGGAAAACTGTAATGCACACAGAACACTTGTCTTTGTTCTGTAAAATAATGTAATGGTACAGAATAAATAAAAATAGTATGTTAGTATAAATGGCTCAAGGACCTGGGAAATGGTCTGGGAACATGTACATATAAACAAAACATTTAATAAAGAAAAGCTCTCTTCACGATCAAGCTATTTTCGAGGTTCCGCATCGGATATTAAAGGGGTTTTCACTGCCTGTCACAAATCATAATCCAACCATTTTAACATTCTGCTGAAGCAAAGCTCTAAGCTCTCGCAACATTGTATCATAAACATTAGGTGCTAATAAGCATTGCTAATGAAAGATATATGTTGCAATGTTGTGAGTGCATGAATACTCAAAAAGTGCGCTCCCAGGTGTTTAACAACTACAACTCCCAGCATTCCCACTGTCTGTAGTTGCGGAATGCTGGGAATTGTAGTTTTCAAATATCTGAAGGCACCCCAAGGATATCTGGGTTAGAGCTTTGTTTCAACAGAATGTTAAAGGGCATGTCCACCCCCAAAACTAGAATTTAACCCACTACTGGCCCCACTGTGTAGTATAGAAAAATCCTTACCTCACATCCCAGCTCCAAATAATTCTCCTGTAATGTCCATTCAAAGTCAAAAAAGTAACCACCAGGAGCCTGGCCGAGTCCATATAGTACTCTGCCTTCTGTCTCTCCTCTAGGAGATAAAATGACATGCGCAATGCAGCCCTCCTCCACCTCCCTCTCCCTCCCTCTCCCTCCCGTTTCTCTCTTTTCCCCAATGTAAATCCCCTTTTCTGTAATGTAGGGCTCCCTCCCCCAACTCCAACCGCTATAGTTATTTCCAGCAAAACTCTCCTGATCTGTACTTACATTGTCTTTTTCCTCCGATGTTCAGTACACCCGGAAGCCTCATCCGTGATTGTCTGCTACTCAGCCAATCACAGACGTGGCTGCCGGTCTGGCCCCCTGCTTGCAGTTTCATGCAAGCAGAGGGCCGGGACTGAACATTGGAGAAGAGAGGTAATCTAAGTAATGATCAGGGCAGTTTCTGCAAATAACTATAGATGTTGGGGCTGGGGGAGGGAACCCTATACTACAAAAAAAGTTGTAAAAACGTGTGTACATGCCCTTTAAAGGATTTGTAAACTGGGGAAAATCATTTTTTAACTAATCACACAGTAATTAGGAATAATTACCCCCAATCTTAAATCTGCTTTTTATTTTTCTTCTCTGACCTTCCTATCCCTTGTTTTTTTAGCTCTGGGTGTTTGACTTTTTAAAGAGGGCGGGGCACAGCTAGTCAGTAAAGAATTGTCAATTACCCAGCCCCTCCTCCTGGCACACTACATGTAAAACTATCCATTCTATAAATTTAAAGCTTATTTCTCTATCACTGCATGGCTAATTGATTCAGCATTAAGATCACGAAAGGGAATAAGCATTATCTGTTGCTCTGTGCTCTTTCTGTGCAGATAAACCCAATCCTGCAGTTAGCTGTTGTCTGTGTTATTTGAGTCCAAATGTAGCACTGTACCTAAAGAAATCAATTACAATGTCCCCCCCCACACAAACACACACCTTCACACTCCTACAGCTAAAAGAAAATCTTACTTTATTCAAGCAGTTATTACATCTCTCAATGCTGCTTACCTTCCCATAGCAAAGCAGTTTTACTTTCACTATACACAAAATCACTGGGTGAATACTATTGGCTGTAGTGGGGCACAGGTCATCTTCACTGCACACGCTCCACATTCTATCTGTGCCTCAGTTTTGGGAGGGGGTGGATACATAGAAAGGTGACATGCATACTAATTAGGAGTGAGCTGAACAGGACATGAGGAGATCTAGTGACAGGGAGCACTGAGAGAAAAAAGGGATTCAGTTCCTGTCAGCACTAAAAATATAGAAAAGAATAAAGGTAGGTCATTTTTTCAGTTTAGTGTTCATCTCAGTTTAAGATGGATACACAGATTATTTTTAAGATCAGACTAGACAGTCCAGCGCGTTCTCCCTATATAAATTACACCCACATTTATATGCACTGCGAAAAACCCTGCTACCGAGGCTGAGGCCACACTGTATTGGACAGAAAAGTGAGTGAAAAGCTTGATTGCATCGGCACACAGCGTGTCTGCGTAACCGAACGTGTCTGCGTGACTGAGCGGGTCTACATGACTGAACGTGTCTGCGTGACTGAGCGGGTCTACATGACTAAATGTTTCTGCGTGACTGAGAGTGTGTCTGTATGTTATTAAAATGTAAGGAGGTTTCAATGTGCACTATTGCCCAGTGCCCCATTTTACCTACAACCTACTCGAAGGTTCAGGAATTCGAATTCGAGGGTTTACAAACTGGTTATTAGCTAGATTTCGGATCTTGCTTTGCTTACTACCCCAATTGTGTAATGGTTTCCATAGATGCTACAATCAGGGGCATACAATCTGCCCATATATAGTACAATCGTATTAGGCAACAATAGTTTTTTTCTGACCAGCCCAATACGGAAAAATATCATTGGGTGACCATCCGTACACACAGCAATTTTACGATCCCTGGATATATCTCATGAACACATTAAAACTGGGTTTCAGATCTCAATAACCATTCCCTGTTCTATCCCACTGTGTAATGGTGGCCATATACACAGTGATTGCGGACTTATGATCAGTGGATCGTACATTTGTAAAAAAAAAAATCTGACTTGCCCAATAGGCAAAATTATTGTCTGATTGCCAACCTATCATCCATACACAGGCCATTGATCGTAAAATTCGTGCATCGTGCTTGCTATCTGTTATCACATGAGAATTGCCTTATTGCATACACAGGTCCTGTGGCTGGATCATATACTAAAATGCAAACATTTTCGATAATGATTGAAAATCCAAAAATTTAGAGTTCTGTGAGTTCCGAAAAGCTCCATCATAAACTTTGGAACCGTCAAATCCTATTCATAATAAGTTCTGAATCGGACCGAACTTCATCTCTGGTGTTAAATAGTGTAAAACTCAACAACATTTTCTCAGCTTTGTTATAAGTGTAATATACAGTACTGTTGCTTATTTTTAGCATATCTAATTTTCAACACAGTTTTTTTCTCTATTAATGACATGGTATATAGGAGCCATACAATCTGAATAAAACTGCTTCAGAGCCAACTTTGCTGCCATTTTGAAACCAATTTTGAATACTGACTATTACTGTTAACATGTAGTGAACTTAATTACATTTTGTTAAATACTACATGGTAATAATAATAAACTATACTATAAATAATAATATACTTTTTAATCTAAAAACTTAAAAATATTATAAAAAATATCACCAACAAATTATCCTGCTGTCAAAATGATAGGAATGATGAGACATATCTGAGGTTAAGATTGAATTTTCTTAGAGTTATCATCCATGAAAAAATGGGAAATCTGTCCTCTGCAAGTACTTTACAGACCGTAATTTCACTAGCATCAGCAACAACCAGTAACAAGGACACATGCAAAAATGAAGGGAAAGGTCACTTTTTCTTGCTGAAGTTCTAGTGATAAGTGTGCAAACAGACAGTCCTTGCTCATTTTTCATTAAAAAGATTGGCAAGATTGACGGCAAGAAGATATTTTCATGTTACTTGTCATAAGAATGTTGGAGATCTATGATTTAAAACATTAAATTAATTTTCTCTATAAAGGTATTTATAAAATAAACTGTTACCCCTTTGGGAGGGGGAATTCCCTTTGCTTCTCAAGACATTAGAAATAGTAATTAGGGTGGAGTCCCTCTGGGAACTCAGGACAAATACTTAATAGGCACAATAAATGTCCATGGCAATTTGGGTTCGCCCCAAAAAATGTTGTGTACTCTGACATTGAAGGGAGCATCTTGTGTTTGGCAACAACATTTTCACTGATCTTCAAGCTGTAACTCTAATGAATTTTAAAAAGGATACTAAACAAAACTGAATTTCCTTGGCTATTTTATATCCATGAATCACAATTCAATGAATGTATAACCTTCTCTCCTCTCTTTCCTCACTTCAATGCTTTGCCTTCTTTTACCTCAGATGTTGATACAATTTATATACACTCCTGAATCAACTAGCAGCCACTATCTACCTTTCTCAACATGAGTAGAAGGAGCACACATGCACATTTCATTTTGAAATTTCATGACAGTAAAGCATTGAGCCTATTGCTCAATCTAACTAACTGGAAGGCAAAGGTCTTGGTCTCTATCAGCAGACACTTGCATTGACAGAATAAAAGGCAGGAGTGTTCTGCAATAACTATAACACCTTTTACTTTGGGTTTACAGGTGTGAAAGCTATAACATTGGTAATTTCAAGTTTTCATCTGATTGAAAAAAGCTTTGGGCATAAAGAGCAGTGTAATACAATGCCCTGACGAAGTCACATGGATTGTGACCAAACGCACGTCGACATTTCCACCTGGGAAGGTAGCAGAGCTTGAGGCCTGTTTGGGAATCCAGCACGAATGTGACTTAGCTAAGTGATAGAGCTTGAGTCCAGTGACACATGGATCTCACATAGTCCAACACACCTCTTTCCAATATGGAGTGGTATCGTATAGTCAAACCAATATGTGCTTGCTAACATGCTTTTCAATATCTGATTGTGAATGCAACTACCTCACAGAGTTTGTTTAAAAGCAATATGGTATAACAAACAGGCAAACTAAAATATAGCCCATATATGTTCCAGAGGAGCCGGTGGATACCACTATTAAGTTTGGGTCTACATTCTTAAGGCTATATATTTTTTCTGCTATAGAGATGTTTTTATCTTATGGCTGTTGCATACACTATACTATTTGTTGTTTGTATTTTTGTGTGTTTTCTACGTTTTTGTATTTATCTAATATGCATGCTGTGAAAAAGTTTTGAAGTCATGTTTTAATAGCAACAACTTAGTCAATATCTGTTATGGCTCACACCAGTGTTCACAGTTAGGTACCAAACTGTTTATCCCCTTTAATGACTAATCATTTTCAAACTTAACATTTAAAGTCTCTGTGATATAAAACAGTGTTTTCTGTTTTTAATAGACCACTTTTTACCAATTCTTCCACTGCATTTATCGTGTGAAAGTATAAGTAATTTATATTTTACCATATAATTTATGTTTTATTCCCAAATGCCAACACAGTGCTTTTGATTGTGTCTGAACTTTCTGCATACATGATCTCTGTCATGTATTTTCTCTGATTTCTGAAATCTTTAACATGGAATTGCTGACATTTTAACTGTGAAATGTTAGTTTTAATCCACAATTTTTGTCGCATTTCATATCAAAACTTTGTCTTGTTCTGGGAACCTGCTGGTGGAATGAACCCAGGTGTTTTTTGTATCTCTAATGCCTATGTGTCATAGATATTTGGAATGCTGGTCACTCACTTCATTTGTGTTTATGGTCAAGGAGGATGTATGGTCAGATAAAAGGACTCATCAGTGTATCAAACAATACTGTAGAAACAATCTCTTGAATTTGCTCTTTGACTGGAAATTAGAGAAATATTAATCAAGAACAATAATGTGAAAAAGGTCCTATGACTAAATTTGTATAAGAGTATTTTTTTAATTTAACCCTTGTGATTCTTGTATTTCACAACAGTCTATTTAAAACAAATTATTTAAATTATATAAATACAGGAAATTAGTCCCCACCACTAAACTGGCAAGTTCCTTAAATCCCGTGTAGCAAAAAATAAAAAAGCATTATATTTAAGACACACTTTTATATGGAAATCTTCTTTTTTTTCTTTTCTTTTACCAGTTTTCAAATAAGATTGATAAAACTCAGTTGGTATAAACTTTTCTATTTGGTTAACATTGAGCTGGTTTTGCAAAGAAAAAAAAGTAAATTATTCTTTATTATATTACAGTTCTTTAGTAACTTTTATATAATATATAGACCAAATTGCATGTTTAAATAGCAGGATTAAAACCACAAGGCAAACTATTTATTATAGATCAGTGACCTAGGAATGTACCCACAAGAAGTATACACCACATATAAAGACTAAAATAACATCCACATAAAAAGCATACACATAAAATATTCAAAACAGGGAATTATACAAATGTCTATAAAAAACAAAAAGTCTGTGGAACAGAAGTAGCAACAAAATGTGGTGTATACTAGGGATGGCCGGTTCGCGGATCCGAACCCGGATCCGCCGCTGATTTATCCCGTTCGCGAACGGCAGATTTTTCCGGATTTTCCGCCTTCCGAACTTCCGATTCGCGGATTTTTCGTATTTTCGAAAATTTTAGAAATTCCGAGTTTTCACGTATTTTCGGAAATTTTCAAAAATACGGGAAAACATGTATTTTCGAAAATTTTCGAAAATACAAGGATTTCTCTTAATTCCTTACATTCCTTAATTTTCGAAATTACGAGGATTACTTACTTATTGTGGTATTGAAGGGCTTGTCCTTCCTATTATTGGCTGAGTTTGGGACCCACTCAGTTTTTGCAGGTTGCCAGATGTTCTGTATATTAGTTATACAAATTGCATGTTTATTAGAGATGAACGAAAAATGGCATGTTACATTCTGCCAGCAGTTCCATGGAATTTATTGTAATTCTGATTTGACCTGATCTGATTTGAACCTAATTTTAGAATTTTGAAGAGGAATTTCTATGCTGATTTTCAATTCCGGATTTTCAAATGTTCTATCTTGATTTTGTAATTTTCAATTGCGATTTCTGAATATTCCGTCATTTTCTATTTTCAAATTTCTGATAAGTTCCAACATTTCAAATTTCCTTAAATTCCTCCGGATAGGCAGATTTTAGAAACCGCATTTCTTAAAGGAAACCAGGTTCATTTTGCAAATGGCACTAATCTCTAATTTTATTTAGCATAAGTACATGTTAATATTGGCTGATTAGATATTTTGTAAAGAAACTGTTTTTATAATTCTATTATTATAATTTCTAAAATTCCTTCTGAACATCCTCAGGATGAGGATCCTCTTTGTAAAAACAAAAAACATGTTCTGTCAAAGAAAATAGTCAATAAAGTGCTGATATTACATTTTATGTTACATGTCATAACCGTCTATAAAAAATAAATAATTTCGTTGGACACAGCAGTACTTTAAAAATTTAATTCACCACTAAAATATAGCAAATGCTATAATGGAAAGAAATGGCAGCCTATTTTGACTACAGTTATGAATGAATTAAGATATCTCAGTGGTCAGCTTTATCGGGCAATCCATTTGCTGGACTAGTACCCAACTCATCATGCAAGGCTTACATTATGACTGAATGGAAATCCCCATTTGATCTTTTTATGGAGAGCAAACAAATGTTAAGCTTCCATTGGCCTCTAACAGAGCATCCATTAGTGACTTGCTGGTTTGGATTGATCAAACAGCGAAACCAAATGATTATTTCTGCTTGCATGAAGGTGACCCAACAATATGAGCTAATTATCTCTAAATACCATTAAGGTTTGTAATACAATTCAAACAATAGTCATTTCACTAACACCTGTAAACATTGCCAATAAAGAGAAAATAGGCCACTTTGTATAATAGCCATGCTGAGTATCTATTGGATCATGCCCAGTAAAACATGAGAGTTTGAACCATCCCCAAACACAATATCTGCTGTGATATTGTGCATTGGCAACAAGCTCAAATACTCACCAACTGCCAAGCTCAGAAAAACTAATCCAGTGTGTTGCTGTAATCTTTATTTGAAAGAATATGCAATTATTTATTGTTCAAAATATTGTTTATCCCAGAGCAATGTATGGTATTCACATTACAAATGAAACAACAATCTATAACCCAGAAAGGTAACATTCCAAATAGAGGATAAATAAGTGTAGGTCTTGGGTACATTTTATCATAACTTACTGGATTTATTTTAATTAAATGATATGTTGTATCTTAAATTACATTTCTATGTAGTAATAAATAATCTTTTTTGTGAAGTGACTGTAAATGTAATAATCTGTTTCAAACAGAAAGGCCAAGTTAAATTGAGCATTGGGCAAACTAAAATTTCAATTTGGCAAACAGTTTTTCCATAGCGTAGGGTACTCCAGCCCACCCACAACTGCCATGTTCGTTTTGTAAAAAACAAACAAAATAGAAACAGACTTACCAAAGTTTATTCCCTCTTCTCTCTGCTTACCGGAAGTTGCAAACAGAGAGTCAGCCAACCACAGATGCGGCTGCCGGCTGTGCAGAGAGCCGAGTGTATGAACAGTGGTAAGTCTATTTCTAAACAAGAGTATATGGCTGGGAACACACACACAGGTGCCCCTGAGTCCCCTACTCAGGAAAAAAACCAAAGTGTAGTTTCTCAAAAAGGAAAAACGTCACTAAAGGTATAAGGAAATAGATATATGTAGGCACCCTGCGGGTAGGAACAAAGGAGCATCCAAATAATTAAAATATCTATATTTAGAAATAACACATATACATCAAGAAGGTAATAGAAGGCTGGCCAGCCTAAAAAGGGATAATACATATATAAATACCCATAATAAAAAAAACAATAATAAGAGGAGTAAAAGGCATGCACAAAGTCACTGTAGCAGCAATAGCAGCTTGAGACTTGACACAAGAGTCCTGAATGATTCAATAAAAACAGAAGGAAGGATGCAATCCAATAGTGTACGCGCACTGCAGAGTGGACTCAGTCCTATGTCCATGGCATAGGGTTCTGTTAAGAGTTATAGTTTTATATAAGAGTCACAGTTTTATATATTTATATATACTAGAACATTGTAATTATATATTAATATTACTGGTCTAAAATGTCTTTATTAAGAAAACTCTTTCATCAGCTTGGTTGAAGGTATTTTCTGTCCTTCGCTGTCCCTAAGGTACGGACATCGGTAATAAGGGTGGACAGTAGAACTTGATTTTTGACTTGTCCAGAGAACAATAAATTTTTTTGATAGATCAGCCAATAAAGGAAGGCAGCATCTTGATGACTTCACTGCTGGAGGAAGCTCCATAGGAGTGAAACGCATAGTAGTGATGTGGAATCCAGAGAGATTGAGATATCACTACTGAATACTGAATACTCCCGATTGTGTTGTGGAAGCGTGTGAGGTATGAGTGTTACTGTATTTGCTTCCTCATAGACTGAGTTCCACTCTGCAGGTGTGCATACACCATTTGGATTGCATCCTTCCTTCTGTTTTTATTGAATCATTCAGGACTCTTGTGTCGAGTCTCAAGCTGCTATTGCTGCTACAGTGACTTTGTGCATACTTTTTACTCCTCTTATTATTGTTTTTTTATTATGGTTATTTATATATGTATAACCCATCCCCTTAATGGATTCCTATGGATCCAAACTGTAAATATCTTATAATCGCTGTGTACAGCTACTGTGTAATAGCGCACTGATTATAACCGAAGTCCGCCAAACCCCTACTTGCCTGTCCTTGCGGATGTCTGTTGTGCTGCACAAGGATTCCACCGGTGCAGCATGAAGACGGACCTACATTAACTAAGAAGGAAGGAGGGGGAGGGAGGAGTCCGACGGAAGTCTGGAGATAAAGGCCTTCACTGTACAAACAAAGGTGGAGGGATGACTGCACTTGTGAGAAACTTTGGCAGTGAACTAGCTTGGAAAGCAGAGAGGGGTAATGTTTCTTTTTATGTCAGTGTGAACGAACCTGCAAGAAACAAGAAGAGGAGAGGGGGATGTGTGTTGATGGACTGTTAGCCTGTGTGAACCTGAATGGAAATGCAGTAGGGGAGAGTTCCTAAAAGTTGTGTGTGTGTGTGTGTGGGGGGGGGGGGGTTAGGGAAATCTCAAATCAATAGAAAACATAGTGATATCTCTGAGGCCACGGATATCTTAAAATGTGGGGGAAGAGGGGTGGGCTATAATTAATAATGTACCCCCTACTGAAAATTATAAGTATATTAGATGTCACCTCGGAGTTCCGTGCCAGTTATAAAAGGCACCGGCCTGCGGCCTCATGCTTTTAGATGGTCATGGAACTCCTTGGTGACTTCTAATATCCTTATAATTTACAGTAGGGTGTACATATCACTATATTATCTCTTTTTAGGCTGGCCAGCCTTTTATTACCTTCTCGATGTATATGTGTTATTTCTAAATATAGAATTTTTAATTATTTGATGCTCCTTTGTTCCTACCCGCAGGCTGCCTACATATATATTAAGTCTATTCCTGCAGTTTTTTTTACAAAACATACAAGGTGGTTGGGTGGGCTGGGGTACACTACACTACAGAAAAGTGTTTCATGCTAGGGGATTAGGCAGCCATAAAATGATCCGGAGGTGGGAGGAAGGGACAGGGATGTCTCCCCTGCGCATGCCAGTGTCTTCCTGGGAGGACAAGGAAGCCCTATCTTTCATTCTTCTGACTTTGTAGGAGAACCATCTCTGCACACAATTCTGTCGATTAACGAGGACAGGAAAAAAGGTTTTGATATTCAGATACCCTACCCTGGAAAACAAAACAACAAACTACAAAATGCAAAAATCCTGTATGTGTGTTTTGGTGTGAATTTGCATTTTGTAATGTCAAGTAAGCTTTAATGTATATACCAAATGCCTATAAAATAATGATGATTGAGCCTGCTAGGGGTTCGTTCTGCTGGCAAGTTTGCAAAAATGTCTGAGAATTTCAACTGTTGAAAACAAAATTATGGCTAATTTATGTTGAAATTATGATGACAGAACCAATAATCAGGTTGGGGAAACAATTAACTGCAGATAATTCCTGCCTTTATTTTATTTAAAGGGCATGTCCACCCCCAAAACTATAATCCCCCCAACTACTGGCCCACTCATTCTTGGTATTTAATCCTTACCTCCCCACACCCACTCCATCTGGTTCTCCTGTGTCCCCCCCCAAAGTTCCAAAACTGCCCACCAGGAGGCTAGCAGGTCCATATAGGACACTTGCTGCACTGGCCTCCCGAGATTCCCGCATGCGTGCTCAGCCCTCCCTCCCCCTCCCTCCACCCTCCCTCTCCCTCCCTCTCCCTCCCTCTCCCTCCCGTTCTACTATCCCTCCCCCTAGCGAAAAACCCCCTAATATTTGCTCCCCCATGTCCCCAGCCCCAACCACCGCATGTTTTTTTTTTAAAAAGCTCCCCAAACTCTTACTTACCTCTCCGCTTTCCTCCGCTGCACTGAATGACCGGCAGCCGCTCTGATTGGCTGCCGCTCACCAATCACAGACGTGACTGCCGGTCCCCCGCCCTCTGCTTGCATCTCTCAAGCAGAGGCCGGCAGTGCGGCGGAGGATCGAGGGGAGGTAAGTAAAGTTTGGGGCTTTTTAAAAAAACTAAACATGCGGTTGGGGCTGGGGGACATGGGGAGCATGATATAAATTTTTATTTAGGGGTGGCATAGCCTTTAAAGGTGTCTACATCATGTAGGAGGTTATTAATGTAAGCCCTGAAGTTTTGACTCAAGGGCATCTCATTATAGAGAAAAAAAGCATTGCCCCATCCAAAGTTAAATTCTTGTTCTCTGTGCTGCTTTATCCACTTGTGTTCTGTAAACAATAATTTATTAAAAATCACATACAGTATATGTGTATGACTCATCTTATTTAGGCTTGAGAAAAGAGTGGATGTTCCGAAACGTTCAATGTGTTATGATGTTTTTACAACATAAACAACTTGACTTTTTTATATATCTATATATATAAACTCAATAAGATGTGTCCGAGCACTCCTTTTAATGTGTTTATTAAAGTTTCGGTGCAACAATTAGCACCTTCATCAGAAGTATCTTATATTGAATGTTTTTGATTTATGGAAGCACCAGGTTATATACAAAATATATATATCACAGTGAACAGCCAGCACTCCACACCACCAAATATGTATTATTGGGAATATGTTAGATTTATATGGATGTACTCCTATTTTTATATAGTTTATTGGTGGTGTTCACTTGGGATTGTTCGGGGGGGTGTGTTTGGCACGTGGGGAGGTATAAATTGTGGAATGTAATTGTGTTCTGATGTAATGTCCTGATGACGAGCCTCTGAGTGTGGAAACTTTTAAATTGCTTATTTTCCTAGCAAGCTACATTATGGCCAAACTGTAATCATGTAACGCATCACCCCTTCTATGCAATGTTACATTTATTATAATATAGCTGTACTAACAGTATAATGTGTTTGCACTACTAGATCTTTTTCTAATACTACTTAACTCAATATGTGTATGTATATTTGTTATACAGTAACACATGCCATAAAATTGAATTTGACATGACTTAGGAAATGTAAATAAATTCATTAGAAAGTACAAATTCTTGGAATGCAAATCGGACTATGGCTGTCAATGGAACCCCAACTAACAGTAATAATTTAGTATAAATATTCAAATATATGTGTGTGATGTGTATTAAAGGACAACAATATAAAAAAAACCAGCATCACCCCTATTACATGTCCACACTTCCAGCAGCCGATCACTTACTCCACATTTACAGCCGGTCTGCCCTGCCTTAGATTCACACACAAAGATGAGTGCTAAAAGCCCACCTCCTAGACGCTCAGGGACAAGATTAATTAATACTTGTCATTGGCTGGTAGAATGTCCGTTACAACCTCCTCTCTCCTCCTCCTCTGCCAGTAAACAAACTTGAAATGTCCTGTTGCTAGGATACAGCCTACATAACAAGCTGATCAATGGTGGTGGAGAAGTGTTTTCTACTATGCTAGCTTTGAGTGACAGTTAGAGGCAGACAAAATTGTTACACACCCTTTACAGCATGGCTAACTGAAGGCTAATTGGAGGCAGAGAGAGGCTCGAAATCAGGAAAAAATGTATGGGTTACATACCTTTATTCTTTCTAAAGCAATTCTAAAAAAATGAATTGAGGCAATACAGTTATCCTTTCCCCAACATGCATTTCTACAAAAGGGTCTAAATAATTGGCATAAAACTATTTAATAATGGTATTCTATATTTAGGCACACACTCCTTAAACACCAGACTGCAAAATACCAACTGTAATTTAAAAACAGATACCCCTGCAGTATTTTACAAAGTGTGGTATTATCCTATTAAAAACTGTGAGAAAAATACTGATAATAATTCATATGTTAGAAAGTATTATTTTTTATGCCTCAGTAATAAATGAGTGATATCAGCATTATCAAAATCATCTTCATAATATGACGCATACTAACCCCTGAATAGCCCATCTCCATGTTCACACAGTACCTATTGTGCTAATATTTTGAAAGTACTTTTTTTTACCAACTACAAAATTTTTATTAAAAGATTGAATTTCCATAACTGAAAAGAAACTAAAATTGGATTTTGATAAAACCATGAATGTCTGAACTACTGCTAAAATAATTCCCCCAATTTAACAGTAAGAGCCACTGGAAGATCACAGCAATACCAGTCCATTTACAAGAGAAAGTTGTCAAAAATAGATGGAAAAAAAATTATTGTTTCTTTCTATTATTGGATGCCCGGTTCGCGGATCCGAACCCGGATCCGCCGCGGATTTATCCCATTCGCGAACGGCGTGATTTCCGGATTTTCGCCTTCGGGATTTTCCGCTTCCAAACTTCCGATTCGCGGATTTTTCGTATTTTGAATTACGAGTTTTCACGCACTTTCGGGATTTTTTGAAAATACAAGGATTTCTCTTCTATTTCCATAAATACGTATTTTTGAAAATTTTCGAAACTACAGGATTACTCGTATTTTCAGAAATACATATTTTCGAAAATACCAGTTTTCTCGAATTTTCGAAAATACCAAAACCCCGTAATTTCGAACATTTTCGAAAATACGAAAAATCTCGTAATTTCGAGGGTATTTTTCATTTTAATGGGTCCGCTCCTCGAGCGGACCGGATTTTGCGAAGTTCGGACATCTTACTACTTATTATGGTTCCTCATTTATTGGTAGTTGTGAGGAAGAGATTATATAATTCAATGCAAGTTAGTGCAGGACATTAACACTAGTATTTAAACAAATGATGCAACTAAATTTCCAATTTTAAACTCCTAGACTAAACTAGAACTACACCAGCCCACTAGTGGGAAATCATTCCTGATATAATATCTACTGCACGTTAAATACCTATTTAAGACCTACTGATGCAATGAAATTACGCCATAAAACATACTAAAGACATATAATAACAATAATTATAATAACATAATAATAAGCTCAACATCTCCTCAGCACTCATACACTGTTGCTCTTGAAATGCACGTCCCCATTTTTCTCTAAATAGTTAGGGTGTGTGGTTGCAAAATCAGCTTTCCATAGTACAATTATGCAGTAATTATTTTCCTATTAGGCCTTACTAAATGAAGCTCAATCAAATAGCTATAGGTACTTGAACTTTTCAAATCAATAGCACTTCCAGTATCACCTTTATAAAGCATAGGATTTGACCATTGAAATAATCTTAGACGTAATTTGCATGCTTGCTCTTTTTAGCAAAACAGTAAACTAGTATAAGAAAACTCTAAAAAACAAACCAACTGTAAAGGTCAAAATCAAATAAAAACCCCAGCTGCCTACCGTACTGTTGATCTCCTGCCATCATGCTGCCTCTAGGTTAACGAAAGCTCAACAATCCTCACTGAGTTTCGACCTTCCAAGACAAACAAAACAATAGATTTGAAAAGGACCACCCTTATCCTGGCTGAATTTATATTATATTTGTAACCACAAAACAATAACTGGTCCCTTTTTTCTGAACTTTCCATAAAATTGCAAATATGAAGAAATTATCAAAACCACTCAATCTGAAGTCTGAAACCTCAAAAACTGAACAACCGTTGAATTAACCATACCACTACATTTTAATCTCAGTATAATTACCAATATTCACTTTACTGATTTGTAGTTCTGGAAAACTCTGTTGCTCCTGAAAAATATTTCTCCTGTCACCAACGATGGAACAGGATAATTGCAGCAGAACACCAAAACAACATTTACACTGCAACTACATACTGCACAGCTATAAAACATTGCCCTCCTGCACAATATAGGACTGCTACATAGTTTATTATTTGGAAAACTCATTATTCATACACATTCTCTATTGTCCTTAACCATGAATATAAAACGGACATATTTTGGGTTGTGAAAACCAAGGTTTAGAAATGGATAAGGCATTCCGTGTACTCTGGACACCCAAACTACAATTCTGCATCCATAATGGCACAAAACTATTCTATTTAATAAAACTTTAAACTGTTTTACAGAAAATAGTCCTGAACTGCCATGTTTTCCATTACTAATTGTAAATATCCTGGAGGTTGTCCTTGGTTAATTTATCGAGTTATTCTATTTCCTTTACAATATAATAATGGGTATTATTAGGCAGGGAAGATTCATTTATCCATCAGATGATATACCCTGTATTCAAGTTTTGTTAACCCGTGAATTTGGCCATTTGTAACAGAATTATAACCAATGCTGTATGAAAAAACAAACCAGCATGTGAACAAGCAGAACCAAATCCAGAAAAACCTCTTCTTTACATTTGATAAACATGGGTCCCTTACTAGACCACTATTTTTCTGAAATCCATTTCTATTATTTTAAGTGGGACATGCTGTATACAACAAACCACTGTGGGAAGTACATTAACAAACAAACATAAACCAATCTTAAAAGACCCCTTTCTGTAAAAAGTCACAGGGTCCCCATCTAGAAATTAATATCGGTTGTCGTTGAAAAACACATGTGTACATGGATAGAGGTTAATAGAAAATCATGTATATACAGTACAAGTTTTAAAGTGGTGTGCCACAGGTTCTGCATTGGAGCCATCTGTTTAAAAACCACCATGTTATTTATAAACTCCATGTTTGCTGCTGGCACATAACTATGTAGGGCATTAAAACTACAAATGACGAGGAATGGCTGAAGCGATCAAACGCCAGTTTTTTAAATGGGCAGCAAGTGGCAGATCAGAATAATATGATCCCGCAATGCAATAATACCTTTGCAGGATTTACTGCATCGCCAATCGTGGTCAGGAACAAATGCTGGCTTAAAGGGTATCTCTACCCCAAATCCAACTTTTTATGCGTTTAGGGGACCCCTTTGCAACCTTAAAGCCATGGTTTTTGTTGATGCCCAAAACACAATTACCCACCTTTGTCCCCCATCCTCTATTGCTACTTCCTTAAAAAGTAGCAATAGGGGTCGTCCTTGGCTGAGCACAAGGCCCGGGTAAGTCTTTTCTGTACACCATACACATAAAATCATGGTATTTAGGGTTGGAGGGGGACTCTACACTACAGAAAAGGTTTTTTGTTTTTTTAAACATTAAGGCTGCAACAATAACCCAGATTGGGGGAGAGAGGGATGGGGAAGATAATGGATAACACACAGACAGCTCCTACTTTTAGTTCCTGGACTTTGAATAAGCACTGCAGAACAACCATAAGGTGCAAGAAGAGAAAGTATTTTTGAAGGCTTACAGTGAGGCCAGCAGTGGGTTAAATATTGTATTAATTTTTTAATACTTGCTTTACATTAACCAATCAGATTCTGGAAAGTTCTGAAATCTGATTGGTTAATGTAAAGAAGTATTAAAAAATTGACCATCAGAAACGGATTATGGATTTCTGCAAACCTATATAAAGAGGGCTTTCCGCCACGGAACTCAGATGCCATCACAGGTAAGTGGCTGAAGAAAGAAGAAAGAAGCGGCTGGCACACTCTCGCTCCGCTGAGGGGCCGCGTTGCCAGCGGGCTCACTGTCGAGACTCAGTGAGTCTGCTGCTGGCATCGCGACCTGAGTGGGGTTGGTGTCGCCGCCCAAGATGTCGCCCAAGGCTTTTTTAAGAGCGCACACTGGGGGTCCCGGTTCGAGCTGCGGGACCCCGCCAAAGGCACTTGTCAGTGCCGCAAGGGCCCTTACAAGGCCGGGAGGGGTCCCGGTGTCGAGCTGCGGACCCCTAAGCCCCAAAGGCTCTTGTATAGCCGCAAGGGCACTTTGTAAGTGCCGCAGGGCCCTTACAGGGCCGGGGAGGGGGGGTCCCGGTTCGAGCGCGCGGGACCCTTAAGCCCCAAAAGGCTCTTGTCAGAGCCGCAAGGGCACTTGTAAGTGCCGCAAAGGCCCTTACAAGGGCCGGGAGGGGGTCCCGGTCGAGCTGCGGGACCCCCAAGCCCCAAAATGGCCCTTCTCAGGGCCCCCTGGAGGGAGCCTCCACCCCCCCAGCGGCTCCCTCCCTTCCCCTCCCGGGAGCGGCCAGGGCGGGGGCTTGGAGGGTTGTCCGGGGGGTGCGCGGCAGGTGGTTCGCGACCACCTGCTGCGGCCCCCTTCCCGGCAGCCCCTCCTAGCCTCCCGTTTCCGAGATTGCCGTGAGCGGGGAACTGGTTTGGGAGGGGCTGCTGGGAAGCGCGGCGGGTGGTCGCCGCCGCGGGGGGTGGGGTGTGGTGGGCGTGTCTCCGGGGCGGGTGCGACCACCCGCCGCGGGGGTTGCCTGCCCATCCCCGCCGCGGAGGTTATTATCGGCTGACTTTCGCCACCTTCAGAGTGGCGAAGTAAAACACCCGATACTAGCCGAGCGAAACCAGTACCGCCGCTTTATAAATAGAAGCGGCGGTAACAGGTAAGTATCGCCGCGAAAGTTAACGCTTCGTTACTTTTCGCGGCCGTTTTTTGGAACTTTTAAAATCGCGGTAAACGCGATTTATATGCGTTAATGTCCGCGAAAACGGCCGCGAAAGTTAACGAACCTTTATAAATATGCCCCCTAAGTTTGCACGTAAACCAGTGATATGCTTTAAAATTGAATCCCTATTAAACATTAAACCTTAACAGATAATGCAGGTCCTGGACTCAAAAATTGCATTTGTTATTGCATTGTATTGTATTGCATTTGTCTTAAAAACTGGGATTGTGCAGTATTTTGTAAGAAATATAATTGTTTTTTTTTTTTTTTAAAGTGCTACATGGTGTCTTTTTTTTAAAGAGAGTTTAGACATTTATACCGTTTTGGGCTGCTCACCAATACCATAACCTTAAAGGATAAAGTTTGCCACCACCTTTAAAGAAAAATTAATTCCATTTTTTCAGCACCTTAAACACTTAGGATATATTTATAATGAGCACTATTTATTATTATCACTATATTTATAAACTGAATCATTTTTGCCACTCGCGATATGTGGGCAAGTATCACTGATAATTAAGCAACTTTATTGTAAAATAAATGTACTTGTGAAGGTTCTCATTCATCCAGGTCATGGTATATCTGTTGTATTCATTTAGATCAACTGGACTTGAAGTTTAGTTCTTGAAGAAGTCTTCAAGAACTAAACTTCAAGTCCAGTTGATCTAATGAAATAACAATAAAATAAATGTACTGACACCTTTCAGTGACATGCTTGGGGACAGCTGTCAATTTCATTTCATACAATATTTGATTAATTGAAGTGATAGTCCTGTGTATGCTCCTCACTTTAGGAGACTTGGATTGTATGGTATTACGCAAAGTTTTCTGTATGTCCTCCACAAAGTTAACAAATTTTACCCAATATTTTTTTCTCTTCATTCTAAGCCTGGCAATGCTTTCTAATGGTGGCCAACAGATAGAAGAAGAAGCACAGATAGAACATTAAATTTTGTCATTCATCATCCCACTGCAAAAGTTCAAGATTAATGTACTGTATGCTGGAGTTCTACAGTTCAACAGCATGTGCACCTGTAATATTGTTTGAAAATAAATCATGGTGTAAAGTACAGTACTTGCATGAATAGTATCATTGTATCCCTTGATCTATGATTGCTACAGTAGTTCACATTATGTGGTTTTTTCTCCACCCTTCACTCCTGTAATGGTTCTTCATGATATTTAGGAATCTGTTACAAAGTTTTTTTTGCTTATTAACAACACAATTGTTAAAATATTTTGATATTTTTTCTTTACATTTAATCCACTTCCACCAGGAAACTCCCTAGAAAATATTCATCTGCCCCTTTTATTATCATTTTATTTATAATATATATAATCTAAAGTGAATATTTTGTTGAAAGCTTAAAGGGGAAGTTCAGTGCAAATACATGTACATTAAATTAAAAAGCAGTATTTTTTCATCCCAATGGCCTTAATCTTCCATTCAGAATTTTGTCTGTTATAAATCAATCAACTGAAATACTGACTTCCTGTTTGCAGGACCCCTAGTAGAGACCGTTATGGTCTTGCCCTTGACCCAGCGCAGTAGAGATCTAAGCATCTTTGACCCATCCAACAGCCAATCGTAGAATAACTGATAGGAACATTCCAAGGATGTGGTGCATCCTGGAAGAAGAAGGACCGTTAGAACCTGAAATGTCAGATTCCTATGTCAACAGCAGGGGACAGCAAAGGGTATGAGATCAACTGATTTTATAAAATGAGAGAGAATATGCAGAATAGCTAGTATGCATTACACAAAACAATTTAACAAATATTGAAATTTTTATGTCCCTTTAAAGGTACTCCACCTCAGCTTTTTTTTCTGCACGAGGAACCCTAACCTACTATTAAAAATATTGAAACAGACAACATAATTGATACTACTATACAAGCAATAGTTACTCATTAGAAAAAACCCCATAAAGAACCTTTTAAATCAATCTACATACAGTAGTCTTTGTGTAATAGATAACCCAACAGACACTTTTTGAATAAAAACAGAATTTAATACAATGCTCACTTTTAACTAAGAGAAATACGTGGATGTTTTATTCCATTTTATAACAATTTAGTTTATGAAACTCCAGTTTGACTTTCTAGTCACACAACAGAGTTTCTAATTTCCATGAAAAGGGCATCTTCAATTGCTTACATCTAGGACAGGAATCAAAGAGCTCTAGCATTCATTAAATATGGAGAATATTAGCAGTAAAGGGCTAGCAAGAAGCACAGAAATGTTTCTATAATGATTTTGTTACCAGCACGAAGAGACCACAGAAGAATAATAAACATGTTGCAGTAAATATGTTTTCATTCTAGCTGAGATAAAGTATAGCTACTGATGTTTATGGATATAGCCCTAAAAGTCATCAAGCGAGGGAGTAATGTAACTTGTTCAAACTGATCTCTGTGCATTTCCGGGTGGGTAAGTGAATTAAAATGTATTCAGAAGCTTTTCACATAAGGTAAGCTTTGTTTTTTGCATGAGGCTGCCCTTCCTCATTGCATAATGACTTACTCCTTCATCCATACCCATTACATTTATTTTATGATAAGCTATTTCCTGTCTAATTTCCCCGATTCTTTCCCATAATGTTCCATTCATACACACTTTTTACAGTATCTCTCCCTCTCTTTCGCACAATGTCTTCTTCATTCATGCTTCCCATTCTAATTTCCTTTACCTATTCTAACTAAATCTTGTTTTTTCTCTTTATTATCTTTATTAATATATTTTAATTTGTGCATTAAAGACTCTAATTTTTTATAGAGCTATAAACATACAGTCTGTGAAGTTAAAAAGACAAATTAGTTTTGCTCCAATAAAAATCTGATCATCACAGCTTTAAAGCATTTTCCTGTAAATAAGTTTTCTTAAATGATCACCAAAAAGCAAGGTACCAGTTGGGAAGGAATTATGTTTTGATGGGGGCTATATGACAGAAGGATCATGCAGATGTAACAATCTTGCAGAATTTTGCAAAAGTAGAAAATATTCAGTACTAGAATAATTGTGCTTGTAAATAATTGTTCCTATTAAACCCATTTAGATAGGTGTCCAAATACTTCAAAGGTACAAAAATTTTCAAATAATATATAAAAATATTTTAAAACATTACCAGGGTTATCCAATAAAAGTTCTTATCGTTTAAAATGGTGCTAATTTTGCCCCACCAATCATATCTTATTTAACCTTTGAAAGCTTACTTCTCATTGGTTGAGGCAAAGTTAGCACCCATTAAACGAAAGAACTTTTATTGAATAACCCTGAATATTCTCCAAACATCAGTTTTAAAGCCATCTTTTAGCCTCAATTGTAAATCAAGGATGATGCATTTCTAATTCTAATCTATTTAGAATTGACTTTCTTTAGTGTGGTTAGATTACACAATCCAAAACTACATTACTCCAGAAGGGGGATTTGATATATTTATTTAGCAAGCAAAATGTTTTAAAATTGATGTTCACATTTGTTTATTGCAAATGATGATGCCGAGGCAATGCTAATGCAATGCTATATGCAGTAGGCTGAAAGGTAAATTGACATTTTGACAGCATTATTGTCAATGCATCAAATTTTACTATAAAACATCACTCATACACACAAGTATCTGTATAATATAAATGTAATTCATAGCATTCACATTTATGGTCATTTTATGAAACTAGGATACTTCTGTCATAATTATTGTCTTATAAATCAATAGCCTAGGAGTTTTTAATGAAAAGGGTATACTGGCAAGGTAGATTCAAACATCACTTTCTTGGTCATTCCAATTAGAATGACAGTTAAACAAAAACCTCCTCCTAGTTTCTAGAACTAAACTTTTAAAGGTATCTCCAGTTTTAAAACCACTTTGTGCTATTCAGTTCTTCAATAATTTCAGGATCAGGAAACTAAGGTAAGAACTTGGCCCATCTCTCTCCCTCCTCACGTTCTCGCCTCCTGAACGTTTTATTAAGAACAAGGGGGTAAGACATAGATCTCGTTCTTCAATAAAACTGATTAGCACAAGTGTTTTATTCTCTGAAGATAGTAATGGGCATTATGTTTGTGTTTGTGTATTTTTGTGTTTGTGTGGATACAGTAAATTCTCTATATACCCTCATGATTTTGTAAAATCTTATTTTATAAATCCTGGTTGTATTAGTGTCACAATCCCCTAAAGTAATATATTAGTTTGGGGTGTCTGGACTTGGAAAGTTTTAACCTTCTATTCATATGAATGTCAGGAGAAATGTTCACTAATGTATGGGCATCCGTGGGCTCTGGAGCTAGTCTGGAGCTAGTTATTTTAACTTGTAGTTGTTTACTAATTTGATACCCTGTTATTATTTCGCAATACCAAACACCAAGTACATTTTGTACTTGTGCACCCTCTGTAATGTATGGGACATTATATAACCCATTACTAAAAAATCACATACAGGCACTTATGGAGACATTTGGACTTGTGTAATGGGAAAATTCGGACAGGATCAGACATGGAACCCCTCAGTTCCAAAAGCTGAAGGATCCAGGACTTCAGAACCTATTTTCTATAATTATCAAACGTACAAGTTATTGATAATAGCCTTGAATGTTCCTTTTCAGATTTTCGGATCTTCTGGATTTTCCCGAGATTTTCGTCCTCTCTAATTTTCGTCCATCCACCCTTTAAGACTAAAACGCATGTCAACACAATGCTGTATTATAAATGCATTTTTAAAAATCAATGACAGAGTTAAACTTTGCAAGGTTTTGGGGGGCAGTAGGAAAAAAAACTCACTAGTAAAATCACTTTCATGTCCATTTATAAATGCTAACCACAGGGGCACCATGGAATGTTCTGTGTCTAAACTTCTACATACAAAGCTCCATGATTTCTTAGTGGGAAGGTTTAGTCAGTCCATTTTGAAGTACCTTTGAAAAGGGAAGATGTTGCTACAAAACAGTTGAGACCTATATTTTCTCTAACACCAATATTTTATATGGTATTGGTACATGTGTCCCTTCACTTAGAGAACCTATTCTGTGCAGCATTTCACCCAGTTATCATTTCTGTATGTGTGACACAGCACTTAATCACTCACCCCTATTTTCTTGAAAACATCTATAACATATTAATTAATTTGGCTTGAAAAAGTAAAATTACTGTTCTTTCTATTCTCTTCTCTTTTTCTTTCTTTCTTTTCCGTTTTATTCTTCTACTTTTTTGGGACTGATACTCGTCCCATAGTTTTTGAGCTAGAGACATGATGTGTACAGATGTGCGGGGCATATAGGAGAAGTGTGCTGTCTTCTAGCTAAGGAATCCGCGGAAGCATTACGGCGTTATCAGCGAATTTCTGGACATTTTTCCCATAGATATAATGGTAACAATCCTCAAATGTGGATATTTCAAAACAGTTTTTTTCATGGTCATAATACAAATGGTGATACCCCCAACCCCCACACAGACCCAGGTACACCACCTACTGACCTACCTTTCCATTCCCATGGAAGCCATATTTAAAGGTAACTAAAGTCAAAAAAACTCATTTAGATTTATCCTCAATAAAAGATATTTTTAATGGTTATAAACACAAAAAAGACATACCCCCTCAACCAAGACCCGGTACACCACACACTACTAATCTACTATCCATTACTGTGGCAGGCCATACTTAAGGGTTAACTAAAGTAAAAAAAAACTAATTAAGATTTTATTCTCAATAAAAGATAGTTTTATGGTTGTAAACACAAAAAATAACTACCCCCCTCACCAGACCCAGGTACACACACCTACTGATCTACTTATCCATTATGGTGGCAGCCATTTTTAAAGGGTTACTAAAGTCAAAAAAACAAATTTAGATTTATCCTCAATAAAAAATATTTTATGGTTGTAAACACAAAAAAGACATACCCCTCAACCAGACCCAGGTACACACACTACTATTTCCATTACTGTGGAAGCCATATTTTAAAGGGTAACTGAAGTCAAAAAAAGCAATTTTGATCATAATCACAAAATGTTGTTTTTTAACCCCCAACATGATACGGTATACACCTACAGACCTACCCTCTATTACTGTTGCAGCCCATACTTAAAGGTAACTAAGTCAAAAAAACTAATTTTGACCAATCATCAAAAAAGTTTTTTTTTTTATTCTCTCACCCGACACGGTACACACACCTACTTGATCTACTTATCCATGCTGTGGCACCATACTTTAAAGGCTAACTAAAGTCAAAAAAGCTAATTTTGATCAATAATCAAAAACTTGTTTTTTTAACCCCCAATGTGATACAGGTTATACACAGCTCTGACACCACCCCTCCATTACTGTTGCAGCCATACTTAAAGGGTAACTAGTCAAAAAAACTAATTTGACCAATCACAAAAAGTTTTTTTTTTTAACTCTCACCCGACATGGGTACACACATCTACTGATCTACTTTATCCATTACTATTGCCGCATATGTAAAGGGTAACTCAAGTAAAAAAACTAATTTTGACCAATCATCAAAAAGTATTTTATCCTCCAACCTGATATATGAATACACACCACACAACTGACCTACCTTAATGCATGTGACATATTTAAAGGGTTAGTAAAAAACAACAATGTCCTCATCATTGACATTATTGAGTTTTAAAATCGCAGCACAAACAAATTCCCTTCAAAATGCAGTCTTTCAAACCAAATTCAAAGTTTATCCTTAAACTTTCCCTTTCTGTTACTTTATATAAATATGAAGGATATATATTCTTATCATATGCCCAGGTGCCATTCCTCAATAGATTCAGCAATATGCAAATGTACTCACAGGTCTAATTAAAGTATCAACTATTCATTAGCATAATGTTTATCAATGCCTTTCAGTGTCTATTCTTTGGGCCATCCTAGGAACTCTAATTTTATTGCACATGCTCCTTAAATACTCCAAATCACACCCCTGTGAAGACTCCATGACGTACACCATACACCACAATAAATAAATATACAAAAAAACTACTTACTTTTCCCTTTTCACCTTACCCCATTTCTCACTGGGTATGCAGCAACATTTCTACCTATCAGCCATGCAACTCATGTTATACTGTATATTATTTCTTTTTTAAAAAGTGCCTTAACACATTGTAATCATTGATTCTTATTTACAGTATTTTCCCCATTTTTCTCTGCAGGTGGTGTTGTCAGCCCTTTTCTATTTATGGTGTTGTTACAAATAATATTTGGATGTCTGCAAGGTTTCTATTTCAAAAGTGGTCACATCTTTATTTTGTGGGGAATACATCATATTTTAATTTTATTTTAAGTAAAACATTTAATAAAGAGCATCTTATAGACAATTGAGCTACCTGATTTAATTCAGTACATAATAAAATTGGGATGGAAAAAACAAAATTATTTTTTTATTAGGTTCAACATTTATGTAAACCCAACCACCAATGTATAGTATGTATGTATAATTTTTTTTATTTGGGTATGCACATGTGCATTATAAAATACAGAGTATACAAACAAGGGGATAAGTGCAAGCGTTTTATATATATATATATATATATATAAAAAAACATATAATAGTGTGGTTGCTATGACATATTAGGAAAGATATACCCCAAAAGCTTACAAAGAAACAAAGTGGAGGTATATACAGATATAAGTGTGGGTGGGGGGGGAATAAGTTGTTCAGACAGCTACACATATTAATAATGTTGGGTTTCAGAATGTAGGATAACAGTTTCGATTTAAAAGAGTTAAAGGATGTCACCTGGTGAAATGAGAGAGGGAGAAGTTTTCCAAAGGTAGGTAAGCAGAGAGAATGTTAATACAGGAGGAACCACCATCGTTCGTTGGTGGTTTGTAGAGAAGATTGCCTTGTAAGGAGCACAGAAATAAATAGAGAGTAGAGATGGCCAAACTTCATAAAGTTCGGGTCCGTTTTCTAACTTTCGAACTTCAGTAAAAGTGAAAATTTGAAGCGGACCCAGTAAGCGTGATGTATATGTGTTATTTCTAAATATAGATATTTTAATTATTTGGATGCTCCTTTGTTCCTACCCGCAGGCTGCCTACATATATATGTAAGTCTATTCCTGCAGTTTTTTTTTACAAAACATACAAGGTGGTTGGGGTGGGCTGGGGTACACTACACTACAGAAAAGTGTTTCAATGCTAGGGGATTAGGCAGCCATAAAATGATCCGGAGGGTGGGAGGAAGGGACAGGGATGTCTCCCCTGCGCATGCCAGTGTCTTCCTGGGAGGACAAGGAAGCTCCTACTCTTCATTCTTCTGAACTTTGTAGGAGAACCATCTCTGCACACAATTCTGTCGATTAACGAGGACAGGAAAAAAGGTTTTGATATTCGAGATACCACTACCCTGGAAAACAAAACAACAAACTAACAAAATGCAAAAATCCTGTATGTGTGTTTTGGTGTGAATTTGCATTTTGTAATGTCAAGTAAGCTTTAATGTATATACCAAATGCCTATAAAAATAATGATGATTGAGCCTGCTAGGGGTTCGTTCTGCTGGCAAGTTTGCAAAAATGTCTGAGAATTTCAACTGTTGAAAACAAAATTATGTGGCTAATTTAATGTTGAAATTATGATGACAGAACCACTAATCAGGTTGGGAAACAATTAACTTGCAGGATAATCCTGCCTTTATTTTATTTAAAGGCATGTCCCACCCCAAAACTATAAATCCCCCCAACTACTGCCCCACTATGTATTGTAGTTTAATCCTTACCTCACATCCCAACTCCATCTGGTTCTCCGGTGTCCCCCCCCAAAGTTCCAAAACTGCCCCACCAGGAGGCTAGCAGGTCCATATGGACACTGCCTGCTACCTGGCCTCCCGAGATTCCTGCCATCGTGCTGCAGCCCTCCCTCCCCCTCCCTCCCCCTCCCTTCCCTCCCTCTCCCTCCCTCTCCCTCCCGTTCTACTATCCCTCCCCCTAGCGAAAACCCCCTAAATATTCTGCTCCCCCATGTCCCCCAGCCCCAACCGCATGTTTTTTTTTTAAAAAAGCTCCCAAAACTCTTACTTACCTCCCGCTTTCCTCCGCTGCACTGAATGACCGGCAGCCGCGTCCGTGATTGGCTGCCGCTCAGCCAATCACAGACGTGACTGCCGGTCCCGCCCCTCTGCTTGCATTCTCGCAAGCAGAGGGCCGGCAGTGCGCGGAGGATCGAGGGGAGGTAAGTAAGAGTTTGGGGGTGCTTTTAAAAAACAAACATGCGGTTGGGGCTGGGGGACATGGGGAGCATGATATAAAATTTTATTTTAGGGGGTGGACATAGCCTTTAAAGGTGTCTACATCATGTAAGGAGGTTATTAATGTAAGCCCTGAAGTTTTGACTCAAAGGGCATCTACAGTATAGAGAAAAAAAAGCATTGCCCCATTCCAAAGTTAAATTCTTGTTCTCTGTGCTGCCTTTATCCACTTGTGTTCTGTAAACAATAATTTATTAAAAAATCAGCATACAGTATATATGTGTATGACATCATCTTATTTAGGCTTGAGAAAGAGAGTGGATGTTCCCGAAACGTTCAATGTGTTATGATGTTTTTACAACCATAAACAACTTGACTTTTTTTATATATCTATATATATAAACTCAATAAAGAATGTGTCCTGAGCACTCCTTTATAATGTGTTTATTAAAGTTTCGGTGCAACAATTAGCACCTTCATCAGAAGTATCTTATATTGAATGTTTTTGGATTTATGGAAGCACCAGGGTAATTATATACAAAATATATATATCACAGTGAACAGCCAGCACTCCACACCACCAAATATGTATTATTGGGAAATATGTTAGATTTATATGGATGTACTCCTATTTTTATTATATGTTTATTGGTGGGTTCACTTGGGATTGTTCATGGGGGGTGTGTTTTGGCACGTGGGGAGGTATAAATTGTGGAATGTGAATTGTGTTCTGATGTAATGTCCTGATGACGAGCCTCTGAGTGTGGAAACTTTTAAATTGCTTATTTTCCTAGCAAGCTACATTATGGCCAAACTGTAATCATGTAACGCATCACCCCTTCTATGCAATGTTACATTTATTATAAATATAGCTGTACTACAGTATAATGTGTGTTGCACTACTAGATCTTTTTCTAATACTACTTAACTCAATATGTGTATGTATATTTGTTATACAGTACACATGCCAATAAAATTGAATTTGACATGACTTGAGGAAATGTAAATAAATTCATTAGAAAGTACAAATTCTTGGAATGCAAATCGGACTATGGCTGTCAATGGAACCCCAACTAACAGTAATAAGTATAGTATAAATATTCAAATATAATGTGTGTGGTGTGTTATTAAAGGACAACAATATAAAAAAAAACAGCATCACCCCTATTACATGTCCACACTTCCAGCAGCGAATCACTTACTCACATTTACAGCCGTGCTGCCCTGCCTTAGATATCACACAGCAAAGATGAGGTGCTAAAAGCCCACCTCCTAGACGCTCAGGGACAAGATTAATATAATACTTGTCATTGGCTGGTAGGAATGTCCGTTACAACCTCTCTCCTCCTCCTCTGCAGTTAAACAAACTTGAAATGTCCTGTGCTAGGATACAGCCTACATAAACAAGCTGATCAATGGTGGTGGAGAGTGTTTCACATGCTAGCTTTGAGTGACAGTTAGAGGCAGACAAAATTGTTAACACCCTTACAGCATGGCTAACTGAGGCTAATTGGAGGCAGAGAGAGGCTCGAAATCAGGAAAAAATGTTGGGTTACATACCTTTATTCTTTCTAAGCAATTCTAAAAAAATGAATTGAGGCAATACAGTATCCTTTCCCCAACATGCATTTCTACAAAAGGGTCTAAATAATTGGCATAAAACTATTTAATAATGGTATTTCTATTTTAGGCACCACTCCTAACACCAGACTGCAAAATACCAACTGTAATTTAAAAACAGATACCTGCAGTATTTTACAAAGTGTGGTATTATCCTATTAAAAACTGTGGATAAAAATACTGATAATAATTATATGTTAAGAAAGTATTATTTTTGCCGCAGTAATAAATGAGTGATATCAGCATTAATCAAAATCATCTATCATAAATAGACGCATATTAACCCCTGAATAGCCCATCTCCATGTTGCACCACAGTACCTATTGTGCTAATATTTTGAAAGTACTTTTTTTTACCAACTCAAATTTTTTATTAAAAGATTGAATTTCCATAACTGAAAGAAACTAAAATTGGATTTGTATAAAAACATGAATGTCTAATACTGCTAAAATAATTCCCCCAATTTAACAGTAAGAGCCACTGGAAGGATCACAGCAATACCAGTCCAATTTACAGAGAAGAAAAGTTTGTCAAAAATAGATGGAAAAAAAATTATGTTCTTTCTAATATTAGGGATGCCCGGTTCGCGGATCCGAACCCGGATCCGCCGCGATTTATCCCTTCGCGAACGGCGGATTTTTCCGGATTTTCCTGCCTCGGGATTTTCCGTTCAAACTTCCGATTGCGGATTTTTCGTATTTTGAATTACGAGTTTTCACCTATTCGGGAATTTTTGAAAATACAAGGATTTCTCTTATTTCCATAATAAGTATTTTTGAAAATTTTCGAAACTACGAGTACTCGATTTTCGAAAATACATATTTTCGAAAATACCAGTTTTCTCGAATTTTCGAAAATACGCAAAACCCCGTAATTTCGAACATTTTCGAAAATACGAAAAATCTCGTAATTTCGAGGGTTTTTTCATTTTAATGGGTCCGCTCCTCGAGCGGACCGGATTTTGCGAAGTTCGGACATCTCTACTTATTATATGTTCCTTCATTATTGGTAGTTGTGAGGAAAGATTATATAATTCAATGCAAGTTAGTGGCAGGACATTTCAACATAGTATTTAAACAAATGATGCAACTAAATTTCCAATTTTAAACTCCTAGACTAAACTAGAACTACACCAGCCCCACTAGTGGGAAATACCTGATATATATCTACTGCACGTTGAAATACCTATTTAAGACCTACTGATGCATGAAATTACGCCATAAACATACTAAAAAGACATAATAACAATAATTATAATAACTATAATAATAAGCTCAATCATCTCCAGTCTACACTGTTGCTCTTGAAATGCACGTCCCCATTTTCTCTAAAATTAGTGGTGTGGTTGCAAAATCAGCTTTCCAGTACAATTATGCAGTAATTATTTTCCATTAGGACCCGATAAGGCCATCAAAGAAAGGAGCAGTCCAACTCGCGGTGGCCACCCTTATATCTCCCCTCCCCGCATACAGTCCAGTGTCGCGATTCATCATCCCTCGCATCTCAGAGCGACAGTAATAATGCAGCACTAGCTGAAGGCAGACACTGCTACGTTGCCTCTTTCTGTCTGCCTTCCCAGGGCTGGCAGGCCTACAGCACCTGATGTGGGGGATCAACAGGGTGCTCACCCCCCTGTTCCTGACAGGAGGAGCAGCAGTAACGGAGGCGGCTCGCGGCCAACTTCAGGCTTTTCTTCCAGCCACAGTTGCCAGGCCATCCACTGTCAACTCCACCAGGACACCTCAGTCGCCAGGTCAAAACCCGACTACATCCGATCCAGGGCCGGTGTAGCCACATCAAGACTGAGGATCCACTGGACTACTGGGTGGCGAGGCTTGATATCTGGCCCGGTTGGCACAGTATGCCATCGAGGTCCTTTCATGCCCGTCATCCCGTGTTTCTTTCGGAGAGGACCTTCAGCGCGCAGGGGGTGTTGTAACGGAGAGGAGGAACCGTCTCCTGCCACTGAGAATGTGACCGCCTTACATTCATCAAGAGAATGAGGCGTGGATCACATCTCAATACAGCACCCCTATTGCTGATGCCCGTGACTGAAGAGCCGCCTGCCCCTGGCCACCCCATACTGCGCCTTTCCGCATCATTTTCCACCTAGAGGCTTATCTGTGCCAGCTTAGCTGGCAAATGGCTAATTTTCTTATGGCATGGCCCATATATGGTCTACCTTGCTCTACTACTGCATTCAGGTTATGAATAACAAATGCTTCAGCGACACCAGCTACTCTGTGCGAATTTTTTCTAAGATTGGGTCCGATCCTACTTGCCCGAGAGCAGTACCTTCCATAGTTGATCTCGTTCTCTCTCCATGACTCACCTTTGGGTGTCACCTCTCTGCCATCTCATACAGCCCGCAACGCTACTCGTTTGCTATGTTTCAGCTCTGGGGTAATCCTGCCTGCCCGAGAGCAGTACTCTCCATCATTTGATCTTCGTTCTCTCTCCATGAGGTCACCTTTGTGGTGGCACATACGCCTGACCATCTTAATCAGCCGAACCGCTACTCTGTGCTATGTTTTTCAGCTCTGGTCTATCCTGCCTGGGCCAGAGCATGTAACCCATATTTGATCTTCGGTCTCTCTCTCCTCTCCATGAGGCACCTTGTGTGGTGTCACCTACTCTGACCCTCGCAGACAGCCGCAACAGCTCCTCTGTGGCTAATGTTTTCAGCTCTGGGTCTACCTCTGGCCCGAGAGCAACTTCCATATTTGGATCTTTCGGTCTCTCTCGCATGAGGCACCGTTGTGGTGTCACCTACTCTGACCAGCTCATACAGAGCCGCACACTACTCTGTGGCTAATGTTTCAGCTCGGGTCTATCCTGCCTGCCCTAGAGCAGTACTCCATTTTATCTTCGTTCTCCCATGAGCAAACCTTTGTTGTGTCACCTCCTCTGACCACTCATACGCCGCACCGCTACTCTGTGGCTATGTTTTCCAGCTTCTGGGTCTAATCCTGCCTGGCCCGAGAGCAGTACTCCTTTTGATCTCGTTCTCTCCTGAGGCACCTTTGTGGTGTCACCTACCCTGACATCTCATAACAGCCGCAAACAGCACCTGTGGCTAATGTTTTTCAGCTCTGGTGGTCTATCCTGCCTGCCCGATACAGTAACTCCATATTGATCCTTCGTTCTCTCTCCATGAGGGCACCTTTGTGGTGTCCACCTCCTCTGACCATCTCATACAGCCGCAACCGCTTACTCTGTGGCTAATGTTTTCAGCTCTTGGGTCGATCCTCCTGCCTGGCCCGAAGCAGTACTCTCCATATTTGATCTTCTTTCTCTCCCATGAGGCACCTTTGGTGGGTCACCTACTCTGACCACATACAGCCGCAACAGCTACTACCTGTGGCTAATGTTTTCAGCTCTGGGTCTATCCGCCTGCCCGAGAGCAGTACTTCCATTATTTTGGATCTTCGTTCTCTCTCCAGAGGCACTTTGTGGTGTCACCTACTCCTGGACACATCTCATACGCCGCACAGGCTACTCTGTGGCTACTGTTTTCAGCTCTGGGTCAATCCTGCCTGTCCCGAGAGCAGTACTCCATGTCCAGTGGGGCCAGGCCTGCCTGGCTCTGGCAACACATGGTGGCAAACTCAGTGTGCCTGCGTAACTCAATGGTGCTGTGCCTACTAGCCTTTCCCTTTCACCTGCTTTCCCGTTGCACGATGCATACTCCTGAGGGAGAGTGGCACTGGTTGAGGTATGTCCATGGGGCCAAGCCTCCCTGGCCCCACCCAATGGTGGCAAATGCCGTGGCCTTCTGTAACACAATGTGCTGTTCCTACGAAGCATTACCCCTTTCAGCCTCTTTCCCTAGCACGATGCATATTCTTGAGGGAGATAGCCAATATGGGGTGAGGGTAATGTCCAGTGGTGCCCAAGCCTGCCTGGCCCCACATAATGTGGCAAACTGCAGTGGGCCTGCTTTACTCAATGGTGCTGTTCCTACAAGCCCCCTTTCACCCTGCTTTCCCTTGCCTAGCATACTCTGAGGGAGAGTAGGCAATGGGTTATGGGTATGTCCAGTGTGGCACAACCTGCCTGGCCCCACAACAATGGTGGCAAAACTGCAGTGGGCCTGCTGTAACACATGGTTCTGGTTCTACGAAGTACATTACCTTTTCACCTGCTTCCCTACAAGCACGATGCATATCTTGAGGGAGAGTAAGCCAATGGGGTGGGGGGAGGTCCCAGTGGGGCCACCTTGCATGCCCCAACAATATGTTGCACAACTGCAGGTGGGCCTGCTGTAAATCAATGGGTGCTGTTCCTACGAAGCCTAGCCCATTTCACACTGTTCCCTTGCCGATGCATACTCTGAGGGAGAGTAGCCATGAGGTGAGGAGGTATGTCCAGATGGGGCAACGCTTGCCTGTCTTCTTCAACAATTGGGCAAACTGCAGTGTGCCTTGTAAACTCAATGGTGCTGTCCTACATAAGTTACCCTTCACTGGCTCCCTGCACGATGCATTACCTGTGAGGAGGAGTAGCCAATGAGTGAGGGGGTATGTCCAGTGGGGCAAGACTTGCGGCTGGCCCCACAACAACTGTTGGCAAACGCAGTGATGCCCGTGCTGGTAACCTCAATGGTGCTGTTCCTTTCACAAGCCTTAACCCTATTCACCTGCTTTCCCTTGACACGATTCATATTCTGAGGGCAGAGTAGCCAATGGGGTGAGGGGTATGTCCAGTGGGGCCAGACCTGACCTGCCCACAACAATGGTGGCAAACTGCAGGGGCCGGCCTGTAACTCCAATGCTGCGTTCCTACAAGCATTACCCTTTCACCTGCTTTCCCAGCATGATGCAATCTTTGAGGGAGAGTAGCCAAATGGGTGAGGGGGATTTCCCAGTGGGGCCCAGCCTGCCTGGCCCCACAACAAGGTGGCAAACCGCAGTGGACATTATGTAAACCAGTACCCCAGCGCCTTCTTTGCCTTGTTGTTTGTGCAAACGACTAATAAGGGGAATTTGGCCAATGTGGTGTGTTGTATGGGCATTAATGGTAAAGGTTTATACATTATAAGTAACCAGAACATATAGCGCTAATAGATATGTGTAGTGGAATTTTCAAATAAAAATTGATTAATAATCTACTCTGAGTAATTTGACTTATTCGAAAAAATAGCCCAAAAACAATCTTTTTTTTTCAGAACTGTTTATATATAAAATAACATGTTAAAAAAAAACTATTTACAAAAATAAACAAACACAAAAAAAGGGGTGTACTACGTGGGTTGCCCTCCTCCAGTCGGTCCAGGCGGCGGTCCAGGCGGCGTGCTCCAGGCGCCGCAATGTGGCCGCATCTCCCGCCGCATGCTCTGGTAAGTTCTTGTGGAGTAAGCATATTGAGAAAATGAAGATTTGTTCGGCAAGTTCCTAAAGAGCACATGCGGTATAGAAATGCAATTTTGCAACCGATAACTACGTACACATACCATGGGGTACTTCAGCAACGCTTAATGTTTGCGGTATTTGATAAAAAGGAAAGCTCAGGTATAAGATTATCACTTATTTCTAAATTCTTGTTTATTATCGCATACTAGTTATGTTAACCATATTTCATGATTTTGGCGGTTGGATGGTACACATGCTCAGATCTCTACTGAGCAACTGAATCAAACCCAGTCGCATGGGTTCAAGTGCAAATACCATAACGGTTCTATTAGGGTCCTGCAACAGGAATCTGTATTTATTCGTGCTTTATATTATAACAGACACAATGCTGATTGCTGAGATGGGCAATTAAGGTAATTGGTGATGGATAAATAACTGCTCTTTTTTTCCTTAAAAGTATATATATATTTCAGAACGTCCACTACAGCGATATTCTTGCATCATGGGGATCACTGATAAACAGCAGTAGGTAATGCTGGCTTAAAACATTACGTTTATTGCTAATTGTAGTCAGAAACAGTCTTGTGGTTTTGTATCACTAGGACGTGGCTACATAAAAAATTTTTTGGAAGTGGTGCAGCCCCCATACAAGGCATTGTCAAACCACAGGACCATGTTGCAACATGTAGCGTGGATTTTACATGGGAAACATACCGATATTAATAGTCTGTATATAACATTCATTAACGTTATATATGATTTACTACGATTTCAGTCATGGAGCCGCAGAGTGCTGGAGAGGCAGGAGGTGTCTGGAGGGAGCTGGGAGATGGTGGAGGACCTGGAGGGGCTGGAGAGGGTGGAGGGGGGGTTGAGAGGCGTTTGGAGGGGGGGGAGGCCTGTTAGAGGCTGGTCCTGCTTCTAGAAAAAAAAATTTTGATTTCAACAATCACCGTCCATCCTCTTATAATAATATATAGAGAACATTTCCCTAAATAGGCTATGTAGTGAACAGTTTCTTGGATAAGTTTGGACGTTTGGACCGAATTCGGACTTAAGGCTTAAAAAACGTGAGGGACAAGTTACCAGCCAATCAACCATGGGAAGTTGGGGAACAATAAATGGAATGAGAATGATGAAAGCTCTGTCTCTCGCCAAATTAATAGATTTGTTTCCTTTGTTATTTTCAAAATTTTTATCATGACAAATAATAAAATCAATCATTAATCAGATAATTTCACTAATTATTTGCGACAATCAAGGTCCAATAAGAAAGATTAAAAAATTGTTAGGATGCACTTACGTGTCTGGCTGTCCCGGTTCCTTCTCTATTGGGGCGGTGACGGGCACGGTGGGGGCGATGGTGAGCCGAGGGGGCAAGGACTGCCGGAGGGGGCAATGGGCTGCCCTTAGCCTCGAGGGCTAGTTGGTGGTAGTGCTTAAAAAAAAAAGGAATTTTATTTAACTCTCTCACTGTCATTAAATGTTCAATACATTTACTAAAACCACACTTCTCGAGCAGTTGCCAAAAATCATGCAAACATTTTGTAGAAGGGCTTGGACATATCAACGTGTTAAAAAGCACACATAGTGTGGCACAATTCATTGGATCCTCAATTTTTGCACAATTATGCTATCGTACTGCCCAATGGCAATACACATGAGCACACCTGGAAACACGCGCTTGTTTGTGAGGGGGGCCCCTCGTGTGCGCTGTGGAATGTGGCCCGTGGAAAATGAAAAGATTGAAACATGTTTTTTTTGTCATAGGCTTGCACTTACATCTCTTCCTCTGGCGGGGGGACGGTGGTTGGGGGGGGGTATCCGTAGAAGACTCCCCCTGCAATTAAATAAAAAAATTAAATAATGAATGATATACTCAAAGGGAAATATTTAATTATTATAACTTTGAATTCTGCTTGACAAATACAGATTAAGAATAGGCAATATTTGTAGTTTCTTAAAAGTAAATCATTTTCTATGCAATATTTACATACACCTTATTCTGGTAATGTACTATATATTTTATTGCTGTGTATGTAGTCACGGAAAGGCGGAAAAGTTGGTTGGGTGTGGGACACAGTAGCGTGTGTGTACGTATCTGTATAGATTTGTGGGTAACCACAACATTTTTAATTTGGAGGTATAAATCAATTTTAATAAGTGATCAAACATTTTATTTTGACTTTACTTTCCTTCAATAGAGGTCGCATGTAACTAAAGGGTGGGCCATAAAGGTGTTTTAACGTGTCATTGTGGGGTATACAGTGTGCATTACTAAGATAAAAAGAATCGAAGTTTAATGATCAGTTTCATTTAACTTACTTAGCCTTTAAATATGCTGCCATGGAACTGGAAGGGTGGGCACCAAGGTGTGCAAAAAATGTGTGGGTATCATTTTAAATTTATAGGTTATGTTAAAAAGGTACTTTCATTGATTTATTTTTTCTTTACTTATCCCCGTTTAAATAGGGCTGTATATTGAATATAATAAGAAGATATATGTAATAATAGACCAGTGAGAGAAAACAAAGAACTTGGATCTTCTCTCTCTCACAACCAAAATTTAAGGGATTATTGATTGTTTTAAAAAACATATAAAAAGATGTCTTTGTCAGAAGTGAATAAAATATTTTAATACGTATTATAATAGCAGTAATATAAATAAAAGTAATACTTGCCTCTATCATCTGCCGTACGGCAGCCACATTATTGAGGCCTTCTGCCTCTTGAGGTACAGACACTGTCTCTGGAGGGTAGAGACAGTGGTCGTGGTATCCAAATCGCCGCAGGATCCGGCGCTGGAGCCCTCCATAAATCCTGCGCCTCCGGCGCCGCACATGATGGGTGCCAGGGGGGAACTCATCGTACCCCTGAGGTCAGCAGGTAAGTATTCATGGCACACAACTGCCTTGCAGAACTATGCCATTTTGCTAGGAGGAAGTTCCGGTTCCTCGTGGTTCTCGTTTTTACGAAAACCTCGTTTTTACGGAAATCTCGTTTTTTTTACGAAATCCTCGTTTTTTACGGAGATTCGCGGACTTTACGGAAATCCCTCGGGTTTACGGGAGTATCCTCGTTTTTACGGGAAAAATTCCCCCCCCAGTTTTTCACGGAAATCATCGTATTTTCGAAAAATATGTTTCTCGCTAGCGGACGTGTAATTTTTAGGTATTGTAGCATGTATACGTTTTTCTAAGGACATTACCTACCAGTCCCTGAGTGATTAAGTTACATTACCAAGGCATTTGTAACCACTTTTTAATGCGGATGTTTGCCGAACTTTCATTTAATTACTTTTAAAAGGGTCCGCTCCGCGGATTTTCGAATTCCGGATTTTTCGAAAATCCGCGGATCCTACGCGGACCGGATTTTTCGAAGTTAGGACATCTCTAGGTACGTGTATATTTATAACATTTCCCAGCACCCACATTACATTTGCACTGGTAGTAGGGCTGCATGTTGGCAACCGCTTGGACACATATGAATAATATATATCATGAGCCAATCGTATAGCATAACTAAGGAGTCAGTATATCAAAACACTTGTGTTTCACCATTTAGAAATGTTTTACTTCAGATTATAACATGTGGTTCTTATAGAGCTATATGATCAAGTTAATACAGAGGGAAATGGGTTGTCATAATTTACTATCTGTAAAAGATGCATTTTCTGTAAGCTAAACTATACGTTATAAAAAATGTCACACCAGTGTGGAAAGATAATGATGGAGTTATTAAGGCTATAAAAACAAATAATGAATCACTTATCAGGCATCACACCAGCTAAGGAATGAGATACTGTAACTAAGGAAATATAATGTGTCTCGGTGGGGAAAATTAGGAGCAGGATTGAATTAGCCTTTACTTAAAGGGAACCAAAAGACAGATGGGACCTCTGAATCTATCAAGGACCATCCCTTCAACTATTTTTCAGCTAAAACACTAATAAGTTTTACCATTTGTATTCTAATAGAATTTAGCGTTAAGATCGTATACAACAACAAAAATGATTGTATTAAATATTTACTTTTGACTAGTTGGTTTTCCCACTTCTTTGTTGAAAGGTTTTTTTAAGTTGTAGATCTGTTTTCTGATTAGATAAGGTGGGTTAGGGTAAGTACTTTAGTACCAACAGCACTCTCAAAGTAAACAGAAAAAAAATCTGTTGAAGTGCTCTTTTGTGGTTCATTCAGTGAAGGGAGGAAAAGAAAAAGAAATCTTGAATTTTACATATTGCCTACACTAAAATCCATATCACAAAGAGATATAAGAGTTTCCCACTTGTCCCAGAACCGCAAAACATTGTTTTGAAGGAAGTTGGTTTCTGCTTTTATGCACCAAATGCCCCTTTTAACTGTATCCTACTATTAATTGAAAAAGTATTAAACAATAGATACAAAAATAAATGAAATCTATACCGCTACTTTTAAACAATGATGCATGGTGCTTTAATATACATTTTAAGTCACTCTTCTGCTTTTTAAGGTATCTATCTATGTTGGCCAAAATAGTTTATAGTAACTGCAAGTCCCCTCAAAACCATGTCATAAATATGTGATTTTTATGTTGAATAACCCAGCAAGTCAATATTTGTACTAAAAGGTGAACATTTTGCATATAGGTGACAAACTCCTATCTGGTAACACATTGTGTGGGCTCTATGCTGACTATGAGAAGTACCATACAACTATACAACTGAGGAGTGTAGTTGGGTGAAGGAGAAAAAAAATCTCCCACAGAGGCCTGGGTGAAGGGGGATTTCTTCTGGATCCCATACATTTTTTGAAATTTTAGAATTGTTGAAATTTCAATATTTCTATAATCTGTCTTGAATCTGTCTCTGAATCTCTTAAAAAGAGGTGGTTATTTTATACGGAGAATCATGCCCCATCATGAGTGGGCAACAATTCTTTTGCATACCTCAAAAAGGGGGTTACCAAAAAATCTGTTCTTTAAAGGGAAGTTCGTGGAAAATAATGATTTTTAAATATAGCTTCCAAAAGTTTAACATTTTAATTTAGCTTCAAAATGTAAATAAGTATTGGTGGTGGGGCAAATTAGGCAATTTTTAACAAACAATAAAACTTTGTATAAATCCACCTGTTTAGTTTATATTATGCATACCAATTTTTATAAATATTTTGCTTCCTATTTTTTGAAAAAGAGTTGAATTTATACCCTCCGCTACTTCCTGTGTTAACGTCTTCTTCTCAGAATGCATCGTGACATGGAATGTTTTCCTAACCGTAATTTCTTCACTGATTGGCTGTTGGAGGGTAAACAGTCAGATCGATTACGGAGTACTGAATTAATCAGTGCCCGAGTCAAGGCCAAGACCATAATGTCCTTACAGGGGTCCCTGCAAACAAGGAAGTCAGTATTTGTTCAGTTATTTATACACAGACAAAATGGCTAAATGGGCAGGTTAAGGTCATTAGAATGGAAAAAATACTGCCTCTTTTTGTTTTAAAAGTAATATTATTTGCACTGAACTTCCCCTTTAATCTTATTTTTGGAATTTCATCCATATTTGCAACATATAAGGAAAAGTCAAAAGTGGTAGCTTCACAGCAAAAGAACCATTGATCAGAAAGGTCACTGGAATGACACCATTGGTGAGGAGTCGGGCAGGCTTGGCCCACTGAAACATATTCTCACCAATTGGCTTCTCTCTATAGACTATCTTTGTCCACAGAAAAATTGGGCAAAATGGTTAAAACATGACCACGTGGTTAGAGTAGGCTCACTGCAGTGGGCCCACCCATTGTTTAGGGGCAGCAGGCTTGTCCTCTTTGACAATAACCCGCAACCGACATGGCATTTCTCCCCACAGTTTGAATCATATAGGGAAGCAATGAGAAGGGTTAAACTTCAACGCAGCAGACCCATGAGTTCGAGTAGGCTCACCTGCATTTTCCACCATTATTGAGTGCCAGCAACATGACCAATCTGGACTACCCAAACACAACATTGCGCCTCTCTCCCTCAGAGTATTCATCATACAAGGGGTGGAAGGGACCCATTCAAACTACAAGGCACTGTTGCGCTTTTTTTTAATGCCCAGGGTTGGCAATGATAAAACGCTGTCATTGTTGGATTTGGACATGTGGCTGTATTTGTTCCTTCCGCAAATTCTATAAATAACCCTTTCGCACCCACTTACCTTGCATGATGCATACTCTGAGGGAAGAAGTCCAATGTATAATGGGAGCGGTATGTCCAGTGGGGCCAGCCTCCTGACTCCTCAACACTGGACCCTACTCTACTGAATGGTTCTGCTGCTGTGAAGCATTAACCTTTTGTCCGCTGTTTCCCTAATGTTGCAAATTACAGATATAAAGATTAAAGGGAAGTTCAGTGCAAACACATATACTTTTAAGAAAAAAGAGCAGGTCTTTTTCCATTCTAATGACCTTAACCTGCCCATTCAGCATTTTTCTGTGTATAAATAAATGCTTCTGAATACTGACTTCCTGTTTGCAGACCCCTAATAGAGACTGTTATTGTCTTGCTCTTGATCCAGCGTCTGGTTGATCAGTTGCTCAGTAGAGATCTGAGAATGTTTGGTTGACTCATCAACAGCTAATCAATAGAAATTACTTATAGGAATTCCACGTTAGTGTGCATTCTGCGAAGAAGAAAGAACCCTACAAAACCTGAATATCAGCTCACTAATGTCAACAGTCAGGAAACAGTAAAGAGTATAAATTCACTGATTTTTTTTTTTTTTAATGAATGGGAATATTTAGAATAATTAGCTATGCAAATATAAAATAATAATTTTAAAAATAATATTTTTCACTTTCCCTTAAAAACACAATTTTTTTTTTTTAACTCCTTTTCTTGAGGTATGCACAGAATTTTTTTGCCACTTCATCTAGGCATATCCCTCTTGTATAATAAGCCCACCCATTTTTAATAGATTTACATGGAGATAATTTAATAATAGTTCTTATTTTTAAAAATGGTGCTATTTTTCCCCAACCAATCAAAGCTAATTGGTCGGAGGGGTGGGGTATTAGAACTAAGAACTTTTTTTGAATCTCCCTGTATGAGAGAGTTTCAGAGAGTAGTTTCTAGAGTATTGAATTTTTTCAAAAAGTCGAATGTGGAAGCTCTAAAGTAGTAATTGTGAAGGAAAGTTACTTAAATGGACATAAACTGGCCTCCTTAACACCTCTCTAAACCAGTCATGTTCTCTTAGATGTTGACATTACAATTTTCAGATATGTCCTTTTTCCTTAAGATGCAGGTACACGGCGAGTCCTGACCCAAGAATTGGCTCTTCTGTGCTGGCCATAAGTTGGTGCTTTGCTGTTTGTTCTCCCCCACATATCAATTAGCACTCTTTACTTCACTCTTCATTCACTTACATGGGTTTGTATTTATCACTATAATACCCCTTTGGAATTAAATATTACCAAGCTTTTTCAATCCAGACTAGTGGCTCTCAAAGGGGAACTTGTCCTGGAGCCAAATGCCTCAGAACCACCACCCTGAAAGCACACTTTCTATGGGTCTGTGCTGAGTCATGAGAGCATCACACCAATTGATATACATTAAAGGGATGCTGTGCCCTGACAAGCTTTAAGGTTGGGTACACAGAAAGGTTATTTTCGGCCGACTGACCGTTTCACGGCACTTCGGGCAGGCAAAAATATCTCTGGTGTGTGGCGACCGACCTCAATCGTCTGCATCGAACGTTATCTGAAAATCCCGATCGAGTCGTGTGATTCCCTATGTTTGCAAATTTGGCCACGGCCAAATAGCAGCGACCGATGGACATTTGTCCCGGCTGAGCAATCGCTCGGACAATAGTCCATCCATGTGTACCCACCTTAAACTCACCTCCATGGGCATTGTTAGAGGCACATTTCTGTACAAAAATAAATCTAAAAAGATAAGAAATAAATAGCAGAATGTATAAACCTGCGGTAATTACTGATTCTGTGATTTATACACAGCCACATAATAGATACAATGGCATGACCATAAATTGTCATTAGTACTTATCGCTTTGTTGTTATTTTATGGTCACAAACACAAAGTCTGATTGCGCCCATTAAATATAGCATTGTCAAGAAAAATGCAGTTTTTATCGGGCTGATACCTAGTCTTATTATTTTTGCACTTCACCCATTATTTATAACAGTATTTAACAGGAATGGCATGTCATATACCAATACCAAGCATAATATCACAATATCTGGCTTAGATCAACAGTACAGGGCTTTTATCGGCATGTGTGTGGTGGCTTCATGAATGAGCGCACGCCTGCTGTCATAGGAGAATGCTTGCGACTGTGTGTATCCTGATCTTTGCAGATCCTGTCTTAATTTTTTACGAATCTGGGATGTGTGTATCCAGCTTAAGGCTTGTGGGTGCATTTCATTAGGCCCAGGATTTTTAGTGTTATTTATTTTATATTGATATAAATTTTTTGTGGTCTATATTCTCTGTCAACCATGTTTATTTTCTTACAAAAAATCTTTCAAAAACTAGTTGCTTTATAGTACATACAGTTCAAAACTAGTTAGTGCATTTGCCATCTCGACATCTCATCTTTTTCTATTATTATACTTAAAGAACTGTTTGGGGGTTTTCTGCTTTGTTCAATATCCTTCATTCTATTTAAATTTTCAAGTTAACTAGCTTATTGTTTTCTGCAATTCTTAGGGGCATATTATATATTTGTAACTTTTCACCACCGCTATCCATGACTGGTGTTTTCGCCAATTGGGCAAACCCAATTTATAATCGGCGATTATCATTGGCGGAAACTCATTCCCTAGTCATTTCCGCTAATTGAATGTGGTAACCGATTGATGATTTATAAAACAATAAGTGTGTTCTTTGGTTAAGTCTGGCCATTAAAATCATCAGTCTGATGTGGTCGATAAGTGCCCCTATAGTTAGCCTGGCAGGGGTTCCTTGGAAGGTGTCGTACTTTGTGGAGTGTTTCTTAATATTACATAATGGTCCGAAAGGGGGGGGGGAGTGAGAAGGAGGATTGACACTGCTTTCAAACGTTTTTCTCTTTTTGTGGCCATGATACAGTGATGAAAGCATCTGCTTAAAGTCTGATCTTTGCCATTGCGTTCTGCGATGGGGAAATGGAGAAAATAAAATGGAGATTGTTTATAAATATGCCCCTAGTATTTTAAATGACTGTCCTGTTCCCTCTAAATTAGCTTTGATTACCTTTTGCTTCCATTCAAATCTTTTATGTCGAATTTAGTCAATTGGTGGATTAGGGATGGCATAGAACTCGAACTCGAACCCGAGTTCGAGCCGAACTGTTCGAGTTTGTAACGGACCCGGACTCTCTCGAACTATCTCGGCGCGACTTTCGATATTTCCCGGACTTTCGATGTTTTATCGAATGTTCGATGTTTGAGTATCGAATCCGCGCGTAAATGTACATGGTATCTAGGCGCGAACATCGAATCTGCGAGTAAGTCTCCATTACAGCCTATACCGAGTATTGAATCTGCGAGTAAAATCCATGTTCCCTCGAGAACGTTCGAACACGAAAGCTCGAAAGCGCGGCGCTTTGAGAGGTAAAATCGATTTTACTAAGTCTGGATATTGGAAACATGCTCCCCAGACATTTCTCCAGGTCCCACAGCCATTAAGTTTACCATTAATATTTTAAGTTGTATTTGACCAACTTTTCGACATTTTCCTCCCATAGACTTTAATGGGTCCGTCTTCGAACTTTTTCGAACTTTTCGAACTTTTAAAATACTTTTGAAGTTCGAAAACGGACCGAACTTTCAATAGTTCGACCATCTCTAGTGAGGATGAATTTTTTTTTACATTTATTTCCTACAGTACAGTATCTTTGGCAACAAAAAAATCATCACAATTTATGTGCTAATGTTTTTTTTTTTAGTGTGTGTTAAATTTGATTTTCTGTAGAAAATGCCTTTAATAACCCAGTGCAGTTTTGTTATTTTGCAAATGAATTTTTAATTTTATATTAATATTTATTTTTTTGCCATGTTTATAAATAGGCTAACTTTCAGATGGAACAGAAGGCCAGCAAAATATAGCATTAATAACACAAGAATTCTGCAGAAAAGTCAGGTTAATGCAGCAATATGAAAAACAAAACCAGAACATTTCCTTTTACCAAATTAGATTCGGACCAGCCAGTCCAAATTAACATGTCCACTTCGCAAAAATCCGGTCCGCTCGAGGATCCCGCAATTTCGAAAAAATTCCCCCATTAAAATGAAAAAATCCTCGAAATACGAGAAATCCTTGTAATTTCGAAAATTTTCGAAATACTAATCAATTTTCCCGCACATTTTGAAAATACGAGAAAATCCGGTAATTTCTAAAATCTATCGCGATATTGCCATTCGCGACCGAGTGTAATCCGCCAGCCAGATTTTGGGTTTGGATCCGCGAACTGGGCCATCACTATTCCAAAGTTCTGAAGTTGCCTTGGAACCAATCAAAACTTTTGGTTCTCAGAACTTTAGTATTTTCATTAAACTTTGAAAGTACAGGGTTACTTTTGAGGGTTACCAAGGCACTTTAAGGGTTATCTACTTCCGAGGGTTACCTACCTTCTTTCGAGGGTTGCATGCGGAAGCTCAAAAATAGCTCAAGTAAGGGTATATTCTCAATTTTGACCATTTTCCCAGGTGTCATAATGCCATCTACTGTAAGTTACCATGCTTTATACCCTTATTTTACTCAGAACTTTCTTTGTTGGGGGGGGGGGTCCCATCAACTTCTTCGGTCCATTTCAGTTTTCGGGTTATTCTGTCGTTTTTCAGTAAACCTCTCTAATCAGGACAAATTGGTATCACACACTGGTAAACTTAGTGGGACACAACTGTAATGCACACAGAACACTTTCTTTGTTCTGTAAAATAATGTTATGGTAAGAATAAATAAAAATAGTATGTTAGTATAATGGCTCAGGACCTGGGAAATGGTGCGGGGAACATGTACATTAAACAAACATTTAATAAAGAAAAGCTCTCTTCACGATCAAGCTATTTTCGAGGTTTCCGCATCGGATATAAGGGTTTTCACTGCCTGTCACAGCAATAAATCCAACCATTTTAACATTCTGCGAGAGCAAAGCTCTAAGCTCTCGCAACATTGTATCATAAACATTAGGTGCTAATAACAATTGCTAATGAAAGATATATGTTGCAATGTGTGAGTGCATGAATACTCAACAAAGTGGCGCTCCCAGGTGTTTTAACAACTACACTCCCAGCATTCCCCACTGTCTGTAGTTGTCGGACATGCTGGGAATTGTAGTTTTCAAATATCTGATGGCACCCCAAGGATATCTGGGTTAGAGCTTTGTTCAACAGAATGTTAAGGGCATGTCCACCCCCAAACTAGAATTTAACCCACCTACTGGCCCCACTGTGTAGTATAGAAAAATCCTTACCTCACATCCCAGCTAAATAATTCTCCCTGTAATGTCCATTCAAAGTCAAAAAAAGGTTAAACCACCAGGAGCCTGGCCGAGTCCATATAGTACTCTGCCTTCTGTCTCTCTCTGAGATAAAATGACATGCGCAATCAGCCCTCCTCCACCTCCCTCTCCCTCCTCTCCCTCCCGTTTCTCTCTTTTCCCCAATGTAAATCCCCTTTTCTGTAATGTAGGCTCCCTCCCCCAACTCCAACCGCTATAGTTATTTCCAGCAAACTCCCTATCTGTACTTACATTGTCTTTTTCCTCCGATGTTCAGTACAACCCGGAAGCCTCATCCATGTTGATTGTCTGCTACTCAGACCAATCACAGACGTCTGCCGGTCTCCCAACCTGCTTGCAGTTTTCATGCAAGCAGAGGGCCGGGACTGAACATTGGAGAAGAGAGGTAATCTAATTAATGATCAGGGCATTTCTGAAATAACTATAGATGTTGGGGCTGGGGGAGGAACCCTATACTACAAAAAAAGTGTAAAACGTGTGTAACATGCCTTTAAAGGATTTGTAAACTGGGGAAATCATTTTTTAACTAACATCACCACAAGTAATTAGGATAATTACCCCCACACTCTTCAATCTCTACCTTTTATTTTTCTTCTCTGAACCTTCCTATCCCTTTTTGTTTTTTAGCTCTGGGTGTTTGACTTTTTAAAGAGGGCGGGGCAACAGCTAGCAGTAAGAATTGTCATTACCCAGCCCCTCCCCTGGCACACTACATGTAAAACTATCCATTCTATAAATTTAAAAAGCTATTTCTCTATCACTGCATGGCTAATTGATTCAGCATTAAGATCACGAAAGGGAATAAGCATTATCTGTTTGCTCCTGTGCTCTTTCTGTGCAGATAAACCCAATCCTGCATTTAGCTGTTGTCTGTGTTATTTGAGTCCAATGTACACTGTACCTAAGAATCAATTACAATGTCCCCCCCCACACAAACACACACCTTCACAACTCCTACAGCTAAAAGACAATCTTACTTTATTCAAGCATTTATTACATCTCTCAACTGCTGCTTACCTCCCATAGCAAAGCAGTTTTACTTTCACTATACACAAAATCACTGGGTGAATACTATTGGCGTAGTGGGGCACAGGTATCTTCACTGCACACGCTCCAATTCTATCTGTGCCTCATTTTTTTGGGAGGGGTGGATAACAAGAAAGGTGACATGCATACTAATTAGGAGTGAGCTGAACAGGACATGAGGAGATCTAGTGACAGGAGCACTGAAGAGAAAAAAGGGAATTCAGTTCCTGTCAGCACTAAAATATAAAAAGAATAAAGGTAGGTCATTGTTATTTAGTGTTCATCTCAGTTAGATGGATACACCAGATTATTTTTAAGATCAGACTAGACAGTCCAAGGCGCGTTCTCCCTATATAAATTACAACCCATTTATATGCACTTGCGAAAAACCCTGCTACCGAGGAGCTGAGGCCACACTGTATTGGACAGAAAGTGAGTGAAAAGCTGATTGCACGGCACACAGCGTGTCTGCGTAACCGAACTTTTCGCGTGACTGAGCGGTTCTACATGACTAAGTGTCTGCGTGACTGAGCGTGTCTACATGACTAAATGTTTTCTGCTGCGTGAACTGAGAGTGTGTCTGTATGTTTATTAAAATGTAAAGGAGGTTTCAATGTGCACTATATGCCCAGTGCCCCATTTTACCTACAACCTACTCGAAGGTTCAGGAATTCGAATTCGAGGGTTTACAAACGGTTATTAGCTAGATTTCGGATCTGCTTTGTTACTACCCCCAATTGTGTAATGGTTCCATAGATGCTACAATCAGGGGCATACAATCTGCCCATATATAGTACAATCGTATTAGGCCAATAGTTTTTTTCTGACCATCCCATACGGAAAAATCATCAGTGGTGACCATCCGTACACACAGCAATTTTACGATCCCGGATTATCTCATGAACATTAAAACTGGGTTGCAGATCTCAATAACCATTCCCTTTCTATCCCACTGTGTAATGGTGGCCATATACACAGATTGCGGACTTATGATCCATTGGATCGTACATTTGTAAAAAAAAAAATCGACTTGCCCAATAGGCAAAATTATTGTCTGATTGCCAACCTATCATCCCATACACAGGCATTGATCGTAAAATTCGTGCATCGGTGCTTGCTATCTGGTTATCACATGAAATTGCCTTATTGCATACACATGGTCCTGGTGGCTGGATCATATACTAAAATGCAAACATGTTTCGTAATGATGAAAATCCAAAATTTAGAGTTCTTGAGTTCCGAAAAGCTCCATCATAAACTTGGAACCGTCAAATCCTATTCATATAAGTTCTGAATCGGCCCGAACTTCATCTCTGGTGTTAAATGTGTAAACTCAAACACATTTCTCACAGCTTTGTTATAAGTGTAATATACAGTACTGTTGCTTATTTTTAGCATATCTAATTTTCAACACAGTTTTTTTCTCTTTTAAGACATGGTATATAGGAGCCATCAATCTGAATAAAACTGCTTCAGAGCCAACTTTGCTGCCATTTTGAAACCAATTTTGAATACTGACATTACTGTTAACATGTAGTTGAACTTAATTACATTTTGTTAAATACTACATGTTAATAATAATAAACTATACTATAAATAATATATACTTTTTAATCTAAAACTTAAAAATCTAATAAAAAATATCACCAACAAATTATCCTGCGTCAAAAATGAGGAATGATGAGACATATCTGAGTTAGATTGAAATTTTCTTAGAGTTATCAACCTGAAAAAAATGGGAATCTGTCCTTGCAAAGTACTTACAGACCGTAATTTCACTAGCATCAGCAACAACCAGTAACAAGGACACATGCAAAAATGAAGGGAAGGTCACTTTTTCTTGCTGAAGTTCTAGGATAAGTGTGCAACAAGACAGTCCTTGCTCATTTTTTCATTAAAAAGATTGCAAGATTGACGGCAAGAAGATATTTTCATGTTACTTGTCATAAGAATGTTGGAGATCTATGATTTAAACATTAATTAATTTTCTCTATAAAGGTATTTATAAAATAACTGTTACCCCTTTGGGAGGGGAATTTCCCTTTGCTTCTCAAGACATTAGAAATAGTAATAGGGTGGAGTCCCTCTGGACTCAGGACAAATACTTAATAGGCACAATAAATGTCCATGGCAATTTGGGTTCGCCCCAAAAATGTTGTGTACTCTGACATTGAAGGAGCATCTTGGTTTGGCAACACATTTTCACTGATCTCAAGCTGTAACTCTAATGAATTTAAAAAGGATACTAACAAAACTGAATTTCCTTGGCTATTTTTATATCCATGAATCACAATTAATGAATGTAACCTTCTCTCCTCTCTTTCCTCACTTCAAGCTTTGCCTTCTTTTTACCTCAGATGTTGATACAATTATATACACTCCTGAATCAACTAGCAGCCACTATCTACCTTTCTCAACATAGTAGAAGTGAGCACACATGCACATTTCATTTTGAAATTTCATGACAGTAAAGCATTGAGCCTATGCTCAATCTAACTAACTGGAAGGCAAGGTCTTGGTCTCTATCAGCAGACCCTTGCATTGACAGAATAAAAGGGCAGAGTTGTTCTGCTGCAATAACTAACACCTTTACTTTGGGTTTACAGGTTGAAAGCTATAACATGGTAATTTCAAGTTTTCATCTGATTAAAAAAGCTTTGGGCATAAAGAGCAGTGTAATACAATGCCCTGACGAAGTCACCATGGATTGTGACCCAACCACGACGTCGACATTTCCACCTGGAGGTAGCAGAGCTTGAGCCTGTTTGGAATCCAGCACGAATGTGACTTAGCAAGTGATAGAGCTTGAGTCCAGTGACACATGGTCTCACATAGTCCAACACACCTCTTTCCAATATGGAGTGGTATCGTATAGTCAAACCAAGTATTGCTGCTAACATGCTTTTCAATATCTGATTGTGAATGCAACTACCTCACAGAGTTTTGTTTAAAGCAATATGGTATAACAAACAGGCAAACTAAAATATAGCCCATATATTTTCCAGAGGAGCCGTGGATCCACTATTAAGTTTGGGTCTACATTCTTAGGCTATATTTTTTCTGCTATAGAGATGTTTTTATCTTATGGCTGTTGCATACACTATACTATTTGTTGTTTGTATTTTTGTTGTGTTTTCTACGTTTTTGTATTTACTATATGCCTGCTGTGAAAAGTTTGAAGTCATGTTTTAAATAGCACCAACTTGTCAATATCTGTTATGGCTCACACCCAGTTTCACAGTTAGTTACCAAACTGTTTATCCCCTTTAATGACTAATCATTTTCAACTTAACATTTAAAGTCTCTGTGATATAAAACAGGTTTCTCGTTTTTAATAGACACTTTTTACACTTCTTCCACTGCATTTATCGTGTGAAAGTATAAGTAATTTTATTTTTACCATAAATTTTGTTTATTCCCAATGCCAACACAGTGCTTTGATTGTGTCTGAACTTTCTGCATACATGATCTCTGTCATGTATTTTCTCTGATTTCTAAATCTTTAACAGGGAATTGCTGACATTTTAACTGTGAAATGTAGTTTTAATCCACATTTTTTTGTCGCATTTCATATCAAAACTTTGTCTTGTTCTGGGAACCTGCTGGTGGAATGAACCCATTGTTTTTTGTATCTAATGCCTATGTGTCTAAATATTTGGAATGCTGGTCACTCACTTCATTTGGTGTTTATGGTCACAGAGGATGTATGGTCAGATAAAAGGCCTCATCAGTGATCAAACAATACTGTAGAAACATCTCTTGAATTGCTCTTTGACTGGAAATTAAGAAATATTATCAAGAACAATAATGGTGAAAAAGGTCCTATGACTAAATTTGTATAGAATTTTTTTAATTTAACCCTTGTGATTCTGGTATTTCACAACAGTCTATTTAAACAAATTATTTAAATTAATAAATACAGGAATTAGTCCCCACACTAAACTGGCAAGTTCCTTAAATCCCGTGTGCAAAAAATAAAAAGCATTATATTTAAACACACTTTTATTGGAAATCTTCTTTTTTTTCTTTTCTTTTACCAGTTTTCAATAAGATTGATAAACTCGTTGGTATAAACTTTTCTATTTGGTTAACATTGAGCTGGTTTGCAAAGAAAAAAAAGTAAATTATCTTTTTATATTACAGTTCTTTAGTAACTTTTATATAATATATAACCAAATTGCATGTTTTAAATAGCAGGATTAAAACCACAAGGCAAACTATTTATTATAGATCAGGGACCTAGGAATGTACCCACAGAAGTATACACCACATATAAGACTAAAATAACATCCACATAAAAAGCATACACATAAAATATCAAAACGGAATTATACAAATGTCTATAAAAACAAAAGTCTGTGGAACAGAAGTAGCAACAAAATGTGGTGTATCTAGGGATGCCGTTTCGCGGATCCGACCCGGATCCGCCGCTGATTATATCCCGTTCGCGAGGCAGATTTTTCCGGATTTTCCCCTTCCGAACTTCCGTCGCGGATTTTTCGTATTTTCGAAAATTTTAGAAATTCCGAGTTTTCACGTATTTTCGGAAATTTTCAAAAATACGGGAAAACATGTATTTTCGAAAATTTTCGAAAATACAAGGATTTCTCTTAATCCCTTACATTCCTTAATTTTCGAAATTACGAGGATTACTTCTTATTGTGGTATTGAAGGGCTTGTCCTTCCTATTATTGGCTGAGTTGGGACCCACCAGTTTTTGCAGGTTGCCAGATGTTCTGTATATTAGTTATACAAATTGCATGTTTATTAGAGATGAACGAAAAATGGCATGTTACATTCTGCCAGCAGTTCCATGGAATTTATTGTAATTCTGATTTGACCTGATCTGATTTGAACCTCATTTTAGAATTTTGAAGAGGAATTTCTATGCTGATTTTCAATTCCGGATTTTCAAATGTTCATCTATCTTGATTTTGTAATTTTCCAATTGCGATTTCTGAATATTCCGTCTTTTATTTCTTTTCAAATTTCTGATAAGTTCCAACATTTCAAATTTCCTTAAACTCCGGATAGGCAGATTTTAAAACCGCATTTCTTAAAGGAAACAGGTTCATTTTGCAAATGGAACAATCTCTAATTTTATTTAGCATAAGTACATGTTAATATTGGCTGATTAGATATTTTGTAAAGAAACGTTTTTTATAATTCTATTATTATATTCTAAAATTCCTTCTGACATCCTCAGGATGAGGATCCTCTTGTAAACACAAAACATGTTCTGGTCAAGAAATAGTCAATAAAGTGCTGATATTACATTTTATGTTCACATGTCATAACCGTCTATAAAAATAATAATTTCGTTGGACCACAGCAGTACTTTAAAATTTAATTCAACCACTAAATATAGCAAATGCTATAATGGAAAGAATGGCAGCCTATTTTGACTACAGTTTATGAATGAATTAAGATTCTCAGTGGTCAGCTTTATCGGGCAATCTTTGCTGGACTAGTACCCAACTCATCATGCAAGCTTCCATTATGACTGAATGGAAATCCCCATTTGATCTTTTTAGGAGAGCAAACAAATGTTAAGCTTCCATTGGCCTCTAACAGAGCATCCATTAGTGACTTGCTGGTTTGGATTGATCAAACAGCGAAACCAAATGATTATTTCTGCTTGCATGAAGGTACCCCAATATGAGCTAATTATCTCTATACCATTAAGGTTTGTAATAACATTCAAACAATAGTCATTCCACTAACACGTAAACATTGCCAATAAAGAGAAAATATGCCACTTTGTATAATGCCATGCGAGTATCTATTGGATCATGCCCATAAAACATGAGAGTTTGAACCATCCCCAAACACAATATCTGCTGTGATATTGTGCATTGGCACAAGCTCAAATACTCACCAACTGCCAGCTCAGAAAAACTAATCCAGTGTGTTGCTGTAATCTTTATTTGAAAGAATATGCATTATTTATTGTTCAATATTGTTTATCCCAGAGCAATGTATGGTTCACTTACAAATGAAACAACAATCTATAAACCCAGAAAGGTAACATTCCAAATAGAGTAAAATAGTGTAGTCTTGGGTACATTTTCATAACTTACTGGATTTATTTTATTAAATTATATGTTGTATCTTAAATTCATTTCTATGAGTAATAAATAATCTTTTTTGTGAAGTGACTGTAAATGTAATAATCTGTTTCAACAGAAGGCCAAGTTAAATTGAGCATGGCAAACTAAAATTTCAATTTGGCAAACAGTTTTTCCATGCGTAGGGTACTCCAGCCCACCCCAACTGCCATGTTCGTTTGTAAAAAACAACAAAATAGAAACAGACTTACCAAAGTTTATTCCCTCTTCTCTCTGCTTACCGAAGTTGCAAACAGAGAGTCAGCCAACCACAGATGCGGCTGCCGGCTGTGCAGAGACCGAGTGTATGAACATTGGTAAGTCTATTTCTAAACAAGAGTATATGGCTGGGAACACACACACAGTGCCCCTGAGTCCCCTACTCAGGAAAAAAACCAAAGTGTAGTTTCTCAAAAAGGAAAACGTCACTAAAGTTAGGAATAGATAATGTAGGCACCCTGCGGTTAGGAACAAAGGGCATCCAAATAATAAAATATCTATATTTAGAAATAACACATATACATCAAGAAGGTAAAAAGGCTGGCCAGCCAAAAGGGATAATACTATATAATACCCATAATAAAAAAAACAATTAAGAGGAGTAAAAGGCATGCACCAAAGTCACTGTAGCAGCAATAGCAGCTTGAGACTTGACACAAGATTCCTGAATGATTCAATAAAACAGAAGGAAGGATGCAATCCAAATAGTTTACGCGCAACTGCAGAGTGGAACTCAGTCCTATTCCATGGGCATAGGGTTCATGTTAAGAGTTATAGTTTTATATAAGAGTCACAGTTTTATTATTTATATATACTAGAACATTGTAATTATATATTTAATATATTACTGGTCTAAAATGTCTTTATTTAAGGAAAAAAATCTTTCATAGCAGCTTGGGTGAAGGTATTTCTGTACTTCGCTGTCCCTAAGGTACGGACAGTTCGGTAAATAAGGGGTGGACAGTAGAACTTGATATTTTGACATTGTCCAGAGGAACAATAAAGTTTTTGATAGATCAGCCAATAAAGGAAGGCAGCATCTTGATGACTTCACTGCTGGAGGAAGCTCCATAGGAGTGAAACGCATAGTAGTGATGTGGAATCCAGAGAGATTGGAGATATCACTACTGAATACTGAATACTCCCGATTGTGTTGTGGGAAGCGGTGAGGTATGAGTGTACTGTATTTGCTTCCTCATATACTGAGTTCCACTCTGCAGGTGTGCATACACCATTTGATTGCATCCTTCCTTCTGTTTTTATTGAATCATTCAGGTCTTGTGTCGAGTCTCAAGCTGCTATTGCTGCTACAGTGACTTTGTGCATACTTTTTACTCCTCTTATTATTGTTTTTTATTATGGTTATTTTATTATGTAATAACCCATCCCCTTAATGGTTCCTAGGGATCCAAACTGTAAATATCTTATAATCGCTGTGTACAGCTATGTGTAAGCGCACTGATTATAACCGGAAGTCCGCCAAACCCCTACTTGCCTGTCCTTGCGGATGTCTTTTTGTGCTGCACAAGGATTCCACCGGTGCAGCATGAAGACGGACCTACATTAACTAAGAAGAAGGAGGGGGAGGGAGAGAGTCCGACGGAAGTCTGGAGATAAAGGCCTTCACTGTACAAACAAAGTGGGGGATGACTGCCTTGTGAGAAACTTTGGCAGTGAACTAGCTTGGAAAGCAAGAGGGGTAATGTTCTCTTTTATGTCAGTGTGAACGAACCTGCAGAAACCAAGAAGAGGGAGGAGGGGGATTGTGTGTTGATGGGACTGTTAGCCTGTGAACCTGAATGGAAATGCAGTGGGAGAGTTCCTAAAGTTTTGTGTGTGTGTGTGTGTGGGGGGGGGGGTTTTAGGGAATCTCAAATCAATAGAAAACATAGTGATCTCTCTGAGGCCACGGATATCTTAAAATGTGGGGGAAGAGGGTGGGCTATAATTAATAATGTACCCCCTACTGAAAATTATAAGTATATTAGATGTCACCTCGGAGTTCCGTGCCAGTTATAAAGGCACGCGGCCTGCGGCCTCAGTTTTTAGATGGTCATGGAACTCCTTGGGACTTCTAATATCCTATAATTTACAGTAGGGTGTACATATGCACTATATTATCTCTTTTTAGGCTGGCCAGCCTTTTATTACCTTCTCGATGTATATGTGTTATTTCTAAATATAGATATTTTAATTATTTGGATGCTCCTTTGTTCCTACCCGCAGGCTGCCTACATATATATGTAAGTCTATTCCTGCAGTTTTTTTTAACAAAACATACAAGTGGTTGGGTGGGCTGGGGTACACTACACTCCAGAAAAGTGTTTCAATGCTAGGGGATTAGGCAGCCATAAAATGATCCGGAGGGTGGAGAAGGGACAGGGATGTCTCCCCTGCGCATGCCAGTGGCTTTCCGGGAGGACAGGAAGCTCCTCTCTTCATTCTTCTGAACTTTGTAGGAGACCATCTCTGCACACAATTCGGTCGATTAACGAGGACAGGAAAAAGGTTTTGATATTCGAGATACCACTCCCCTGGAAAACAAAACACAAACTAACAAAATGCAAAAATCCTGTATGTGTGTTTTGGTGGTGAATTTGCATTTTGTAATGTCAAGTAAGCTTTAATGTATATACCAAATGCCTATAAAATAATGATGATTGAGCCTGCTAGGGGTTCGTTCTGCTGGCAAGTTTGCAAAAATTGTCTGAGAATTTCAACTGTTGAAAACAAAATTATGTGGCCTAATTTAATGTTGAAATTATGATGACAGAACCATAATCAGGTTGGGAAACAATTAACTTGCAGGATAATCCTGCCTTTATTTTATTTAAAGGGCATGTCCCACCCAAAACTATAACCCCAATCCCCCCAACTACTGCCCCACTATGTATTGTAGTTTAATCCTTACCTCACATCCCAACTCCATCTGGTTTCTCCGTGGTCCCCCCCCAAAGTTCCAAAACTGCCCCACCAGGAGGCTAGCAGGTCCATATGGACACTGCCTGCTACCTGGCCTCCCGAGATTCCTGCCATACGTGCTGCAGCCCTCCCTCCCCCTCCCTCCCCCTCCCTTCCCTCCCTCTCCCTCCCTCTCCCTCCCGTTCTACTATCCCTCCCCCTAGCGAAAACCCCCTAAATATTCTGCTCCCCCATGTCCCCAGCCCCAACCGCATGTTTTTTTTTTAAAAAAGCTCCCAAAACTCTTACTACCTCGCCGCTTTCCTCCGCTGCACTGAATGACCGGCAGCCGCGTCCGTGATTGGCTGCCGCTCAGCCAATCACAGACGTGACTGCCGGTCCCGCCCTCTGCTTGCATTCTCGCAAGCAGAGGGCCGGCAGTGCGCGGAGGGATCGAGGGGAGGGTAAGTAAGAGTTTTGGGGGTGCTTTTTAAAAAACAAACATGCGGTTGGGGCTGGGGGACATGGGGACATGATATAAAATTTTTATTTTAGGGGGTGACATAGCCTTTAAAGGTGTCTACATCATGAAGGAGGTTTATTAATGTAAGCCCTGAAGTTTTGACTCAAAGGGCATCTACAGTATGAGAAAAAGCATTGCCCCATTCCAAAGTTAAATTCTTGTTCTCTGTGCTGCCTTTATCCACTTGTTGTTCTGTAAACAAATTTATTAAAAAATCAGTCATAACAGTTATATTGTGTATGACATCATCTTATTTAGGCTTGAGAAGAGAGTGGATGTTTCCCGAAACGTTCAATGTGTTATGATGTTTTTACAACCATAAACAACTTGACTTTTTTTTTATATATCTATATATATAAACTCAATAAAGAATTGTCCTGAGCACTCCTTTATAATGTGTTTATTAAAGTTTCGGTGCAACACATTGCACCTTCATCAGAAGTATCTTATATTGAATGTTTTTGATTTATGGAAGCACCAGGTAATTAATATCAAAATATAATATCACAGTGAACAGCCGCACTCCACACCACCAAATATGTATTATTGGGAAAATTTAGATTTAATGGATGTACTCCTATTTTTATTAATGTTTATTGGTGGGTTCACTTGGGATTGTTCATGGGGTGTGTTTTGGCACGTGGGGGATGTATAAATGTGGAATGTGAATTGTGTTCTGATGTATGTCCGATGACGAGCCTCTGAGTGTGGAAACTTTTAAATTGCTTATTTTCCTAGCAAGCTACATTATGGCCAAACTGTAATCATGTAACGCATCACCCCTTCTATGCAATGTTACATTTATTATAAATATAGCTGTACTACAGTATAATGTGTGTGCACTACAGTATCTTTTTTCTAATACTACTTAACTCAATATGTGTATGTATTTTGTTATACAGTACACATGCAATAAAATTGAATTTGACATGACTTGAGGAAATGTAAATAAATTCATTAGAAAGTACAAATTCTGGAATGCAAATCGGACTATGGCTGTCAATGGAACCCCAACTAACAGTAATAAGTATAGTATAAATATTCAAATATAATTGTTGATGTGTTATTAAAGGACAACAATATAAAAAAAACCCCATCACCCCTATTACATGTCCACACTTCCAGCCCGAAATCACTTACTCACATTTACAGCCGTGCTGCCCTGCCTTAGATATCACACAGCAAAGATGAGTGCTAAAAGCCCACCTCCTAGACAGCTCAGGGACAAGATTAATATAATACTTGTCATTGGCTGGTAGGAATGTCCGTTACAACCTCTCTCCTCCTCCTCTGCCAGTTAAACAAACTTGAAATGTCCTGTTCTAGGATACAGCCTACATAACCAAGCTGATCAATGGTGTGGAGGAGTGTTTTCTACCATGCTAGCTTTGAGTGCAGTTAGAGCAGACAAAATTGTTACACACCCTTTACAGCATGGCTAACTGAAGGCTAATTGGAGGCAGAGAGAGCTCCGAAAGTCAGAAAAAATGTATGGGTTACATACCTTTATTCTTTCTAAAGCATTCTAAAAAAATGAATTGAGGCAATACAGTTATCCTTTCCCCAACATGCATTTCTACAAAAGGGTCTAAATAATTGGCATAAAACTATTTAATAATGGTTTTCTATATTTAGGCACCACTCCTTAAACACCAGACTGCAAAAATACCAACTGTTTTAAACAAGATACCTGCAGTATTTTACAAAGTGTGGTATTATCCTATTAAAAACTGTGGATAAAAATACTGATAATAATTCATATGTTAAGAAAGTATTATTTTTTATGCCTGCAGTAATAAATGAGTGATATCACAGATTAATCAAAATCATCTATCATAAATGAACGCATACTTACCCCTGAATAGCCCATCTCCATGTTGCACCACAGTACCTATTGTGCTAATATTTTGAAAGTACTTTTTTTACCAACTAAATTTTTTATTAAAAGATTGAATTTCCATAACTGAAAAAACTAAAATTGGATTTGTATAAAACCATGAATGTCTGAACTACTGCATAAAATAATTCCCCCAATTTAACAGAAGAGCCACTGAAGATCACAGCAATACCAGTCCAATTATCAGAGAAGAAAAGTTTGTCAAAAATAGATGGAAAAAAATTATTGTTTCTTTCTTATTATTAGGGTCCCGGTTCGCGGATCCAACCCGGATCCGCCGCGGATTTATCCCATTCGCGAACGGCGGATTTTTCCGGATTTTCCGCCTTCGGGATTTTCCGCCTTCCAAACTTCCGATTCGCGGATTTTTCGTATTTTGAATTACGAGTTTTCACGCAATTTCGGGAATTTTTGAAAATACAAGGATTCTCTTATTTCCATAAATACGTATTTTTGAAAATTTTCGAAACTACGAGGATTACTCGTATTTTCGAAAATACATATTTTCGAAAATACCAGTTTTCGCGAATTTTCAAATACGCAAAACCCCGTAATTTCGAACATTTTCGAATACGAAAAATCTCGTAATTTCGAGGTATTTTTCATTTTAATGGGTCCGCTCCTCGGGCGGACCGGATTTTGCGAAGTTCGGACATCTCAACTTATTATATGTTCCTTCATTTATTGGTAGTTGTGAGAAGATTATATAATCAATGCAAGTTAGTGGCAGGACATTCACAACTAGTATTTAAACAAATGATGCAACAAATTTCCAATTTTAAACTCCTGACTAAACTAGAACTACACCAGCCCCACTAGTGGGAAATCATTCCTGATATAATTCTACTGCACGTTGAAATACCTATTTAAGACCTACTGATGCAATGAAATTACGCCATAAACATACTAAAAAGACATAATAACAATAATTATATAACTATAATAATAAGCTCAATCATCTCCAGTCATACACTGTTGCTCTTGAAATGCACGTCCCCATTTTTCTCTCAAAATTAGTGGTGTGGTTGCAAAATCATCTTTCCATATTACAATTATGCAGTAATATTTTCCTATTAGGCCTTACTAATGAAGCTCACATCAAATACATAGGTACTTGTAACTTTTCAAATCAATAGCACTTCCAGTATCAGCCTTTATAAAAGCATAGGATTTGACCATTGAAATAATCTTAGACATAGTATTTGCATGCTTGCTCTTTTTAGCAAAACAGTACAACTAAGTATATAAACTCAAAAACAAACCAACTGTAAAGGTCAAATCAAATAAAAAACCCCAGCTGCCTACCGTACTGTTGATACTCCTGCCATCAGCTGCCTCTAGGTTAACGAAAGCTCAACAATCCTCACTGAGTTTCGCCTGCCCCAAGACAAAACAAACAAGATAGATTGAATAAGGACCACCCTTATCCTGGCTGAATTATATTATATTTGAACCATCAAACAAATAACTTGGTCCCTTTTTTCTGAACTTTCCATAAAATTGCAAATATGATAGAAATTATCAAAACCACCAATCTGAAGTCTGAAACCTCAAAAACTGAACAACCGGTGAATTAACCATACAACTACATTTTAATCTCAGTTAATTACCAATATTCACTTTACTGATTTGTAGTTCTGGAAAACTCTGTTGCTCCTGAAAAATATTTCTCCGGTCACCACGAGATGAACAGGATAATTGCAGAACACCAAAACAACATTTACACTGCAACTAGCATACTGCACAGCTATAAAACATTTCAAGCCCTGCACAATATAGGACTGCTACATAGTTTATTATTTGGAAAACTCATTATTCATACACATTCTCTATTCCTCTTAACCATGAATATAAACGGACATATTTTGGTTGTGAAAACCAAGGTTTAGAAATGATAAGGCATTCCGTGTACTCTGGACACCCAAACTACAATTCTGCATCCATATAGGCACAAAAACTATTCTATTTAATAAAACTTTAAAACTGTTTACTAGAAAATAGTCCTGAACTGCCATTTTTTCCATTACTAATTGTATAATGTCCTGGAGGTTGTCCTTGGTTAATTTATCGAGTTAATCTATTTCCTTTACAATATATAATAATGGGTATTTTGATCATTTCTATCATATTTGCAATTTTATGGAAAGTTCAGAAAAAAGGGACCAAGTTATTTGTTTTGATGGTTCAAAATATAATATAAATTCAGCCAGGATAAGGGTGGTCCTTATTCAATCTATCTGTTTTGTTTTGTCTTGGCAGGTCGAAACTCAGTGAGGATTGTTGAGCTTTCGTTAACCTAGAGGGCAGCATGATGGCAGGAGTATCAACAGTACGGTAGGCAGCTGGGGTTTTTATTTGATTTTGACGTTTACAGTTGGTTTGTTTTTTAGAGTTTATATATACTTAGTTATACTGTTTTGCTAAAAAGAGCAATCATGCAAATACTATGTCTAAGATTATTTCAATGGTCAAATCCTACAGCCGAACATCCTATAAGAGGTCAGGGTACGTAACCTAATATCAGCTTCTGGTTGACAGGTCTTTCCCTGTATATGTTTTGATTCTCAGAATCTACAGCTCAGATTTAAATCCAAAACTTTTGGGAGTAGTGAGATCTTGCTGTATCTATAATACCAGCAAGATCGCTATAACTTTCAAAATTCCAGTATCCTGTAGATACCTTTAATACCACAACAATGCAGGTAAAATTCCCTAGTTAGTGGTTGAACTACACTATTCAGCATGTATTACCAGACATATGTCCTCATAACATATGTATTGCTGCCCTAAAGATGTGTTTTGGTAATTTAGTAGCTGGTCCAGTAAGGGATGCTGGAAGGTATAGTTCAACCATCAACCAAGACAATAAAAAAAGTATTGTAGGGACATATTAATTCCTGCCCTAAAATGTTTATTATGCAAGTAATTTAATTGGTCGCTGACCAAATTACAATGGACATTAAATTTTAAGGTGTGAAGCATACCTTAAAACTATTAATTATAGGAGTCACACAAAAGGAGCGATTTCTGAATATGCTCCAACATTCCCTTTAATAGGTGAGAGATGCTTGCACAGAGCTGTGCTAAGGTCAGGTTCACATCATAACCCTTATGTAAAAATATGTTAAACGGGGGTGCGCACTCCAATAAAATATATACTTTTATTGTGACAATGCGGTGCACAACTTCGGTGCACAACATTTCGGTGCACAACATTTTCGGGGTTATCTCCCTTCCTCAGTGTTTCAATCTTGCTACTGATGAAGTCTGCTTTTACAGACGATACGCGTCTAGCTCGTTTTTAACTAGCTCCAGCTGCATAGAGGCCAGCATTTTTCTAAGTATTGTATCGTATTCTTTCATTGGTGTTACCTTGTTGGGGTTAGGATCTCCACATACTGCGTACCTCCTCTACTGGGTAGTTATAGTTTTATGTAGATTTATTTTGATCTCAGAAACAGTGAGGGGTGTTTACACTTGCTTTCCCCTATTTATGGGATATTTATGATCCATGGGATATGTATGTATTTTACTACTATGACTATGTGTGTGACTTAACCAATTATACTTTGTATTTTCTGATATACCGGTTTATCAACTTATTTTGCTAATATTGATGCATTACTTACTCTGTGCATGCTGGATGTGTTTTAAATTGTTGTCTCTTATGTAACTAAAGTTGCTCCCATATGTGTATGTATAATAAAGGAGTTTATTTTACTATATACTTAGGTGGTGTGCCCATTTATATCCCTACTGTGCTCTTTGTGTAATTCTATATTGTTTTGTGGATAGGAGCACCCCTCATTATATATGAATACTCCCTATTACTAAACTGGTGCCCTGATGCTATCTCTTTGTGGTCAATCTTGTTACATCTCATCAGTGTAAGATACAGATTCATTGCTCTCATTTTCTTCTTCTCCATTTATATCTTCAATGTTTCTCCATTTATATGCTCAGTGGGGGATTTTGCTCCTTTTGGCCCCCCTCTCCCTAAACTTTCTAGCTGCCTTGTCTACTGTATGCCCAAGTCCTACACCATAGAGTCATGAATCTGTATCTCGCACTGATGATATCTAACAAGATCAAAACATGTCTGCAGGTCAGATGATTGGCTCTATAATTAGGCTTTATTGCATGTTATTAAGCCAGCGGTTTCTGGACACATGCATAACTAAGGGACATAAAGGAGTATTTGCATATCCCTGCCCCTTATTCTGGGGAACCTGGGAGTAAGAAATTACTTCATGTTTCTTAGATTTTGTGGGCAATGCTATTTTTATAGCATGAGACTGCAAATGCCATCTGTTCTAAAAGGTGTTCTCCATTATATGCTCAGGTGGGGCCCCCTCTCCCTAAGCTTTCTAGCTGCCTTGTCTAGCAAAAGATATAAGACTCCACATGTACCTAATATATTCTTATTCAAATTAGACCTTGTGCCTAGTGGTTGAAAGCTTAGTTTTTAGAAAGACCCAGTATAGAAGGTTGTTGGTTCGATTCCCCATACTCTACTTTTATTTTTTGCTGAAATGTTAAATGTTCTGTTTCTTTCACCCATGCTAGCAAAGACATACCTCAAAGATTACTTTTCTTTTTGTATGAAAAGCAAAGGAAATATCATTATTAATAATAATGATATAATGATAATAATGATACTATAATGAATATATCATTATGGGATCCCTCCCTCTGTGTCAGAGGGAGGGATCTCTGAGCTGTAACATGATTGTCTGTCAGCTTCAGAGCAAGACTGCAGTTTCCTGTAAATGTGTACTATGTACACTTAGTGGGGTGTTCCCAGATAAGGTGAATTATGGGAGCCTTATTTTCATAAATTACCCACTCCACAGCAAAGGGAGAGATGAGATACACTTGTTGTTTCTGAATGTGCTCTGTATATTGGGACAATGTTGACTGGGGACTTTTTCTCCTTTAAAGAAAGGAGGTAAACTACAGGGCTACAGACATATAGCACATTTAAGGTAATTTTTGGTAGGGGATGTTTTATTGCTTGACTCGAGAAAACAAGTGCTTTGGCCCTTAAAATTTCCCAGCAAATTTTGCTTTGTTCAGCTTACCTAGAAGAAAAAACAAGTAACTATAACTATATTTTATAAATATCCAGTTTAAGCAGGATTAAGCAATTTGCTCTTTTCATTTCAATGTGCACAGTTTTAGTGTAACAAAAAGCGCATTACTATTTCTAATCAGACAGCTATATACGGCTTAAGGACAACTCCACCCTCACACGAACGGATGACATTTTAAAATATGTTGATATATCATACTTGCCTGTGAATAATTACTGTATGCCTGCTATGCTTCTGGATTCCTCATGGAAACTGAGCAATTTAGAAACATGTACTGAGCCTGGCATGCTCAAGAGGCAGATAGTGGATTGACAGTTAGTCTTTGTCTCTGATGTCAACTGTCAAATCCATAATGACAGTTGCTAACTGGAAGAACCAGGAGGCAGAAACACGGGAAACAACATTGTGCAGGATTTTAGGTTAGACTTATATATTTCAGGTTTCAAACTATTACCGTTTAGTGTTTTGGGGGATGATTTACCTGTATTGATTTTCATTTTGGGGCTGGACTTGCCCTTTAAGGAGAGGTGGGCTAAAAGAAGCAAACAAACCCTCCATGAGCATCAAATTGAGCAGAGCCGCAGTAATCTGTATATCATGGCATGGAGGGTAGGCCACACTACTGAGATTTTAGGGCGCGATGGGATTGCGATCTGATAATGCACCAAGATGGCTAGAAATGGCCCCGGACTGCAGGATACATTTTTGTTACTGTTAACAGTTCTTGCAAAGATCTAATCTTCTACTTCATCTACAAACACTAAGGACGGAACTTAAGTAATATTTTCACTATTTCATACCATTTTTTACTGTCGTATTTTGTCTGTAGATTTTTCTGTAAAGTATTTTTTCACTAAACATATTTAATCATTAAGCTGAATTCTGATTGATCTAATTAGAACATAAGAAACTCTGAGACCAGTACAGTATATTCTATTGTATTCCTTTATATCCCACCTGTACGTGGTAGTAAATGGACAGTCATTAGTTTTAGTTTAATAGCACAGTTGTACATGCTGGTAGGTTTGTGTACCCTCAGTTGGGTTTGGGGTGGTTGCGGGGCTACTGTAAGCTGCTCAGAGTGCCCCTAGGCTAAGGGTTTGTAGTGCGTCCATCACACACAGAAGTTTCTCTTTTTTTTTTCCAATGCTAAAACTGTTTAAAAATTTCAACATTTGTTGCAAATGAATTTGCACTGTTCCAATACCTGCTAATTGTAAGAATCAGCAAACATTTTTTATAGAAAAAAACATTAGAGGAATGCAGAAGCAAGTACATTATAGAAATGCAGTAGTTCATAACTATAGAGTTAGATAGGGCAAAGAGCACCATACCAGATCTATTATCTGATGCATTGTTGTAAACAAAAAGATTTACTTTTGGGTTTAAGTGGCTAGAACATGTAGGCCCAAGGTACAGTAGGGTTGCCCTATTATTGTAAAATCAAAGAACATTTATTAATAATCTGCATTAATGCAGTTTAAAAATTGTCAACTCTAATGAATGGCCTTCAGTAATCTGTGTAACAATAACTAAAGGGAATTTAGTCAGATGTTTAGTTATCTAGAAATTTTAAATTGTCCTGTACAAGCACTGTGGAAAAAATAATTTTTCCTATTTAGTGGTGTAATAGTAGGTAAACACAAAAAACGTACATCATATATTCATAATCTTTTAACTTACTGTCTTAAATTGATGCCTGTCTAGGATGGAGTCTTTAAAATCCTACAGTGTAAATTTTAATTTTAAGATTGTTAATAATGTAATATAATCTTAGAGTGCACATTTGCAACATAATTTATGCACAACAGTGACGTAACTATTGCAGGAAAAAAATAAAACTTCTAGTTCTAATTAGTTTTTTCTGTTGAATGAATGCAATTTGGCGTTTTGTAGTTATGCATATTGCAATTGTTACTATGTTACTATTTTTTTTTTTGTGGACTAAAAATGGCTTAATTCCCATAGTTACTTTTTTTTGCCAGTTTGCAAGTTTTTTGATAGATTCATGAACTCCCTGTCAAACTAAACTCATGGGAACCTTTAATAAACTTTTAATAGCATTCGCGGGTATGGAAGGAAACCTAGATTTACAAAAATGAAAAAAAAATAGTAACTGAATGAACTTGCTGGAGTTTGTTCCATCAGCATGGGATCAGGGCATAGTTTTGACTTGTATCTTCGTCTAGTGAAAATTACAGTAGTTTGGTGTTGAAATTCCTTGGCGGAATTAGCAAACTGTTGTAAGTAATGTGTGATAAAAAGGTAATTCCTTGACTATACTGACAGGATGATGTCCCAGTCTGTTTACTGCATGAGTATAATTCTCCTACAAACCTTAAAGGGTAAATTTGGTGCAAATACACATACTTGTAAGAAAAAGAAGTATTTTTCCATTCCAATGAACTTAACCTGCCCATTCAGCATTTTGTCTGTGTATAAATACTTCTGAAATACTGACTTCCTGTTTGCAGGACCCCAGTACGGCTGTTTGTGTCTGAGTTGATACAGTGCTTTGTAGAGATCTGAGCATGTTTGACCAACAGCCAATCAGTAGACATTACTGTAAGGAACATTACAAGGTAATGTGCATTCTGGGAAGAGAAGGAACCACACAGAACCTGAATGGCAGCTCACTAATGTCAACAGCAGGAATAGCAAGAGGTATAAATCAACTGATTTTTCAAAAAGGAAGAGAATATGTAGAATAACTACAGTAGGTATGCATCTATAAAATAAGAATTTAAAAATATATATTTTTCACTGAACTTTGCCTTTAATAAGTGGTTATGGTTATGTGCTATCACCTAAACCACCATGTGTGTAAGGGACATTTCCATTTCAGCACGCTCAATGGGTTAATTTTTTCATGCATTCCAAAAGTTTCAAAGTACTTAGGCACACTGCTGTTGGCTGGTTTTAGCCAGACAAATAGGTAGGTGCAATCCTCTCAGCCCCCTACTTCCAGGGCTCCATAACCAAGCAAGGTATCAAATAGAGGAGCACACTACTGCAAGTGAAAATTCTTTAATAGTGCAAAAACAGCATACAACGTTTCGGGACTCTGCGTCCCTTCCTCAGCTATCACCTAAACACCATGTGTGTAAGGGACATTTCCATTTCAGCACGCTCAATGGGCTAATTTTTTCATGCAGCATTAACAGTGGGCAAGTTCAAGCTCAATTTTTTTAAGTGCCTTCCGATCCCCGCCAGTGGATCAGGTTCACTGCTGAATACATTTACAAAGTCTTCCGATATTGAATGAACAGCAAATAAGGTTTGCCATAACCAACTCAAATCTGAGGCCTTAAGTCACATATGCTTCATGTAAGGTGGAAGAGTCTTTCGGTTTAAGTCTGAATTTGAATGTTCAAAAAAACTTGAAACATACCAACTTATTGAATTCCATACCCCCTTTCTTCATTAAGAAACCTCTATCAATAGATTTAAACCTATTGGTGGCTATGTCTGTATGCTGTTTTTACAGTTGGTAGTGGGAAAAAAGTCAGGCCGTGTGCGAGCCTGAGTAAAGCAATATTGTATTGAAGGCATGCAGCACACACACCACTCAGAGTAAGTGCTACTTACGTGTATTTATTTATAGATTAAGATGACACAAAAATTAATTTTTTCAGTAAACATACACTTTAAGCTGATTCTAAAGACTGTGGGGTGCACATGCCATTTAAAAGAGTAAGTTAAGTGCAAATACATATACTTTTTAGAAAAAACAGCAGCATTTTTCCATCCTAATGACCTTAACCTCCGCCCATTCAGAATATTGTCGTGTAAAATAAATGCTTCTAAAATACAGACTTCCTGTTGCAGTCCCCCTAATAGAGACAGTTATGGTCTTGGCCGAGTGCCTGGGTTAATTCAGTTGCTTAGTAGACATCTGAGATTGACCCCTCCAACAGCCAGCAGTAGAAAATACTGTTAGGAAACATTCCACGTTTTTTGCATTCTGGGAGGAACAAGGACCATTACAGGACCTGAAATGTCAGCTCACTAATGCCAACAGCAGTAATAGCAAGGGATATAAATTCAAACTGATTTTTCAGAATGGAAGAGAATATATAGAATAACTAGCTATGCATTATATAAATAAATTTTTAAAAATTAATGATATTTTCCATTGAACTTTCCCTTTCTTGTGTTATATGTTTAAGCATTGTATTTATTAATTTATTAATGATCATACTTGTTATGTATTATTTACATTTCTAATCGTGTTTACTTTATGAATTATGAGTTATATAATTGTACATTGCTCACCCCACCAGAGGTACTAAATAAAATACATACACACATACGTACATACTGCTTTAATGTAAATACTTCATTTTGTCAAGAAGTATTTGTAAGTTATATTTTCTATTGACATGCTAACCTTGATATAAAATGAAGGCATATGAGGCAGAACAAATGCTGCAAAAATGTCTTAATTTTACTGCATATTTCAAGCACAAGTAACCAAAAGAGGTTTGTGCTCAAAACACAACAAAGGACTTATTGCATCAATTGTTCTGCCTCCCTTGCTTTACATCCTATTCCAAGGTTGATTTATCAAGGTGTTGGTGATCCTGGTGGAGGACTAAGTTTGTGAGGGACTAAAACGACTGGAAAAACAATACACTGTTGTGTTGCAAATATATTTCTGTAATACAATTTGTTTCTTTTTGCGTTTGTCATGAACAATCTAGTTTTTTAAGGCTGAGCATTGCCTACTATTTATTATTTTGAACATACTTGCATCTTTAAAACTTTTTTTATATATTGGGCGATTTTTCTTTTTGGCTTTCTCCGATTCCCCTAATTCAATAACCTTTTAAATTATTCATTACCTAGATTTATAAACTTTTGTTATATAGTTTGCATTTAAGAATAGAACTGTGAGTAGAGATGGCCGAACTTCCTGAAGTTCGAAAGTACAGAAGAAGAAAATGAACCCATTGAAATCAATAGGGAGAAATATTTCAAAAAGTTCAGATTAAATGCAGAACAAAATAAAATGGTACTACTGTAAATGGCTGTGGCACCTGGGAAATGGTCTGGGGAACATGTCCATATCACCAAAACTTATTTAAAACACTTCCTTTCCCCACGATTGGGCGATTGTCGGGTTTCCCATGCTCACATTCGAGGTTTTTTGGCCAATTGAAGGGTTACCGTACCGATGATACATTTGAGGTTAGTGAACATACATTAGAAGTTTACCGAAATTGAAAGCTACATTCAAGGGTTACCTAAATTAAACACTACAATCGAGGGTTACTGAAATTGAAGGCTACATTCGAGGGTTACTGAACAATACATTTGAGAGTTACCGAAATTGAAGCCTACATTTGAGGGTTACCAAATTCGAACGCTACAATCAAGGCTTAGCGATTTGAAAATTCGATAATTATCAATTTTCAAAAATTAGAAAAAATAAGTCAGTGGGTTGGAAAAACTAGTTTCGAATAGTTGGGAGTTTGTACAACACATAAAACCCCTACTGCTGAGAGGAGTTAGTGAGTATAAAAGAGTTTATTGTAACCGCTGGAAATGATCTGAAAGAAACATTTTACATTATTTAGATTCCTATATGGACTGTAATATCTTTACCTGTCCTCTCTACCCCAGCCACTAACCCACCTGTATATGAAGAATTCAAACTGTTATTATGTATTTTAGACCTAAGTTAATGGGGACTTCAGTAAAAGAACTGTGGCCACATCTTGGTCACAAATGTATTAAAAATAATTTTGAAAAAGAAATCCTTATTAAACGTTCAACCCCTATGGGTTTTACTTATTCAGGAAGAATAAATAAACATATAGTTATGTCAGGTTATTTGTCCCTCTCTTTCATATTTACTTTTAATAAAAGCTCATTATGAAACCACAACTCCCCATTCAAACATATTCTTACTGCAGCTACACTAATTTAATACAAATCTAGTAAGTTCTCATTTTTTGTCTTTATAAATGGCACCTCCCAAATTAACAGTAAATAGCCTTATCAGTAGGATATTTGGAGTTATCAGGTGATTTTTGTTTCATGACCTAAAAACCTCATTAATTTAAACAGAAAGTTTTGAAAAAGTTAGTTATAAAATATTTAATCAACAGTCTTCCCGCATTTGTTAAGAAAAAAAATACATTTATTTGCTTCAGAAAAAGGCTATGTTGTAATCTTCTGAATCATGAGTGAATATTTAGAGTATACTGGTGTTACAGAAAGAAATATTGTTCTCCTCTGAAGATACAGACAAATAGGGGCAACAGCAATTTAGAAAGGCAGCAGCATTGTGTACAATGTATAATGTCTTTTGCGCCATTGAAACTACAAGATATTAATGCTGTTTGCAATTTTGTGGTGCTTTTTCACTTTGGATGCAAACCCCTGATGCATTCTGGGTTAACATATTTACATACTGCACAGCTGTTTATTAGCTAGAGGCATGGCTTTTCTCTGGATATATTTAGCAAGTTTTTTTATATTGGCCTCTATGGAAATCCTTTTACATCTGCCATTCTCAGGAACACCTGGTACAAAAAGAGTTTAGAACTGTTCTGAAATTGCCCTTGGTTTTGTCTTACTAACTGTTCAGATATGTTTATATCAACACAATATATTTTCTTTCTAATGTCTGAGCTTATTTCTATGACTTCAATGAATAATGCCAGTCTTACTTTGTAATTGGTTTTTTTGACATGCTTTCAAATTAGTTCTAGAAAAGGCTATTTTCTAATAGAGATTTTCAGGTACAGTGAGTTCTATTGCACTAGGTTTACAAATAAATTTAAACATCTAGAAAGATTACAACTTTTACTCGGGGACAAAAATAATTTTTTGAATTACTGAATTCCCCTTTCCATTCAGCTTTTCAACTTACTATCTGGTTGATGTAAACTGAGTTTCTAGTAATAAACCTCTAATAGGAAATAAACTTTTCTGATTCTTAATGTATTGCTTAAAGAGGCACTTAAAGAATACATGTAAGTAGTACTTACTCTGATTTGTGTGTGTTTCTGCATGCCTTCAATCCAGCACACTTTGTTTAGGAGCAGTATCCCCCCCTCTATTTTAACCAATCCCACTTCCATCAGACCTGACTTTTTCCCACAAACCAACTGTCAAACCTGCACACAGCATACAGAATTCCAACTGCACACATTCCAGCTACAGTAAAATTACTCACAGAAGAATAGTTTTTGAGAGCAAGGAACTTGATTGACAGCTGAATATAAGAAGTTTTAGGTGGATTCTAAAAAATAAGGGGCAGATCAACAAAAAATTATACAGTGGTGGTTGGGAAGAATTATATTTACAGTTATGGTCAATTTAAAATAACCTATTTCAGTACAAATGCCCTTGTAGTGCTTTTCTGATTTTTCTAAGCAATGCATTTTCTACCAGAGATTTTAAACCAAATAGTTTTATTCACTTAAAATGATTCACTATGAAGTGGTTGGGTTGATTAGTTGCACCTAAGCAGATGTTAAAATACAAAACGGGTCAGTGGAGGTGATTCATTAGATTCTCCAAAGTATTTAATACGGTATGAAAACATAGCAGTGGCAGCATCACTCCAGACATGAAAGTTGAAAGAACAGTTCAATTATTGCATAGGAATAAACACAGTTCTGGTTAGAGATGGCCGAACTGCTGGGTTTTGTTCCGGTTTCTGGTTTTTGATCTCAGGAAATCTGAAGATCTGAAAATGGAACTTAAATTCAGGACTTCAGAGCGTGTGTTTTCAATTTTTATTGAACGTTCAAGCTATTTTCAAAATTTCTGAAAATAGCCTAAAAGAAACCCTATTTTCTAGTTTCCAACTGTTTTTCGAGTATTTGTCGAACGTTCAAAGCTATTTTCAAGAATTTTTGAAAATAGTTTGAAGGTTCGCTAAAAATAGAAAATGTGCTCCGAAGTCCCAAATCTGAACGATCCGCACATTCGGATTTCGGAACCTGGATCCCATCTCTAGTTTTGGTTACTCAACAGAGTAGTGAGTAAAAAAAGAGAATTCACATTGATTTTTTAATACCCAATTTGACTATACATCATAGCCTATTACATATGGGGAGGGATTAAGTTCCCTTTTACCATATTTCATATATTACCTTATTTATCCTCTTTTACATTCCCAAACTATTTGCAAACATATGGCAAAAATTAAGGGATCAATTCTATATCTACATCATGCATCTCATTATATATGAGCTGATTAATCAAAAACACATAGGAATATTCCTATCAAAAATTACTTAATTAGTTCCTAAACCAAGGATCAGTGGTCCTTGACCTTACTATTTGTACTTGGATAAGAACTGGCTAAAAGATGATTGCAAAGACTCATAATACATAGAACATTTTCTACTTGGATCAGTGTCGCAATGGTGATCCATTGCTCTGCCCTGGGCTCATTGCTTTTTAATTTATTCACAAATGAGTTAGGCATTTAGAGGGCTGGCACTGTTGTGCAGGTGATATGAATTTGTGCAGGGCTGTAAATTTAATGCATCAGTATGTCCCACTTTGCATTGTAATTAACCAATCTTGGGGATTGGGCTATAAATTCCAAATGAGATTTAATATTTAGAATGCAAAGTTGTCCATTTTGTTTGTAACAGAATCTAGAAAGGGTGCAGAGATGAGCAACAAAACTTGTAAAACGATGACAAGAGGCCACCCTTTAGTTTTGTGGAAAGGTAACCATACCTTAAGCATGCAAATGATTCTTCACACCGAGGGTCACTGGGATTGTTACTCCTAAGGTATAGCAGTGTTCCTATTTGTCTAGGGGCATATGCATGGAAGAAAGTGACTATTCTTCTGTTCTGGCCTGTCATCTCTTTCCTCTGCAGTCTATATAAATTCTTAAAGCAGCTTGGATCATCTCACTCTCTACAAAAGAGAACCCGCAACCCCCTTACTGCAGTCCAAACGGAGGCTTCCCATCAAACAAAGATAATATTCAATACCCTTCTTTTAACTTAAATCCCTTTACGCTACTGCACCTCGAGCCGAACGTTTATGAGTTTGGATGAACTGAACTATCGAACTAGTTCGTATTTCCGGACTCACGGCTGTATTTTCCATAATATTGTAAATCCGATAATTATCGAATTTACGCCGTTCGCTAACCCTAGAAAGTATCATTTGCTAACCCTCGAAAGTATCGTTCATTTTCGATAACCCTCGAATGTACGAATCGTTTTCGCTAACCTAGAATGTATCGTTCGATAATCCTCGATTGTAGCCTTTCGGTAACCTCGAATGTGTGGATCGTTTTTTTCTAACCCTCGAAAGTATCTTCTCTAACCCTCGAAAATATTTTTCATCTTCAACAACCTTCGAAAGTATCGTTCGATTTTGTAACCCTCGAATTTATGTTCTATTTTCTTGTAACACTCGAAAGTATCATTCGGTAGCCCTCAAATTGGCCATAACCCTCGAATGTAGCTTGTGCAAACCAATTGCCCCGCCTCGTTTTTGTTTTGGTGAAAGTGACATGTTCCCCCAGACCATTTCCCAGTGCCACAGTCATTTACAGTAAGTTACCATTGTTAGTTTATCTGTAAATCAGCCTGACTTTTCGACTATGCCTCCCCCTTGACTTAATGGGTCGAATTCAAATTTTCTAACTTTTACTGAAGTTCGAAAGTTAGAAAACGGACCGAACTTTATGAAGTTTGGCCATCTCTACTCTCTATTTATTTTTCTGTGCTCCTTACAAGGCAATCTTCTCTACAAACCACCAACGAACGATGGTGGTTTCCTCCGTATTAAACCATTCTCTCGCTTACCTTACCTTTGGAAACTTCTCCCTCTCTCATTTCACCAGGTGACATCCTTTAACTCTTTTAAACGAAACTGTTATCCTACATTTCTGAAACCAACATTATTAATATTGTTAGCTGTCTGAACACTTTATTCCCCCCACACCACCACTTTATATCTGGTATATATCCTCCCCCTTTGTTTCTTTGTAAGCTCTTTGGGGTATATCTTTCCTAATATGTCATAGCACAACCACACTTATTATATGTTTTTTTATATATATATATATATATATATAAAACTGCTTGCACTTATCCCCTTGTTTGTATACTCTGTATTTTATAATGCACATGCTGCATACCCAAATAAAAAAAATTATACATACATACTACATTGGTGATGTTGGTGTTTACATAAATTGTTGAACCTAATAAAAAAATAATTTTGTTTTTTCCATCCCAATTTTATTATGTAACTGAATTAAATCAGGCTAGCATCTGTCTATAAGATCTTTATTAAATGTTTTACTTAAATAAAATTAAAATATTGATGATTCCCCACAAAATAAAGATGTGAACACTTAATATAGAAACCTTGCAGACATCCAAATATTTATTTGGTACCAACACCATAAATTAGAAAGGGCTGACAACACCACCTGCAGAGAACCATGGGGAAAATACTGTAAATAAGAATCAATGATTACAATGTGTTAAGGCACTTTTTAAAAAGAAATAATATACAGTATAACATGATTGCATGGCTTGATAGGTAGAAATGTTGCCTGCATACCCAGTGAGAAATGGTAAGGGTGAAAGGGAAAAGTAAGTAGTTTTTTGTATACATTTATTTATTGTGGTGTATGGTGTACGTCATGGAGTCTTCACAGGGTGGTGATTGGAGTATTTAGGAGCATGTGCAATCAAATTAGAGTTCCTGAGGATGGCCCAATAGACAGACCTGAAAGGCATTGATAAACTTATGCTAATGAATAGTTGATACTTAATTAGACCTGTGAGTACATTGTCATATTGCTGAATCTATTTGAGAATGGCACCTGGGCAATATGATAAAATATATATCCTTCCTATTATATAAAGTAACTAGAAAGGGAAAGTTTAAGTATAAACTTTGAATTTGGTTGAAAGACTGCATTTTGAAGGGAATTTGTGTTTGTGCTGCATTTTAAAACTCAATATGTCAATGATGAGGACATTGTTGTTTTTTACTAACCCTTAAATATGTCACATGCATTAAGGTAGGTCAGTTGGTGTGTGTGTTTCATATATCAGTGTTGGAGGATAAAATACTTTTTTGATGATTGGTCAAAATTAGTTTTTTTTACTTGAGTTACCCTTTACATATGCTGCCATAGTAATGGATAAGTAGATCAGTAGATGTGTGTACCCATGTCGGTTAGAGTTAAAAAAAAAAACATTTTTTGATGATTGGTCAAAATTAGTTTTTTTTGACTTTAGTTACCTTTAAGTATGGCTGCAACAGTAAATGGAGGGGTAGGTCAGTAGCTGTGTATACCTGTATCACATTGGGGGTTAAAAAAACAAAGTTTTTTGATTATGATCAAAATTACTTTTTTTGACTTAGTTAGCCTTTAAGTATGGCTGCCACAGTAATGGATAAGTAGATCAGTAGGTGTGTGTACCCGTGTCGGGTTAGAAGATAAAAAAAAAAACTTTTTTGATGATTGGTCAAAATTAGTTTTTTTGACTTAGTTACCTTTAAGTATGGGCTGCAACAGTAATAGAGGGGTAGGTCTGTAGCTGTATACCTTTTCATGTGGGGGTTAAAAAACAACATTTTTTGATTATGATCAAAATTGCTTTTTTTGACTTCAGTTACCCTTTAAAATATGGCTTCCACAGTAATGGAATAGTAGTGTGTGTCCTGGGTCTGGTTGAGGGGTATGTCTTTTTTGTGTTTACAACATAAAAATATTTTTTTATTGAGGATAATCTAAATTTGTTTTTTTGACTTTAGTAACCCTTTAAAAATGGCTGCCACCATAATGGATAAGTAGATCAGTAGGCGTGTGTGTACCTGGGTCTGGTTGAGGGGGTATGTATTTTTTTGTGTTTACAAACCCATAAAACTATCTTTTATTGAGAATAAATCTAAATTAGTTTTTTTTTACTTTAGTTACCCTTAAGTATGGCTGCCACAGTAATGGATAGTAGATTAGTAGGTGTGTGTACCTGGGTCTGGTTGAGGGGGTATTCTTTTTTGTGTTTATAACCATAAAACTATCTTTTATTGAGGATAAATCTAAATGAGTTTTTTTGACTTTAGTTACCCTTTAATATGGCTTCCATGGGAATGGAAAGGTAGGTCAGTAGGTGGTGTACCTGGGTCTGTGTGGGGGTTGGGGGTATCACCATTTGTATTTATGACCATGAAAAAAACTGTTTTGAAATATCCACATTTGAGGATTGTTACCATTATAGTCTATGGGAAAAAATGTCCAGAAATTCGCTGATAACGCCGTAATGCTTCCGCGGATTCCTTAGCTAGAAGACAGCACACTTCTCCTATATGCCCCGCACATCTGTACACATCATGTCTCTAGCTCAAAACTATGGGACGAGATACAGTCCAAAAAAGTAGAAGAATAAAACGGAAGAAAAAGAAGAAAAGAAAGAATAGAAAGAACAGTAATTTTACTTTTTCAAGCCAATTAATTAATATGTTTAGATGTTTTTCAGAAAATAGGGGTGAGTGATTAAGTGCTGTGTCACACATACAGAAATGATAACTGGGTGAAATGCTGCACAGAATGGTTCTCTAGTGGGGAAGACACATGTACCACATACCATATAAAATATTGGTGTTAGAGAAAATATAGGTCTCAACTGTTTTGTAGCAACATCTCCCTTTTCAAATGGTACTTTCAAAATGGACTGACTAAACCTTTCCCACTAAGAAATCATGGAGCTTTGTATGTAGAGTTTAGACACAGAACATTCCATGGTGCCCCCTGTGGTTAGCATTTATAAATGGACATGAAAGTGACTTTTACTAGTGAGTTTTTTTTCCTACTGCCACCCCCAAACCTTGCAAAGTTTAACTCTGTCATTGATTTTTAAAAATGCATTTATAATACAGCATTGTGTTGACATGCGTTTTAGTCTTAAAGGGTGGATGGACGAAAATTAGAGATGGACGAAAATCTCGGGAAAATCCAGAAGATCCGAAAATCTGAAAATGGAACATTCAGGCTATTATCAATAATCCTGTACGTTTGATATTATAGAAAATAGGTTCTGAAGTCCTGGATCCTTCAGCTTTGGAACTGAGGGGTTCCATGTCTGATCCTGGTCCGAATTTTCCCATTACACAGTCCAATGTCTCCATAAGTGCCTGTATGTGCATATTTTTAGTAATGGTGTTATATAATGTCCCATACATTACAGAGGGTGCACAAGTACAAAATGTACTTGGTGTTTGGTATTGCGAAATAATAACAGGGTATCAAATTAGTAATACAACTACAAGTTAAAATAACTAGCTCCAGACTAGCTCCAGAGCCCACGGATGCCCATACATTAGTGAACATTTCTCCTGACATTCATATGAATAGAAGGTAAAACTTTCCAAGTCCAGACACCCCAAACTAATATTTACTTTAGGGGATGTGACACTAATACAACCAGGATTTTATAAATAAGATTTTACAAAATCATGAGGGTATATAGAGAATTTTACTGTATCCACACAAACACAAACATACACAAACACAAACATAATGCCCATTACTATCTTCAGAGAATAAAACCACTTGTGCTAATCAGTTTTATTGAAGAACGAGATCTATGTCTTACCCCTGTTCTTCAATAAAACGTTCAGGAGCGAGAACGTGGAGGAGGAGAGAGAGACTGGGCAAGTTGCTTACCTTAGTTTCCTGATCCTGAACATTTTATTGAAGAACTGAATAGCACAAAGTGGTTTTAAAATCAACTGGAGATACCCTTTAAAAGTTTAGTTCTAGAAACTAGGAGGAGGTTTTTGTTTTAACTGTCATTCTAATTGGAATGACCAAGAAAGTGATGTTTGAATCTACCTTGCCAGTATACCCTTTTCATAAAAATCCTAGGCTTATTGATTTATAAGACAATAATTATGACAGAAAGTATCCTAGTTTCATAAAATGGACCATAAATGTGAATGCTATGAATTACATTTATATTATACAGATACTTGTGTGTATGATGGATGTTTTATATAAATTTGATGCATTGACAATAATGCTGTCAAAATGTCAATTTACCTTTCAGCCTACTGCATATAGCATTGCATTAGCATTGCCCTCGGCATCATCATTTGCAATAACAAAATGTGAACTATCAATTTTAAAAACATTTTGCTTGCTAAATAAATATATCAAATCCCCCTTCTGGAGTAATGTAGTTTTGGATTGTGTAATCTAACCACACTAAAGAAAGTCAAATTCTAAATAGATTAGAATTAGAAAGCATCATCCTTGATTTACATATTGAGGCTAAAAAGATGGCTTTAAAACTGATGTTTGGAAATATTCAGGGTATTCAATAAAAGTTCTTTCGTTTAAAATGGGTGCTAACTTTGCCTCACCAATGAGAAGTAAGCTTTCAAATGTTAAATAAGATATGATTGGTGGGGCAAAATTAGCACCATTTTAAACGATAAGAACTTTTATTGAATACCCTGGTAATGTTTTTAATATTTTTAATATATTATTTGAAAATTTTTGTACCTTTGAAGTATTTGGACACCTATCTAAATGGGTTTACTAGGAACAATTATTTACAAGCACAATTATTTTCTAGTACTGAATATTTTCTACTTTTGCAAAATTCTGCAAGATTGTTACATCTGCATGATCCTTCTGTCATATAGCCCCCATCAAAACATAATTCCTTCCCAACTGTACCTTGCTTTTCTGGTGATCATTTAAGAAAACTTATTTACAGAAAATGCTTTAAAGCTGTGATGATCAGATTTTTATTGGAGCAAAACTAATTTGTCTTTTTAACTTCACAGACTGTAATGTTATATGCTCTATAAAAAATTAGAGTCTTTAATGCAAAATTAATAAATTTAATATAAGATAATAAAGAGAAAAAAACAAAGATTTAGTTAGAATAGGTAAAGGAAATTAGAATGGGAAGCATTGAATGAAGAAGACATTGTGCGAAAGAGAGGGAGAAGTACTGTAAAAAGTGTGTATGAATGGAACATTATGGGAAAGAATCGGGGAAATTAGACAGGAAATAGCTTATCATAAAATAAATGTAATGGTTGTATCTGAAGGAGTAAGTCATTATGCAATGAGGAAGGGCAGCCTCATGCAAAAACAAAGCTTACCTTATGTGAAAAGCTTCTGAATACATTTTAATTCACTTACCCCTGGGAAATGCACAGAGATCAGTTTGAACAAGTTACATACTCCCTCTGCTTGATGACTTTTAGGGCTATATCTCATAAACATCAGTTAGCTATACTTTATCTCAGCTAGAATGAAAACATATTTACTGCACTATGTTTATTATTCTTCTGTGTCTCTTCGTGCTGGTAACAAAATCATTATAGAACATTTCTGTGCTTCTATGCTAGCCCTTTACTGCTAATATTCTCCATATTTACTGAATGCTAGAGCTCTTTGATTCCTGTCCTAGATGTAAGCAATTGAAGATGCCCTTTTCATGGAAATTAGAAACTCTGTTGTGTGACTAGAAAGTCAAACTGGAGTTTCATATAAACTAAATTGCTTAAATAATGGATAAAACATCCACGTATTTCTCTTAGTTAAAAGTGAGCATTGTATTAAATTCTGTTTTTATTCAAAAAGTGTCTTGTTGGGTTATCTATTACACAAGACTACTGTATGTAGATGATTTAAAAGGTTCTTTATGGGTTTTTTTTCTAATGAGTAAACTATTGCTTGTATAGTAGTATCAATTATGTTGTCTTGTTTCAAATATTTTTAATAGTAGGTTAGTTCCTCTGCAGAAAAAAAAGCTGAGGTGGAGATACCCTTTAAAGGGACATAAAAATTATCAATATTTGTTAAATTGTTAGTTTGTGTTAATGCATACTTAGCTATTCTGCATATTCTCTCTCATTTTATAAAATCAGTTGATCTCATACCCTTTGTGCTGTCCCCTGCTGTTGACATTAGGAATCTGACATTTCAGGTTCTAACGGTCCTTCTTCTTCCCAGGATGCACCACATCCTGGAATGTTCCTATCAGTTATTTCTACGATTGGCTGTTGGATGGGTCAAAGATGCTTAGATCTCTACTGCGCTGGGTCAAGGGCAGACCATAACGGTCTCTACTAGGGGTCCTGCAAACAGGAAGTCATTATTCAGTTGCATTTATTTATCACAGACAAAATCTGAATGGATAGATTAAGGCCATTGGGATGAAAAAATACTGCTTTTTTTAATTTAATGTACATGTATTTGCACTGAACTTCCCCTTTAAGCTTTCAACAAAATATTCACTTTAGATATATTATATATAATATATAATAAAATGATAATAAAAGGTCAGATGAATATTTTCTAGGGAGTTTCCTGGTGGAAGTGGATTAAATGTAAGAAAAAATATCAAAATATTTTATACATATGTTGTTGTTTTAATAAGCAAAAAATACTTTGTAACAGATTCCTAAATATCATGAAGAACCATTTACAGGAGTGAAGGGTGGAGAAAAACCACATAATGTGAACTACTGTAGCAATCATGATCAATGGATACAATGATACTATTCATGCAATGTACTGTACTTTACACCATGATTTATTTTTCAAACAATATTACAGTGTGTCACATGCTGTTGAACTGTAGAACCCCAGCATACAGTACATTAATCTTGTAACTTTTGCAGTGTGGATGAATGCAAAATTTAATGTTCTATCTGTGCTTCTTTCTTCTCTTGTGGCCACCATTAGAAAGCATTGCCAGGCTTAGAATGAAGAGAAAAAGATATTGGGTAAAATTTGTTAACTTTGTTGGAGGACATACAGAAAACTTTGCGTAATACCATACATATCCAAGTCTCCTAAGTGAGGAGCATACACAGGACTATCACTTCAATAATCAAATATTGTATGAAATGAAATTGAACGCTGTCCCCAAGCATGTCACTGAAAAGGTGTCAGTACATTTATTTATCTGTTATTCATTAGATCAACTGGACTTGAAGTTTAGTTCTTGAAGACTTCTTCAAGAACTAAACTTCAAGTCCAGTTATCTAAATGAATACAACAGATATACCATGACCTGGATGAATGAGAACCTTCACAAGTACATTTATTTTACAATAAAGTTGCTTAATTATCAGTGATACTTGCCCCACATATCGCAGTGGCAAAAATGATTCAGTTTATAAATATAGTGATAATAAAAATAGTGCTCATTATAAATATATCCCTAAGTGTTTTAAGGTGCTGAAAAAATGGAATTTAATTTTTCTTTAAAGTGGTGGCAAACTTATATCCTTTAAGGTTCATGGTATTGGTGAGCAGCCCAAATACGGTTATAAATGTCTAAACTCTCTTTAAAAAAAAGCACACTGTAGCACTTTAAAAAAAAAAAAACAATTAATATTTCTTACAAAATACTGCACAATCCCAGTTTTTTTAAGACAATATGCAATACAATACAATGCAATACAAATTGCAATTTTTGAAGTCCAGGACCTGCATTATCATTGTATACGGTTTAATGTTTAATAGGGATTCAATTTTAAGCATATCACTGGTTTACGTGCAAACTTAGGGGCATATTTATAAAGGTTCGTTAACTTTCGCGGCCGTTTTCGCGGACATTAACGCATAAATCGCGTTTACCGCGATTTATAAAAGTTCCAAAAACGGCCGCGAAAAGTTAACGAAGCGTTAACCTTTCGCGGCGATACTTACCTGTTACCGCCGCTTCTATTTATAAAGCGGCGGTACTGGTTTCGCTCGGCTGTATCGGCTGTTTTACTTCGCCACCTTGAAGGTGGCGAAGTCAGCCGATACTAACCTCCGCGGCGGGGATGGGCAGGCAACCCGCGGCGGGTGGTCGCACCCGCCCCGGGAGACACGCCCACCACACCCACACCCCCGCGGCGGCGACCACCCGCCCGCCGCTTCCCAGCACCCCTCCCAACCCGTTCCCCGCTCACGGCAATCTCGGAACGGGAGGCTAGGAGGGGCTGCCGGAAGGGGCCGCAGCAGGTGGTCGCGACCCCTCGCTCCGGCACCCCCCCCGGCAACCCTCAAGCCCCCCGCCTGGCCGCTCCGGGGAGGAAGGGAGGGAGCCGCTGGGGGGGTGGAGGCTCCCTCCAGCGGGGCCCTGAGAAGGGCCTTTTGGGGCTTAGGGTCCCGCAGCTCGAACCGGGACCCCCCTCCCCGGCCCTTGTAAGGGCCTTTGCGGCACTTACAAGTGCCCTTGCGGCTCTGACAAGAGCCTTTTGGGGCTTAAGGGTCCCGCAGCTCGAACCGGGACCCCCCTCCCCCGGCCTTGTAAGGGCCCTTGCGGCACTTACAAGGCCCTTGCGGCTCTAACAAGAGCCCTTTGGGGCTTAGGGGTCCCCAGCTCGAACCGGGACCCCCTCCCCGGCCCTTGTAAGGGCCCTTGCGGCACTGACAAGTGCCTTTGGCGGGGGTCCCGCAGCTCGAACCGGGACCCCCAGTGTGCGGCTCTTAAAAGAGCCCTTGGGCGCATCTTCGGCTGGCGACACCAACCCCACTCAGGTCGCCGATGCCAGGCAGACTCACTGCGTCCGACAGTGAGCCCGCTGGCACCACCGCCGCCTCAGCGGAGCCGATGTTGCCAGCCGCTTCTTTCTTCTTTCTTCAGCCATCTACTGTGATGGCATCTGAGTTCCGTGGCGGAAAGCTCCTCTTTATATAGGTTTGCAGAAATCCATAATCCGTTTCTGATTGGTCAATTTTTAATACTTGCTTTACATTAACCAATCAGATTTCAGAACTTTCCAGAATCTGATTGGTTATGTAAAGCAGTATTAAAAAATTAATACAATATTTAACCCACTGCTGGCCTCACTGTAATAGCCTTCAAAAATACCTTTCTCTTCGCACCTTATGGTTGTTCTGCAGTGCTTATTCAAAGCCAGGAAACTAAAAGTAGGAGCTGTCTGTGTGTTATCCATTATCTTCCCCATCCCTCTCTCCCCCAATCTGGGTCCATTGTTGCAGCCTTAATGTTTAAAAAACAAAAACCTTTTCTGTAGTGTAGAGGTCCCCCTCCAACCCTAAATACCATGATTTTATGTGTATGGTGTACAGATAGACTTACCCGGCCTTGTGCTCAGCCAAGGACTGACCCCTATGCTACTTCTTACTGGAAGTAGCATAGAGGATGAGGGGACAAAGGTGGGTATTGTGTTTTTGGGCATCAACAAAAAACCATGGCTTTTAGGTTGCAAAGGGGTCCCCTAAACTGCATAAAAATTGGATTTTGGGGTAGAGATACCCTTTAAGCCAGCATTTGTTTCCTGACCACGATTTGCGATGTCAGTAATCCTGCAAAGGTATTATTGCATTGCGGGATCAATATTTATTCTGATCTGCCACTTGCTGCCCATTTAAAAAACTGGCTTGATCTGCCTTCAGCCATTCCTCGTCATTTGTAGTTTTAATGCCCTACATAGTTATGTGCCAGCACAAACATGGAGTTTATAAATACATGGTGGTTATTTAAACAGATGGCTCCAATGCAGAACCCTGTGGCACACCACTTAAAACATTGTACTGTATATACATGATTTTCATTAACCTCTATCCATGTACACATGTGTTTTTCAACGACAACCGATATTATTTCAGATGGGACACTTGTGACTTTTTACAGAAAGGGGTCTTTTAAGATTGGTTTATGTTTGTTTTAATGTACTTCCCACAGTGGTTTGTTTGTATACAGCATGTCCCAACTTAAAATTATAAGAAATGGATTTCAGAAAAATAGTGGTCTAGTAAGGGACCCATGTTTATCAAATGTAAAGAAAGAGGTTTTTCTGGATTTGGTTCTGCTGTTCACATGCTGGTTTGTTTCATACAGCATTGGTTATAATTCTGTTACAAATGGCCAAATTCACTGGGTTAACAAACTTGAATACAGGGTATATCATCTGATGGATAAATGTAATCTTCCCTGCCTCATAATACCCATTATTATATATTGTAAAGGAAATAGATTAACTCGATAAATTAACCAAGGACAACCTCCAGGACATTATTACAATTAGTAATGGAAAACATGGCAGTTCAGGACTATTTTCTAGTAAAACAGTTTAAAGTTTTATTAAATAGAATAGTTTTGTGCCTATTATGGATGAAGAATTGTAGTTTGGGTGTCCAGAGTACACGGAATGCCTTATCCATTTCTAAACCTTGGTTTCACAACCCAAAATATGTCCGTTTTATATTCATGGTTAAGGACAATAGAGAATGTGTATGAATAATGAGTTTTCCAAATAATAAACTATGTAGCAGTCCTATATTGTGCAGGAGGCTGAAATGTTTTATAGCTGTGCAGTATGCTAGTTGCAGTGTAAATGTTTGTTTTGGTGTTCTGCAATTATCCTGTTCCATCTCGTTGGTGACAGGAGAAATATTTTTCAGGAGAACAGAGTTTTCCAGAACTACAAATCAGTAAAGGAAATTGGTAATTATACTGAGATTAAATGTAGTGGATTTAATTCGGACGGTTTGGTTCAGGTTGTTTTTTTAGGTTTCAGACTTCAGATGGTGGTTTTGAATTGTTCTTGATATATTGCCAATTTTATGAAAGTTCAGAAAAAAGGGCCAGTTATTGTGTTTTGATGGTTCAAATAAATATAAAAGCAGCCAGGAAAGGTGGTTCCTATTCAATCTATCTGTTTGTTTTTGTCTTGGAGGTCGAAACTCAGTGAGGATTGTTGAGCTTTCGTTTAACCTAGAGGCAGCATGGTGGCAGAGTATCAACAGTACGGTAGGCAGCTGGGGTTTTTATTTGATTTTGACCTTTACAGTTGGTTTGTTTTTAGAGTTTATATACTTAGTTGTACTGTTTTGCTAAAAGAGCAGCATGCAAAACTATGTCTAAGATTATTTCAATGGTCAAATCCTCATGCTTTTATAAAGGCTGACTGGAAGTGCTATTGATTTGAAAAGTTACAAGTACCTATAGCTATTTGTATGTGTAGCTTCATTTATAAGGCTAATAGAAATAATTACTGCATAATTGTACATGGAAATCGATTTGCAACCACACACCACTAATTTTAGAGAAAATGGGGACGTGCATTTCAAGAGACAGTGTATGACTGGAGAGTGATGAGCTTATTATATAGTTATTATAATTATTGTTATTATGTCTTTTTAGTATGTTTAGGCGTAATTTCATTGCATCAGTAGGTCTTAAATAGGTATTTCAACTGCAGTAGATATATATCAGGAATGATTTCCCACTAGTGGGCTGGTGTAGTTCTAGTTTAGTCTAGGAGTTTAAAATTGGAAATTTAGTTGCATCATTTGTTTAAATACTATGTTGAAATGTCCTGCCACTAACTTGCATTGAATTATATAATCTTCTTCCCAACTACCAATAATGAAGGACATATAATAAGTAGAGATGTCCGAACTTCGCAAAATCCGGTCCGCTCGAGGAGCGGACCCATTAAAATGAAAAATACCCTCGAAATTACGAGATTTTTCGTATTTTCGAAAATGTTCGAAATTACGGGGTTTTGCGTATTTTGAAAATTCGAGAAAACGGTATTTTCGAAAATATGTATTTTCGAAAATACGAGTAATCCTCGTAGTTTCGAAAATTTTCAAAAATACGTATTTATGGAAATAAGAGAAATCCTTGTATTTTCAAAAATCCCCGAAATTGCGTGAAAACTCGTAATTCAAAATACGAAAAATCCGCGAATCGGAAGTTTGGAAGCGGAAAATCCCGAAGCGGAAAATCCGGAAAAATCCGCCGTTCGCGAATGGGATAAATCCGCGGCGATCCGGGTTCGGATCCCGAACCGGGCATCCCTAATAATAAGAAAGAAACAATAATTTTTTTCCATCTATTTTTGACAAACTTTTCTTCTCTGTAAATTGGACTGGTTTGCTGTGATCCTTCCAGTGGCTCTTACTGTTAAATTGGGGGGAATTATTTTATGCAGTAGTTCAGACATTCATGGTTTTTACAAATCCAATTTTAGTTTCTTTCAGTTATGGAAATTCAATCTTTTAATAAAAAATTTGAGTTGGTAAAAAAAAGTACTTTCAAAATATAGCACAATAGGTACTGTGGTGCACACATGGAATGGGCTATTCAGGGGTTAATATGCTTCATATTTATGATAGATGATTTTGATTAATGCTGATATCACTCATTTATTACTGCAGCATAAAAAAATAAATACTTTCTTAACATATGAATTATTATCAGTATTTTTATCCACAGTTTAATAGGATAAATCCACACTTTGTAAAATACTGCAGGTATCTGTTTTTAAATTACAGTTGGTATTTTGCAGTCTGGTGTTTAGGAGTGGTGCCTAAATATAGAATACCATTATAAATAGTTTTAATATTATGAGGCAGGGAAGATTACATTTATCCATCAGATGATATACCCTGTATTCAAGTTTTGTTAACCCAGTGAATTTGGCCATTTGTAACAGAATTATAACCAATGCTGTATGAAAACAAACCAGCATGTGAACAAGCAGAACCAAATCCAGAAAAACCACTTTCTTTACATTTGATAAACATGGGTCCCTTACTAGACCACTATTTTTCTGAAATCCATTTCTATTAATTTTAAGTTGGGACATGCTGTATACAAACAAACCACTGTGGGAAGTACATTAACAAACAAACATAAACCAATCTTAAAAGACCCCTTTCTGTAAAAAGTCACAAGTGTCCCATCTAGAAATTAATATCGGTTGTCGTTGAAAAACACATGTGTACATGGATAGAGGTTAATAGAAATATCATCTATATACAGTACAATGTTTTAAGTGGTGTGCCACAGGGTTCTGCATTGGAGCCATCTGTTTAAATAACCACCATGTTATTTAATAAACTCCATGTTTGCTGCTGGCACATAACTATGTAGGGCATTAAAACTACAAATGACGAGGAATGGCTGAAGGCAGATCAAGCCAGTTTTTTAAATGGGCAGCAAAGTGGCAGATCAGAATAAATATTGATCCCGCAATGCAATAATACCTTTGCAGGATTTACTGCATCGCCAAATCGTGGTCAGGAAACAAATGCTGGCTTAAAGGGTATCTCTACCCCAAAATCCAACTTTTTATGCAGTTTAGGGGACCCCTTTGCAACCTTAAAAGCCATGGTTTTTTGTTGATGCCCAAAAACACAATTACCCACCTTTGTCCCCTCATCCTCTATTGCTACTTCCAGTAAAGAAGTAGCAATAGGGGTCAGTCCTTGGCTGAGCACAAGGCCGGGTAAGTCTATTTCTGTACACCATACACATAAAATCATGGTATTTAGGGTTGGAGGGGGACCTCTACACTACAGAAAAGGTTTTTGTTTTTTTAAACATTAAGGCTGCAACAATGGACCCAGATTGGGGGAGAGAGGGATGGGGAAGATAATGGATAACACACAGACAGCTCCTACTTTTAGTTTCCTGGACTTTGAATAAGCACTGCAGAACAACCATAAGGTGCAGAAGAGAAAGGTATTTTTGAAGGCTATACAGTGAGGCCAGCAGTGGGTTAAATATTGTATTAATTTTTTAATACTTGCTTTACATTAACCAATCAGATTTCTGGAAAGTTCTGAAATCTGATTGGTTAATGTAAAGCAAGTATTAAAAATTGACCAATCAGAAACGGATTATGGATTTCTGCAAACCTATATAAAGAGGAGCTTTCCGCCGCGGAACTCAGATGCCATCGCAGTAGATGGCTGAAGAAAGAAGAAAGAAGCGGCTGGCAACATCGGCTCCGCTGAGGCCGGCGGTGCCAGCGGGCTCACTGTCGGACGCAGTGAGTCTGCCTGGCATCGGCGACCTGAGTGGGGTTGGTGTCGCCAGCCCGAAGATGTCGCCCAAGGGCTCTTTTAAGAGCCGCACACTGGGGGTCCCGGTTCGAGCTGCGGGACCCCCGCCAAAGGCACTTGTCAGTGCCGCAAGGGCCCTTACAAGGGCCGGGGAGGGGGTCCCGGTTCGAGCTGCGGGACCCCTAACCCAAAGGGCTCTTGTTAAGCCGCAAGGGCACTTGTAAGTGCCGCAAGGGCCCTTACAAGGGCCGGGGAGGGGGTCCCGGTTCGAGCTGCGGGACCCTTAAGCCCCAAAAGGCTCTTGTCAGAGCCGCAAGGGCACTTGTAGTGCCGCAAAGGCCCTTACAAGGCCGGGAGGGGGGTCCCGGTTCGAGCTGGCGGACCCCCTAAGCCCCAAAAGCCCTTCTCAGGCCCGCCCGGCTGGAGGGAGCCTCCACCCCCCCAGCGGCTCCCTCCCTTCCCCTCCCCGGGAGCGGCCAGGGCGGGGGCTTGGAGGGTGCCGGGGGGTGCGCGGCAGGTGGTCGCGACCACCTGCTGCGCCCCTTCCCGGCACCCTCCTAGCCTCCCGTTCCGAGATTGCCGTGAGCGGGGAACGGGTTGGGAGGGGCTGCTGGAAGCGGCGGCGGGTGGTCGCCGCCGCGGGGGTGTGGGTGTGGTGGGCGTGTCTCCCGGGCGGGTGCGACCACCCGCCCGGTTGCCTGCCCATCCCCGCCGCGGAGGTTAGTATCGGCTGACTTCGCCACCTTCAAGGTGGCAAGTAAAACAGCCATACTAGCCAGCGAAACCAGTACCGGCCGCTTTATAAATAGAAGCGGCGGTAACAGGTAAGTATCGCCGCGAAAGGTTAACGCTTCGTTAACTTTTCGCGCCGTTTTGAACTTTTATAAATCGCGGTAAACGCGATTTATCGTTAATGTCCGCGAAAACGCCGCGAAAAGTTAACGAACCTTTATAAATATGCCCCTAAGTTTGCACGTAAACCAGTGATATGCTTTAAAATTGAATCCCTATTAAACATTAAACCGTATACAATGATAATGCAGGTCCTGGACTTCAAAAATTGCAATTGGTATTGCATTGTATTTTATTGCATATTGTCTTAAAAAACTGGGATTGTGCAGTATTTTGTAAAGAAATTAATTGTTTTTTTTTTTTTTAAAGTGCTACAGTGTGTCTTTTTTTTAAAGAGAGTTTAGACATTTATAACCGTATTTGGGCTGCTCACCAATACCACTGAACCTTAAGGATATAAGTTTGCCACCACCTTTAAAGAAAAATTAAATTCCATTTTTTCAGCACCTTAAACACTTAGGGATATATTTATAATGAGCACTATTTATTATTATCCTATATTTATAAACTGAATCATTTTTGCCACTGCGATATGTGGGGCAAGTATCACTGATAATTAAGCAACTTTATTGTAAAATAAATGTACTTGTGAAGGTTCTCATTCATCCAGGTCATGGTTATCTGTTGTATTCATTAGATCAACTGGACTGAAAGTTTAGTTCTTGAAGAAGTCTTCAAGAACTAAACTTCAAGTCCAGTTGATCTAATTGAATAAACAGATAAAATAAATGTACTGACACCTTTTCAGTGACATGCTTGGGGACAGCGTCAATTTCATTTCATACAATATTTGATTAATTGAAGTGATAGTCCTGTGTATGCTCCTCACTTTAGGAGACTTGGATATGTATGGTATTACGCAAAGTTTTCTGTATGTCCTCCAACAAAGTTAACAAATTTTACCCAATATCTTTTTCTCTTCATTCTAAGCCTGGCAATGCTTTCTAATGGTGGCCACAGATAGAAGAAGAAGCACAGATAGAACATTAAATTTTGCATTTCATCCCACTGCAAAAGTTACAAGATTAATGTACTGTATGCTGGGAGTTCTACAGTTCAACAGCATGTGACACACTGTAATATTGTTTGAAAATAAATCATGGTGTAAAGTACAGTACATTGCATGAATAGTATCATTGTATCCCATTGATCTATGATTGCTACAGTAGTTCACATTATGTGGTTTTTCTCCACCCTTCACTCCTGTAAATGGTTCTTCATGATATTTAGGAATCTGTTACAAAGTATTTTTTTGCTTATTAAAACAACAACATATGTATAAAATATTTTGATATTTTTTCTTACATTTAATCCACTTCCACCAGGAAACTCCCTAGAAAATATTCATCTGACCTTTTATTATCATTTTATATATATATATATATCTAAAGTGAATATTTTGTTGAAAGCTTTAAAGGGGAAGTTCAGTGCAAATACATGTACATTAAATTAAAAAAAGCAGTATTTTTTCATCCCAATGGCCTTAATCTATCCATTCAGAATTTTGTCTGTGTATAAATAAATGCAACTGAAATACTGACTTCCTGTTTGCAGGACCCCTAGTAGAGACCGTTATGGTCTTGCCCTTGACCCAGCGCAGTAGAGATCTAAGCATCTTTGACCCATCCAACAGCCAATCAGTAGAAATAACTGATAGGAACATTCCAAGGATGTGGTGCATCCTGGGAAGAAGAAGGACCGTTAGAACCTGAAATGTCAGATTCCTAATGTCAACAGCAGGGAACAGCAAAGGGTATGAGATCAACTGATTTTATAAAATGAGAGAGAATATGCAGAATAGCTAAGTATGCATTACACAAACTAACAATTTAACAAATATTGATAATTTTTATGTCCCTTTAAAGGGTATCTCCACCTCAGCTTTTTTTTCTGCAGAGGAACCCTAACCTACTATTAAAAATATTGAAACAAGACAACATAATTGATACTACTATACAAGCAATAGTTTACTCATTAGAAAAAAAACCCATAAAGAACCTTTTAAATCAATCTACATACAGTAGTCTTTGTGTAATAGATAACCCAACAAGACACTTTTTGAATAAAAACAGAATTTAATACAATGCTCACTTTTAACTAAGAGAAATACGTGGATGTTTTATCCAATTTTTAAGCAATTTAGTTTATATGAAAACTCCCAGTTTGACTTTCTAGTCACACAACAGAGTTTCTAATTTCCATGAAAAGGGCATCTTCAATTGCTTACATCTAGGACAGGAATCAAAGAGCTCTAGCATTCAGTAAATATGGAGAATATTAGCAGTAAAGGGCTAGCATAGAAGCACAGAAATGTTCTATAATGATTTTGTTACCAGCACGAAGAGACACAGAAGAATAATAAACATAGTTGCAGTAAATATGTTTTCATTCTAGCTGAGATAAAGTATAGCTACTGATGTTTATGAGATATAGCCCTAAAAGTCATCAAGCAGAGGGAGTATGTAACTTGTTCAAACTGATCTCTGTGCATTTCCCAGTGGGTAAGTGAATTAAAATGTATTCAGAAGCTTTTCACATAAGGTAAGCTTTGTTTTTGCATGAGGCTGCCCTTCCTCATTGCATAATGACTTACTCCTTCAGCCATACCCATTACATTTATTTTATGATAAGCTATTTTCCTGTCTAATTTCCCCGATTCTTTCCCATAATGTTCCATTCATACACACTTTTTACAGTATCTTCTCCCTCTCTTTCGCACAATGTCTTCTTCATTCAATGCTTCCCATTCTAATTTCCTTTACCTATTCTAACTAAATCTTTGTTTTTCTCTTTATTAATCTTATATTAATATTTATTAATTTTGCATTAAAGACTCTAATTTTTTATAGAGCATATAAACATTTACAGTCTGTGAAGTTAAAAAGACAAATTAGTTTTGCTCCAATAAAAATCTGATCATCACAGCTTTAAAGCATTTTCTGTAAAATAAGTTTTCTTAAATGATCACCAAGAAAAGCAAGGTACCAGTTGGGAAAGGAATTATGTTTTGATGGGGGCTATATGACAGAAGGATCATGCAGATGTAACAATCTTGCAGAATTTTGCAAAAGTAGAAAATATTCAGTACTAGAAAATAATTGTGCTTGTAAAATAATTGTTCCTAGTAAACCCATTTAGATAGGTGTCCAAATACTTCAAAGGTACAAAAATTTTCAAATAATATATTAAAAATATTTTAAAAACATTACCAGGGTTATTCAATAAAAGTTCTTATCGTTTAAAATGGTGCTAATTTTGCCCCAACCAATCATATCTTATTTAACATTTGAAAGCTTACTTCTCATTGGTTGAGGCAAAGTTAGCACCATTTTAAACGAAAGAACTTTTATTGAATAACCCTGAATATTTCCAAACATCAGTTTAAAGCCATCTTTTTAGCCTCAATATGTAAATCAAGGATGATGCATTTCTAATTCTAATCTATTTAGAATTTGACTTTCTTTAGTGTGGTTTAGATTACACAATCCAAAACTACATTACTCCAGAAGGGGGATTTGATATATTTATTTAGCAAGCAAAATGTTTTAAAATTGATAGTTCACATTTTGTTATTGCAAATGATGATGCCGAGGGCAATGCTAATGCAATGCTAATATGCAGTAGGCTGAAAGGTAAATTGACATTTTGACAGCATTATTGTCAATGCATCAAATTTTACTATAAAACATCCACTCATACACACAAGTATCTGTATAATATAAATGTAATTCATAGCATTCACATTTATGGTCCATTTTATGAAACTATGGATACTTTCTGTCATAATTATTGTCTTATAAATCAATAAGCCTAGGAGTTTTTATGAAAAGGGTATACTGGCAAGGTAGATTCAAACATCACTTTCTTGGTCATTCCAATTAGAATGACAGTTAAAACAAAAACCTCCTCCTAGTTTCTAGAACTAAACTTTTAAAGGGTATCTCCAGTTGTTAAAACCACTTTGTGCTATTCAGTTCTTCAATAAAATGTTCAGGATCAGGAAACTAAGGTAAGCAACTTGCCCAGTCTCTCTCTCCTCCTCCACGTTCTCGGCTCCTGAACGTTTTATTGAAGAACAGGGGGTAAGACATAGATCTCGTTCTTCAATAAAACTGATTAGCACAAAGTGGTTTTATTCTCTGAAGATAGTAAATGGGCATTATGTTTGTGTTTGTGTATGTTTGTGTTTGTGTGGATACAGTAAAATTCTCTATATACCCTCATGATTTTGTAAAATCTTATTTTATAAAATCCTGGTTGTATTAGTGTCACATCCCCTAAAGTAATATATTAGTTTGGGGTGTCTGGACTTGGAAAGTTTTACCTTCTATTCATATGAATGTCAGGAGAAATGTTCACTAATGTATGGGCATCCGTGGGCTCTGGAGCTAGTCTGGAGCTAGTTATTTTAACTTGTAGTTGTATTACTAATTTGATACCCTGTTATTATTTCGCAATACCAAACACCAAGTACATTTTGTACTTGTGCACCCTCTGTAATGTATGGGACATTATATAACACCATTACTAAAAATATGCACATACAGGCACTTATGGAGACATTTGGACTTGTGTAATGGGAAAAATTCGGACCAGGATCAGACATGGAACCCCTCAGTTCCAAAAGCTGAAGGATCCAGGACTTCAGAACCTATTTTCTATAATTATCAAACGTACAAGGATTATTGATAATAGCCTTGAATGTTCCATTTTCAGATTTTCGGATCTTCTGGATTTTCCCGAGATTTTCGTCCATCTCTAATTTTCGTCCATCCACCCTTTAAGACTAAAACGCATGTCAACACAATGCTGTATTATAAATGCATTTTTAAAAATCAATGACAGAGTTAAACTTTGCAAGGGTTTGGGGGGTGCAGTAGGAAAAAAAACTCACTAGTAAAAGTCACTTTCATGTCCATTTATAAATGCTAACCACAGGGGGCACCATGGAATGTTCTGTGTCTAAACTTCTACATACAAAGCTCCATGATTTCTTAGTGGGAAAGGTTTAGTCAGTCCATTTTGAAAGTACCATTTGAAAAGGGGAGATGTTGCTACAAAACAGTTGAGACCTATATTTTCTCTAACACCAATATTTTATATGGTATGTGGTACATGTGTCCCTTCCATTCTGTGCAGCATTTCACCCAGTAATCATTTCTGTATGTGTGACACAGCACTTAATCACTCACCCCTATTTTCTGAAAAACATCTATAAACATATTAATTAATTTGGCTTGAAAAAGTAAAATTACTGTTCTTTCTATTTCTTCTTCTTTTTCTTCATTTTCTTCCGTTTTATTCTTCTACTTTTTTGGACTGTATCTCGTCCCATAGTTTTTGAGCTAGAGACATGATGTGTACAGATGTGCGGGGCATATAGGAGAAGTGTGCTGTCTTCTAGCTAAGGAATCCGCGGAAGCATTACGGCGTTATCAGCGAATTTCTGGACATTTTTTCCCATAGACTATAATGGTAACAATCCTCAAATGTGGATATTTCAAAACAGTTTTTTTCATGGTCATAAATACAAATGGTGATACCCCCAACCCCCCACACAGACCCAGGTACACCCACCTACTGACCTACCTTTCCATTCCCATGGAAGCCATATTTAAAGGGTAACTAAAGTCAAAAAAACTCATTTAGATTTATCCTCAATAAAAGATAGTTTTATGGTTATAAACACAAAAAAGACATACCCCCTCAACCAGACCCAGGTACACACACCTACTAATCTACTTATCCATTACTGTGGCAGCCATACTTAAAGGGTAACTAAAGTAAAAAAAAACTAATTTAGATTTATTCTCAATAAAAGATAGTTTTATGGTTGTAAACACAAAAAATACATACCCCCCTCAACCAGACCCAGGTACACACGCCTACTGATCTACTTATCCATTATGGTGGCAGCCATTTTTAAAGGGTTACTAAAGTCAAAAAAACAAATTTAGATTTATCCTCAATAAAAAATATTTTTATGGTTGTAAACACAAAAAAGACATACCCCTCAACCAGACCCAGGTACACACACCTACTGATCCATTACTGTGGAAGCCATATTTTAAAGGGTAACTGAAGTCAAAAAAAGCAAATTTTGATCAATAATCAAAAAATGTTGTTTTTTTAACCCCCAACATGATACAGGTATACACAGCTACAGACCTACCCCTCTATTACTGTTGCAGCCATACTTAAAGGGTAACTAAAGTCAAAAAAACTAATTTTGACCAATCATCAAAAAAGTTTTTTTTTTTTATCTCTCAACCCGACACGGGTACACACACCTACTGATCTACTTATCCATTACTGTGGCAGCCATACTTTAAAGGCTAACTAAAGTCAAAAAAGCTAATTTTGATCAATAATCAAAAAACTTTGTTTTTTTAACCCCCAATGTGATACAGGTATACACAGCTACTGACCTACCCCTCCATTACTGTTGCAGCCATACTTAAAGGGTAACTAAAGTCAAAAAAACTAATTTTGACCAATCATCAAAAAAGTTTTTTTTTTTTAACTCTCAACCCGACATGGGTACACACATCTACTGATCTACTTATCCATTACTATGGCAGCCATACGTAAAGGGTAACTCAAGTAAAAAAAACTAATTTTGACCAATCATCAAAAAAGTATTTTATCCTCCAACCTGATATATGAATACACACACACCAACTGACCTACCTTTAATGCATGTGACATATTTAAAGGGTTAGTAAAAAACAACAATGTCCTCATCATTGACATTATTGAGTTTTAAAATCTGCAGCACAAACACAAATTCCCTTCCAAAATGCAGTCTTTCAAACCAAATTCAAAGTTTATACTTAAACTTTCCCTTTCTAGTTACTTTATATAATAGGAAGGATATATATTCTTATCATATTGCCCAGGTGCCATTCCTCAAATAGATTCAGCAATATGCAAATGTACTCACAGGTCTAATTCAAGTATCAACTATTCATTAGCATAATGTTTATCAATGCCTTTCAGGCTGTCTATTGGGCCATCCTCAGGAACTCTAATTTTATTGCACATGCTCCTTAAATACTCCAAATCACCACCCTGTGAAGAACTCCATGACGTACACCATACACCAACAATAAATAAATGTATACAAAAAACTACTTACTTTTCCCTTTTCACCCTTACCATTTCTCACTGGGTATGCAGGCAACATTTCTACCTATCACAAGCATGCAATCATGTTATACTGTATATTATTTCTTTTTAAAAAGTGCCTTAACACATTGTAATCATTGATTCTTATTTACAGTATTTTCCCCATGGTTCTCTGCAGGTGGTGTTGTCAGCCCTTTTCTAATTTATGGTGTTGGTACCAAATAAATATTTGGATGTCTGCAAGGTTTTCTATATTAAAGTGGTTCACATCTTTATTTTGTGGGGAATCATCAATATTTTAATTTTATATTTAAGTAAACATTTAATAAAGCATCTTATAGACAGATTGCTAGCCTGATTTAATTCAGTTACATAATAAAATTGGGATGGAAAAAACAAAATTATTTTTTTATTAGGTTCAACAATTTATGTAAACCCAACATCACCAATGTATGTATGTATGTATAATTTTTTTTATTTGGGTATGCAGCACTGTGCATTATAAAATACAGAGTATACAAACAAGGGGATAAGTGCAAGCCGTTTTATATATATATATATATATATATATATATAAAAAAACATATAATAAGTGTGGTGTGCTATGACATATTAGGAAAGATATACCCCAAAGAGCTTACAAAGAAACAAAGTGGGAGGGATAATATACAGATATAAGTGTGTGTGTGTGGGGGGGAATAAAGTGTTCAGACAGCTAACAATAATTAATAATGTTGGTTTTCAGAAATGTAGGATAACAGTTTCGATTTAAAAGAGTTAAAGGATGTCACCTGGTGAAATGAGAGAGGGAGAAGTTTCCAAAGGTAAGGTAAGCAAGAGAGAATGGTTTAATACAGGAGGAACCACCATCGTTCGTTGGTGGTTTGTAGAGAAGATTGCCTTGTAAGGAGCACAGAAAAAATAAATAGAGAGTAGAGATGGCCAAACTTCATAAAGTTCGGTCCGTTTTCTAACTTTCGAACTTCAGTAAAAGTTAGAAAATTTGAATTCGGACCCATTAAAGTCAAGGGGGAGGCATAGTTCGAAAAGTCAGGCTGATTTACAGATAAACTAACAATGGTAACTTACTGTAAATGACTGTGGCACCTGGGAAATGGTCTGGGGAACATGTCACTTTCACCAAAACCAAAACACGAGCGGGCAATTGGTTTTGCACAAGCTACATTCGAGGGTTATGGCCAATTTGAGGGCTACCGAATGATACTTTCGAGTGTTACAGAAAATAGAACCATAAATTCGAGGGTTAACAAAATCGAACGATACTTTCGAAGGTTGTTGAAGATGAAAAATATTTTCGAGGGTTAGAGAACGATACTTTCGAGGGTTAGCAAAAACGATCCACACATTCGAGGGTTACCGAAAGGCTACAATCGAGGATTATCGAACGATACATTCTAGGGTTAGCGAAAACGATTCGTACATTCGAGGGTTATCGAAAATGAACGATACTTTCGAGGGTTAGCAAATGATACTTTCTAGGGTTAGCGAACGGTCCGTAAATTCGATAATTATCGGATTTACAATAATTATGGAAAATACAGCCGTGAGTCCGGAAATACGAACTAGTTCGAATAGTTCAAGTTCATCCAAACTCATAACGTTCGGCTCGAGGTGCAGTAGCGTAAAGGGATTTAAAGTTAAAAGAAGGGTATTGAATATTATTCTTTGTTTGATGGGAAGCCTCCGTTTGGACTGCAGTAAGGGGGTTGCGGGTTCTCTTTTGTAGGAGAGTGAGATGATCCAAGCTGCTTTGAGAATTTAATATAGACTGCAGAGGAAAGAGATGACAGGCCAGAACAGAAGAATAGTCACTTTCTTCCATGCATATGCCCCTAGACAAATAGGAACACCTGCTACTACCTTAGGAGTAACAATCCCAGTGACCCTCGGTGTGAAGAATCATTTGCATTGCTTAAGGTATGGTTACCTTTCCACAAAACTAAAGGGTGGCCTCTTGTCATCTGTTTTACAAGTTTTGTTGCTCATCTCTGCACCCTTTCTAGATTCTGTTACAAACAAAATGGACAACTTTGCATTTCTAAATATTAAATCTCATTTGGAATTTTATAGCCCAATCCCCAAGATTGGTTTAATTACAATGCAAAGTGGAGACATACTGTAATGCATTAAATTTACAGCCCTGCACAATTCTATATCACCTGCAAACACAGTGCCAGCCCTCTAAATGCCTAACTCATTTGTGAATAAATTAAAAAGCAATGAGCCCAGGGCAGAGCAATGGATCACCATTGCGACACTGATCCAAGTAGAAAATGTTCTATGTATTATGAGTCTTTGCAATCAATCTTTTAGCCAGTTCTTATCCAAGTACAAATAGTAAGGTCAAGGACCACTGATCCTTGGTTTAGGAACTAATTAAGTAATTTTTGATATGGAATATTCCTATTGTGTTTTTGATTAATCAGCTCATATTTTATAATGAGATGCATGATGTAGATATAGAATTGATCCCTTAATTTTTGCCATATGTTTGCAAATAGTTTGGGAATGTAAAAGAGGGATAAATAAGGTAATATATGAAATATGGATAAAAGGGAACTTTAATCCCTCCCCCATATGTAATAGGCTAATGATGTATAGTCAAATTGGGTATTAAAAAATCAATGTGAATTCTCTTTTTTTACTCACTACTCTGTTGAGTAACCAAAACTAGAGATGGGATCCAGGTTCCGAAATCCGAATGTGCGGATCGTTCAGATTTCGGGACTTCGGAGCACATTTTCTATTTTTAGCGAACCTTCAAACTATTTTCAAAAATTCTTGAAAATAGCTTTGAACGTTCGACAATACTCGAAAATACAGTTGGAAACTAGAAAATAGGGTTTCTTTTAGGCTATTTTCAGAAATTTTGAAAATAGCTTGAACGTTCAATAAAAATTGAAAACACGCTCTGAAGTCCTGAATTTAAGTTCCATTTTCAGATCTTCAGGATTTTCCTGAGATCCAAAAACCAGAAACCGGAACAAAACCCAGCAGTTTCGGCCATCTCTAACCAGAACATGTGTTTATATTCATATGCAATAATTGAACTGTTCTTTCAACTTTCATGTCTGGAGTGATGCCTGCCACTGCTATGTTTTCATACCGTATTAAATACTTTGGAGAATCTAAATGAATCACCTCCACTGACCCGTTTTGTATTTATAACATCTGCTTAGGTGCAACTAATCAACCCAACCACTTCATAGTGAATCATTTTAAGTGAATAAAACTATTTTGGTTTAAAATCTCTGGTAGAAATGCATTGCTATAGAAAAATCAGAAAAGAGCACTACAAGGGCATTTGTACTGAAAAATAGGTTATTTTAAATTGACCATAACTGTAAATATAATTCTTCCCAACCACCACTGTATAATTTTTTGTTGATCTGCCCCTTATTTTTTTAGAAATCCAACCTAAAACTTCTTATATTTCAGCTGTCAATCAAGTTCCTTGCTCTCAAAAACTATTCTTCTGTGAGTAATTTTACTGTAGCTGGAATGGTGCAGTTGGAATTCTGTATGCTGTGTGCAGGTTTGACAGTTGGTTTGTGGGAAAAAGTCAGGTCTGATGGAAGTGGGATTGGTTAAAATAAGGAGGGGGGATACTGCTCCTAAACAAAATGTGTGCTGGATTGAAGGCATGCAGCAACACACACAAATCAGAGTAAGTACTACTTACATGTATTCTTTAAGTGCCTCTTTAAGCAATACAATTAAGAATCAGACAAGTTTATTTTCCTATTAGAGGTTTATTACTAGAAACTCAGTTTACATCTAACCAGATAGTAAGTTGAAAAGCTGAATGGAAAGGGGAATTCAGTAATTCAAATAAAATTATTTTTGTCCCCGAGTAAAAGTTGTAATCTTTCTAGATGTTTAAATTTATTTGTAAACCTAGTGCAATAGAACTCACTGTACCTGAAAAATCTCTATTAGAAAATAGCCTTTTCTAGAACTAATTTGAAAGCATGTCAAAAAAACCAAATTACAAAGTAAGACTGGCATTATTCATTGAAGTCATAGAAAATAGCTCAGACATTAGAAAGAAAATATATTTGTTGATATAAACATATCTGAACAAGTTAGTAAGACAAACCAAGGGCAATTTCAGAACAGTTTTTAACTCTTTTTGTACCAGGTGTTCCTGAGAATGGCAGATGTAAAGGATTCCATAGAGGCCAATATAAAAAAACTTGCTAAATATATCCAGAGAAAAAGCAATGCCTCTAGCTAATAAACAGCTGTGCAGTGTATAATATTGTCTCAACCCAGAATGCATCAGGGGTTTGCATCCAAAGTGAAAAAGCACCACAAAATTGCAAACAGCATTAATATCTTGTAGTTTCAATGGCGCAAAAGACATTATACATTGTACACAATGCTTGCCTTTCTAAATTGCTGTTGCCCTATTTGTCTGTATCTTCAGAGGAGAACAATATTTCTTTCTGTAACACCAGTATACTCTAATATATTCACTCATGATTCAGAAGATTACAACATAGCCTTTTTCTGAAGCACAATACATGTATTTTTTTCTTAACAAATGCGGGAAGACTGTTGATTAAATATTTTATAACTAACTTTTTCAAAACTTTCTGTTTAAATTAATGAGGTTTTTAGGTCATGAAACAAAAATCACCTGAAACTCAAATATCCTACTGATAAGGCTATTTACTGGTTAATTTGGGAGGTGCCATTTATAAAGACAAAAAATGAGACTTACTAGATTTGTATTAATATTAGCTGTAGCTGCAGTTAAGAATATGTTTGAATGGGGCAGTATGTGGTTTCATAATGAGCTTTTATATAAAAGTAAATATGAAAGAGAGGGACAAATAACCTGACATAACTATATGTTTATTTATTCTTCCTGAATAGAGTAAAACCCATAGGGGTTGAACGTTTAATAAGGATTTCTTTTTCAAAATTATTTTTAATACATTTGTGACCAAGATAGTGGCCACAGTTCTTTTACTGGACATGTCCCCATTAACTTAGGTCTTAAAATACATAAATAACAGTTTGAATTCTTCATATACCAGGTGGGTTAGTGGCTGGGGTAGAAGAGGACAGGTAAAGATACTTTACAGTCCCATATAGGAATCTAAATAATGTAAAATTGTTTCTTTCAGATCATTTCCAGGCTGTTACAATAAACTCTTTTATACTCACTAACTCCTCTCAGCAGTAGGGGTTTTTATGTGTTTGTACAAACTCCCAACTATTCGAACTAGTTTTTCCAACACACTGACTTATTTTTTCTAATTTTTGAAAATTTGATAATTATCGAATTTTCAAATCGCTAAGCCTTGATTGTAGCGTTCGAATTTGGTAACCCTCAAATGTAGGCTTCAATTTCGGTAACTCTCAAATGTATTGTTCAGTAACCCTCGAATGTAGCCTTCAATTTCAGTAACCCTCGAATGTAGTGTTTAATTTAGGTAACCCTTGAATGTAGCTTTCAATTTCGGTAAACTTCTAATGTATCGTTCACTAACCCTCAAATGTATCATCCGGTACGGTAACCCTTCAATTGGCCATAAACCTCGAATGTAGCATGTGGAAACCCGACAATCGCCCAATCGTGGGGAAAGGAAGTGTTTAAATAAGTTTTGGTGATATGGACATGTTCCCCAGACCATTTCCCAGGTGCCACAGCCATTTACAGTAAGTTACCATTTTTATTTTGTTCTGCATTTAATCTGAACTTTTTGAAATATTTCTCCCTATTGATTTCAATGGGTTCATTTTCTTCTTCTGTACTTTCGAACTTCAGGAAGTTCGGCCATCTCTACTCAGCAGTTCTATTTCTTTAAATGCAAACTATATAACCAAGTTTATAAATCTAGGTAATGAATAATTTAAAAGGTTATTGAATTAGGGGAATCGGAGAAAAGACCAAAAAGAAAAATCGCCCAATATATAAAAAAAGTTTAAAGATGCAAGTAGTGTTCAAAATAATAAATAGTAGGCAATGCTCAGCCTTAAAAAACTAGATTGTTCATGACAAACGCAAAAAGAAACAAATTGTATTACAAGAAATATATTTGCAACACAACAGTGTATTGTTTTCAGTCTGTTTAGTCCCTCACAAACTTAGTCCTCCACCAGGATCACCAACACCTTGATTAAATCAACCTTGGAATAGGAGTGAAAGCAAGGGAGGCAGAACAATTGATGCAATAAGTCCTTTGTTGTGTTTTGAGCACAAACTCTTTATTGGTTACTTGTGCTTGAAATATGCAGTAAAATTAAGACATTTTTGCAGCATTTGTTCTGCCTCATATGCCTTCATTTTATATTCAAGGTTAGCATGTCAATAGAAAATATAACTTACAAATACTGTCTTGACAAAATGAAGTTATTTACATTAAAGCAGTATGTACAGTATGTGTGTATGTAATTTTATTTAGCACCTCTGGTGGGGTGAAGCAATGTACAATTATATAACTCATAATTCATAAAGTAAACACGATTAGAAATGTAAATAATACATAACCAAGTATGATCATTAATAAATTAATAAATACAATGCTTAAACATTATAACACAAGAAAAGGGAAAGTTCAATGGAAAATATCATTAATTTTTAAAAATTCTTAGTTTATATAATGCATAGCTAGTTATTCTATATATTCTCTTCCATTCTGAAAAATCAGTTGAATTTATATCCCTTGCTATTACCTGCTGTTGGCATTAGTGAGCTGACATTTCAGGTCCTGTAATGGTCCTTGTTCCTCCCAGAATGCAAACAAACGTGGAATGTTCCTAACAGTATTTTCTACTGCTTGGCTGTTGGATGGGTCAATCTCAGATGTCTACTAAGCAACTGAATTAACCCAGGCACTCGGCAAGACCATAACTGTCTCTATTAGGGGGACCTGCAAACAGGAAGTCTGTATTTTAGAAGCATTTATTTATACACAGACAATATTCTGAATGGGCAGGTTAAGGTCATTAGGATGGAAAAATGCTGCTGTTTTTTCTAAAAAGTATATGTATTTGCACTTAACTTCCTCTTTAAATGGCATGTGCACCCCACAGCTTTTAGAATCAGCTTAAAGTGTATGTATACTGAAAAAATTAATTTGTGTCATCTTAATCTATAAATAAATACACGTAAGTAGCACTTACTCTGAGGTGTGTGTGTTGCTGCATGCCTTCAATACAATATTTGCTTTACTCAGGCTCTGCACACTGGCCTGACTTTTTTCCCACATACCAACTGTAAAAACAGCATACAGCACATAGCACACCAATAGGTTTAAATCTATTGATAGAGGTTTCTTAATGAAGAAAGGGGGTATGGAATTCAATAAGTTGGTATGTTTCAATGTTTTTTTGAACATTCAAATCAGACTTAAACCGAAAGACTCTTCCACCTTTACATGAAGCATATGTGACTTAAGGCCTCAGATTTGAGTTGGGATTATGGCAAACCTTATTTGCTGTTCATTCAATATCGGAAGACTTTGTAAATGTATTCAGCAGTGAACCTTGATCCACTGGCTGGGGATCGGAAGGCACTTAAAAAAAATTGAGCTTGTAACTTGCCCACTGTTAATGCTGCATGAAAAAATTAGCCCATTGAGCGTGCTGAAATGGGAAATGTCCCTTACACACATGGTGGTTTAGGTGATAGCTGAGGAAGGGACGCAGAGTCCCGAAACGTTGTATGCTGTTTTTGCACTATTAAAGAAATTTTCACTTGCAGTAGTGTGCTCCTCTACTTTGATACCTTGCTTGGTTATGGAGCCCTGGAAGTAGGGGGCTGAGAGGATTGCACCTACCTATTTGTCTGGCTAAACCAGCCAACAGCAGTGTGCCTAAGTACATTTGAAACTTTTGGAATGCATGAAAAAATTAACCCATTGAGCGTGCTGAAATGGGAAATGTCCCTTACACACATGGTGGTTTAGGTGATAGCACATAACCATAAACCACTTATTAAAGGCAAAGTTCAGTGAAAAATATATATTTTTTAAATTCTTATTTTATATGATGCATACCTACTGTAGTTATTCTACATATTCTCTTCCTTTTTGAAAAATCAGTTGAATTTATACCTCTTGCTATTCCCTGCTGTTGACATTAGTGAGCTGCCATTTCAGGTTCTGTGTGGTCCTTCTTCTTCCCAGAATGCACATTACCTTGTAATGTTCCTTACAGTAATGTCTACTGATTGGCTGTTGGTCAAACATGCTCAGATCTCTACAAAGCAACTGTATCAACTCAAGACCACAACAGCCTCTACTGGGGTCCTGCAAACAGGAAGTCAGTATTTCAGAAGTATTTATACACAGACAAAATGCTGAATGGGCAGGTTAAGGTCATTGGAATGGAAAAATACTTCTTTTTCTTACAAGTATGTGTATTTGCACCAAATTTACCCTTTAAGGTTTGTAGGAGAATTATACTCATGCAGTAAACAGACTGGGACATCATCCATGTCAGTATAGTCAATGGAATTACCTTTTTATCACACATTACTTACAACAGTTTGCTAATTCCGCCAAAGGAATTTCAACACCAAACTACTGTAATTTTCACTAGACGAAGATACAAGTCAAAACTATGCCCTGATCCATGCTGATGGAACAAACTCCAGCAAGTTCATTCAGTTACTATTTTTTTTTCATTTTTGTAAATCTAGGTTTCCTTCCATACCCGGACTGCTATTAAAAGTTTATTAAAAGGTTCCCATGAGTTTAGTTTGACAGGGAGTTCATGAATCTATCAAAAACTTGCAAAACTGGCAAAAAAAAGTAACTATGGGGAATTAAGCCATTTTTAGTCCACAAAAAAAAAAATAGTAACATAGTAACAATTGCAATATGCATAACTACAAAACAGCCAAATTGCATTCATTCAACAGAAAAAACTAATTAGAACTAGAAGTTTTATTTTTTCCTGCAATAGTCTTCACGTCACTGTTGCATAAATTATGTTGCAAATGTGCACTCTAAGATTATATTACATTATTAATCAATCTTAAAATTAAATTTACACTGTAGGATTTTAAAGACTCCATCCTAGACAGGCATCAATTTAAGACAGTAAGTTAAAAGATTATGAATAATATGATGTACGTTTTTTGTGTTACCTACTATTACACCACTAAATAGGAAAAATGTATTTTTCCACAGTGCTTGTACAAGGACAATTTAAAATTTCTAGATAACTAATACATCTGACTAAATTCCCTTTAGTTATTGTTACCAGATTACTGAAGGCCATTCATTAGAGTTGACAATTTTTAAACTGCATTAATGCAGATTATTAATAAATGTTCTTTGATTTTACAATAATAGGGCAACCCTACTGTACCTTGGGCCTACATGCTTTCTAGCCACTTAAACTCCAAAAGTAAATCTTTTTGTTTACAACAATGCATCAGATAATAGATCTGGTATGGTGCTCTTTGCCCTATCTAACTCTACATAGTTATGAACTACTGCATTTCTATAATGTTACTTGCTTCTGCATTCCTCTAATGTTTTTTTCTATAAAAAAATGTTTGCTGATTCTTACAATTAGCAGGTATTGGATACAGTGCAAATTCATTTGCAACAAATGTTGAACATTTTTAAACAGTTTTAGCATTGGAAGAAAAAAAGGAAACTTCTGTGTGTGATGGACGCACTACAACCCTTAGCCTAGGGGCACTCTGAGCAAGCTTACAGTAGCTCCCTGCAACCACCCCACAAACCCAACTGAGGGTACACAAACCTACCCAGCATGTACAACTGTGCTATTAAACTAAAACTAATGACTGTCCATTTACTACCACGTACAGGTGGGAATATAACGGAATACAATAGAATATACTGTACTGGTCTCAGAGTTTCTTATGTTCTAATTAGATCAATCAGAGATTCAGCTTAATGATTTAAATATTGTTTAGTGCAAAAAATACTTTACAGAAAAATCTAACAGACAAAAATACGACAGTAAAATAAATGGTATGAAATAGTGAAAATATTACTTAAGTTCCGTCCTTAGTGTTTGTAGATGAAGTAGAAGATCTAGATCTTTGCAAGAACTGTTATAACAGTAACAAAATGTATCCTGCAGTCCGGGGCCATTTCTAGCCATCTTGGTGCATTATCAGATCGCAATCCCATCGCGCCTAAAATCTCAGTAGTGTGGCCTAACCCTCCATGCCATGATATACAGTATGTACCTGCGGCTCTGCTCAATTTGATGCTCTATGGAGGGTTTGTTTGCTTCTTTTAGCCCACCTCTCCTTAAAGGGCAAGTCCAGCCCCAAAATGAAAAATCAAATACAGGTAAATCATCCCCCAAAACACTAAACGGTAATAGTTTGAAACCTGAAATATATAAGTCTAACCTAAAATCCTGCACAATGTCCTGTTTCCCGTGTTTCTGCCTCCTGGTTCTTCCAGTTAGCAACTGTCAGTTATGGATTTGACAGTTGACATCAGAGACAAAGACTAACTGTCAATCCACTATCTGCCTCTTCTGAGCATGCCCAGGCTCAGTACATGTTTCTAAATTGCTCAGTTTCCATGAGGCATCCAGAAGCATAGCAGGCATACAGTAATTAATTCACAGGCAAAGTATGATATATCAACATATTTTAAAAATGTCATCCGTTCTTGTGAGGGTGGAGTTGTCCTTTAAGCTACAGTATATAGCTGTCTGATTAGAAATAGTAATGCGCTTTTTATGTACACTAAAACTGTGCACATTGAAATGAAAAGAGCAAATTTGCTTAATCCTGCTTAAACTGGATATTTATAAAATATAGTTATAGTTACTTGTTTTTTCTTCTAGGTAAGCTGAACAAAGCAAAATTTGCTGGGAAATTTTAAGGGCCAAAGCACTTGTTTTCTGAGTCACAAGATAAAACATACCCTACAAAAATTACCTTTAAAATGTGCTATAATGTCTGTAGCCCTGTAGTTTACCTCCTTTCTTTAAAGGAGAACTAAAGTCCCCAGTCAACATTGTCCCAATATACAGAGCACATTCAGAAACAACAAGCTGTATCTCATCTCTCCCTTTGCTGTGGATGCTGGGTAATTTATGAAAATAAGGCTCCCATAATTCACCTTATCTGGGAACACCCCACTAAGTGTACATAGTACACATTTACAGGAAACTGCAGTCTTGCCTCCTGGAAGCTGACAGACAATCATGTTACAGCTCAGAGATCCCTCCCTCTGACACAGAGGGAGGGATCCCTAATAATGATATATTCATTATTAGTATCATTATTATCATTATATCATTATTATTAATAATGATATATTCCTTTGATTTTCATACAAAAAAGAAAAGTAATCTTTGAGGTATGTCTTTGCTAGCATGGGTGAAAGAAACAGAACATTTAACATTTCAGCAAAAAATAAAAGTAAGTATGGGGAATCGAACCAACAACCTTCTATACTGGGTCTTTCTAAAAACTAAGCTTTCAACCACTAGGCCACAAGGTCTAATTTGAATAAGTAATTATTAGGTACATGTGGAGTCTTTATCTTTTGCTAGACAAGGCAGCTAGAAAGCTTAGGGAGAGGGGGCCTCCACTGAGCATATAAATGGAGAACACCTTCTTAGAACAGATGGCATCTTGCAGTCTCATGCTATAAAAATAGCATTGCCCACAAAATCTAAGAAACATGAAGTAATTTCTTACTCCCAGGTTCCCCAGAATAAGGGGCAGGGATATGCAAAATACTCCTTTATGTCCCTTAGCTTATGCATGTGTCCAGAACCGCTGGCTTAATAACATGCAATAAAGCCTAATTTATAGAGCCAATCATCTGACCTGCAGACATGTTTTGATCTTGTTAGATCTCATCAGTGCGAGATACAGATTCATGACTCTATGGTGTAGGACTTGGGCATACAGTAGACAAGGCAGATAGAAAGTTTAGGGAGAGGGGGGCCAAAAGGAGCAAAATCCCTCCACTGAGCATATAAATGGAGAAACATTGAGCATATAAATGGAGAAACATGGAGAGCAATGAATCTGTATCTTACACTGATGAGATGTAACAAGATTGACCACAAAGAGATAGCATCAGGGCACCAGTTTAGTAATAGGGAGTATTCATATATAATGAGGGGGTGCTCCTATCCACAAAACAATATAGAATTACACAAAGAGCACAGTAGTGGATAAAATGGGCACACCACCTAAGTATATAGTAAAATAAACTCCTTTTTATCATACACATATGGGACAACTTTATTACATAAGAGACATACAATTTAAAAACACATCCAGCATGCACAGAGTAAGTAATGCATCAATATTAGCAAAATAAGTTGATATACCGGTATATCAGAAAATACAAAGTATAATTGGTTAAGTCACACACATAGTCATAGTAGTAAAATACATACATATCCCTATGGATCATAAATATCCCATAAATATGGGGAAAGCAGTAGTATAACACCCCTCACTGTTTCTGAGATCAAAATAAATCTACATAACAATATAACTACCCAGTAGAGGAGTACGCAGATATGTGGCAGATCCTAACCCCAACAAGGTAACACCAATGAAAGAATACGATACCAATACTTAGAAAAAATGCTGGCCTCTATGCAGCTGGAGCTAGTTAAAAACGAGCTAGACGCGTATCGTCTGTACAAGCAGACTTCATCAGTAGCAAGATTGAAACACCTGAGGAAGGGAGATAACCCCGAAAATGTTGTGCACCGAAATGTTGTGCACCGAAATGTTGTGCACCGCATTGTCACAATAAAAGTATTATATTTTATTGGAGTGCGCACCCCCGTTAACATATTTTTACATAAGGGTTATGATGTGAACCTGACCTTAGCACAGCTCTGTGCAATGCATCTCTCACCTTATTAAAGGGAATGTTGGAGCATATTCAGAAATCCGCTCCTTTTGTGTGACTCCTATAATTAAATAGTTTTAAAGGTATGCTTCACACCTTTAAATTTAATGTCCATTGTAATTTGGTCAGGTGACCAATTAAATTACTTGCATAATAAACATTTTAGGGCAGGAATTAATATGTCCCTACAATACTTTTTTTATTGTCTTGGTTGATGGTTGAACTATACCTTCCAGCATCCCTTACTGGACAGCTACTTAAATGTTACCAAAATCACATCTTTCAGGGCAGCAATACATATGTTATGAGGACATATGTCTGGTAATAAATGCTGAATAGTGTAGTTCAACCACTAACTAGGGTAATTTTAACCCTGCATTGTTGTGGTATTAAAGGGTATCTACAGTATACTGGAATTTTGAAAGTTATATGCGATCTTGCTGTATTATAGATACAGCAAGATCCTACTACTCCAAAACTGTTTTGGATTTTAAATCTGAGCTGTAGATTCTGAGAATCACAACATATACAGGGAAAGACCTGTCAATCCAGAAGCTGATATTATGTTACGTATCCCTGACCTCTTACTAGGATGTTTGGCTGCCTGCTAGCACACTTTCTGCAACATTTAAAAGAATCTGCAGAGAAAAGAAAGAAGGGGGAGGGAAGAGAAAATGTGTAAGCAGAGCAGTGTATATGGTGAGGCAGAACTTATAAGTGTCACTACAAGTGAGATACTACAAGAAGGCAGTGAGTAAGGGAGGGTGGTGGGAATTAGGAGCACTCACTAAACATTAATAATTTAATGACAAAGCAAGCCCAGAAAATATTTGAGTACCACCATTTTACTTCTCTCAAATTGTAGTTTCAGATAGTGTAAAGTTGTCTGAGTGAGTATAGTTTTGACACCTTACTCTGGGCGATCCTATAACACCTCTTAGCCAGTAGCCACTATCCAATCACACCCTTAACACCTGGCTGTGATATGAGAATTGAGAAAGCCAGTCGGATGACTAGCAAAATGTCTTCAAGAACTAAACTTCAAGTCCAGTTGATCTAATTGAATACAACAGATATACCATGACCTGGATGAATGAGAACCTTCACAAGCAGTGAGTATAGTGACACTTTTTTGTTGCCCAGATTTATGCAGTTTATATATTAATTTGTTTGGATAATGGGAAGTGTAGTTTAACCACCAACCAGGAAAATGTTCTTAAGGAATACAAAACCAGCATATCTTAGGGCAGCAATGATTATTTAACAACACATGTGTAAAATTATCTTTGTTAATATTGAACTTCTATTCCCAGCATTGTTTACAACAAAAAGATTTTAAAGAAGTAAAATTGTATTTTAGTAATAAAAAGCTATCTTCTTTTTGCCTAATGGCGGAACTACAGGTCCCACCATCCTTTACCACCTGATTAATGGCATAATAATGTATTTTGTTATGCATACCCTCCAACATTCCATTTAAATCAGTACATTATTGAGAAATACATTGCACAAAGCTGTGCTAAGATCAGGGTCACTTCATTATCTTCCATTTGCAGCTTTGCAGCATGTTGTTTCTATAAGTGTAACTATTAAAGGGGAATGCTGGAGGGTATATATTTAAGGTTGATGTTTTAATTAACAATTGAGATTGTAGATTTAAATCTAGACAGCTTTGAAACTGACCAAATAAACCAACATCAGTGATTTGGTGAAATTAATAACATTAAAAAGCTGCAGCATTAACATTAAAAAGCATTAAAAGTTGCAGCCAGCATGTACAGTTCCCTTTCAGGTTTATTTAATTAATCAATTAAAACTTATCACTTGCATTAAATACAGTCTGCAACATGCATTAGAAAAGTTGCAAATGTTGGTAAAGGATTGAAAATTTTTCACGGTTCCTAAGGAACAAAGCACCATGGGAAATTCAGAGCTTCAGAGTAAGTCTATGACTGAAAAATGGAGGCCTCCAACTGTTTAACTTTAAAAACTTCAGATGGATATATTGTCACTACGAAACTAGCGATGCATCTTGAGGCCATTAAATTCTGTGTTATGTGTTAGGTGCAGCATTTCTAGCATTCAATCCTAGGGTTACTTTTCCACTGTAGTTCTCCTTTAAAATAGCTCTTACTAGTCCAAAGTTAGATGGTAAATGAGAACTCCTTCTTTGGGTTTCAGAGCCATTCTTATGGGGTGTAACCAGTTATCCACACCCACTCATATAAAGGTGTGAGCTGAGCCAGAGGAGTGTAACACACACCAGGTGGTCTCCCAAACACACTCACAAGGTGGCTATCCCTGCAAAATCCTGCATTGTGTCAGGGTAACACCATAACACACCAACTTACAAATCTGTATCCAGGTGCAGTTATACAGATTTGTAAATACCCAATTTGATATGGTTACTAGAGATGGGCGAACTTTCGAACTATATGGAAAGTTCGAAAGTTCAAAAACTGACCCATTAAAGTCAATGTGAGTCAAATAGTTAGAGAGTTCGTATGAAATACAATTAAAATATCAATGGTAACTTAATGTAAATGGCTGTGGGACCTGGAAAATGGTCTGGGGCACATGTTCGAATATCCAGGACTTTCGAAAACTCAATTTTACTCTCACGTGCACAACTTTCGAGCTCTCGCGTTCGAACATTCGATAATTATCCCATGAATGAGTCGTGGTTTTGATAATTCGATATTAGCTCGCATATAGGTACAATAGACATTTTACTTGTGGATTCGATATTCGATAAAAGAATAAGAGAAGCAGCCTTGGAAATGTCACATTGTCATCCATTAACCATTAACTTTCTCATCAGTAATTTCTTTATATCTTGGGCTGTGGAGCACGTGGAGAGGTGGTTGATGGCTTGTTTTAAAGGTAGGAAACTGACATTTCATTTAAACATGTTAAACAGTTCTCCTTTAATACACATAATGTAGTTTAAATTGATCAAAGGAACCTTTTTGATTGCCATTTGAAGTCATAAAGGAATTTTTCCCCCTTTTTTTGTGTGCCTTCCTCTGGATCAACTGCTAGGTAAAGTTAATAAATGGGGTATAAAGGTTGGACTAGATAGATGTATTTCTTTATCTAACATCCATTAATGCTGCTGCTGCTTCTACTACTAAAATAATTACTTTATTCAATTATCAAAGAATAGTGAAAAAATAGATTAGATAGATAATCAATTATAGGAGATAAAGTGCATGTTCATCAGGAAAGAAAATTCTGATGGTTTTTGTTGGTGTGTCTAAGTCATTTTGTAAAAATTGTTTATGATATATACACACACTTTACAGAGCCTGTGCCTGCCTGCCTGCCTGCAATAACATGTTATACTGCAATATTGATGAAACTTACCGAGGTTAATGTCTGTTAGAAAACGATTTTAGTACTGAGAAAAATCATCTGTAACTCATGCTGACAGTTTATCAGGCTAGCGGCTGATACAGAAGAGAAAGAAAGAGAGAGAGAACATGTCTTTCCTAGGAGCCATAAGAAGGCATACTCCCTTCATTGGCCATCTCGTTAAAATGCCAGCATGATTTACTGATGATTCTTCCTGGTCCTGAAAGAGTTTTCTAACAGACAATAACTCCAGTTAAATTATTTTACTAAGTTTCATCAAAATTGTAATACATGTTGCTGGTACAGACTCTGTAAAGTGGGTGGGAACAAAAGTGGAATACATTCTTATAAAAATGACTCAGATATGTAACCCAGTGATTTTTATATGGCAATATTCCACTGTTACTCCCATTATAATTCCAGAGCCGTATGTAATATAATACAATAAAAGTAAGGGAACATGGCAGATATAGTTGAGACCAAAATTAATTATTCTTCCAGATATTTAAACTCCCTATATTGTATGATCCCCGGCTAGTGCATTATTTCTAAAAACACAGTGTAGAGCATAGTTGAAAAATGGAGGTATTCTTAAACTGTGTGGCAGAATACATTGGTTATTCTTGGGACAGGCATAGGTGTGCGATTTAATTCTCATAATAACTATTTTCATTAGCCTAGACCATTTTTGGGTATGTCTTACTGAATATATACATATTATGACAGAAGTTACAAACGGTAAATGTATTGAGTATTTCCTATTCTATTACAAAATATGCTGTATTGTGTGTTAAATTCTGTAAATTTACATTTTTTTATTTTTTTTTCATACTCTGAGAAAGTTTAATAACCACTGGTTTAGTAGTTTAATGGGAAATTTCACCCCTCAAAAATATATATAGGTCAATCACCCCCAAACCCCAAAACTTCAATAGTTAGAAAGTTGTGAGATTTTCTGTTATCTCTCTTTCTGCTTTCTGGTTCTTCTAGTTAGCAGCTGTCAGTCATTGATTTAATAGGTGACATCAATGAATGTTATGTTGACTGAATGACAGAATGCCCCTAGCTGCCTCCTCTGAGCATTTAAAGGTTGAAAAAGAGGAGATGGAATCTATTGAGAGGCAGAGGGAAGACTGAAAGCATAATTTTGCTGCATAAAAGATAAGCCCCACATCTGTCAACTTTCTAACTATTGCACCTATATATAATTTTTCATTTGAGGGGCGAAGATTCCCTTTAAATACTTTTTTGCTCTTTGCTTCTGTGGGATTCCTTCTGAAATCTAAAAGACATACTAATAGGTTTTGAGAGTGATAGGGCACTTAGATTGTAAGCTCAGCGGGACAGGATCTGTAAGCTGAGAGGGTTAGGATCAAGCATATATATATCAAAGCATATAGGGTCAGGGGACAGGGTCTAATGAGAAGAAATAAACTAACTGTAAATCCATGCAGACTTAGTCCAGCACTATATAGTATACAAAACTGAATTACATATGCTTAACCTATTTTGGAATACATTTGATTTCATATCACAATATTTTGTTGATTTGAAAGATACTTACACCTGTTATGTATTGAGTTCTACATTGGATAGTTCCAAATATTCCAAGGATGACGGCAATTATGTGAATAAAATTTACCAAGATGGGTGCCCACTGGTAACCAAGGAAGTCAAATATCTGTCTTTCCAGTACACAAGCCTATCAATAAAACAAAAAAAAAAAGAATTTTAAACAAAGGTAAAATCTAATGTAAAAGAATTAAACAAAGGGCAGTCATTATGTAACCTTTCAATAATAAAGCAATAATATTTCCCCCTTTTTTTTAAATAAATTTCATTATTCTACCATGCATTTTTTTAATGGAACAGAGGGACAGTAATGAGTCTAGTGTGAACTAGCCCTAGGACTGACTAGACACCATCAGGTATATATCTCCTGTATTGCACAGTTTTAATTACTATTTTAAGTAAAAAGTCCCTAAAACTGGTTATTTGCATTTGACCTTTTCTACTTACGTTTTCTTTGACAATGAAAATGCAATTAAAAGGACTGGCCTTACTACATTATCCTGTTCAATATAGCTTTAAATGTTTGTCATCTTGTATTCAATCAGAGCAAATGGCATTACACTGTTGTCAGAATACCATGACAAATATTTATAGTTGTAGTATTACATCATCAAATTACACATACTTATTCATCTGCCCTTTACAGCAAAACATTGTACTTGTAATTGGTTTATGTAATACTAAATTTCACTGTCTTGTTTAAAGAGAGCAGTTGACACATTCCAGGGTATTTATTGCTAACTGATTCCTCTACAAGTCATTCTGAATTGAGAAAGCCAATCAGATGACTAGCAAAATGTATTCAAGAACTAAACTTCAATTCCAGTTGATCTAACTGAAAACTACAGATGCACTTTTAAATCATTTTGTGTTCATCAACAAGATATTCCCTAAATATGACCTTCTCTATCAAAACCTTATTTAAACCCCTACATCATTTTTGTTTTATTTAAGCTAAATTACCCTGTCAAAATGACCATACCTAAAATGTCTACAACTAAATAAATTACTTTTCACATTCCTCTTTGCTGTCCTTAAAATAACCCTTGTTAATTTACCAGCCATTGATTCTGATCCCACTCGTTCATAAATCCCCAAATATTGATAGTGAAGTATAGAAGCATAGAATGTGATCCCAACATTAATTTTCTTAGATGGTTAGATTTCTTCAGATATTTGCATTATCTGGCAACTTACAAATTTTTACAGAGAACAAGAGCACACAATATCATTTCGGTTGAGCATGGCAATACAGACAATAGTAAAAGGTAAGAGATGGATAATTGGATTGTGAAGGTGGGTGGATTGTGAAGGTGGGTAGAGAATAGAAATTAATGAAATTAGTGAGTTTGTTCTGCCAATTTATACCCAATTGAAACAGATTTTTGAAATTTTATGACTGTGATTTCTTGTTTTTCAAATTTTTGACAGATTTTTTCATTTAATACCACGTTTTTGATAAATTCCGTCTTTGGAAATCAGACATTGATTAAAACCAGGTTTGTTTCAAAACCATGGCTCATCTCTAGTAAAGAACGGTTAGTGGTCATAAATGTGATAATGATATAAATGGCTCAAGTCAATGTTGAGTCTAATTTATATTGTATTAAACAAAATTAGCATTCGTAGTTCAAAAATGTTTGTTCTTGAGTGTTTTTCATATTCCGTTCAAATCCAAGACATTAAGGTTTCCAGCTATGTGTGTTGTATGGCTAAAGGGGTGGCCAACAGGCAAGCAGTAATCTTCCTCTATGTGTTTTTTATTGTATTTCACTGCGAGTTCATCTTATTTTGTAAGGGCTATAATTTCCCATTAATTTAATATCCCTTGTCACATTTGTTACACTGTATAAGGTACAAAACATTGCTGCACTGAAGACCTGGGTTCGAACAACAAGTTTGTTTGTTCTCTCAGTGCTTGTATGGGTTTCCTCTGGGCACTCAGTTTCCCCCACAATTATAAAAATATTCCTAGGGCTGTTCGTTTGTGTGTTGGGTGTGAGTTAAAAAAAACCAAAACAAAAACAACTGTATAATCCTATGATGGTTATAGTTACCGTAGCATGTGTGACACTTTGTAATTGTTTTAGTTCCCTTGTATCTGTCCCTTGTAATCTTCAGCTCTCGGCAGATTGTCCTGTTATAATAGGTTGCAAAACGGTTTTATGTATCCTTTGTATCAGATTTTATGTGGTTACTATTGGTTTATGGGCTCTTGATTTTTCCCTTTTGTGCAACAGAAAACTTTTTTTACAATATGATCAACACAAAATCTCCACAGACATTCTTCTATTTATGGTGAAAACAGCATACTAGATAGAATAGTATCCTTCACCTTTTTATTACTTGCCATACTATAAACATTTATAAAAGCTACAGCTAAAGGTGAAATACTGTCAACATGTTTAAAATGCCACATAAACTACAATGTCATTAAGTGTAACAGTGGTGTAACTAACGCCCTCACAACCCCCGCGACCACAGGGGGGCCAGGACTGTAGGAGGGCCCGCCACAACCTCTGCGATTAGATGTTTTTTTAAACAGCTGATCTCTCTTATGATGGAAACATATTTGTGATCAGCTGTTCAATAGTCCGGAACCGAACTTCCATGACCGAACCGGAGGGTCAGGTCCGGTCTTTTAGACAGCTGATGGCGCGTATCTTTCCTTCATTTACACGATCAGCTGTTTAAAACAGCTGGTTGGGGAGAGGGGTAGGTCAGCCTCCAATCTCGCTGGGGACCCGAGCCCCTGCAGGTACACACCTAAACTGTAATTTATTGTACTGGTATGTTTAGCATAGATATCCATCCCATTGGTTACATGGATACCTGTGAAACCAATTACAGAACTTTTATGATTTCAAGAACACGATAAGAATACAAGGAAGAACAGTGCTCAAAAAGTATAATGAAACATTTGGCCAACTAAAGCTGTGAAAGGCTGTGCAAAATGTTACTATTATTTGGCCTTTTTAAAGACAATTTACAGTCATCACTAAGTGACATATTTCATAATGTTTTTCTATGCTATGTGTAATGATCATGCTTGTTAAGAATGGATTAGAGCTCTATACAACCAAATATAGATTGGACGTACCCCAACAATTCAGTGATGCCTAGTTTCTCCTGTGATGCACATCCCAGAACACCCGGCAGGCAATGCGCAAAAAATAGAACCATGCAGGCAGGTTTTTTTGCCTCAAAGGGTGCTTAGTGCATTTATTACAGAACCAATTTGTGACAACCTTTCAGGAAGGACCCTTTGTCTACATTAGCTAGGTTTTATTACAAATGGGTTAAGCACCCTTTTAAGCAGAAAACCTGCTTCCAAGGTTCTGCTTTTGTGCACCCACAGGGTAGGTAAAGAAAAAGCACACCTATCAAGTGCAATTTTGATTGTGTTTACTATTGGTTATTCCATTGTTTTAAAACAGGGTTTGTTGTCAGTGTGTGTCAAAGAAGTTTGTATAGCCCTATTTTATAGTGTGGAGTTAGTAGTGCTATATAAGATGTAACTTAACATTAGGTCTTTACTAGAGATGGCCGAACTTTCAACATTTTTCAATAGAAATACAATTAAAATATCAATGGTAACTTAAAGCTGTGGGTCTGGGAAATGGTCTGGGGAACATGTTCGAATATCCAGAAGTTTGGAAAACTCGATTTTACTCTAACACGTGCTACTTTGAGCTCTCGTGTTCAAACATTCGATAATTATCCCATGAATGACTCGTGGATTCAAGAATTCTATATTTACTCGCATATTGGTATACTAGGCATTTTACTCGCGGATTCGAGAATTCAATATTTACTCATGTATAGGTATAATGGCCATTTTACTCGCGGATTAGAGAATTCGATATTTATTCGCGTATAGGTATAATAGACATTTTACTCGCGCATTCGATAATGCGATATTTACTCGCGTATTGGTATGCCTTGAACATTAGAACACTCAATAATTATCGAAAGTACGGAAAATATCAAAAATCCGGGTCCGGGATAGTTCGAGAAGTCCGAGTCCATTCAAACTTGAATAGTTCGGCTCAAACTCAGGTTCGAGTTCTAGTCCATCTCTAGTCTTTACCTGTCCTGCTGGTAAGTAAAAGAGTAATAAACCTCTACAGTTTACACTACAATACAAGTGCAGTGTATGGGATATAAGGACACACTTTGCAATTTAATAAGATCATTTACCTACTCATGTGTTACATTTCTTTCTTTTTTTAATATAATGATTTTGGAAAAAAATTACTCAGAAAAGCTTTCTTGTTGTTTCGATCCACTGGTACTGTTATTCATTCAAACACAGAAAAACACCACAATTTGTCATTTCCCCCTCAATCATAAAGACATACTGATAGGTTGTATGTGTCAATCAAATGTGCTTAGATTGTAAGATCTTCGGGGCAGGGCCTGATGTGAATGTATACATGTAATTGTACGGCTCTGCGGAAGATGTTGACGCTCTATAAATCCACAATAATAATAATAATTTCTCCAATGTCTGGAAAGCATTTGCAAGCAGTGAAAAGGATTAGGATACATTCTAAGAAATGTTGTTAGTCACAATTTACTATAATGTTCCTGTAATTAAGGTCAATTGCAGTGCTATAAGCTAAGTATTTATGTGCCTTAACCTTACAGTTAGCACAGGCAATTAATAGCTAAATCCATTCTCTGATAGATTAAAAAAAACAATTATAAATATTGTTTTATATATATTGTTATATATAAAGCAAAACAGTAGGTAACTCCATTTAATAAAGATCATTTCCACAGAGATGAACAATAATATTTTATCATTGTACATCACAGTCATTGCTGGATTTATTACCAAAGATGCTGTCATAACACCTGTCAGAGTCTCTATAGTCCTTTCATCACAGTTTTGTATATTACCATATCATAAGGTGTTTTATTCAGCATTTGTAATGTAGGAATGTCAGGTATCCTTTCCACATTTCTTTGGGGGGGGACATTTTCCTTGTTATTTTTGCTGAATGTTTACATTTCTTAAGATCTCTGTCTGCATCTGTCTGTTACTCTATCTGTCTATCTATCTAACTACCTATGTTTGACAAGGTAAATCAGGGCACTCACGTTTCGCTCTTGCTCTTAGACCTTTATCAAGCTGTGAAATATAGTACACAGTGTGTAAACTTATACAATCTACCCCCTCCCATTTCACATAACATCTTCCTTTGGCCATTTATCATTATTTAAAGTGGCAGTGCTATTCCTTATTCACATATTTATTTTGTACATGGGTTGAGCTTTATTTTAAGTGACCATACAGTTTAATTTAATTCTATACATATTAAAAATGACTATATTATTTATGTAGTGATCTTAATTTTATTCTCAAGCATCATCTAACTGTGAGATATAAAAAATAAAAGTGTGAATTAAAGGGAATGTCCACCCCTCTACACACAAATTATTACCTGCTACAAAAAAACCCAAAAGCATAAGAATGTTATGTTTAAAATTACCAATTCCGCTCCCACACTGAGCTATTATACTTACATGCTCCCCCTCACTCCATCGCCACGGCTCTCCACTTCCGGGTAAGCCAATCACTGACTGCCATTCCCGGAGCAGTCTCCACTGCGGCTGCTCAAGAACAGAAAAAGAACACAGCAGCCACAGTGGAGAGGGAGTGAGGAAACCATAAGCGGCGGTGGAGTAAGGAGCTTGTAAGTATAATAACTCTGTCTGGGAGTGGACATAACAAGGTCCTGCTTTTGGGGGTTTTGTAGCAGGTTTTTGTGTAGAGGAGTGGACAGTCCCTTTAAGATCATATGAATTTAAAATGTAGATTCAAATATACATACATTTACCCTTAACCAATACGAATAGTCCATTATTTTTGCTAGTTATGCACTATTGATCAGGACATTAACTTATAACTTGTTTCATCTCTCTTCGAAATTATTTAAATAAACATAGTCAAACATGCTGTTTGACAATGCAGGGATCTTCCCCTTGTTAGTATGAGTCAAGATCTACAGCTGTAAATTTAAGGTCGACAGCTGTATTTCCATGTTCCAGAAAGTGTTTAGCAATCAGTTTATTTGACCTTTTATCTCTGTAGGCTGCATTTATTTCAGACCTATGGCCATAAATTCATAAGATCTGTTTGCTCTATGTGCGCTAACTAACACAGACATTTAAGTAAGTATATTACACAGGTCATGATGCAGGTAATAAAATGCCAAATTTGGCAATGTTTGTCTCTGTGTGGATGTTGAAATGTTATTGGTAACAATATTACGATATGTTATACATTCAGAACATTTGAAACAACTATTAAGTCTACAGTACTTTGTAATAAAGTCTGTTTCTTTTTATAGCTTTCTACTGGGTCCACTAATACTAACACGTCCTTTAGACTTCTGCCCTTCCGTAATCCAATGGTTGGAATCTTTGATAATTTTTTTTATTAAGGCTTTGTCTGGTCTTAGGATGTCCAAAACTTGTTGGATTTCTATCCAATCTATTAATCCTATCTATTAATATATATATTATCTAGCTACCTATTTATATAACTACCTATATGCTATATTTCTGTCTGTGTGTCAGAAATCTCCATTATGTGAATGACTAGGACTCATCTTACATTTAGATACTGATGATTTGTTAAATGCTTTTTTAATCAATAGCTTAATTATAAGCATTACATATATTTGAACATTACGCATATTTAGAACAGTGAATGAATTCAGATACTAGAATAATGTGCTACTAATAGGTTCTACTTATTGTTTCCTAAGGAGTAGTGATGGTTTTAATTTTAAAAAATCCGATCTGATAAAATTTTCTAAACTCTGAACTCATATTTAATCAAAAAATTTAAAATAAAAAAATTTGGAAATTATAATTGAAAAATCTAAAAATTGTGTTAAAAAAATCTAAAAATTGTGTTAAAAAAAAATCTAAAAGTTGTACATAGTTACATAGTAATTGAGGTTGAATAAAGACATCAAGTCCATCAAGTCCAACCTATTCACCCTCTTTTTTTTTTTACATTTTATTATTATTTTTTTTAACCCTACCTAACAGTTGATCCAGAGGAAGGCAAAAAAAAAAAAACAGCAAAAAAAGGGGGAAAAAATCCTTTCTGACTCCAAACGGCAATCGGAAAGTATCCCTGGATCAACCAGATTTTTTAGTTTTAGAAACTTATCCAGACCTTTTTTAAAGCTATTTAATGAACTTGCCATTACCACATGTGCTGGAAGATACAGTTTCACCGTTCTCACTGTAAAGAAACCTTTCCTAACCTGAAGATTAAACTTCTTTTCTTCCAACCTTTAAGGATGTCCACGAGTCCTATTAGCACCAGAGAGTTCATTGTATGGCCCATTAATATATTTGTATAAGATTATCATATCCCCATGCAAACATCGCTTCCCCAATGTAAACAGCCCTAACTTGTCTAATCTGCCTGCATATTCAAGCCCCTCCATTCCTCTTATTAATTTAGTTGCCCTTCTCTAAACTGCTTCCATTTCCAAGAATATATTTGTGAACAAATATTCGAAAACTGCAAATAAAAATGTAAAAAAATCTGATTCAATTATGTTTAAATTGGATTTTTGAAAGATAAATAGATAGATAGATAGATAGATAGGAGACCAATATGATTCATTACCTCATTATATTTAGGGTTATATATTAATTAGTGTTTAGACATGTATTGAGAGATCCTAGTAAGAGGT